>OZ007592.1:317478659-318085708 GCA_963931845.1 Maratus michaelseni | reverse complement strand
TCATTAGCGAATTTTATTTTTATGTTACATCTTGAAGCCTTACAGCCACCCTAAACGCTTTGTTGTGCTATTCCAAATTAAAAAAAAATATGGTACCTGCATTGTTATTCCCATTTGACATTTCTACACTAATATTTTCCTTTTGACGTCTTCCCGCCTTGCTTTTGGCATCGGGTTCTGCCAACTTTCCTTCTTAGCTCTCTTGCTATTGTAAGGGAAAAAATATTTATATTGTTTTTTGCATCTTAATTGTAACTAAATTTTCTTTGCATCTTACATAATTTAAGTATTTGAATCTTATATGAACTAATTGTTTGCATCTTATTTCATAAAATTGTTTGCATAAGATATTAGATTAAAAAATAAAATAAAATAATAATTAAAAAATGTTTGGCTTTGATGGGGCTCCCCCCCCCCTCCTATGCTCACAATTCCGACATCAATCAAAGTATCAAAGCGCACATCCAGATTGCTCCTACATCAGCATTATTCCACCGCAGCCTGCTGCGAGAGAACTTTTATATTTCTGAATATTCTGATGCAATCTCCATAGACTGTTCTCATCTAGATGTGAAGTAAACGTGGACATTACGCCCCACGTAGGCATTCTTCAGTAATCATCTTTGAGGAACTTGATGATTGTTTTTGATATTTTAATATATCCATGAAAAGGTTTACCTAATTTTGTGTTATTTGGGAAAAAAAAAAAAAAAAAAAAATCCCTTTTATGAGGTTCGAAAGAACCATGATGCATCTATTAAAAATTTTCTAACAATCCATAATTTTTTTCAGCGAGAATTTTGTTGCTAATACAACTAAATTACTCTTAAGACTGTTCTAAAATCTAAACTCCCTACTTTCTTCCATATTTTTAAATTCATTTTTGTTCGCAAACTTATCAAATTGGCAGGTGCTCTTATTAAGAAATTGTGTAATCGAACTGTTTATTTTTCGGTTTTCGCTAAAAACACGAGATTTTGTAAGAAATGCTGCCAAAGTGGGTGTTTTGAACCGAATTACCGGACGCGACAGCGTTGGAAAGGAAAAAACTACCGTCCTGAGACAATAATCGCTTATAACTCACTTTAAAACAGATTTCTAAAAATCTGAAAGGATTTTGCTCTTAATTATATGAACTTTTATTAATATCTTTTTAAATTTTGATTCGTTTTTCATAAAATTTGAAATGTCTCGACAAAATTTTGCAACGATTCTATATATTAAATTTCAAACCATTCGGTTGGATAGTTTTTGCGCTGTTATATGCGAACGGACGGATAGATGGACATACCAGACGACGACTATAGGTGCTACGTATTTATATAATTACGAACTCACCTAAAACGTACAAAAATAACTTAACGCCATGCTAAAATTAACTGAACGCCATGAGTTTAACATAAAATATTCAGTCTTATCTTTGTGAGTGTCATTTATCTTTAGACGGGTCTTTTCTTTAGTCAAAATCGCAGTACTGAACTTACAACCTTTAAAGAACTGGAAACCCCAAAGGATCATTTCATTTCATCTAAACTTGACTAACATAACAACAATCACTGCAATTTTTAAGCTGTTGATTTCACATATCCTTTTCATTTTAACAGTGCAATTAAAGACATAAAAAAGACTGATTATATGACACCGCATTAAACGGTGAATTTTTGTTACACTATTTTGAATGTGTTGGAAAGTGTTTCGTAATCTATGCTTGAAGCATGATTTTACTTTCTTCTTCCTGTTTATCTTATTTATTTATTTTTTCGTCTTGCACGTCCTTTTTGTGAAACCTTGAAATAGCTGTATGCTAAATTTTATTTCGTCCGTTTAGTTTGGCCGAATTTTACCTGTCAGAAATTCACATAAAACTAATTCTATATACATATAAAACACAGAATTTTTTTTTTTTTTTTTTTTTTTTTTTTGTTTATCAATAAAAAAAAAAAAAAGTTAAATTCCTCCCACGCAAAAATCCTTGCTTCACCGCTTCCTTGTGCAATGTTCCATTATTAAAGTTTTTATCTTCGTGATCCATTCGAAGCAGCGAAATAGATTGGTAAAGTAGAATGCATTAAAATATTCATAATAATCTCAAATGGGATTTAAGAAAAAAAAAAAAAACTACGGGAAGAAGCTATGTTACTTCTGTAAGAAGTGATATTTTCAAAATGTATGACTAATTATTTTAAATGTTTGTGTTCTTAATTCAGTTTTTTTTCTTCTTTTGCCTTTGCCTTTGCACTCCTGTTTCAACTTCCCTATCGTTTTTCTCCGATTGCTTTAATAGTTATTTACGTTGCCTGTAAATCTGTTTTTGTGCCTATATATTATCACTGCAGAGAAATGAACTCTTTTGTTGAAGAAAACTTTCTATCTGATGGGATGTGTAATACAATACGTCTGCGATATGTCATATCGTAGTAATGTAGTTCACACATTTCACGATGTTTCAAATATTTTGATAAATTTTTCTTTAAAAAAAAGGGAGTTATTTAATATTAAAGTATGAATTTTCATTAATGAATACTCTTCGATAGACAGTGTTATTTTTATTCTTAATTACTGCTTTGGGCTGTTCTGAAATCCAAAGGAACTATTTTCTGACACATTCCTGAATTCATTTTCGTTCATACACGCATGAAATTAGAAGGTGTTATTATTCAGAAACTGTTTAATCGAATGGTGTTTTCCCTTTTTTGAAAAAAACAAGATCTTTCAAAAAAATACTGTCAAATTTGGTGTTTTGAACTGAATTTCCGGACGTGACACCAGGGGAAAGGAGAAAAACCTGTTGTCACGTGACAAAAATCGCTTATAACTCGATAAGTAATTTATTTACTTAAAAAAAGGGGGGGAAACACCATTCAATTCCAAATCGATTTAATAGTCAAACCTGCCAATTAAAAAAGACTGTTAAGATTTAAAATTTAGATTTAAAAATGTGGATTAAAATATGTCAGAAAGTTCCGCGCTGCTGAGCAGAGGTTTGGAGAACCGTCTTAAGAGACTTCACTCACGCGAAAACACCCGGTCGCTAATGTTAATTCAATGGCACAGTTATTTTATAATATCTCGTTTGCACTTCAGTATTTTTAAATGATTTTTGCATTGGATAGCTGGTCGATCGCTACGCAGGCCCTTTTTTACTTTTTCAAAAAAATTTCCAGGTATTTTTATTAGCATACTTCCATTTTCGGAACCAGTTTCGAAAGTGAAAGTATCGTCATTATAAAAATCTGCAAACAAAATCGAAAAAGTAAAAAAGGCCTCAGCTATCCAATTCAAAAAAAAAAAAAAAAAAAAAAAAAAAAAAAAAATCATTTAAAAATATTGAAACGCAAATGAGATATAAAATAACTATCTCATAGTAAACATCAGCGAGCGGGTGTTTTCGCTTGAGTGATGTTGTCTCTTAACTTTAAAACCCAATTAAAATTATTAAAAAAAAAGGGGGGGGATGTTTTCTGTTTGAAGATCGTTTGAGATTAAAAAATCTGTAATGTGTGAAATTGAATTGTGTAATAACGGGATAGGAAAAGAATGTACGACGTCATTGATGTGGCGCTTTTATAACAAACAAAGAAAAATGTATAATAAATAAATAAGTAAACATACAGAAATAAAAAAAGATGAAGACTGGTTACTATTTGCAGCTTTAAATTAAGCTGTCCTTCTTTAAATGTCGAATATTTTGGAAAGTTATAATGCATATTTCCTAAATAATAATTGAAGGGTTTGCTGCAAAAAAGATGTAGTTCCATTTTTGCTCTTTTGGGAAATTAAAAAAAAAAAGTCTTTTAATTATTAAACTTTAAAGTTTCGTCAAAAGCATTTTTTCTACTTATGTCTATTCACTGAAGGAAAAAAAAATGTTGATTTTACGGTATAATACTAGCATCCCAGCTGCTAGTATTATACCGCAAAATTAACAGTAATAAACAGTAAAATAAGCAGTAATACGCTACCGCGCATCATTTTTTTTTTCAGTGCAATTACTAAGCATGCATATCTTTATGTATGTGTGATTATATATTTAACGGTTAAAACGTAAGTAATCGTATTATTATGAATTATTTATGGGTACCGATAGAACAGAATTTAGAGAGGGGCAAAATTTTGGAACAAACGTGCCGGGGTTCCGTAGCCTAGACCGCATTTTTAAAGTGAAAAAACAAATGCAAAATAAGCTGAACTAAGAATCTTTTGTCAGAACCCTCATGCAAGACAGTTTTTAAACATATCAACATAAAAAGCATTACGTAAGTAAAACAAATAGAATTATAATAAAATTTCTACGAGCTTTTTTAAAAAAAATAATTTTGTTTTCCGTCAGGTGCTCTACTCCCCTAAACCCCTTGCATAATATAAATTTCGAACCCGTAAACTAAATATCAAAACTAAACTAAAAATTTTCTTCCATGGGTGGTTCCTCAGGCGGAATAATTTTTGCTCTCTTTTCCTTTACTATTTTAAATCACTGCGAAAAGAATAAATTTTAGTAATTTTTTTTTCAAAGTCAGAGAAAAAGAAAATTTAGTTAAATTTCAAAATAATGGGAGTGACATTGGCCTTCTCCTGCACCCCACCCCCTCCAACTCTTCTCTTTGGAATTAATTACAGGACATTCAAGTAAGCCCTGTTGAAAAATCTATTTTATATCCTTCGAGATTTCGAATTTACTATTGGTTAACTTTTATTTTAGGAACCCAAACTCTTTGATTATGGATTTGAGTAAAATCAGGTGGACAACTTATTTTATAATTGTAGAGATTTTGAATTTAGTATTGGTTGATTTTTATTTTGGAGAATAGTTGCCATGAAAAATTGCTGTCACTTCAGTTAGTGTTATTTTATAATTTTCACATTAAAATAAGCTTAAAGGGCCAAAACTTCATTTCCATAGCAGGATTTTTTTTTTTTTTTTTTTTTTTTTCTGTTATTGTAAAGCAAGCATAGAAGGGTCAGTCGCTTCGTGTACCCAAACATAGGTTTGTGAACTTCAGATTGGACGAACGGATATGTAATATCCGTATCCGACCATTAAATACGTCTCTTGCAAATGACCGGTACACCGTAAAACAATAGATAGCTTCTCTTTGCCTGCATGTTCTCGATTCGCCGATGACCAGGGTTCAGAACATCAGAAGCAGTGGTGTGGAAAAAAATTCTCCATTATTATTCGAACTTGCCCGATCCTAGTTTTTCCTGTGCTTCTTTTTTTCTTTCTTTCTTTTCTTTTCATTAGACTTTTTGTTTGTTTTTCTTTTGTTAATACGTTTCAAAGCATAGTTATACAATTTTAATATGTTTGTTTGGGTGCCTGATTGAAGTAATCTAATTTTTAGGTAGCCTTCATTACAAAAAGCTACCTATTGCAGCCGTTCGGAGGAAAGCAATTCCAAAAACTTTTGGTATATTTTCACCGATCATTGACCCCCAGACCCCAAAACCACCCTCCAAATGTTGATATATATATATATATATATATATATATATATATATATATATATATATATATATGGATGTGACTGAGTATGTGTCTAGGACATACCAAGGTCTCGAATGCAATGCACGCACACCCATAGGTTTTACATTAGCGAGGGGAATTGGGGAGCTGGTTCTCTTGGTTTAGGGCAGCTCGTACAAAGGTTATTCTTACCGCGATAACTATTTTATGAAATAAACTTTGTTCTGCGGGAACGTGATCGATAAACTTGTGTTGACCTTATCCAAAGACTTAGCAAGATAACACTGAATGTACAAATGGAACTATTCCAGAATGATTATCTAAGATTTTTTTTGTTTGTTTGTTTGTTCTCGCTCTACTTTTAGCGTGTATTACAAGCGATATATTTATTTTATTTATTTAAAATCTGATGCCGGTGTAAACGAGCGAATAACCACAGCTCATTTTACATTGAGTAGAAAATTCACATAATCTTTGCTTTTTCATACAGCTTAGAGATTTTTATTTATTTATTTTGTATGTGTGTGCTTTTAAAACTTATATGCTATCTAGTTTTAAATTTTCAAAGTTTACGTGATTCGTATAATTCCGAACATAACACTTTTTTTTTTTTTTAGACAGTAGTAGACATATAATGCGAATTTTGCTGCATCTATCTCAGAAAAGTATTTATTTATTCAAGAAAAACAATCTAATTATTAATCTGGTATAATTCTCGACAATATATTTGGGTGAGAAAATAACAAGCAAACTGGTAATGTTAATTAAGCATAGAACTATGGAACAGGACCCTTAAGTTTATTTTTTTGTTCAATATTAATTTTATCACAATTAGGGGATCCAACCTGGGATTCCCGGATTACAGAACATGAGTAAAAATTTATTATTATTATTATTATTATTATTTATTTATTTATTGGTGAAATTTTAATTTCATTATGAAATATTAGCTGGAAACAAATGCTGAACTATTTATATTGGTTTAAGGCGGTATTCAAAAAAAATATTTTTCCACGCTCAACAACTCAAAATTTTGAGACACATTTTCAGACTCATTTTTAAAAGTAACAACATGAAACTTGGCGGCGTGATTTATGAAGAGGTTTACAAGGGCCCCACGTTTTTATTTTTCGTTCAATTAATTGGAAATTGATTTACAGACAATTATTTTCACAGTACGATCATTTTTTTTTCTTTTTTTTTTTTTTTTTTTTTTTTTTTTTTTTCCAGCGCTATCGCTTCGGGAAATTCGGTTCAAAATGTCCACTTTGACAGCATTTTTTGAAATATATTCTGCCTTTATCAAAAAATCGAGACAATACGGACATTATAAAGTTTCTGAATAAGAGAACCTACCAATTGGATGCATTTTAGAGCAAAAATGAATTTATCAATGTGTCTCAAAATAAGCAGTTTGGATTTGAATACACCCTTAAGTGCAAATGGGTTAATCTTTCGTAATAGGGCCCCGCACGTGATAGGGATAGATTTATATATATATATATATATATATATATATATATATATATATATATATATATAATGCTTGAAAATTATTTTAAAACCATAAAAAAATCAGTCTATTGAGATACAATTTTTAAACAAATTGCTTTTAAAAGTGCATTCCTCGTCAATATGACGTCATAGTTGCCCACAGACCTTGTTTTTGCTTTGTAATATAGATAGATACTTTCTCATTTGTTAGAGCGGCAATTGACAAGTCTAATTTTCAGCTGCTGAATGTATTTTTCCTTTTATCTACTATAAAATGTTTCGTTCATTTAAAAGAATCCATTCCATTAAAATAATGCAACTCTTCTCTTTCTTCTTTTGCTCCTGAAATCTTCATCTGTTTCTTTTCTTTCTTTCTTTTTCTTTTTTTTTTCTTTTTAATCTAGCATCCGATTTTTCCACGTTTCTTTATTGACTCTCAGTTTCATCAACTTAATGCTGTGATTAATGAATTATAACAATGGCCTCGTAAAATTTGGAGAGCAAATATTGAATTTTCGTAGGGATTACTCAGCAATAGCATTGAACTATATAAACCAATTGTTCTGTGCGAACATATAGAACAAATAAATGAAAGGCAGTATATTATTTACTTTTATATATAAAAGCTTTCTGTGGTAAAATTTTTGCTGTCGTGTGTAAATGAAATGATCGTTGCCACTTTAAATTCACGACGTCAAACTTTGTTTATTCTTCATTTAAAATTTGATGGTTTCGAACTTTTCTTTATCTCTTATTGCAAGATGATGAATGTTGTAACAAAATATAATATGATTATATGCATTATTTTATCCCATTTTTGACATTTCTTAAGAAAAGTCAAACATTAATGAAAAATTGTCAATTTTAGAATTTTGCGCCATTATCAGAGTTTGTATCATTTATTTTGCAAATTTACTGCTTCATTTCTAGTGATTGCAAAGTGACATTGAATTTATTAAAGGAATATCGTCACAGTTTATTATATGATCAGAGATTTAATCGAATGATTCGAATGAAATTTTACTGATTTCTAAATATGTTTGTTCTTTTAAAACATATATTTAATATGGACTTATTTCAAAAGTTATCTGTTTAAAAATGAATAAAAACGAAAAATAACGCATCTGGTATAGATTATGAAACACTTTCTAACATTAACCAGACTATTACTAAGAAATTTCCTTTTCCATACAATGGAATGTGATATCTAAATAAGCAATTTCAAAAACAAATAACTGAGTAAAAATCTTATTTTCAGCAATTGCTAATCCATATACGGTAATGTGTGCGAATTCTTCCTGTATGATCTATAGGATTTATATATTACATCCATATGTTACACTAAAAAATAGATAAGTTTAATAATGCATACCACAACGGGAAACTCTCTTCCGGCAATTATATATTATTAGTCAGTTCTGCACCGAATTCTTCTGTACGTCTCTGTAAATAAACGAGAAATTCTACGCACACCAGAATCTGTAGAAAACATGCTGTAGTGCACCCAAGTGATGTTTTTTTTTTTTTTTTTCGTTATGTTTGAAGTATTATAACATCATTAAAATGCACTGCTAACGCTTTCTCCCATAGACCGTTGGAATTGTGTCCCTGTAAACGAACTATAAATGTTATACACTTCATTTTCAATAACGAACATTCTATATTAAACCTCAATAACATATATAAATTTCATGGCAATCATAGTACATTTACGAGAGTTAGAATACGGGCAAACGGCCAGACGGCAGATAAACCGAAGTCATAAACATTTTTCAACTATGTTGGAAAGTGTGGAGAAACTGAGATACGGCAAGGGATAACGTTAGCAGGGATAATGTCGCATTATCAGCGAACTCCAAAAAATCACAATGTCTAAAATTACTTTCAAAGGTGGTAAGCCCTTTTAGTCTCATTCGTGTGTCCTAAGGACGGGGAAAAGGACGGTTTTGGAGCCCCAATTTTTTGTTTCAGGTTAGACTCGTACACCACAAATACAGGGTGCATCCCCATCCATCCCCCAAATCCTATGGATGGTCCTGGTTATTGAGACGCACAGTCCATTCGTAGCAATTTGTGGAATGATATTTGAAAGAAGCAATTGGTATTTAAAGTTGCACTCTTTTTTTTTATTATTATTATTATTTGATTGACACATTACTTGTCTATTCATTAATTTGATATAAACTGTTAACTTCAACAAATATGTTGATTTGTCTGCTGTCATCAGCTTTTATTTTATATCCAGTTGCAGGAAGATATAGAATTTAATACTCAATGAATGTGTACTAATAATACGTACTAATAGTTTACTTTTTTTCTTTTGCCCTTTGTTATTAAATTACAAGCACGAAGGAGAGGAATGGAATGTATTTTTGTGGAACTTTTGTTCTTTTAATGAGTTTCTTCCATTAAAGGAACGAAGCCCTCTCTTTGTTATATTTTTATTCCCGTACTGGGAATGCCATAGTATGTCTAGAGTAATGGGCCACGCCCGACCGCGCGTGTGTCCTGAACAAATTTGCGTTGTCCGGGCAACTACCGAATGTCAACAGAAGCGGGTCAGGGGTCCGGCCAATGTCCGCGCATGCCAGGGTGACCGATATAAGACCCTCCTTTTGACCGCAGTTCAGTTTTGGTACCATCCGAAAAAATTACGATGCCTCCTATACGAGTGTTTCGCGAACTGTCTGTCTGTGGACCACCAGTGATCCTCAACGTCTGATCTTGTGGTCCTCCTAAATTTTCCCCAAATGAACTGCGTTATCGCGCACTATCATTGTAAAATCAGAATTTAGAAATTAGACATGGCATTCCGCATGGAGTTTTCAGAATATTCTCAATTATAAAAGTGGTACTTCAGTTTCAGAAACGTCTTATAGTATTTCCTCTATTACAAAAGTATCATATTACTATTATTGTTATTATTATAATAGGTTGGGGGGGGGGGGGGAGTTGCGATATAACTTCTCATAGCAAAATCGGA
Organism: Maratus michaelseni; assembly: GCA_963931845.1. NCBI lineage: Eukaryota > Metazoa > Arthropoda > Arachnida > Araneae > Salticidae > Maratus > Maratus michaelseni. Next base: position 318,075,767 of record OZ007592.1, on the reverse strand, counting down.
ATATATTTTCTTAGAGTTTTACATCCGATAAATCATTTTATATGATAAGACCCCCACAAAAAATTTTGAGTTCGAAATGCTGAAGTCTTTATCAAAGGAATTTTATCACAATTCTACAATTCATTAGATAGTGCAGCTTGTTTCCTATCTCAGATAATTCTACATTGCACATCCATCATACATGGGTATTTGGGGTTTGAATGACCTCTATATACCGGACCATTGGTCACTGCATAATGTCGTTCGGAGGCAAATTTGTGTTTATATTTACGAATCCATGTGAATACTGGGCAATTTTAGTATTAACTGTTAGATTTTAATATAATAAAATCTGCTTGAAATGGTTATCTTCTGATTTTTATCCTAATTACCCCCCCCCCCCCCATCAAATGAGGTACTAAAATTAAGCGTACACGTGTTACACGAGAGCGGGGCCTACACAGTGATATACAGCAATTAGAATATATTTGATAATTAAGTCTATGTTTCTAATCTTATATAAAGTATTTAATCAATCTTCAGAAGCAAAAAAAATCAGTGGGGAGGGGAGGTGCAATAAATATATATCCTAAATTATATTAAAATAATCCAAACATCTTAATTTTTTTTTTTTTTTTTTTTTACTCTAGCAGGGAGGCCAAAAATCATTGCTTATCTACCTATCTCCTTAACCTTCCCCCCCCCCCTTTTAAGTTTTAACTAAATTTATTTCGTTTGATTTCTGAAGATAGTTTCTTATTATATTACTGTATTTACTCTTATTGCGTTTTCGTTGTCTGTGATTATATTTCCTTCCTGTGACACTAAAAGAATTTTGCTGTAAATTGCAGTATCGTGAAAACAGATTTCAAAGAAATCTGTGTTAAAATCTTCTTTTACAGTCATTATTTGTAATTAGTTACTTTTGCGACCATTTATAAGCATCGCTGTCATCAATAAATAGTTTTTTTATTTAATTAATTGGTATATAAGTCGGTAATCAGCGAAAAGACAATAGGAATCGTAATTTGGAAAAAAAAAGGGGGGGGGATTAGGAACTCCAGTTGACAGGTAACTGCATTTTTCAGTTTTTCCCACCTTCCCGTAAAGAGACCATTACTCTTCATGCCGTATTTTTTGCTGTTTTAATCCCCCCCCCCCCTCCCCTTCTATCATGTTCTCTCGGATATTTCAAGGACAAGCTAAATAGCGAAGAAAAAATTCTCTTAGCTCGTTCCTTCTTAGCTCGAGAATCGTTCACATGGACGAACGAATAACCTCTCTCCCCACCTCCCTTCTTCACTGGGTTAGGAACCGGCTTGCCAACGAAAGGAAAGGAAGGGTTGTACCAGAAAAAAAAAAAAAAAAAAAAATATGAAAAAGAATTAGATAAGTAAAACGCGAAAGAAGATGGAGGAAAAAAAAAAAAAGTAAACCCTTTCGGAAACTAGTTTTGCTCCGCATCACTGTAGCGTTTAGTTGGGAGGGGAGTAACTAAAGAACAAAAAAAAGGGGGAAAGACATGTGATTGGCCGGCCATGTTTTTTGGTGAGAAAAATCGGGTCTTTGCCCTGTTACCCTTGGAATGGTACTGCAGACCCCCTACTGCCTTCCATAACAGGTGGATTAAAAAAAGATTTCGGTGATTTCGCCTACCCACTTCTCCATCTTCCCTGCCCGCTTTTTCCATCTCGTTTAATGGTCTTGCTGTTCGACGTTACTTACGTTGGAATTTCAGTACAACCCTTTGAGCCATTAGCATTTCGAATCTTGTTTGTTTTAAAATAATTAGGCTTCATTACGTGTTCTTCGCTGCATGTAATATTCTTTCCCCACTTCTTAAAATATTTAAATGAGAGTATAACTACATGAAAAATGAAAGCTGTTTATTTATTTTTTATTAGAATTTTTCTCGGTGATTGCTGTTGTTGCATTTGAAATGTTCTCTTTGCTGCTTCGAACGTTTGTTATATTCATCATTAAAGTTTTGGCTACTGTTTTTAATTTGCATGTTGAGGTAGATTTCAAAAGAGGGTCAAAATTTTAGTTGACCCTTTCTCGTATAAATCTAAACGTGAGATAAAAATAAAAGCTACTGATGAAATAGATGAAGAAAGTGAAATTAAAATTTCAGTTACGTGATCTTATATTCTTCTTTTTTTTTCTTTTACCCCGCCGCCCATCCCCCCCCCCTTTTTTTTTTCTTTTTTGTTCTTTTCGTCTTTGATAAGCAAAAGTGAGCCTATTAAAACATATAAAACAGGTTAAATAGAGTTGCCATTGTTTTCAATCGCCAGCATCTCTTGATCATGGAAATAAACCCCGAACTTTTTTTTTAAGTGATGGAGTAGTTATCACAGTGAAACATCTCAAAGTTAGAGATGAAAAAGATATAGAACTTAGAAAGCTTACACATTTTTCTGTTTAACTACAAGTATATAAGCGCGCTTCTTAAAAATTAATTACAAACACTTCTAAATAATAGAAATTATTAAACATTGACTGTTTGAATATGTAAAAAGAATATTTTTTTAACAGAACTTCTTAATAAAATAAACAGTCAAAGCAGACACACCTTTTTATTAATTACTATTAAACATTAAAAGTACACTTATATATATATGGACGTGTGAAAAAAATTGTAATTTCAATTTACAATTTTTTTTCCCCCTTGTTATTTAGGTTTCTCGGTTAAAACTACAGTTTTAAGTATTGCTGTTCTCGTTATCAATCATAGCATCACCAAGGAAATAAAAATGGGAATAAAAGGATGTACGTCATTACAGGATACACAAAGGTTTCATCACTAAAATATAAAAATGTTGCAAATTTTGTTTATTCAAAAATTAAAATTTTGTTTTCTGGCACTTTTGAGTATTTGTTATCAAAGTTATAATTAAAAAAATAAATAAATAAAAGCACGAGTTACATGTACAAATTTTCAATTAAAATTATGTATTTCAATTTAAAGGCCATTAAACAAATTATAGAAGCAAGATTATTATAAACACTGCTTTATTATAGAAATAACAATAATTATTATTATCAATTTATGTTTTGAAATTATAATAATAAGTAACTATTTAAGAAAAATTGTATCTATCAAATGCTTATAATTAAATCAGATTTTTTTTTTTTTTTTTTTTTTTTTTTTTTGGTCTAAAATGTAATGTGTTATAAATTCCGAAAACTCCAAGATTGCCGCACAGAGTTATTACACATGTTAAAATAAATGGTCGCGTGCGGAGACGCAAGCATACTTAAATGGCTTAGACATTTAAATCAGTTTTTAATCTTTTTAAATTTGGCACTGATAATGAGGCTTTAGAGGCTCCGAAACAGCTGTTTGCATTTTATATATTTTTATTTGGGCTATTTTTACGCTGATTATTTATTTATTTTAATATAATAGTACAACGTTCAATCCACCTAATTTAAAATTTTTTACACATATATCCAGATCTAAAAAATAAAAAAAAGAAAGAAAAAAAGAAAAGAAAAGAAACTGCACATTTAATTTTCCACCAACTTTAGTACATGAAAATAATAATACTAAAATAGGATGTATCTTATAAGATATTTATTGCTTTTGTAGGGACTTTAACTTCTAAGTTTCGCCCCTTTCATTGCACTAGTGATTTGAAAGGCATAAATTTTTTATTTAATGTATATATTCTATGTTTATTATCTATATGTCGATAATACTAATATATGTTATGCTTTTACCAAAAATTAGAATTTAGAATTTTTATTTTAGAAATTTAATTTATACGACATAATTTTCTCGCCAAATCATAGTTTTATAAAGTGCTCTTCATATAATTTATCTGAAAACTACATTTTTTTTTAAATGTATATTTTAAAATGGCGTGTATTGTAAATTCTCTGTGCTTTAATTTTTTATAAAACTTTTAGTATAAAGAATATTTTTGTCAAATTCAAGCTAATTGAATGGATGCAATTACTTACTAGCAATGCTTACTATATTACAGTCACAAAATCATTTTCATCTGTATATTCATAATATATTTATATATTTTTATTTATTTTACTGGGAGAGTTAACTCCCCCCCCCCCCCCAAAAAAAAAATAAAAATAAATAAATAAATAAAAATAAATAAATAAAATAAATAAATACATAAATAATAATAATAATGTATATATACATAAAACGTATAACTTAAAATTTGTTTCCTAATAATAATAAATCTAATAAAATATTTATTTTTATTTATACGATTATGATATTGCTAAAATGAATTTAGATTGATTTAAATAAACAAGAATGAGAAATCATTGTTATTATTTCTAAAAATGTTAAACGCACATGCATGTATATATTATTCATATAATTTATATTTATGATAAAAATGCATATTGAGAGTATTACATTATTCCCATACATATTTTTACGTACAAATTTTTTCCTTCAATCCCAATGCAAACTTTATTAAATACCTCTTTATATAAAATATATTTCTTGCCTGCGATAACAATAAAGACTTATTACAGGAAAATTATGATGGTAAATGAAGAAATCAGCGAGAGATTTTTTTTTTTTTTTTCAAACTAGAAATTTAAGAAATAAAATAAATGCCTCTAAACTTGCTATTTATATGTACACCATCTACAAAGATACTTAATATATTTAATGAAATGGTAAGAAATACTTTATAAAAATAAAATTTGAAATGCATTATAGATGATAAATTTTATCATTTTGTAGCTTTTATAATATTTTGCTTCCTATTTAAATGTAATTTTTAAACTTGCTGCAAATATTTATACATCACCTTCAAAGAGACTTAATATATTTAATAAAATAGTTCAGATATACTTTATAAAAATAAATTTTAAAACGTTTTATAGATAATAAGTATAGATAATAAGTAATAATAAATATAGATAATAAGGACCTTGTAGCTTTTATACTGTTTTGCTCCCTATTTAAATGTAATTTCTAAACTTGCTTCAAATCTTCGTACACCACCTTCAAAAACACTTTATATATTTAATGAAGAAATACTTTATAAAAATAAATTTTAAAACGTATTACAGATAATAAGTTTTATCACCTTGTAGCTTTTATAAGGTTTTGCTCCCTATTTAAATGTAATTTTAAAACTTGTGAAAAGCTAAAAAGTGTCATTTAAATAAAAAAAAAATATTATCATAGTCTTATTCATTAAATATATTAAGTATCTTTGAAGGTGGTGTATAAATATTTGAAGCAAGTTTAGAAATTACATTTCAATAAGGAGCAAAACATTATAAAAGCTACAAAGTGATAAAACAAGTTTCACAATTTTCATTCACAGGGTTCTTTCGGGGTTCTTAAATTTTCAGCGAAATTACCAGCATTTTCTTATAGAAAAACTTGCCTTATGTAATCGCGCGATTACATAAGACGAGTTTTTCTATAAAAAATACTGGTAATTATCATGAAAATTCCAGGCCTCCATCCGAACCCTGCATTCACCACCTTCAAAGACACTTAATATATGTAATGAAAGAGTTAAGAAATACTTTTAAAAAATAAATTTTAAAATTTATTTTAGATAATAAGTTTTACCACTTTGCAGCTGTTTATAATGTTTTGCTTCCTATTTAAATGTAATTTCAAAATACTTCAAATAAATGAATGTAGTGAAAATTTTCCACTTCAAACTGCTATATTGGATTTTCGGCTGCAAATGTCTACTCTTGATCAAAATGAAATAAAATTCGTGTGTCATCCTCCCTTCAAGCAAGGCTCATATTTGCAGAGTTGCAGTTCTTATTTATTTGTCAATCAAGTGGGCGATCTTATTAAAAGGGAACTTGTCAACCGAGTTCTTCCGCAATATAGCATTGTAAGGATCTACTGAGAAAGTCGTAATTGAAAACACTCGCAGATAACCTGTCATTAATATCTCTAACCGTTAAGTTCAAATATTTTTCAACAACAGATATTAATCAACAATTTTACTTACCTTGCACATTGCAAGTTCGGATTTGAAGAAAACAGTGTTTTCTACAGCAAATAATGCACTACAAAAAAAAAAAAATTGCTGATTTTACAGTATAATACTGGCATCCCAGCTGCCAGTATTATACCGTAAAATTAACAGTAAGTATGCGCGGTAGCGTATTACTGCTTATTTCACTGTTTATTACTGTGAAACACTAAAATCGGCATTTTTTTTTTTTTTTTTTTTTTTTTTTTTTGCAATGCATTATTTGCTGTAGAAAACTCTGTTTTCTCCAAATCCGAACTTGCTGTATCCTGATACAGTCACAAAATCGTTTCCGTCCGTATATGTATAAAAATTTTGTTGTATTGTTGTGAAATATCATAGAATTAAACAACTTATTTCTCTTTCATATGAAACTAAAAGTCATACGGAAAATTAGAGCGTTTCTGTTTAAACGAATATTTCTTGCCATGAAATTTGTGGAAAATTCAAGATGTAAACTAAATACCTCAATAAGGTTCTGTGTTTGAATCTAGTAGCATTCTAAAAGCTTGTTTTTTTCTTCTTCTTCTAATATAAATGATTTTAGTAATAAATTTACTCTACATGTTATTTAAGCTCAAAAACTTTTAAAAATATTTATATCTTTTTATTTTATTATTTTTTTTTTATTAGGGGGGTTACCCTCCCAATAAAAAAAATTGCCTTAAATTTGCTTCTGACAGACATATAACTGAAAATCCATTTCCTAATTTATAAGGAGAAATCAAATGTAATAATTTATTTATTTATTTATACGATAATGATATTGTTAAAATTAATTTAGAATGATTTGAATAAACAAGAAGGAGTAATTAATGTTATTATTTCTTACTTTATTATATGCGCATGCATGTGTATATTATTTATATAATTTATGTTTGTTCACACATAATAAAAATGCATATTAGGGGTATTGCATTATTTCCATGCATATTTTTACGTTAAAAATAAATAAAAATAAAATATTTTATTCTCTATGCAAATTTTAATATATATATATATTTCTTGTATGTGACAACAATTAGGAGTTATTATGGAAAAATTATGATACCATATGAAAAGTTCATCAATCGATTTTTTTTTTTTTTTTTTTTTTTTCAAACTTGAATTTCTAGACGAGAAAAACGTAATAATGACATTAACGATTTACTTATGCTTTATAAACTAAATATTTCATCATTAGAATATGTAAAAATAAATTAGGGCATTAAGACCTATAAAAAACTTATAAATGAGAAACTGTAAATAGAACTTCATTGTATAATCCTGAACTTTATACTAAAAATATAGCTATAATAGCTATAGCTTATTTTAATCTCCATTGTAAATAAAAATGCAATCTTTTTGGACTTTATAAAACTTGATTATATATATAGATATATTGAATCAAGTGAACGTTATTATTGATATTATTTTAGTATAATTTTAAATAAAATTTAAAATAAATTTTTTCATTATTTTTTTCAGTAATTTTTTTCTTAAAAGTTATTGTTGAGAATAAAGTGATAGTTTGGTAGGCGAAAAATAATTAATGTGGCGAATTATACGTTCAGCGAATTATTGGAAAATTTTAGAAAAAAATAATTTTGTTCGCATTAGGATTTTTTCCAGATAATTCAATTTTTACTGTTATTTTTAATTAATAAACTGTATTTCGTAAACGTTTACAGTTTAAATCCCACAAAGTTTTGACATTGTTTTTTTCACTTTAAATTCAAACAGTGAGCATTTATAGCAATTTTTTAAGTCATCGCACAAAGCACTGTATGTCCGTACATTAGTGAAAAGGAAGGCATCGTAAACATGTACCACATCTTCGCGACGTACGTCACGTTACCGTACAGAGTGTATACGACGGTTCTTAATTTTGACTACCACTATTTTCCAATAGTAATATTTACCATATTTATTGCAGAATTTCTGTGATTAAATAAGGTAGAGTTTGGTAAATAATGGTGCTCAAAAATTTAAATTTCCCAAAATCCCCATTTGTCGAAAAGGGGTTAATCCTTGCCGCTTCTGTAGATTAGAATACTTTTTAAAGTAGCAGGATAGAAACAAGCATAAATAGCATAATGTGTTAGTAAGTTTGTAAAGTATGCCATAATTGATGCGTAACGAAAAACCTTAAGTTGAAATCGACATCGTATCGTTTGCAAGCTGTTGCAAAGTAATAATGTGATTTTATTGATAATTTAAAATGGAGAATTTTATAAAATGTAACCATTTAAGGAAACCCATACCACTGCATAAATAACCTAATTATTATTTTAACTCTGATACTAATTATTTTTGTAAAGAATGCGTATTACTTTCTTTACATTAGTAAGGTAAAATAAATAAATAAATAAATAAAATAAATATATGAATAGACTTGTAAAGTATTTTAAAAATAAGTGTAACAGAATTATGATAATTCAGTCAGCAAGGTTTTATTATTATTATTATTATTATTATTTATGTAAAATAAATTGTATATAATTTTTCCTTCCTACTTTTCAAGCGTTTATATAAGAAATATATTATTATTATTATATTGCCGAATTTTTTTTTTTTTTTTAATTCTCAAATTAAATCAAAGATTCGAGAGGGAAAAAAAACTTTCATCGAATATTTTTTGCCATAAAATTGGAACAAAATTAAAGATTTAAACTAAATACCTCAATAATAAAAATGAAAGAGAAAAAAAAATTGTACTGTGGAGTATTTCTTGTTATTATTTTTTTCTCTTTAATTTTAAGTCTCAAAATTTTCGATATGCCATTCATGGATAAAGAAAAAAAAAAAAGTATATAAACTGAATATCACTAATCTCTTTTTAATTTAAGCATTTTTTTTTTCATTTTCTTTTCTTTTTTTTTTTAACAGAAGCCATATATGTATGACCGTGATATTTGCATTTTTCGGTAAAGAGACTACAATTTGTATTTTGTGAATTATTTGCCTATTTCTTTTATCATAGAAAATAAATCACCCTCAATGATTAAAAGAAGGTATGCTCTGCGCATTGGTGAAAGTTTTACACAGTTGGGGGGGGGGGGGGTAATTATCTCATCTTTGACCGTCCGGCAAAAATCTAAAATGTTGAAATAGGGCCACTAGTGCGCGAAGAGAGACGAAAAAGTCAGTCAACCCAATATACGCACCTGTCTCCCCCCCTTTCTCTATGCTGCCATTGGTTGAAAATTCTGTGTGACGTCATGTGCGCGGCGGGCATGCGCGTGGGGGCCCTTGACATTGAGGCGGTCGGTCGCATTTTGCTGTTTATCGGCGCTCACGTGATGACTGTGTTGCGGTTCCTGAAAATATTCAACCAAAACAACACGGAGTGTGGTTAATATTTATTTACGCGCATATTGTGGATATCAGAAACCTGGGATTATTTATTTTACGCAAAAATATTTAATAATTGACAGATGTCAGATTGAAAATAAGAAATTTTGAATCCTTATAGGATTGTTGTCATCTTTATAGTGTTGTTTATTTACGTCTCTAAAATTTTTGTTTTGGAGTCATTCAAGATTTATTTATTTTTGTCTGGATTATATCATTCATATTTAGAATCTGTGGATTGAATGAGTAAATAGTAACGACGAAGTGTATTAAATTTATAATGACAAATGATTGATTATACAGCTGAAGAATAATTAATACCCTGCATTTCACTTATAAGCTATTTTTTACGCTTAAAAAAGAGAAACTAGCGCCTGTCAGCATGTTGCTGAATCGGACAAGCATTTATTCTCCTTTAATTATATCATGACAATTCGCGAAATCTTGGATTTTATCTGAAGGAAAGCACTGTGCGCATCACTTTTTCAAGGTGTCGGTTGGAATTTATCTCGACCAAGCTTGCACATTCTCTTGGAATAACCGTCAGTTCCGTTATTTTTCACTTCAATTCTGATACTGATACTGTGGAAATTTTAAAACTGTCACTTTCTTTTCCATTGTGCGTTTATACGTGTCGCTGTCAAAGTGGATCCCCTTGTGCTGCTATGGCTGAATCAGACCCGAGACGACGACTCAGGTCCTGGCCAGAGGGTCAAGCGTCGGCGCCGGACTGACCATCGCTCGGACATTGACATTAAAAAAATTGTTAAGGACCTCCTTACCCCCCATACACCGAGCAAACGTGCTTCATCGGCAACGGGAGAAGAGAGTTCTCCCGAGGTATCATCCTCAAATATTAGCCCCGAGCCCGCGAACCCGCTGGTCACTACCACAAGTCCTGTGCCCTCTGACATCGACCTCGACTTTTGGGATTTGGACATTAATGAATCCTCAAACACAAACACTGTAGCAAGTGCTTCAGGTAAAAGAATGTTTTTTTTTTTTAATTTAATTATTTATCTATATATGTTTTAACATAGTCACCGGCAAGGGGGAAATTGGAATTTAATTAATTGTAATTTTCTCTAATGATTTACACACACACGCACAAAAAAAGTAAAATGTATTCTTTAAAGGTGACTTAAATAAACGCCTAGAGAGAGATCAACGTAAAAATTTTAGCCCCTCTGGCCACAAAATCAAATTTTAGTTTAGTTTTTTTTTTTATATTCATGTTTTTAAAATTAATCGTAAACGTAGTTTCATGGAGGTAGACCCCCCCCCCCCCCCCACACACACACACACACTTGACGAAAAAAAAAAAGATCTTACTGCTTCAATTCTCCGTTTTGAAAAATGCTTCTAGAAACTTAATTTTTAATATTTCAATTTGCTAAATTTCAATATTGCGTATTGGGGGATTTTTTTTTTTCTTTTGTGGCATGCATTGCACATTTTATAGAAACTAAAAATATTGAAACATTGAGTTGGGAAATATTTATTTCAAGCAAAATTATAAAATGAAAATTACTTTAGTAACAGCCAAAAGCAAATTGTAAATTTCAATCTGCGTTTATAATCAGCCATTTCTCATGTATTTAGTAGATGGACGAGCGGTTCTTCGAGGGCCTTATCTTCTTCCCATCCATATTAAAAATCCTGATTTCTGCCTTCTTTGATTGATTGATTGTACAATGCAGTAACATTCTTGAAAAAGATTTTATAACCTTTTTTTTTTTTTTAGAAGCATAAAATAAAACACAAAATAATATTTTAAAAGCATTATATGGAAATGCTAAAATTAACACAAGGGGTTTAAAAAAAATTACTGATCATCACTTAATTTTATTCTTCTGGAATGTACAGAGACATTTTCTATGGCACCAATTGTTTAGATGTTTAAAAAAATTGCAATACAAATTAAATTTATGAGGTATTGTTGCCACTATCAAAATGACGTCAGTGTTACTCTCGGAAATGATTTTGCTTTATAATATATAGGTATCCATTTTGAGTTCAGAAGAATTTTCATAAATGCCCATCATACTGTGCTTAAATTCAGATGAAGAGTAGAAGAGAGAAAACATAAAGTTAGGATGTTAAAATTTTTATATAACTTTTAACTATGACTAATGTTGTGCGCAATCGTAAACTACGGTTCTTGTACTATTCAAATGGGATTCCTTTCTTTGTAATTTAGTGTCTCTTAAAATGGTGAAAACGTATGGGGTAAATGGATTTTAAGACGCTGGTTTATTTTTTATGTTGAAATATTAAAATTTAAAGTGTACCGTAATGTTGGCTGTTATCTTTATCTGCTCGCGCGATTTTCCTAATAAAAATATCTTTTATATACTCATTTGCCTCAACTTAAAATAATGTTCCATTATATTTCTCTCTCTTATATATATATATAATAAAACTTTTCTGTATAATAATAACCATTAAATCACATAAAAAAAATCGACAATATATAAACCGATAATTATAATACAATACAAAGACATATATCTAAAAATGTAAGATTCTCAAAATGAAATAAGCGGAAAAAATAAATGAAGAAATGTGGAGAAAAAAAATTCCAATTTGTAGAATGTGAAAATATTACAAGAAGCAAATATAAATGTATAGTGAAACACGTTATCAAGGATAGTATTCCACAAATATAAGTAAATCGTAATGGATTTCTGTTTGAGTAAATAGGCACGAGCTGAATTTACTTTACTCAAATTGTCCAATTAACCACGATGCCTCATGTAAAGAAAATTGAATAAAAATGGACGGTTATTGAATAACTAAACATAACAGCTGACAAAAACAATTATTAAGGAACATTAGGAAAGATACAAAAACAGATTTAATGGAAAAATTATAAACAACAAGAAAAATATAGAAGCAAAACATATCCATTCAGTAGCCTATTTCATCGAGTTAACTGGAGCACAGGCACTTAAAAGTTACAGTGAAATAAATATCAACGATTTTTTTTAAAAAATGAAAAATAAATCTAATAGATCGACAAAAATATTTTTATTTTATTTAAAAACTAAAGGTGATAATAATAATAATAATAATAATAATAAATGCTGAAATTAAAATATATGCTTCAAAAAAAATAAGAGATTATATTTAATGACGCGATACCATGAATAATAATAGATTCGTACATAGAGATTAAATATATTTAAATTCCTTTTTGTAGTAATACCATCTACACTTAAAATAGTTAGTTATTTATAAATATTACGTTATTTAAATTATAAAAGATAAATAATTAAAATGCTTGTAACACTTAAAATAGTAGAATTTTAAATAAAATAATAAATCTTAATATTATAAAAAAAAAAAAAATGAAATAGAATATTATTAAAAATGGTAAGTCAATTTGAAACAAGAGGGAATGCCTTTAAATTATTACTTATTCATATCACTTTAAATAAATTATAACACATTACAAGTAATAAGACAATTCGAATCTAGAAATTAAATTCATAATAGTAATTGAAGAATGCAACCTAAATATTATAAGATTATAAGTGATGTAGAATAAATAAATGTAAATTTAACCAACTAAATTCAATACTTATGACCAATTGGTAGAAAAATAAAGTAAATGTGTATATTGATATATAAAACTACACTGCAAAAAATAATTGTTGATTTTACAGTATAAAACTGGCACCCCAACTGCCAGTATTATACCGTAAAATTAACAGTATTAAACAGTAAAATAAGCAGTAATACGCTGCCGTGCAAGCAGTAATACGCTACCGCGACTGTTAATTTTACGGTATAATACTGGCAGCTGGGGTGCCAGTTTTATACTGTAAAATCAACAATTATTTTTTGCAGTGTATGTATGAACATATCTCTATATCAACACACAAACGCACCAATTAATCTTTAACTAAACATAATGTAATAATATAAGAATAATAGTAGAAATAAATTTAAATATCTAGGAAAAGTTTAGATATATATTTATACGCTGCTGTCTAAAAATTAAGGGGCAGTGACTTGGACTCTTTCGCTTTTTACACGGTTTGTTGAATATCTACTGAAATCCTTGATGAATTGTCCTTTAAATTGGAGGATGTAAAGCCCATGTTTGACTTCAAGAACAGTAGAAACAGTATATTGCAATTAAAAAATTAATATACCGAGTATTAAATTAACAGGGGTCTGTCCAGGCTTTTTTTCACAAGGTCCTGTTTTGTGAAATTGTGAACAGCTTTTTATATTTGTGAAAAATCTAATCATAATTTTGTGAATTTGAAATAGTCGTTATATTCAGGTTCTTGTTTATGCATTTTTAAGAAGATATATGGATATAAAAATACATATGTATTTTATATATATATATATATGTAAAAGTAACAGGTCAGATTTTACTTTTAAATGATTAATTTGTGAAAAGTTTGGTTTAAAGATGGAAAAATTTAGTGAAAAACCTATTTTTAAGACAAAGAATTTTGTAAAGGGTCCTGTTTTAGGGAAAATAATTTTGTGAAGGGTCCTTTTTTGAAATGAAAAATTTTGTGAAGAGTCCTTTAAAGGACCCAATTTTTTTCCTAAACAGATCCCTGATTAATATATTGAATATTGAAAAAATATATATATATATATTGAAAACTCAGAAATGTATCAGCAATACAGTGAGCTAATTGACAAATTCGGGTGGAAATCTCTTAACATTTAATTGGATTTCCCTCCCAATTTGTCAATTAGCTCACTGTATTGCTGATATATTTCTGAGTTTTCACGATGTTTTTGTCTTTTTATATGAGTTGCTCTATAGAATTGATTACCAAATCATGAAAAAAAAAAATTCCTTTGGTATAGTTCGCGCATGGGCAGTTAAAAATTATTTCATACAAATGCCCATATCTCATCAAATATTCAATATATTAATCTTTTAATTGAAGTATACTGTTTCTGCTGTTCTTGAAGTCAAACATGTGCTTTACATCTTCGAAGTTCAAGGTCAATTTGTCAAGAATTTCAGTAAATATTCGACAAAGCGTCCGGTCACTGACCTTTAATTTTTGGACAACAGTATAGAAGTAGATTATTATATATATTGATATTAAATGTAAGAACTAACAACAAATAGATATTTCTATACTATACCATAACCATCGTTACCATAAAATGCACCAAATACTAACCACTAAAAACCAATAACCAGCAACTTAATCTTTTGTCTTTTGATTTCAAAGGTATTATATATATATATATATATATATAATTATTAAACGTCTTTTTAAAAATACTTCTTGTCTGTTCATCCAGAGATTTGTTACAAGATCTGTGTATAAATCTTTGACTTTCATTAAATGTTATGTTTTATAACAAAATTCTTTGTGCAATGCCCCCTGCATTGTAGTACCACCATATGCGCAAGATTTTGTCTACCTTCTTCAGATGCGAAATTGGGTGGGGAAAAGAAAAATTAAAATCGTAGCTTGAATTGGATATAACCGCGCATAAAGAAATGCCTGCGCAAGTTAGACTACGGCGTAAATATGCGCCCTTACTCCACAGAGAAATTCTAGGTGGCGCTCTTATTTTAATTTTTTACAGAAAATTTTATGAATATCCTGAATATTGGAAATCTAGCTGAGATGTGTTTACTTGTAAAATATTAATTAGATTTTTCTGAGGGAATAATTTTCAGACAGCTATTCTAAATCTGATTACTGTCACACGTCAGTCTCGCGTTTCCCCGTTTCTGGATGCATTCGTAAGGCTTTACTAAAAACCTCCCAGTATGTTTCGTGCATATTTCTAGTTTTTTATTAATCAATAATTTTCATTACGTTTTTTTCTAGTACATTTTCTTTCTTATTTCGGAAAGGTAAAGTTTCTCTCTCTCCTTCTATCCTTCCCTATCTCTTCTCTCTTTTTTTAAATTTTTGTAAAAATAAATCTTGAAACCTACTTATGATGCTTCATTTGTAAAATATTAATTAATTAGCCTCTTTTGAGGGAATTCCTTTTCATTCATTAATTATGATTTTTTAAAAAAGATATCTTCATTCATTTTTTTTAATTGCAGTGTAACTGTAACAGATGATTTTTTTTAATGGTTATCTCTAATTATCTGAAAATTTCGCTGTAGTACACATGCTAGAATATATTCTCTATAGTTTTTTTTTTTTTTTTTTTTTTTTTTTTTTTTTTTTTTAAATCCTCCTTCAAAATATTATTTCAGATTTTAAAACATTTTGGTTTAATTTCTGGAAAACATTCTGCATTAATTTAGATTTTTTTTTTAAAGTGAACTTTTAATTTTCTAAAATGGATTTTCTTACAAATATCGGAAGAATTTATTCTGTTCATTTTGCTTTAAGAACGAAACACTGCTTATTAATTCCAGACATTCTCATTGAATTAGAGAAAAAAAAATATCCATATTCATCAGATTTTTAAAAATAATCTCAAATTTTCTTAAAACTATATTATTAAATACCTGAAGATTTTGTTCAGTGCAGTTTATTTAAAATGCTAAATTAAAGACTGAAACAATATTTACTATAGTTCAAGATATTTGATTGAATATAGAAACCTTTTTTTTACATATTTATATGACTGTTTTTGATATTTTTCATGTTCATAAAATAAAATAAAAAAGTTTCCCTCTTTTTTTTCCTTTTTTCTTTCTTCTTTTTGTGTGTGCTTGTGGGGTGGAGGGATTTGGTATAAACTGTAATTCTTTGAAGTGAATACTCCTATAAATATCTGAAGAATTTATTCAGTGTAATTTGTTCAAGATCGGAAAAATGTTCATTAGATTAACACATTGTAAAAAAAAAAAAAATTAATAAGTATGTATGCGATATTTATCAGAAAATATTTCATCCCTTTGTCCTCTATAATGGGAATCGTATAATTCTTTTAATAAATGTTTTTGTAAATATTCTTTTTTTTTGTGTGTGTGTGTGTGTGTGTGTACACTGCAAAAAATAATTGTTGATTTTACAGTATAAAACTGGCATCCCAGCTGCCAGTATTATACCGTAAAATTAACAGTATTAAACCGTAAAATAAGCAGTAATACGCTACCGCGCAAATACGCTACCGGCAGCGTATTACTGCTTATTTTACGGTTTAATACTGTTAATTTTACGGTATAATACTGGCAGATGGGGTGGCAGTTTTATACTGTAAAATCGACAATTATTTTTTGCAGTGTAGGAATTGAGGGTGGTAATCTATAATTCTCTTAAATGCATGCTTGTATAAATATCTGAATAATTTATTCTATGTATTTTGTTTCAGGATGTATATAAATATACAATATTGACCAGAGAATATTTCATCACCCCTTATAATGGGAGTAACTTATAAGGCTGCCTATAGACAAAATACTGGGACAGGAGTCATAAATTATTTCCCTGGCCTTTCTTTTCTAAGTCGTAAATCTTTGGAGTAGCCATTCTTTTTCAAATGTTCTGTGGTCATCAACAAAAGAAAGGGGAGTCTCAACAAAAGAAACAGGTGGTGAGCGACCTGTCAGCAACGTCCCCTGCTGACCTGTGGCCTTTAGACATGCTAGAGAAGTCATAAAACATGAAACAAACCGCCTTACCGCAAAAAAGGGAGATTGTGCCAGACTACGTTTTCCTTAGAGGTCTCTTTCTTGCGGTAAGACGGTCTGTTTCATGTTTATGACTTCTCTAACATGTCTAAAGGCCACAGGTCAGCAGGAGACGTCGCTTGCAGAGATATCACCGCCTCTTTCTTTTGTTGAGAACGTCCCTTTCTTTATTGCGGACCACAGAACCTTTGGAAAAGAATGGGCGGTCGAAAGGTTTACGACTTTCTTAACAAGCATATAAACGGAACCTTAAGTGTTCTGTGGTCAGCTGTGACCCTTTTTATTGCTTTTCAAAGGTCTCGAAGCAAAGCGCACAAAATTAACAAAAGAAAATTCCTCCCATGGCAGATGAAAAACCTGTCAAGGATCCTCCTACATTATTGTCGCATTTTGTTGTTGCGCTACAAAATAATGATCACATCAAACAAACCGAAAAAAGTTCCGCACTAAATCGTGTTGATGTATCTTAAACTTAATTCTTTTAAAGGGGTGATGTTATAAATACTAGTGGATCCAACCCGGAAATATATATATATATATTTAGAATGTCTACCTAACAACACTAAAAAGTACTTTTATCTGAAAAGTATCCATAATGTATTCAAATAAAGTTTTGAAATTTATTAAAACCGATGCGTTTCTATTAGCCGCGTGCCAGGGGTTAATAGCTGAAGAAATCGCCAAAGATTTTGCTACTTACAGCAGACGTTTTGATTCTGATAATTTCAGTGGTTTAAGTGCGTAGTTCGATTACATGTCTCTTAAATTTGCGTTTTATTTATATTATTTCATTTATATATTAAAGTTTTAATTTCGTTATGAAATATTAGCCGGAAACAAAGGCTGAACTATTTTCTATATTTTTAACTAAATGCAAACGGGTTAATATTTTGTAATCGGGTTGTACATATTGGAGATACATATTTTTTTTTAAATTATGTATGAAATTAATATATATATATATATATATATATATATACAAAAACCAGTAAATTGAGATACAGTTTTCAAACAAATTGCTTTTGCACGAATATTTTTTCCCCTATTCGACAGTGTAAAAATTGAAACTGATGTGCTATGTTTAGAAGTTAAAAAAAGTGCAGTAAAACGAAATTTATTGGTCAGGTGTTGACACCGTCAATATGACGTCCACGTTATTCACAGACTTTTTTTACTGCGCTTTATAATATAGATAGAAATATTATGATTTTGTTTATAAATCGAAAGCGCAGACTTACTAGTTAGTACAATTAAGTGAATATTTTCTATATTTGTTCAAAAGGACCCTTCTTTATTTTTTGGAAGGAGTTAAGGGTACCATCTAATTCTCTAAAATAGATACTCTTACATAGGAATGACGTATCTGGGTGATTTTTTTGTTTCAAGGTTGCAAAGCCGCTCTCAAGATTTTGGTCACTGACCTAGAAAACTCGATTCCCGATTTAGTTTTCGATGTCGATCCGTTGTGAAATCGGGGTCGGAGCCACCCGATCGAGCATGCAAAGGTATTGTGGATATATATTTATATAGATATAGATATTTTATTTTATTTTACCTTCTTTTGTGAAGCGATGTGTTGGCTTTAAGCTGGTTCACGTGTGTCCGGTTCTGACCCAGATCGATTGCTTACAACCCGATTTCGAAACCAGGCGAGGATGACACGAGATCCAGAAAATCGAGTCTTATGTTCTAATGGTCGCATTTATTTTTTATTTTTTCCCCCTTTGCCTTGCGTAGGAGGAAGACTAGCCGACGCACAGACGCGAATTTTCCGGTAATCTTGGTCAAAAACGGGAATAACTTTCTTGGATTTTCGGAGTTTTCTCCGAAAAATAAGTCAATGGTCAGAGAGAAGAATTGCATAACTAAATTGCTATGGATCAATAATTTATGAAAGATGGATTTCACGAGTTACATGTGGGTGGAATCTTATGAACCTCGCTATAAAATTAAAGTGATTTCTTGTGTTTATTGAGTAAAGTAATTAAATAATAAAA
This sequence comes from Maratus michaelseni, assembly GCA_963931845.1. Taxonomy (NCBI): domain Eukaryota; kingdom Metazoa; phylum Arthropoda; class Arachnida; order Araneae; family Salticidae; genus Maratus; species Maratus michaelseni. The sequence continues at coordinate 318,056,862 of OZ007592.1, read as the reverse complement.
CTGAACTTTACTAATGTTGTAAAGTTACAAATAATTTGATGCATTCATTATTTATTTGGAATACTGGGTAATTTTAAACTTTTTTGAGAGAAATGTACATTTTTAAATTAATAAAATTGCATTTTTTGAATTAAAAGCACTCAACTTTACTAATGTTGTAAAGTTAATATTACAAATTATTTGATGCATTCATTATTTATATGGGATACTGGGTAATTTTAAACTTTTTTGAGAGAAATATGCCTTTTTAAAAAATCTACATTTTTAAATTAATAAAATTGCATTTTTAAAATTTTCATTAATTATATGAAATACCTTGTAATTTTATTTATTTATTTATTTATTTATTTATTGAGAGAGAATGCGCATTTTTAAAAAACTATATTTTTAAATTAGTAAAACTGCATTTTTAAAATTAAAAGCACTTAACTTTACTAATGTTGTAAAGTTAATATTGCAAATTATTTGACGTATTCCTTATTTATATGGAATACTGGGTAATTTTAAACTTTTTAAAGAGAAATCTGCATTTTTAAATTAATAAAAATGCATTTTTAAAATACAAAGCACTCAATTTTACTAATGTTATAAAGTTAATATTATAAATTATTTCACGCATTCATTATTTTTATGGAATACTGAGTAATTTTAAACTTTTTGGAGATAATGCACATTTTTAAAAAAGAAACTACATTTTTATATTAATAAAACTGCATTTTTAAAATTTTCATTATTTATATGAAATACCGTGAAATAAAAAAAAAAAATTAAAAAAAAATGAGAGAATGCGCATTTAAAAGAAAAAACTACATTTTTAAATTAATAAAACTGCATTTTTTGAATTAAAAGTACTTAACTTTACTAATGTTGTAAATTTAATATTATAAATTATTTGACACATTCATTATTTATATGGAATACTGGGTAATTTTAAACTTTTTTGAGAGAAAACTGCATTTTTAAATTAATAAAACTGCATTTTTAAAATACAAAGCCCTCAATTTTACTAACGTTTTAAAGTTAATATTATAAATTATTTCACGCATTCATTATTTTTATGGAATACTGGGTAATTTTAAACTTTTTGGAGATAATGCGCATTTTAAAAAAAAAAACTACATTTTTAAATTAACCCCTTCGGCCCTGATTTTTTTTTTTTTTTTCAATTTTGGGAAAAAATTACTGTTATGTTAACAAAATTAAAAATAGCTATCGGAATAACAGAAGTTAGGGTTTAATGAAAGTTAACGAATGCGTTCTTTACCAAAACCTCACAAATGTAGTTATTTTGCGTGTTTTTCCTATAACAATAGTCTAAGGAAGAATTTTTGAAGACGTTTGGAAAATGTCGTATTACAACTAAATTAAACAAGCATAAAAATTTAGTAATATTTTTTATCTTTTATCAGAAGTTACCAATTCGGAAAAGGATTCCCAAATTTTAATTTAAAGAGTGAAACGTATGTTTTAATTAAAAGAAATGCCAACGGCATGCTAATAATTATGAAAATTATTATTATTATTAGTATTACTAAATGCTAAACATAACTGAAGTCATAATAGGAAATGTAGAGATTCATACTATCACTATTAGGTGCTGGAATTAATAAAAATAATGTTTAAGACAAAATAATACTCAATAAAAGATATGTCCCATTAGTAGGACGTCAGGGCCGAAGGGGTTAATAAAACTGCATTTTTAAAATTAAAAGTACTTAACTTTACTAATGTTGAAAAATTAATATTACAAATAATTATTTGACGCATTCTTTATTTATGGTACTGGGTAATTGGTATTTATTTATAGTACTGGGTAATTTTGAATTTTTTTGACAGAAATGTGTATTTAAATGTGAACTTTCTCATTCTTTGACGATTTTTTTTCCACAATATAAAAAGTTTCTCGTATAAAAATATTTAAGGGGATTTCATTTTGTTTATGATCCTTTAAATAACACTTCTCCCCTCTTCACAGTTTCTGATTTATTTATTTATTTTTATTTATTTTTTATTTATTTTTATTTATTTATTTCTTTTCTTTTCTTTTTTTCTTTCTTTCTTTCTTTTATTTATTTATTTATTTATTATTATTTTTTTTTTTTTGGGGGGGGGGGGGGGGTGACACGCTACGGTTATGTTAGTGCTGCTTTTCTGCTTGTTTACATTCCAAACAAGTGTTTTTCGATTCAGTTCCTGATTTCTGATTAGAAATCTCTCTGCTCCACCAGCAGATATTCTTTTTCAGTGTCTCATTCTACCCCAAAATCGGTTTCTGGATTTCAAAAATCTAAATCCAGCGTTTCCTCCACTTTATTGTTAATCGCCTATTCTATATCGTAGACAATCTCTTAATTTTTCTGTATTTTTTTAAGTTTCCTTCTGCTTCTATAACTTCGTATAACACCATTTCTTGAAAGACATGAAGATAAATCGGTAAATCTTCCAAACTACGATGAATGGATTAACACTTGGCATTTTTTACTTTACAAAGAAACCTATTCTGAAACTCAAATTTAAGGACTTTCATATGTAAAAGAGAAAAAAAAATATTATAACAACACAACAGTCGTTTAAATCTTGCATCTCCCAAGAATCCTTAACCTTTTAACAATGTGCAAATTGAAAACGTAAATGTGGTTAATATCTTATCTAACTCAAACTAAAATAGACACAAAATGTACGAATTACCTATTTTTAAAACAACTAAATCAATAGTTAACTTTTCTCACTAATTTTTATAAACAAATAATACATCTGTCAGATATCAAAGTTTAAAAAAAAAATTCTTATCTTTGATTTTGAAAAGCTAGTCTAATATATTTTTCCCCGGTGTTTAAAATATGTAAATCTTTTATTTATTACAATAAAATATCAAATGTTTTCAGATTTAATATAAATTAGAGACTGCAATATATTGCACTTAACATCAAAACATAATAAAACAATATGCTAAATGTTTTTGTTTTGTTTTTCTCTACCCACTTGCAACAAAACTGAAGATCTGCTAATTGAAAGCAGAAACAATTTGCTTTTTTCACTCATCGGAAAGTTAAATATAGAATTTAGTATCAAGTAGCGTGAAAATTTTATATTTTATACAACTAAATTATAAATACAAAATAATTTTTTATACAAATTTTGAACATAAATATACGTTTGTGTGCTTTTTTTATTTCTTAATCTGTTGTGCAGTTTAAGCTAAGCTAAACCACAACACTAAAAAAAGAATTTCTAATAAAGCTCTAAATAAATGTTTACTTAAATTAGACAATTTATCTACCAATGTCTGTTCTAAGTTGACATTGTCTCACATATTTATTGGTTGTGCATTTCAAAATTCAGCTTTAAACATAAAGCTTAGAAAAATAAAAATAAAAATCCATGAAGGGGGGGGGGGGCGTCTAAAAAAGTAACTAACTGAGGCAAAAGTTCTTTATCTATAAAACGACATAGTCAATAAAAATTAAGTTCATTTACACTTGTTTTGACTGAAAATATAACAGATATATAGAATTATATCTTGGAAAAATATATGAAAATATCGAAAACATCAAACATAATAAACATATTTTGAAAATAAATCATGATATATATCACGATATCTATCCACTGATATATATCACTGAACCCAGTTTATTACATTCGCAAATAGCGTACGTTTCCATTATTAAGCAATTTTCTTTCCCGTTAATGTCTTTCTTTAAGTTTTTAAATCATCTCCATGGCTTCGAGGTAAAAACTATCGAATTGCTTTCGAATGCACAAAATTGGTCAATGATTATTTCGACGCCGATGATGGTATCTCTTTGTGTGCTGGTTTCTTTGCTTCGGTCTGGTTCCAGTCTCATTCCTTTCTGGTTTAGTGGTTTGAAGCGCGTCGAAAACCGGATCCTGGGACCAGCCGTCCAAGACCGATCCTGGAACATCGAGGCGCACTTTTAAAACGAAAGCGTAAATAAAGGTTCCAGTGTTTTTTCGTCTATACAGTACAGACTTTGAACGATAATTATCTCCAGAATCTTAAAGAGTCCTAGCATTTTTATCTATTTATTATTTTATTTTTCTACCTCAAGGGAGCGGGTGAATGTCTGACAATTTCTTTCGTTTAATGACAATTACGAAACTAATCAAACTATTTTAAACTAATATTTAACGAGAATTTGGTTTTAACAATTAAAAAGGGGAAAAATGTATAATTAAAAAAAAATGCATTGCACAATCTTCATTATTGTTAGGAAAACTTTGGCTTAGCAAATAAAAAAATTGCAGATTTGTAAAAGGAAAAAAAAAATGTCCCCAATTTATTTGTTTGCCCCACTCAATAACGTTAAATTCACATAATCATTGTCATCCGTAAAAGTATGAAATTGGTAGACATTAATTACTATGTGAGGCTTAAGAATCGAATAACTTTTTTTGTGTAAAGTAAATACGATATATCTTCAATTATTATAATATATCGTTGGTCGTTCCCTAGTGACCTTTCCTAAACTCCCAATTTCTAAAATCGGTTTAAAGCGTCAAATTTGGCACCCCTTTTTTTAAAAAAGATCATTTGTCTTTATATTAAAATAAAAACCACTATTCGATTTTCTGATGTCCGAAAAAAAAAGAAAAAAAAAGCTTCAAATTTTATACGTTTACGAATAAAAATAACTTAGTGAATGTATGAAAAAGTAGCCAGTTTTCTGCGGTACCATTTTTTTCTTGTAAATGAAAGGGAGCTGAGAAAGAAGGCAACGGAATTTTAGAGTTGAGTTGCATTTGTGCTTACTGTGCTTTTATTTATTTTCATTAAGGAATCCTTTTATTCGTTTTATAAAGAAATGGATTGGTTAAATTCGATATTTTCTTCTTAAATTCTTTTATAGTGAAATGTTCTACAGTTAATTAAATTTTTAAATGAAAAGATTGTGATCTGAGATGCTTAATTAATAATCTCTTAGTTTGTTTTCATTGGAATTCCGTTTAGCTACAAATGGTTCGAATACATTTGAATCAACAATGCGATATTCTAATTTTATTAGCTAAAAGTTAATCATTAATCAGAGCTTTAAAGAACAGAATTAGAATGATCGTCTTTTTTATTATTATTATTATTTGTTCGATGAATGATTTCCCAAAATGCCAGTCGTTGGAATTCCGCAGTTGCTCAATATTTTCTCCCCTCGACGTTGTTTGTTGCTTCCGTTGCTCTTGGAAACACAGCGACAAAAGGTTTCTTTGGGGAGGCGACCGAGAGAATGGAATCGGTTTTTCTATCATCCGGATATTCTAGGAAACTAAAAGGCGCAAAAAAAAAGAAAAAAGTAAACAATACATTTATCGTGACGTATATTCTTTTATTTGTTTTTGAAAAAGGGATAGAGTATTATAGGCATTCATGATTCTGCATCATGACTTGAATTGTTTCGGAATCCCATACTTTATTTTATTATCTCGTTTATTTAATGTTTTAAAAGGAGCTATTCGCCGAAAATTGTGTACGCCTGCCACCAGGGGCCGTCAATTAAGCGCCTGCCTACCCCTTTTTTTTTTTAGCCCGTCAAAGCTTTATAAAACCATATGTATTTTGCTCTCGTAAAAAGGCATAGTCGACATTGTGATGGAAAGAAAAAAAAGTTCTAAATATTGATACAGTCCCCGAACATACACTTTAATTGTTATTTCGTGTGTTTTTTCAAGATAGACCAATTCAGATTTGTTTTACCGGATAAATACGGTGTGAGAAATCAAATGAAATAAAGAAATATAATTTTTCATTTTGAGATTTTCAAAGTTCGTATAAAAATAAATATGTATGCGACCCCAAAAGAAAATTTCACTGCAATCAGTGTGATTGTGTAGAGAATCGTAAACAAGTAACTTTGGTGCGACTTTTAAAATTGGAGTTATGACTAGTATTTTCTTTTTTTTTACGTACTGTACATTAAAGTACATCAAAGCGAAATTCATGAGTCACACTGTTGCTAGAATGCCAGTTACAACCCTTTGTAGAAACACCAATCAACTGTTTGCTCTGCTGGATAAAACCTTTAAACTGATTTTAATTTCGTGCTCCTAATATTAAATTATCTTCGAATTCAAAAGGCTTTGTAAGATGTTAGTTATATTTATGGGAATTGTTTGGAAAATATTTCTAGTTGAATATTACATCATATGTTTCGGAAAAAAGGACATTTAAGATTCACATGAACAACAACAACAAAAAAATTCTTAAAAAAAAAAAATCATTTTTGATAGCATATAATATAATAAAATAAATAAAAATAAAACATAACTAAAAATCAAAATAAGAGTAGTAATTTAAAATTTGTAACACAATTTTGACAATTCAAATTTTTTCGAAAAAAATTTCAAAATTATTTTTTCTCCTTAAGGCGGTATTAAAAAAAAATATTTTTCCACGCTGAACAACTCAAAATTTTGAGACACATTTTCAGACTCATTTTTAAAAGTAACAACATGAAACTTGGCGGCGTGATTTATGAAGAGATTTATAAGGGACCCATGTTTTTATTTTTCGTTCAATTAATTAGAAATTGATTTACAAACAATTATTTTCACAGTACGATAATTTTTTGTTTGTTTGTTTATTTCCAGCGTTATCGCTTCGGGAAATTCGGTTCAAAATGTCCACTTTGACAGTATTTTTTTAAAATATATTCTGCCTTTATCAAAAAATCGAGACAATACGGACATTATGAAGTTTCTTAATAAGTGAACCTGCCAATTGGATGCATTTTAGAGCAAAAATAAATTTAAAAATGTGTCTCAAATTAAGCAGTTTTAAGTTATTTAAAACTTTCCTTTAATACAACTAAAAAATAAATAAGTTCATACATTTTATTTATTTATTAATACTGAGCCACTTAAAAAAATAAAAAGAGAGATAGGGAGAAAAAAAAAAAGGGGGGGGGGGGGAATTAGAAGTAAAACTAAAAGAAAAATTTTGAAGGAATTCCGCTATATTGATATGTTACTATTTTCGGTGAAGATGGGAAAAGAGAAAGAAGCTAAGAAAGAAAAGAAACCGCCGCGTTGAGTCTTTTACGCGCTCTGCTTCTGTTTCTTGTGTGCTGCCTTATTCACACTCGTACGAAATCTAATTTTCGCAAATACTCCATGAAGTGGGTCAAGAGGGAGAAAATAAGTTCTTAAGATTATTTTGAAATTGTTTGCTTTATGAAAAAAAGAAGGAAGTAGCAGCGTGCGTTTCAGTCATCCTTTTATTTTTCGTATCTTATAACAATGAAACACACTTTAAAAACTTCGTTTAAAAGAAAAGGAAATTCAATGTCATGTTCTCTCGGAAGCGTCTGATGTTTATTTTTGAATTTATATCGGCTTACTCATTATGTTTTATTCATCGGCCTTTTTTTATGTGAATTCTTTGAATTTATAAAATGTGAGAGTCTTTTCCGGTACATTAATCTGATTTGATTTTTTGAGATTTTCTTAATATGCAGTTCATATGTAACTCCAAAGTAAAATCATACTCTTATTAAAGTTGATACATTTATTCTAAAGAAGAAAAAAAGAGAGAGAGAAAGAGAAACACCGTTCGGTTCCAAAGAATCATGCGTGTCATTTTCATGTTTTTGCAAATCAAAATTAGTGATGGGCATAACGATTATTTTGATTATTCGAATGAATCATTCGGGCATGCGCAGAAGTTTATCTGTCAAACTTCAAATTTTTTTTATTCAATTACTACCAGAAATTTTGAAAAAAAAAAAAAAAAAAAAAAAAAAAAGAAGAAGTTTCTGCAGAAACTGTTATGCCCATCACTAATCAAAATGAGTACGGGAAGGCGTCGGAAAGTTTCGCATTTTTGAGTGAGGAAAAATATTTTTTTGAAAACTGCTTTAATAGAATTCCAGCAACAGCTGTTTGTTCTGTTAAAATGGAATCATTAAATGCATATGCATTTATCAGTTTCTACTGTCTTTAAATTTTTGCGTACCCACGAATAGCCAAGGCTTTATCAAAGTTTGTGAATTAATATATCTATATATAAATAAATCGGAGTTAAGAATTGGAACTCATTTGGAACTAATGCCTTTAAAATTTCATCGCTGATGATAACTAAAGAAAGAAAGGAAATAGCATCTTTAAAATTGTAACAAAAAATTTATTTTTTAAAATTTGTTACGGGGAAACTATCAAATTTTTCTGTTTCCCGAAGGCAAATTAATATTTATTCTTTTCTGTATTAAAAACATGGAAAGAGTTTTTCTTTCAGAGGGTATATAAAATTTTAAACATGACTAAAATTTATAATAATTACATTTTAAAAGGAATATATATATATATTGCTGTGATCAGGCGATTTCCGCCCCGCACCCAGGTACTAACCCGTTAAGCTAGGCATTCATGCCGGGCAGGTAGGGGCCTGGTTAGCGGTATTAAAAAAAAAAAAAAAAAAAAAAAAAAAAACGAGCCGTGCAGAACTGCAAGTTGGATACAAATACATTGTTGGGTTGCCACAAAAAACAATCGCTTGAAGTCTGTTATACTATTTTCTATTCAGAATTATTTGTTTGGGTACTTTTTACTACAATAATTACATTTAAAAAAAATTTCTCCTAAAACTCCCGAAAACAATTTAAAGAATATGCAATTGAAAAACAACATACAAAGTGTCGCAACCTTATATTTCATAGAAATTTAGATACATTAATTTCAATAAGAGAAATCGTAAAGAATTTGCAGTCTGAGATAAATGCATTTAAATTCTGGAAGACGGCATGGCAATCACAGAGAGTACAACATAAAATGCATGTTTTTTTGTTTTTTGTTTTTTTAACATATATGTATATAATTGTCGTATTTACATGTGGTTTTCGGCATTTTATTTTAAAAGTTCTTGAAAAATTTTAAAGCAAAATAAAAATTGATTTATTCGAGGTTATTTATTTTAAATATATATTCCTCCTTTCCTTACTGTTGCGTGAATAAAATGTAAGTTGAAATGAAATAGATTTTTAAGATTTTTCAGTTGACAATCACAATTTTTTTTTTTTAGAATCAGAATGTCTGTTTTTTTTTTTCCCATGATCGTGCCTGAATTGGGTGGGAGCCTATGGCCCAATAGTTTTTTTTTTATTATTATTATTATTCCCTAAAGTGATTATAAAACATACAACTTTTAAAACAAATAAATAAAAATCACTATGATACTATGAAAAAAGAATAAAAGCAGCGCGCGCTTCGGGCTTCCTCTATTTTTCGTCTCTTATGTTGATTTTCTAATTTATATCGACTTACTCATTATGTTTCATCCGTCGGCATTTTTTGGTGAATTGTTTAGATTGTGTACATTTCATTAAAATCTGAGAAGCCGCTTTCAGATGCACATTAATTTGAATCGATATTTTTCAAGAACTTATAAAAGAAAAGTTCAATGCCTCTCTCTTTCTTCTTCTTTTTTTTTTTTCCCAAAGTGTACCGCAGAATTCCGTTGTTATTCAGGAAGTATGACAAAATTTTGATATTAAATTGTAATATATTTTCTCTTATAACCGAAAAAAATGTATGTGGAGAAATTATAAAACAGGTTATTGTTTGTGTGTGCTACATGAAATTAATCTTTTGAATATATATGATTCCGACAAAGCGGCTTGGTAATTGCCTTTTTCTAGTTTTTTTTTTTTTTTTTTTTTTTTTTTTAAGGCTGGACTTTGACATTAGTTTTTTCTATTTATTATTATTTATACAATTCAATTTTCTGATGAGACATTTTTTAAAACGCCAATACATCCAGTGGTTTAACATTGCAAGAGGCGATTTTTTTAGGTTTGACTGATAATACACAGCAAAAAAAAAAAAAAAAAAAGTGTTGATTTTACAGTATAATACTGGCATCCCCGCGCATGCGCGGCAGTGTATTGCAGCTTATTTTACTGTTTATTACTGTTAATTTTACGGTATAATATTGGTAGCTGGGATGCCAGTATTATACTGTAAAATCAATACTTTTTCTTTTTTTTTTTTTTGCAGTGTAAGCCTGAAACAAATGACAATTTTATAGTCTGTTTTCACAATATATCAACATGATAAGTTTGCGATCTTATCCGTTTCAATGTGTTTTAGCAACATTTTCTGCAAAAGGATATACTCACATTTCTTTAAGTCATGTTTTTTTTTTAATTTAAAAATTGCTGTTAAAAAAAAAAAAAATCAGCATTGTTTTAATAAAGGGAATGAAAGATTTTTCTCGAATCAGTGTTGCCACAAAAATAAAACATCGCATTATATCGTGCTCAACAATGATTATATAAAAATAATAATAATAATAAATAGTACAAACAAAATAAAGTGGGACGTCTCTGCACTGGCTTATTTTATATTTATGATTAAAAAACAAAATTGAAACTCAATTGTTTAGAAGAAAAATACACCATCGATCGATTGAAGCAGTGGTATTTCACGTGTAGCCTAAAATGTACACTTTGTTATATTAAATTAAATTGTATTTCATATGTATTCAATTTATTTTTCTTTGTCCCGTGATTTTTCCAAAGCTGACGACGTCATCCTCTAATTACTGCTAAAATACGATTTCTCCCCTTCCCCCCCCCCCCTCGCGCGTGTCTTTTGCTATCTTCCACCAGTGTTTACTGTAACTTTGATGGAAAAAATGAAATGACTAATGTTGTATGCAGATATTTTTAATCCTTAATTTTTCCTTAGACGTTTAAATAAAAAATGCAGTGCGAAATCCTCACACGGATTTACTGGTTATATATTATCAGTATAATAAGTTATTTTTATGCGTAATTAATTACACACAATAATTTGTTATACTCATTTAATTCCTTCCCAAAACATAGTCCGTTATGTTTTAATTTATTTCGATTGGAAACAAATTGGCCATCACGCACCGATTTCATTTCATAAACTTGTTAAGTGACCCCCTTTTTTTAAAGGCCAAATCTGCACTAGATGTTTCTCAGCAGGGTTATAGTTGTGTGTGGTAAAAAAAAAAATCTTGTTATCCAGCATTTTACGACCCGCCCCCTGCTGGAAACGAATTAAGGTTAATATCACTGTGTGCTAATTGTACTTGACTCTGTTCACAGCAGGATAGCAAATGATTTCACTTCTTTTCCCAAGTTCTTCAAAATTCAAGTTTTTGTATTTCTTTGTCTCTAAGTTTTAGACAACCCTAGATCATTTTTATTAGGCTCTTTCACAATGACTCTTATGTTTTAAACTTAAAGGTATACTGTTTTCGCATAATACTGCATTAGATATTCTTATATCGCAAATAAATTCTTTATTGTAGAAAGGTTGGCTTATAATACCAACAAAAAAATTCCCTGTTTTCCATTCCATTCAAATAATTTAAATTGCAGATAGTATAAATTATTTTTACGTTTCAGTAAAGTTCATTTAGTAATTAGTTATATGTTTAAATTGTAAAAGTAACCACCTGTTGCTTTAAACACTGCATTCACATTTAATAATGCGTTGTCGTGTTGAGTTTTTTTCCCCCGATGGTGGGTTTTATTTTGGTTGGACAAAAGAAAATTTAATTGAATTTAGCTAACAAAAGGTACCAAAGAGCGTTTTTAAACTTTGATTTTATTTCCACAATTATGTCGTTATATATGAGTTTTATTCGAGGTTTTTGTCCTAATTTTGCAATGGTTGCATATGTTGTGTAGTTAACGATAATTCAAATATCCTTCCCTGGATTGGATAAAATTTATCCAATAACATAAAGAGATTCTTAATAACAACATAAATAATTCTCTTTAAAACTCTTCATAATAATATAAAGAGATTCTTATGAAAATAAAACCAAATTCTAAACCAAAAGATATAAACAAGCACACACTGAAAAAAAAAAGTTGATTTTACAGTATAATACTGACATCCCAGCTGTCAGTATTATACTTTAAAATCAACACTTTTTTTTTGCAGTGCAATAATTATCATAGAAGGAGATGCATATTTATTTGTTCTTAATTTCTGGCATATATAAGAAAATGTAAGCATTTTGCAGAACACTCATACAATTGTTGGTCCTTCTCTCCAACATTAATGTGCCTTTGTCAAGTTAACCTGATTGACGTTCAAGTGAACAGATTAAATGGTTGAATTGTTTTTTTTTTTTTTTTTTTTTTTCAAATGGAAACACTCTTTTCTTCTAACAAGCAAGATTTTTATATTGCGCTTTGCTGTGTCGCCTCCCTTCAGTCTCTCTCTCTTTTTTTTTTTTTTTTTTTTTTTTTTTTTTTTTTTTTGTTTTTTCTGCTGCCACCCGCCACCCGCCACCTCCAAAAAACGTAAAATTTGTTTGCGTGCAATAAGCGTAATTATCTTAATTTTATTGAAAAAATTGTTACATGCGTACAAAGTACCGTTTTAAAGGCAAATACAAAAACATTTACTTTTGTTATATTTCTTATTTTTCACCTTTCCTCTGTTATAACTAACTTTTTAGTTGTTTCTTGTCTTAATTGGTCATGCATTAAATTTAAAAACAAGAGAGACCTTTCAGAATTAATATACAAACGCATTTATTTAGTAATCCTGTAAACTTGAAAGACATGCAAACCCTCTGCTAAAACATAAAAATAAACAAAGTTTAGTGCTTCAATAATGAGTAAAAATGTGAATTTCTATCTGTGTCTATAATAATAATAATTATTATTATTATTATTATAATACTGTGATTACAATAATAATAATACTGTGATTACAATAATAATAATAATAATTGAATCATGTTTTTTTTTTTTCCTTAACTTGTAATATCAAAATAAAATACAGAGTGTTTGACTGAACTCAGCTAAAGTTCAAAGTATCGTATTTTGTAAAAAAGTATCGGTGAATGATTGACTTGATGAAATTTCCACCTCTGAGTTCGTAGAACTCGACCTTCACTTGCCCGTCACCACCAATGTTGCCGTCAAAGGGTTGAGAGTTTACGATTTCAGGATCGCGCCATCCCGCTTTCCCTGTAACTTTTTTCCCTTACCGGAAACGCTTGGAAAGTCTGAATGCCCTTCCGGGGATCGGGTGGAAGAAAAAAAGATCGGGGATGCCCTTACGCGATCGCTAAAAATGTTTCATCACATCTGCCTGCCTCAGTATCTTACTCTCTTCGCTTGTTATACTATATTATACTTGTTGTATAATTCCCAGGTTATTCCTGCTGAGTACGCTAATTGAAGGTGTTAATTTAAGGAGGCACTTCACCTTGAACGCATCAAAAAATCGAAATTTTAATTTTTATATTAATGAATGCAATTTTAATTTTAAACATTTTGTTAAGAAATTTACGTTTCTATATCATGTGCGCCGGTAGGAGAAGGCCATTGACTTAACCTAAATTTTGAAATTTAATTAACTAAGCGTTCTTCTTGAATGATTATGAAAAAAAAAAGTAAAATTTATTTTTCCCGGGTGATTTAAAATAATTAAGGTAGTTCTCAAATTCCCTACTCAACAACGCGAAACTTTCTGACACATTTTTTTACTCATTTTTAAACGTAATGGCACAAAATTAGCAGGCCTTATTGTTGTAGCTATTTGGAATCGAATAGCGTTTTCCAACTTTTTGATAAATAGATTACTAATTGAGTTATAAGCTATTCTTGTCACATGGAAAGTTTCCCCCTTTCTCGAGCTGTCACGTCAAGAATTCGGTTCAAAATGCCCACTTTGTTGGTGTTTTGTGAAAGATCTTCGGCCTTTATCAAAAAATGGAAAACGCTATTTGATTGCATAGTTTCTGAATAAGAATTATGCGTTTCCGAACAAAAATGAAGTCAGAAAGTAGATTCTTTGGATTTGAGAACAGCCTTAAACGGAGATAAAGCAACAAAGGATTTTTTGTCGTTTGTATACTGAAAGTACTTCGTAATTTACAGGCAGCAAAGTGGTTCTTTTATTTAAAAAGAAAAAAAAAATCTCATAAACTTATTGCTTTTTGAAGTTTTTGATTGATTCTTCTCGTATGGTTTCTAAAGGTAAAGAATATATTACATTAATTTTTTATAAACATATCTGCAATATCAGAAAACATTCCTACATTTTTACACTCTTTTATTTAAGTCAACCTAGTTTTTCTATGTAAAGGTGGAATTTTGTAATCAATTTTTAAGTCATTTTTCCATTAGGCCGCCGCAGGTGATAAATCGCCAAATATTCTCTGTAACTCGTGCGAGTTGAAACAACAATGGATTGTTAATGACGAGCCAATACACGCTCGCCAAAATATGCCAAATGGCTGTGAAACATTTTAAAGGATTAAAAGTAAAAAGATATTAATAAAAGTTTTCTTCATTCTATTAAATACTATGGTACGTAATTAATTCAATGATATCCCATGATAGGTAATGATTCTAGGTTGCCATGGTGATTACGTCCTATTTAAGATGGAGAAATGTTATTTCCGTATTACTGAATTTAAAACCCGAATTTGTAATACACTAAAATTGTTAAATTATAGCAATCCTATAATCTACCGACAGTTTTTTGGATAGATATTTCCGGAGAAATATATATTAAAAGCAAAAAGAGTCTAAATAGGGATTTCAAGTTCTGAAGTTTTCAAAGCTAGGCTTAAGTTTCCCATTGGAATTTTCAGTAAATGTCAACAAAAGATATAATGTTGCCAACTTAAAATGTACTTATTTTTTTACGGAAATCAATCATATCATAATAACAGACAATATAATTCATTTTTTCCGTGAAATAATAACGGTGATATTTTTACATTGTTTTGTATTGGATATTTGTGCATAGTATAATTTTAATGTAACAGAATTGTAATTAATTGTTTGTAAAAGTGTATTGAAACGTAATTTCATAAAATTAAATTAATATCTATAATATGAAAATCTCCATATAAAATAAATTTTGTTTTCATGCATTTTTTGCATAAGAGTGCAACAGCTATTGCACGAAAATCTAAATATTTATTTATAAAACTAGTTATAGTACGAACGCATCTTATTTGTCACGTTTGACGTACAATTTCCAACTTGTTACTTTTATACTTAATTTCTCTATTTTTCAAAGTGTAGGATATCATTACCGCATTGTTTGTTAGACATTTTGTTTATTCTGAAATAACACCTTGCAATCTGTAAAATCGAGTATACTATACGGCACAGGATGTGTGAGTCTTTTCTTTAAACGGCTGAAAGATCAAAGCTGCCACGGATGATGGTTTTGTGGTTAATTGATTTGTATCTTAAAATATCCCCAGAAGAGCAGTTCGTGGGATGAAATAAATAATTACAGATGCCTGTCAATTAGTGATGGGCATAACGATTATTTTGATTATTCGAATGAATCATTCAGGCATGTGCAGAAGCATATCTGTCAAACTTCATTTTTTTTTTAATTATTATTCAATTACTACCAGAAATTTTGAAGGGGGAAAAAAAAAAGTTTCTGCAGAAACTTCTTTTTTTTTTTTTTTTTTCAAAATTTCTGGCAGTAATTGAATAATTTTTTTTTTTTTTTTCAAAATTTCTGGCAGTAATTGAATATTTTTTTTTTTTTTTTTTTTTTTTTTAAGTTTGACAGATATGTTTCTGCGCATGCCCGAATGATTCATTCGAATAATCAAAATAATCGTTATGCCCATCACTAAAAATAATTACAGATGCCTGTCAATGTTTCTTTCCCGCACGGACCTGTTTGTTGCAGTGAAGGAGAAGTTGGGGATATTCGGTTTTCAGTCTATGCAGAGATAAAATTAAAGAAAGTGCAATCCGAATAATCCCTCGAACCAGACACTAATGTAGATAATTTATATTTTGTTTTGTTTCTAATTATAATTTTTGTGTGAAATATTAAAATGAGTAATTGAAACTTTCTTTAATTTGAGCATTTTTTTAAAAAAAATTTTTATTGTGTCTTTTTTCCCCCGGTGTTTTTCGTAATATATGAAATTAATTAAGCATTTTATTAGTATAAAAACTAATTGTTAGTTATTATCCATTTAAGCTATTTTGCAATCACATATATGAGAAATAACTATGCAATAATAAAAGTAAGATAAGTGAAATAAAGGAGGGTGGGGATTCATTATTGATTGTTCATATTTCAAATTTGAAGGAAACTTCGAATACTTTTAGAATTTAATGTATGTTCTGTAGTGAATTATCATCTATGAGAATAAAATAAAGGTGCTTCATTGCATTAGACAGGAATTTTTAAAATGCGTTAAAGTTCTATTAAAACAAAAAGGGTTTTAATTGAAATATTGAATTTCTGGAGGAGTTTATTATTATTATTATTAATATTATTATTATTATTATTACTGTTATTTCTTCCTTGCTTTTCACCCACCTTTTGTTTAAATAAAAATTCCTTTTGACAATTCAAAATTATCTGCAAATCTAAGTTTCCTGTTCTCTTATTTTTATTATTATTTTTTTTATTGTTGTTTGTGAATATTTGATTGTTCGGAAAATTATAGCTGCAGTTGGCTATGCCTTAAATATAAATGAACTTCTTCATCTCAATATTGGCTTTATAACGGAGCAGAGTATAAAGTAGCGGATTCCTGTATAGCAAAGGCTTTTGCCCTGCTTGTTTAGTTACGGAACTACAATGTGATTTTTTTTTTTCACCTGACGTACTCTTCTCCCCTAGCTTCAGCAGATGGTTATGTATTTTTATACCTTTACTTTACTTCTCGTTCCCTTCGCCCCTTTTTGATTTTTTCCCTATTTCACTACGACCTACTGTTAACCGTGACCGTGTCAGCCATGAGAAAAGGAAATTGAGAGTCAATAAACCTCTACGCCGGCGATTCTATTTATAATTTATGTGTTGTAATACTTCTTCTATAAGTATTACAACACGCTACTGAATATTTTCTGTTAATTACGGTGCAATGGGGTTCTAACGTTATTACTTACATGTGACTGTTTGTTTACAACAATCTGCTCACATTTTTTCATTTAGTCAACCTCTGAGAGATTTCATTATTAATAGTAATGGCAAAGTATAGTAATTACGATATAGCTGTTTTTTGGTCGCCTTAAATATATCGATGGTGATATATATATTAAACCGGAAACATAGATTTTTTGGTTATGTCGTATACTTAATACAGTAAAACTTGCTAAGACGGAATTACAAGAGACTGTTAAAAATTCCGTTTTAGACAGGTTGATGTCTTAGCAGGGTATTATTGTATGGCATGTCTTTCATTGGAACTATGGCATTTTTCCATTTAAGATAGGATTCCGGGATAGACAGGTTCAGTTTTTATATATTTTACTGTATTTTAAGTTATGGTATGATTTAATTCCGTCAAGGTTAGATGAAGTTTAAACAAGTTGGAAATTGTACGTCAAACGTGACAAATGAGGTGCGTTCATACTATAACTAGTTTTAAGTTTTATAAATATTCAGATCTTGGTGCAATAGCAGTTGCACTCTTATGCAAAAATACATGAATACAAAATTTATTTTATGTGCAGATTTTCATGTTATAGATATTCATTTTATTTTATGAAATCAAATTTCAATACACTTTTACAAACAATTAATTTCAATTCTGTTACATTAAAATTATACTATGCGCAAATATCCAATAGAAGACAATGTAAAAAAAAAAAAAAAAAAAAAAAAAAAAAAAAAATTCATCGTTATTAGTTCACTGAAAAATGAATTATATCGTCTATTATTATGATATGATTAATTTCCGTAATAAAATAAGTACATTTTATGTCGGCAACATTTTATCTTTTGTTGACATTTACTGAAAATTTCAATGGGACAATATGACTCCATCTTAAATATGACGTAATCACCATGGCAACCTAGAATCATTTCTTATCATGGGATATCACTGAATTAATTACGTATGATAGAATTTAATAGAAAGAAGAAAACTTTTATTAATATCTTTTTAAGTTTTGATTCGATTTTCATAAAATTCGAAATGACTCGACAACATTCTGCAACGGTTATACATATTAAATTTCAAACCATTCAGTTGAGTAGTTTTTGCGCTCTTTATATGGGGACAGACAAACGGACCAGATGACCACTAGTTAGTTTTATCCTTTGTCCATTATTATTTTATTTATTTATGTATTGTTTAATGTATATTTCTTCTTGGCATTAGTGGAAGTTAATATTTTCAACTTATTAAAACTCCAAGATACCAATAAAATAGTTATTTTGAGAGAGTGGGCTGGTAGTTATGGGTCCTAGTAAACTAAAATTTATAATCTATAAAATTCAGCTAGTATAAAGTTTTAAATTGTAGGGTATTTTTCTTCCTCATTATTATTATTATTATTATTATTATTATTATTATAAATCTCTCAAAAGAAAGGATTATATAAGATATATATTAAAACTATCTGAGATAAGGGGGAAAAATAGTTTTTAAACAGTTGTTTTGGTATTTAGAATGATATTACTATTGAATGGAGTAGTACTTCAGCAGATTAAAGAAAAGATAACAGAATTTTTATCCATGTGTTGAAACTGAAATTGAAATACGCAAGCCAACTATGGCAAAATGAAATACAGGAACCTAAATTAAAAATACTGAAATGTGGAATAACCTTACAGAGAAGAGAAAATATTTACAAATTACCATATTTAACATTACCAAATCTAGTCTAAATATTTCCGAGAATTTGTTCTTATTTATTTAGTATTATTAATTTATTATTTATGCAAATTAGAGCAAATTTTGTATGCAGAAGAAAAATATTTATTGTATTCAATTAAAAGAATTTCATTAAGGTAATTTAAATGTTTGTGTGTATGTGTTAACTTTCATTCATCCTGAAATCGTACATGTTTCATATTAAGTATGCCTATAAGTAACACATATATATATATATATATACTTTTGTGTATAATAACCATTTAATCGCATAAAAAATCAACAATATATATAAACTATTTTTTTTTAAAATAAGAACGAAATTGATTTAACTAGACCTTTTATTTAAAACGAAAAAATACGTGTTTCTTATTGATTTGCAATGAAAATGCAGAATTGAAGAAACATCGATTTATTGGATCCAGAATTTCAATATTATCGCCATTAGCTTTCTTAAGTTATTTAGTTATTAAAAAGTGACGTGTACATCTCAATGAACACCATTTCAATTATTTGCATATTAATAATAGTTTTATGATAACAAAAAACAGATATGAAAAAATTAATTAACTTTAGCTTCATTGGCTGCTTAGAATTATCGTTTGTCAATACTTCATTGTGTGTAATTTGGGGACAGTTGATATCATTACGTTTGGTAAACGCTAGATGGCAGCACTACAAAATATTAAAATAGTGTGATGGTAATTTTATTTGCATGTAAAAAATATTTTTTCTGTGTATTTTTTTTATTTTATTTACAGGTTATCCCCCCCCCCCCCCTTGTATCTTAAGTGTATAAGGTTTACGCTATTCATCAGGTTCATGGGATTGAATTGGGGGGAGGGTGGTTAAAAGTTAAAGAAAAATAAATTAAACCTTTTAGCTGCACGCTCTGTATCACTGCTTAAAGCCCGATTCGGTCATAGAGTCCCACCAAACAAGACTAAGACTAAAAAACCTTTTTTTACCTCTGAAATTAAAAAGAGGGGCGCTCCACAAGCTTTTGTCCCTCTCTCCTGCCCCCCACACTTATAGGGATTCTCATAGAGATTAAAAGAGCTTATTTTTCTCTTTAAAAGTAATCTAAGGCCGAGTCCTAAAAAAATGTCCACCGTGAAACTTTTTACGGACTAATTTTTTAAACGTAAAAGCATGACATTCCAGGCATCGCTATTGGAATTGAACAGTTTTTTATTTTTCGAAATTTGAAAAAACGATTCATTTCGAATATGAATTACATTTTGAGTTATAATCGATTGTTATTTGAGAACGACTTTTCTCGGGTTGTTGTGTCCAAAAATTCGTTTCCAAACGCGCACTTTGACAGTATTTTGTAAAGAATTTTTTTTTTAATCTTTACCGGAAAAACCCCATTCAATTTCGTGGTTTGTGGATAAAAACACCTGTCTTGTTTTAAGCTTTAGCGAATGAAAATGAATTCAGATACTCGCCAGAAAATAGCTAGTTTGAATTTCAAAATAGCTTTAAGGCTGTTCTTAAATCCAAAGGAGCTGACACATTTCTGACTTAATTTTTGTTCGGAAACGCATGAAATTGGCAGGTGTCTTTTTCAGAAACTAATGTAATCGAATAGGGTTTTCCATTTTTTGTTAAAGGCAGAAGATCTTTCAGAAAATAGTGTCAAAGTTGGCATTTTAAACCGAATTTCCGACGCAACAGCACGAGAAATGGGAAAAGCGTGTCGTCACATGACCCGAATCGCTTATAACTCGATCAGTAATTTATTTATCAAAAAATGGATACTCATTTCGATTCGAAATCAATTTCAATAGTCAGGCATGCCAATTTTATGCTTTTGCGTTTAAAAATGAGTCAGAAAATGTGTCGCAAAGTTTCGCGTGTTATTGAACAGGTCATTTGAGAACCACTTTACGAAAAGTTTTGGAATAACTTTAAATTACGTCTATTTCTTTTTTTTTTTTTTTTTACAAATTCTAGCATTTTATATATGCTACAAATTCAGTGATAACTTCCACCAGGGAAAACTCTTATCTTCCAAAATTCTTCATATCCTAACACCTCTCCTGCTGTCTGTGCCGTAACAAATCGATTCTCTGTTGTTCATCCTCACGTAACAAAACCTAATGCATAAGTAAGATAAGGCAATAGGCAATGATTACCCTCCCTCTCTCTCTTCAAAATAATAAAAAAAAAAACTTTCTGGCCGATCCGGTTTTTCAGTCGACAAAGGGTAACCTCGTTACCGAGAACCGGGCCCGCAGAGGTGACTTCAAGGTCTTTAATTCCAAATCAAAAGAATCTATAATCTTTTTTTGTTTCGTTTTATTAAAGAAAAAAAAATGCTTATATAATTCGACAGGTTATTAAATTGGTTCACTTTTTATCGTGTGATTCAAGAAATAAGTTGTTATTTCAGCTATATTTATATATATATGTATATATATATATATTACGAGTTCTTTACTCTTTGCGCTTATTCTAAAGAAGAAAGTATAGCACGTTGCATATGAAAAAAAATCCCTGACGGCTCGGTCTACAGGCACAGGTAAATTTCGAAGACGCAGACCGTGGGGCGCCTGTTTGTTGGGAATTACAGAAAAAATGAGCTTTTTGCCATGATGCGGCAATTGGGATCGCCCACTTCGAAATCTACCTGTGTCTGTAGGTAAAGCCGGCAGGGAATTTTTTTTTTTTTTTTTTTTTTTTTTTTTTTTTTTTTTTTTGCTAGGGGTTGGTCCTATAAAAAAAACTTGTCAGTATAAAAGTTGTAGATAATATTAAGAGGATTTATAATAAATTTAAGAGGATTTGATATCTTGTGAATTGACGAGCTATGAATTTTTTACTTCTTAAACCCCACTCCCTCCCGTTGGGGCCATTTTTAATGATATAAAAAATCTGTCATACATAAATTTTCGGCCCTTTTCCTAGAAGTAATAATAACTTTAAACGGATTCGATACGTATCATAATCAAGAAGTTATGGGGTTTTATCTGTTTTCACAAAAAGCCCCCCCCCCCCCCCCAGTTCGATTTTGCCCATTAACGAACTTGACCGAGATTTTATCTATCAGTTTGAAAGAGATTTGTGCAGAATTATTGGAGTTATCGTGTCTATAAAAAAAGTGACATAGATAGATAGATATATAAAGTTTTGAACTGCGGGTGGTTTTGGGTTCTGGGAGTCATAATCGTCGTAGATCTGCAAAAAACGTTTCAGAAATTCCAATTTTGAGGAGAATGTAATGGGTAGTATTTCTTACGAAATCTACCTAAAAGGGCATTATTGTGCAAGGCGCTGCTTCGTGATAATTAATATCTAGATTATATCAGGGCCCGAATAACCCCTTTCATTCGGGAAAAATTTTCTAAATTCTACATACATGGAAAATCATCGATATTGCAAATATCATTCTTGGGAATGGCTAGGCCGAGTTCACACAACATAACTTGAACAGTTTTATAATATGTGTGTGTGTGTGTGTGTGTGTGTGTGTGTGTGTGTGTGTGTGTGTGTGTGTGTGTGTGTGTGTGTTACCGGAAAATACTATAGATAGGGTACATTTATAGTACATAGAGTTGTTGTATATTCAGTTACCCGGATGATTTCTAACCAGCACAATAAAATGCCATATGATTGGTTAACTGCCTATTTATTGATCACATTCAGATAACTCGATCAGATAAGTTTCGTGAAATATTGTGGATTTTCTCTAGCATTAGACAGGACAAACTTTCTCTGAAAATAAAAATAAAATAAATTATAAAAATAACAATGCAATGTAAAAAATAATAATGAAAATTATAGGCTTTATTTTACAGTCAGTTTGGGGGTCCTCTTAAATTTTAGAGGGGAAACTCGTGCGTCACATGCCTTTTGTATAATCAGGTCCTGGATTATACAGGGTGCCCCTTCTTATCGTTGAGCAATAACTATTCCGAAACCGTTGGTAAGGGTATAGTTTCAATTGCAAAAATGTGTCGAATGTTCATCATATGAAAATCCATGTATATCAAAAGAGTTGTTAAAAAAATAAATAAAAATACGAAATTTAAATTCTTATATGGTCCTCGGGTCTAATAATTTATTTTAAAAATGAGTCAGAATCAAGCATTAGAGTAAAGATTTTTTAAAAAATATATATTTGTATTTAATAATTATAATTAAAGGATTTCTGGTTAGTATAGGATTCATAATAATTTGAGTAGGCTTTGTGCCATTTATGCTTCTGTTTTTTATATATAAGCTGAATTTTGTGCCACTTGCGTCACGAAAGATAAAAATTCTGTGTTTAAACGTAAAAATTAAACTAATATTTTATTTTTACACCATTGAAAGATTATCAAGTACCGTAACTTGGACGTACTTTCGGACCCTTGAGAGGGCTACTTGGACCCAAATAAAAAATGTTTTAAATAGTCCAGGGTGTACTGTACTATTACTTAGTGCTGTTACCTGTAGAGTATTGGGGAGTCACGTCAATACTCTCCCACAGAGCTCTATACTCTCCACACAATAGATACAGGACTGATTTTAAACTTTTTTGATCTGGGTCCAAGTAACCACAAGTTACAATGTTTTTTTTCTTAATAATAGGGGGAAATCATACACTGAAGGTTTGATGCATTCTTATTCTCTAAAATAACAGTATATTTGTACATTTCTTTCGTTAACTTAAAAAATAATGCATATTGATTGTTTAGTTTTCATATATTTCACTCTACTCTTTCTATCATTTTTAATTTCGGGTTAACAGCGGCGTAGGAAAAGGTGGGGCTCAGATGGGTCAACACCTCTCCATTCAAATAAAGACAATAAATAAATAAAATAAATCAGATGAGCTGTAGAATATTGTTTTCTGTTTTCAAGATTTTTTTATTCATTTCTGAAAAAAAAAAAAAAAAAAAAAAAAAAAAAAAAAAGAATTTGTACATAAAGAATATATCTGTACGCATAAATATCGATTACATTTCAAACTAATAAATCTGCATATCAAGGACCTCAACGTCAGATCTACAAGTCGCAGTTTTATTTTTAATTATTTGTATTTCCCCCTCTTCACTCATGGGAAAACACCCGGTCGTGGTTACGAAAGTGAAAGTACCTTTATTAAAAAAAATTTGCAACTGAAATCGAAAAATATAGAAAATAGCCATATTAAAGATCGACACTAGCTATCCTATGCAACAAAAATTGTTTAAGAAATATTCAAATTCAAACGAGAAATCCAAAAAGAATCTTCCCATAGGTTTAACATTTAGCGAGCAGGTGTTTTCGCATCAGTGAAGAGTTCCCTTAAGGGATCTGTCCCCTCACGCGAAGGGTCCCCTTAATAAAATTTGAAACTTTCGAATCTCAGTTTCGTTTCTTCCATATTAGTATTACTGCTAGATGATTTTCAGATAATTTCGGGAGATTTATCTTTAGAGAATTTTAACGGGAGAATACATTACATGCATTAATTGATACTCAAGACTGTTTATTTTCTGAGAAAATATTTTATTATTGTCGCATTAATTTGATAATCGTAACGCTCTAGAATTCAGTACCTTAAATCTTCTACTGAAAATAATTAAAACGTTGATTTCGTGATAGTGACATTAATAATTAGATTGCGATTAAATGTTCTCATTAATATTTTATTAGTTATTAATAATACTAATTGTTCCATTTATTTGAAAATGCCTTCCTTAACACTTTTCATAATTTTTGAATTACTACGCCACTGCATGTTAATAACAATTGTCATCATTATTAGTGATGGGCATAACGATTATTTTGATTATTCGAATAAATCACTTGGACATGCGCAGAAGCATATCTGTCAAACTTCAAATTTTTTTTTATTCAATTACTACCAGAAATTCTGAAAAAAAAAAAGTTTTTAAAATAATTGTTATGCCCATCGA
The DNA here is from genome assembly GCA_963931845.1 of Maratus michaelseni. NCBI lineage: Eukaryota > Metazoa > Arthropoda > Arachnida > Araneae > Salticidae > Maratus > Maratus michaelseni. The sequence goes on along the minus strand of OZ007592.1, from coordinate 318,032,364 downwards.
ATAATGCCCATCACTACGATTATATGCTATTTTTAACCGCTCTTGAAACAGCTAACAGCCTTGATTCGACTTCACAATCACTCACTGACACCGTCTCGAAAAAGTGTAACGTTAATAATTTTTCATTCGATTTCAAAACCGCCGGAGAGGTGCTCCATTCCGTGAGCGGCCCATTGACCTCCAAAAAACGAGCACTACGGGAGAGAGGAGAGGAAAGAGAAATAAGGAGTCTCCTGATGGGCGAGGAATCACGCTTCGGAGCATATATATCTCTCTCTCTCTCATCCAACAATGGCCGCGATTAAATGGAATGACCTGGCATCCAGATTTTTAAAAATATATATATCGCACGAAAGCAATGTAGGTGCAGCCCGCGTCCCCACCTTTATGCTTTTTTTTTTTCTTTCACTATAAAATAATTGAACACGAATTTATAAAATTTTTGGTACATTCGATATAGCGACACTATACGGGAGGGAAAGGATGGGAAGGCCATTGCCTCTCCCCTGTATTTAGAAACTTAATATACAAAATTTTGTTTTTGTCTACTGATAAAAAAAGTAAAATTTAGACACTTTTGGGTTATAGCGGCCCCCGAGATGAATTGCCAAGCGACCAAGATTTAATGTATATAACATTTCGTAACGCATATGGTCCAGTTATGATCTCATATGACGCATGTATGACGTATATATGTCATATATGCCATAAATAATTTGCATATAATAATATATATGGCATATATATGAGCGTTTGGAGTGTATATATATATATATATATATATATATATATATATACGTATATAGGATGCTTATGTAAGCTTTGCGATGATCTTGGCGAAAGCGTAATTGCAATCTTCACATAATCGTAATTGTAAGAGCCACTATAACCCAAAGGTACCAAAATTTATTATGTCGATAAAAATCGGTTTTAATGAAAATATTTGTTACATATTGGATTGCACACCAACTACACCAAAATGCATTTTAGGTACTTTCGTACTAGCCTCATTACTAGCAATCAATCTCGAAACATTTCACCATGTATAACAAATAACCTTTGTTATCCTTATTATTTCAGTGTTGAAGCACGTAGTTTTATTACATATCTGTTAAATTCATGTTATATATATATATTATTTATTTGTGAAGTTTTAATCTTGTTTGACAATTTAGTTATGGAATATTACACGGAAACAAACAAATGCTGAATTCAGAGCACATGGAGTTAATCTTTTGTAATTGGGTTGCTCGTAGATTTAAAAATACTCATGCTTGGAAATTACTCTAAAATTCATTTTAAAAATATCAGTAAATTAAGATACACTTTTAAAACAAATTGCAGTTTAAAAAAAGTGCATTTTTTTTTCTATTCGACGGGGTAAAATTAGAAAATGTGCGATGTTTAGAAGTTAAAAAAATTGCAGTAAAAGCGAAATTTATGGTCAGGTCGTTGCCACCGTCAATATGACGTTATCATTACTCACGAACATGTTTTCGCTTTATAATATAGATTTATTTAGCTCAAGTTAAACTATTTCAATTAATTACAATTAAAGAAAAATGTTAAGAAAAATCTGTAAATTTGTGTGATATACTCGAACATTATTAAAGTGGTTTTAAAAGTATTAAGCAGATTAATTTTCATTTTTTTTCTTCTACCCTATTTATGTTAATCCTTTCCAAAATTACAAATTCAAATAGGACAGTTTCAGGTTGAAATGATGAGGGATTAAAAAGTAGCCTTCGTTTCTTCTTAAAAGGAAAAAAAAACCTTGAAAGTGGGAATTTAGTAAAAATAAAGGAAGAAAGAGGGAGAAATGTTAGAAAGCTGTGATTTTGATACACTGCAAAAAAAAAAAAAAAAAAAAAATGTTGATTTTACAGTATAATACTGGCACCCCAGATGCCAGTATTATACCGTAAAATTAACAGTAATAAATAGTAAAATAAACAGTAATACACTGCCGTGCATTTACTATACTGTAAAATCCACTTTTTTTTTTTTTTTTTTGCAGTGTACAACTGCGTCAATACTTTCTAATTTGTTTTAACACGATTTATTTCTTTTATTCTAAATATAAAATGTATTTATTTTATTTTTAAATATAAAACACTAAGTGTTTTTACAAATGATTAAAATAATAATTAGTTTAAAATAACTAGTTTTTCGGTAAAAAAAAATTATGAATAGTTAATTTTTTGTAATATCTGTTATCGTGTGTATTATTTCTGATGTCAACATCCCCTTTTCTACGTACATAAAAAACGCAAAACGATGAACAGGCTTTTGACATAGTCTCCCCCTCTTTCGTTAAAACACGTTGTTTAATAAAAAATTGCAATTAATTAGAAATTTTTTTATTTTATTTTAGTCTTAATTAAAATTAAAAATTAATCTATTCTCTGAAAAAATAATATTTTTTTCGAACTCCTTACATTTTTGATTACAGAAAAGAGTACATATTAATTTGTCTTCAGGATTTACAAAAATATTTATTTAAAAAGAAATTAATAGTTTTTTTTTAAAGAAACTAATTTTTTTTTTCATACGAGGATCATATTTTTAAAAGTTTCTTTCAAAACAAAAAATCCTAAAGATAATTTAATCGATGTGTAAATGAAAATAATTGTAAGACATAACTTCATCTTTCATAGAAATTTAGATATAACAATTTAAATACACGAACCCTTAATTAAATATATTCTGAGATTATTGGATATTTGTTCTAATTATTGAATTTACATGTGGTTTGCGCCATTTTATTCTAAAAACTCTAAAGTATATTTTAAGCCAAAAAAATGAACATTTTTGTGTTCCGGACCACTTTAATTTAATTAATATTTCAATCTAATCTCGACAAAAAGAAAGAAAAAAAAACTTTGTTTTCAGTTGGTTAAAATCAAAATAATAATAATAATAATAATAATAATAATAACTGCAATTTGTATTATGACAAAGTAATTTTAAGAGCAAAATCCTATAATGTATAGATTTAAAATTTTCAACTTGATACAAATGAAAACGATTTCAGTTTCATTTGCTTTCTTCCTCTTTCTATGAAAAACATTTGGAAGCCTATCTCAATAAAATATTTGTAAGAGAAGAGCACATTTTGTTGTAAGAGAAGACAATTTTCAAGTTAAATTGTCACAGATGAACTTTCTTTTCCCTCATTTTATTCTGCAGTACAGATGTTTTAGTTGCAGTGATAATTTATATTCGAGTTCTCATCAATGACGTTAAAATTCCTTTGCTTTAAAAAAAAAAAAAAAAAAAAATCAACCAACCACCGTGTTGATATGAAAGAACCCTGGCTACTTTTGATAACACAACACACACAAGTGACGATTTCTGCTATTTTCGGAATATCTCTTCTGTGCTATCTTCCATTCGAGGAAAGAGCCCGCATTGCTCTTTCTTTCTGAAGCTGATCTTTCTTTAAAAATAAATAAATTATGCGACGGCTTATTTAATGGTAATGGCTCGAGAGCAATTAAGAGTGGCATTGAGAAGCGGCTGCGACGTTACGCCATGTTATTTTGTTCGAAGGGGCGGGAGCAAGTGTGCTGGCCTTGAGAGCTTGACCTTGAACCGCCACTGCGGTTCGATGCTCTGTAGGTGTGGGATGCTGCGAAATTTCTGGGGAATAAAGGGCAACAAGCGCTCGGTGCGTGCGTTCCTTTTTTTTTTTTTTTTTTTTTTCTCTTTCTCTGCTAGACTTTTATTTATAGTCGAGCGAATGCGTCTCGGTTTTGATGCAGTTTTTTTTTTTTTTCCTTTCGTCAAAAAACTTTTACTTCTGCATTCAATTGAACAAAAAAAATATGTGGAATTAGTTTAAACATTCTCTTGTCCGTTATCATTTTACACCTCCCGCCCCCCCCCCTCCTCACTCTTCCTTCTCTCACTCACTTTCACTCACTCACCTATAAATTTTTATGTATCTCACAAAATGATTTCAGAATTTAAAACTAGCCAATATTGAATTTTTATTTTTCATTCGAATTTCAATATTCGAATTTCAATAAAATTTTATTTTATTAACTTTTTTTTTTAAATCACCTATCGGTTATAAAGCCCATTCAGAGAGAAAAAGAAAAAAAAATGCAACAAAATAGTTATCTGAATTTTTAATGAAAAAATTTGTAAATGAGAAAATATATAAGTAATATATATATATTCCGTCAGCACATATCATTTAATTCAAATGTTGGTGATGTCTGGTATCCATATTCAATGTTTCTGGACGTCGTATACCCTATGTCCATGTATGATAAGTTTATAGTAATGTCATGTGAAATCCAGCGATGCTACATCTGTCTGTATCAGTTCTGCCATTTAAACTACGACTAATTTATAAACACCAGTACATGTAGTGATTTAGAGTAGGAGAGTCTAGGGGGAGAATTGCCCTAGGCGCTAAACAAATTATTTTAATGTTGCATAAAAAATAACAAAACTAAATAAAATCCTACGCCACTGGGTGCATGTAGCCAAGCAAAAAATGTTACTCTCCTTTTGGCTTCAACGTAGTTGGGTTAAAACTAAGACATTTCTTTAATCATGCCATACTGATCGTTGTGGTCAAACATAGAATGCATTATCTCATTAAATCTTCTGAAAAGTTATTATTTATTTATTTATTAAACAAGCATAATGCATAACACATACCATTTGAAAACCTCAACGTATCTTCTCAGTTATTTAAAGATGACCTTGTCAACTGATTTTGTTTCTCGCCTCGCCAATTTCGAATATCTGTTAAGTATCAAGCATTTAATAAAATCTACCGTGCCTGTAAATCAATTTTCCTAACAATAACTTTAATGAACGGGAGAAGCAAATATTTCTGACTTAATAAGATGGAGTAATTATGAGCGTCTAGTGAAAGCGGATGTATTTAAAATTTTTAAATGCAGCATCACTAAACATTATTGGGGGAAAAAAAATTACATTATTTCAGTTTTATATATTTGGTAAATATATTACTGTCAATGTATCAAGATCCTATGAAAATATTATTAGTATTATATATTATCTCAGATATTATAATTTTATCTGTATTAACTTTAAAAACTATTCCGCTTCTATTGATATTTCTTTTATTACATCGATTTAGTAATTGAATTTTTCATAGTGAAATAAATTATATTATTCTGAGTTATATTCTGTATATATCTAAGAAAAATATAATTTGTTTTATTTCGGATATTATAATCTGTTACAGTTTTGAAAACCAGTGCGCTTCTTCTGCAATTTCATTTACTAGTTGGATTGAGCGATTAATTTTTTTTTCCCTTACAGGCATACGCAAATATTAGACAAATGAGCTGTTTTTTCTATTATCTGCACCATATATTATCCAATTTTTCTTTGCGTTCAAAATAAATGCAAAATAACAATGGCGTCATGAAGATATTGTCAGGATATGTTGAATCACGCTTTCAAAAGAAAAGAAAATTTGAAAAAAATTGTTAATTATTAAAACGAAACAAACTTTGTTATGACACCGTGTGAATTTCAGACTAATCCATTTTTTCAGACGTAACAGCTTGTCGATAAAGTGTACAAAGACCGCAAGATGATAGCGTCCACGAAATCGATGTGAAGTCATTTTTGACACTAGGCCGCATGGGCAAATTTAATTCGTCATATAAGCATATTTTATACCAGAATTTTTATTTAATATTACTTAACTTATTTCTGTGTGACATAATTCTGTGTGGATTTCCTTTATTAAGAAATTTCTGGTTCGTATTATGTTTATTTGTCCACGGACATATGGATCGCTATGGCTGTTCTAGGTTATTTATTCTCTAATCCAAACTGGCTACTTTTACTTTCTGACTCGTTCCTGAATTACCTTTTTGTTCGCAAACGCACGGAATTAGCAGATGCGCTTGTTCAAAAGAATATGTAATGGAACAGTTTATTTATTTTATTTTATTTTATTTTTCCATTTTTCGTTAAAGGCAAAAGAATTTTCACAAAATTTTGTCAAAGTGGACGATTTGAACCGAATTTTAGTACGCGACAACGCGAGTAAAGGAGGAAAAAAAACAAACCTGCTGCTTATAAACCAAGATGCAATTCATTTAACAAATAATGAAAAAAGAAAAAAGTTATATTACTAATTACTTCAATAATCATACCTGCAGGTGTGTTTTACGTTTAAAAATGAGACCGTAAATGTGTCAGGAATTTTCGGGTTGTTAAATAGTTTTTTTTTTTTTTTTTAAGAACCGCAGGGAGAAAATATTTAAATTTCTGTAAGGGGGGGGGGGGCTGTAATTTACGTTAGTTCTATTTTTTAGTAACGCTAGTTCTATGCTTAATTAACATGAATATGAAACATATTTACCAGCATGTTAGTATGTTTTTTTTTGTTGTTGTTGTTGTTTTTCCACCCAAATACACTGTCGTGAATTATACCAGATTAATAGTTAGATTGTTTTTCTTGCATAAATATTTTTCTGAGATAGATGTGGCAAAATTCGCATTATATGTCCGCTATTGTCGAAAAAAAAAAGTTCTGTCCTTAAATCTCCAGATCTTAAATAATATTAATAATAATAAATAAATACAGGCTGGCTTTAAGAAATAATACATTTATTTTACTAGTACTTCAACAGGACAACTTTCTTCTTTATGGGGCCCTATATATTTTCAAAAATTAAAATAAAAAGCTCTCCCCCCCCTGTAAGCACGGGAGCCAGAAGCAAGTAGGGGCCCGATGATGCGAAAGAAAGGTCCATGGCCTGGTATTCATTCTGGGTCAATCTTCCTATACTGTCGACCCCCCCCCCCAAAAAAAAAAAAAAAAAAAAAATTCAATGCCTTTGAATATATGTATATTAATATATAAAATATATATTTTGTTTTGTATCTTATTCTCTCTAAAAGTGCAAAATATTGATTATAATCAGTACAAAGCCAAAATAAATTTAAAATATATAAGTTTCATATATATATATATATATATAAATGCATATCAAATTTGGTAGGGCCGTGGCCCAATTAGCCGATGTTTTAATCAGGCCTTGAGTGTAGACTCGTGTGCAAAACTTTATAGTAGAATTTTTTTTTCAATAATTTATTAAAATTTTGAAAACAAACTAAAACTTGACAAAGTCTCTATGAGCGTCGGTCCTGATTCATTACATTCACTCATCCCTTTTACAACCGACCCTATACACTAGCTTTAGATAATCCATATTTTGGCCCAAAATAGTGCCTTAAAGGTTCATTAGTTTCTCCGAAATAAGAACTGATTATATTATCAGAAAGACTAAAGTACTTTTCCAGACAACGTAGGTTTTTTCTCTGCTAAAAGTAAAATGCTCAAATAATAATAATAATAATAAAGTGGTGCGAATTTCTATAAAAATATACATTTTGGAATTTTTCGGGCGTTTAAGAATTTTTTACTTTATACATTAGTGCAGGCTTGTCCAACCTTACAGCAAGTGGGGACGCGTTCGGCTTATGACAAACAATGAAAGCCGCCTCTTATTATAACGTCATTATCTTACTAAATAATTAATAGCGATTCACACGCGTCTACCACAATACACATTCTATAATGGAAGCCGTGGTTCCTATATGATTCAGGAGCCCACGTAAAAGCAAGCTATAGATAAAACATAAATCGTAGTAATTATATTTTTGTTAGGAGAGCTTTACCTGAAAAAAATTCGCCGATTTTTTTTTTTCTGCTACTACATAAGTAGTAGCAGAAAACATTCAAAGGAGCCTCAAGAGTTCTTTCAAAGGGCGCCTCGGTGCTCGCGGTCGGCGTATTGGGCAGCCCTGCCTTTAGTGTCCATTATTTGAAAGATGTCAAATAGTTTTAAAATATTAATGTTATGTATATATATATATTAATTTTATGACGTTTTTACAATTGAGTTACTGCAACAATAGTCTTATGTATTGTTTTTTTCATTCTAGACAAAGATGAATTGAGTCCTCCAAGTAGTGTTATGAATGGTTGTTATGAGTTTGACAAAAAGAAAAAAGGTCCTACACCCAGGCAGCAGGAGGAACTTTGTCTTGTGTGTGGTGATAGAGCTTCAGGCTACCATTATAATGCTCTCACTTGTGAAGGCTGCAAAGGTAAGAATGAAAAAAAAATCTTATATATCTATATTAACACTCTTTTATTCAACTCAACCTTTTAAAGGAAATTTTGTAATCAATTTTTCATTCACTTCCTGATAGGCCATATAATTATATATAGGCTTATGAAAATTACGTTCACATTAGAGATGTGTCATTTGTCGAGGAACGATTATGGTAATGAAATTGAAGGAACGATTCCAATCTTTAAAAATCATCTGTCCTTTTTGTAACGATTCCTCGAAATCGGTCCGAAATGTACCTACTCCAAAAAGGACCGATTCCTCGGAATTAGTCCGAAATGTACCGATTTCGAAAAAAAAAGGGAACGAATCGGATGATTCCGACAAGAATCAAGGACAGATGTTGAGCAAGATTCCAAAAAGGGCCGATTCGTTGGAATCGATCCTGGTTCTTTTAGAACATTGTAGAGCATCCTTTTTACTCGGAATCGTTCAACCTTTTTCTCCGAATCGTTCCTTTTTTTCCGGAATCTTTCTTTTTCCTCGGAGTTGTTCCTTTTTCTTTCGGAATCATTCCTTTTTAAAGGAACGACTTTAATTAACTCATTCCTTTTCTGTGAACGATTCCGGCAGGATAAGATTCCTTAAAAAGAACGGTATTGCCCATCTCTAGTTTACATGTGTGTTTCCGATGACAATACATCATTTTAATATTATAGAACTACCGTTAACCCACGTGGTAATTCGCCAAATATTCTCTATAACTCTTATAATTGTATACGAGTTGAAACAACAATAGATTTAATTATGCGCCAGTTCATGTTCGCCAAAATATGTCAAATGATTGTGAAACTGCAACAATGAAACATTTTAAAAGCTAAAAAATAAATTAAAATAAAAAATAACGAGCTTAATATTTTAAAAACATACGCTTTTATCAATTAATACTGTAATATTGATTAATTTACGATTAAACGTTGAGAAATCAATTTAGAAATCCTGAAAAGAGTGTTTAAATAATGTTTCTTTTTTTTTTCTTTTGCCCATATCTTAAAAAAGAAACAGAACAAAAATTATATATTTTAAAATAAATTCACTTGTTTGTGCTTTACTGGGCGCAAAAAAAAAAAAAAAAAAAAAAAAAAAAAAAACAGTGCTTGAGTTCGGTGCCCATGCCAAATTAATATATTGTAACAGAAATTTGGGGGGGGGGGAAACATGAAATTAGGCGTGGTTTTAACGATAAATATTAGATACTTATAAAAGAGTGCTTTAAAAAAACTATTTTTACTTTTTTTAAACACTATAAAATATAAAATAAATTAACTATGATTGCTTTGGACTTTAAAAACCGGGTTCTTCATTATACTGGCATAAAACATGCCAACATTTGTGTGTAAAATCCCTCCATGTATTTTTATTAATTTGGTGAATGTATTTTCCAATTCAAAACAATTGTAGTTATCCCATTTCATCTTTATTTATCATTTTTTTAATCTGTTTCTACAAATTTCTAATTACTTATATAATTAATACCAGTTTTTCTTGATTTTTCTTTCTTTTTTAAATCTACTACAATGCATATATGCATATAGGGAAAAGTTATTATAAATTTATCTTTCTAAGGAACATTTTTATGTAGCCATTATGTAAAGTTATTTGATTCAAAACCATTTTAACTTCTAAAGTGAAATGACAATTTTTGAGGTTCTTTTGAATTCTTAGGTATTCACAAGATTTCTGAAAAGAGACCTAAATCTGGCCCAGGCCAAAATTTTGATTTGGTGATTTTTCGGATTGTTATTTATTCTTAAAATGTTTGCATTAAAAAAAAAAAAAAATAATATCTTACAATTTTATCATAAAGTACAAACTCTAAACTTGATGTATAAAAATGTTCAGATTTTTTAAATGACTTTTACTAGATTTATAAAGTGCAGGGTTAATTATACACCCCTTTTCAATTTAAAGGTTAAAAAGTGTTTCAGGGTTGACAGTTGCATTTCAAAGTCTTAATTCCTAAATGAAAATAAACTAAAATTCAAATGAAAAGGGTGAAAGCTTACATTAAAATTGAATTACTTTGTCTTTGGGACTTTAATGATTGTTTTTACTATGCATGGATGCTGACAGGGTGGGTAAGGGAGGGGTGGGCCAAGGCCCCACACCAGAGTTTAGAATTTAATTAACTCAATTTTCTCTATCTCTGATAATTTTAAGGGGGAAAAAAATAAAATTTATTCTTCCCAAGTGACTTAAAATAATTAAATACTGAGAGAGAGAGAAAAAAAAAAAAGAATTATGAATTTTTTTGCACTAAAAACTGACCATGCAAGATTTTATTATTATTTTTTTTTGTTTGTTTGTTTGTTTATGGGTTTAAAATTTATCTGAAATGGAGGGAAGAGGGGGGTCTAGTAGAAGAGCTTTCCTAACGAAAAACAAATAGAAATATGTTCCAATTCTCCATTTTGAAACAAAACTAGTAAAAACTTATTTTTGAATATTTAATATTTCTTAATTAATGAATCTCTGTGTTGCTTTTTATGTTGATATATTTAAAAAATGTCTTGCACGAGGAGTTTTGATTTAGAAAAAAAAAAGAAATATTTTATCTTATTTCATACTGATATTCTCCATTTGAAACCAATCTTTGGAAAACTTTTACCTGTAATATGCTTAAATACAATTCTCTACTAAAATTACATAGAAACACTTATTTGTGGTTGCATGCTTGCTTGCTGATCATTTATCAAATCAATTGTTTCAGCGGCTTGAAATTAAGTGAGAAATGTTTGTATGTATTTTTAATAAGATTCATTTATAAATTTTCTTTGAAATGAAATATTAAGTACATATGCACCCATACTTCTGTGCTTTCAATTTTTTATTGTTCTTGATCGTACTATTAATATTATGTAACATATTATTTTGTAGAAATCATAATTTGACATAACTTAATCTTAAATAATTGAATATGTAATATTGCATAATATTTGACATTTTTAGAAATAACTGAATCATTATGTGTTGCATTTTATATTTAATTGTATCTGTTTTATCTAGGCTTCTTTAGGCGTAGCATTACAAAAAATGCTGTGTATCAGTGCAAATATGGCAATAACTGTGAAATTGATATGTATATGAGGAGAAAATGCCAAGAATGTAGGCTTAAGAAATGCCTTGGTGTTGGAATGAGGCCAGAATGTAAGTTATTGGCATTCATTGTCTTTTAAATGAATAAATAACTATTTTTCTGTATGTTTTTCATTAATATTCCTTATGTGCATGCTATTTTAAAATTTATTAAAGGCAGCAATACATAATAATTGCATTAAGTAGTCAATGTTACATACTATTTAAATTATTACATCCAATGATGTGTATCTTCAGTTGTAGCTTAGAGATTTTTTAATAATATTTTTATTTAAATAAAAAATGATGAGGGAGGGTGCAGATAAGAAATGTCATGAACACAGGGCTGGATATGGGCTGCATGGCCCAATTTAAAAATTCATCATAATGCCCATTGACAGGATGAAAAAAAATTATTTATTATGTATATTTATTTTTATATGCATATCTATCTCTGTGCAAGAATACAATTTTAATTATAAAATATATGCAAGTAGCTGTTCACAAATATGCTGAGTGCATCTTCTTTTTTCCTTATATAATGTCTTATTTAACAATAAAACAAGAACAATTTGTAATAAAATTAATTTAGTTTAAAAAGTTTAATTTTTCATTCTTGTCTGTAATTTACCTTAAAATTAATAAATGCCAGAAAATATAAAGTTATTGACTGTTATATTTTAGAGTATCTTGTATTATCTAATACTCTCTAACTGAAATACTTAAAGACCTTGCAAAAAAGATTGCTTCATTGTTAATTGTTATATTTTCAGTTCTGCTTCAACTTATATATTTACTGTGATTTTTAACAGGTGTAGTTCCAGAATACCAATGTGCCATTAAAAGAGAAACTAAAAAAGCCCAAAAAGATAAGGATAAGCCAAACAGTACTACACGTGACAGTGGTTCTGATAAAGAAGAAAAGCCAGTCGGAAGTCCTAATGGTCCTATAAGCCAACCCAAAGCAATGAGTAAAGCACAGGAAGATTTAATTAGTAGACTAGTTGTATATCAGGAAGAGTACGAATCTCCATCAGATGAAGACTTCAAAAAAATTACTGTAAGTTTTTCCGTATTATTTTGAATTTAAAATTTAATTTTTTTTACTTACATTGTCTCCCAAATAATCACTGCTAGGGATAACTTAAACTAAAAAAATGCTTTAAATGTCTCTTTTCTTCCTTTTCAATAATGCTGCATGCTTTTTAAGTAAATCTAAATTTTTAATTTCCTCATGATATACAAAAGTATTGCTTAAGTTAGTAAAGAAATGTAAATGAATTTTTATATTATATAATTTAAAATATGAATTTATTGAAAACTTCTTATCTAAAACAGTTTATTGCATTAATTTTATAAAATAAAAAAATTATTTGATAAACTGACAAAAATTTATTATAGTGAAAATCCTTTTTTTATGTTTTATGAGAACAAACAGTTCGAAAACATAAATTATAGAAAAAATATGAATGTCAATACAATTTTGGTCATGAATTTTGTGAACTTAAAATTAATTGAACATAAAAGTAGTAAATAGAGTAAGAAGCATTCATTTGAACGGGCATTCATTGGAAAATCTCAGTTTTAATTAGGCATTTGGGATTGAAGTATGCATCATGTCTTTGACTCTTATATTATATGAATAGATTAATATTTAGTTGCTGTATGTGTAAGATTAATTTCACTGTGTTTACATCTGAATTAAAAATTTTCTTTTGTTATTTTGTACAGGCATTTCCTCTTGGTGATTCCGAAGAAGACAGCTTAAAAAGATTCCAACACATAACAGAGATCACTATTTTGACCGTCCAGCTGATAGTTGAATTCTCAAAAAGGGTTCCTGGTTTTGATACACTTTCTCGAGAAGATCAGATTACTTTACTAAAGGTTAATTTCTTTCAAAGTTGTTATTATAATTATTTAATTAGTTGCATATTTACTGTAAATGGCTTTAATAACTCTCTTGTAAATAAAGCAATGTTTTTTTTGTTTTGTTTTTTTCTACATCATACAATTTTTTTTACTAAATATACACTATCTGGGAATGAAATTGTAATGATAAAATAAAGTTTCAGAAAATGAAATTTAGTTGATTGTACTAGATTTTAAAAGATTTAAAGATCCAACTTCTGAAATTTATCTATAAAAAAACAATAACATATTGAAATATTATTAATTATGAAAGTAAAATTAGTACAAATTCAAAATTTCTAACAATTTTAATAATAAACCTGACAATTTGTTTGTTTGTTTGTTTGTTTGGGTTAAAAATAAATAAAAATGAAAAACATTTAAAATTATTTTTTTGTTTTTTAATTAACTAAATATATAGTGGCACAACCAGAACTCCAGAGAGTCAGGTGCTTTTATATCATAAGAAATTTACTTTTGTGGATGACCACTTTGATATACAGTACACCTTCTGCTGAGTTACTTGAATGTACGACAAAATTTTCAGTATATTTAGAATCAAATTTTTTAATTATTTTTTAACGTAAAAAATATATAAAGTCTTTTGTATGAAGAAGCCAGAAAAGTTTCATTTCAAAACTACACTTCTGCTTAAATAGTATTTTCACATATGGGTTAGGATGTTACCAAATAATTCTATATTATATATCTATATTATAGATGTTATAGAAACAAAACATAGTAAAAAAAAAAAAAAAAAAAACTGTCAATATACTAAAAGTTATAGGTTTTATTCATAATAATAAAACCCTTATATTCTTAATAGTTCTTAATTATCATTAATTAATTCTGATAAAGATAAGGAAAAAAAAAACATTAGAATTTTTTTTAAGGGTGTTTTCAAATCCAAACTGCTTATTTTGAGACACATTTGTAAATTCATTTTTGCTCTATAATGCACCCAATTGGCAGGTTCTCTTATTCAGAAACTTTATAATGTCCATATTGTCTCCATTTTTTGATAAAGGCAGAATATATTTCAAATAATGCTGTCAAAGTGGACATTTTGAACCGAACTTCCCAAAGCGATAGCGCTGGAAACAAAAAAAAAATGATGTACTGTGACAATAATTGTCTGTAAGTCAATTTCTAATTAATTGAACGAAAAATAAAAACATGGGGCCCTTATAAATGTCTTTATAAATTACGCCGCCAAGTTTCCTGTTGTTACTTTTAAAAATGAGTCTGAAAATGTGTCTCAAAATTTTGAGTTGTTGAGCGTGGAAAAATATTTTTTTTGAATATCGTCTTAAGTACTTTTAAGACACTCTTATTTTATTAATTTTAATTTATATCCTATAATTTACATAATGTTTAATTTGTATACAGGCCTGTTCAAGTGAAGTAATGATGCTGAGAACTGCCCGCAAATACGATATGAAGACAGATTCTATCGTTTTTGCAAATAATCAACCCTATACCCGTGAAAACTATCGCAGTGCCTGCATGGGAGACTCTGCAGATTCAATTTTTCACTTCTGTAGGAACATGTGTGTCTTGAAAGTAGATAATGCTGAATATGCTCTGCTCACAGCTATTGTTATATTTTCAGGTAAGTATATTTTTTTGTTTCGGTGTAAAATATTAATTCCAAATTTCATTTTACATGTTACCCATGATTATCAGTGGTTTTGGCTCCATTTTTTGTTTCTCTATTTTATTTGATAACATAGAAGCATAAGTCATTTTGACTGATGTCTACTTCATTTACTCAAAATTAATATTTGATTCAGTACAACCTTATGTAAAGGTTAAGCAATGAATTTTATAAGTGCTGTTTCTGTACTATAACAAAAACGAAAAATCATGCATCAAGCATAGATTATGTAACACTTTCCAACTCTTCAAAAATAATTTTACAAATCATTACCGTTTAATAAGGTGAAAGATAATATCTAAGTAAACAATTTGGAAAACGCATAACATATTTAAAAACCAAATTTCAGGAATTATTAACAATATTCGGAAAGATATCTGAATTCTTTTGTGCAGCCCTGTATATGATCTATAGATTTGTATATATGTTACATAGAATGCTAAATTTTAGTTCAGATAGGAAACGTGTAGCACAGTTTAAAACTTCCTTTTTGGAATTTTCCTCAATAAACATAATTGTACTCCAGAACTTTTGTGCTGCCCTGCATATGATTTATAGAATTTATACACACCAAGTAATAGAAAAAAAATTAGTTAAATTTCAGAACGTGTTACGCAACTGAAAAAGCACTTCCAGCAATTATTGTTAACAGACAGTACCAAATTCTTTTGTGTGTCCCGGTAAATGAATGATAAATACTATACTCTAAATATTCTATAGTAAACCTCTTGTAATACATCTTAGTCACATATATAAATTTCAATTTGTTTGAAATATTTAAACATTCTTAAAATAAACCACAAACGATTTTTCTCCATAGATCATAATGCAACGGAATTCTTTTGAGTGTCCCTGTAAAACAAATTTAAGTGCTACACACACCATATTCTATAGTAAGCCTCTTGTAGTGACCTCAGTGATATATATCAATTTCAATATGTTTGAAATTGTATAACATTATTAAAATAAACCGCAAATGAATTTTTCACATAGACCATAATGTAACGGAATTCTTTTGAGTGTCCCTGTAAAAAAACTATAAGTGCTACACATTTCATATTCAATACCGAAAATGCCATAGTAAACCTCAATAACATATATCAATTGCATGACTATACATATATATTTACGGGAGTTAGAGCACGGACAGACAGACAAACCGAATTCATAAACACTTTTCAACTAGTAGGAAAGTGTTAAAAAATATTCACTATTTTATCTGGAAACGAAATTGTAATCAATAAAATGAAATTTTTATGCACTTATCAGAAGCCAGTCAAAAATTACCAATTTAGTTTAATAATAATTAATATTTTCTGCAAAATTTTTGCATTTTGTTAAATACAAAAATTAATAATTTAATTAATATTTAATAAATAATAATTTAATAAAAATTAATACAATTTTTAATAATAAAATAAAAAGTATTTTGTTAATGTAAAATATATTGTAGTATCAATAGTAATATCTAGTACATTTTATGTATCCCCTATTTATCAGTTGCATCTGTTTTAATTACTTATCTAAAAAGAACCTTACAGATAACAGTTAGTTTCACCAATAGTGTATAGCTAGCAACATTTGCATTTCATGCAAAAAGAGAAAAAAACAAATCTGTGATCAAATTAAAATTTCAGATTTAAATTCGGTTTTCATTTTTCATCAGTAACATCTTTAACTTTACAAATTCATACTGGGGGTTCTAAAGTTAACAGAACTACCTGTAAAAGTACTATAGAATTTTGCATTATAGATCATTTCACACATCAATTAAACTTACCTTTTTCAACATAGCCAAATATGGCTAGAACATATCAATATATAGTAGGAGATCTTATTATACACCTTGAGACCATATTATAGATTTTATTTATATAAATATTATTTTGCACATTTTTAAATTTAACTTATAAACATGATTGAAATATGCTAGGACCAAATCACTATATTAACACTTTAAAACAGAAAAATCTTAAAAAAGAAACATTTACAATTTAATACCACTTATTATACGCAAGAAATAATAAAATATAAATACTTAATTAATGAGCAATATACTTAAAATTGTTTCTTAAAAAAAAAAAATTTCAATGATAATTTGTTTCAGTAATTTTGATTTTTTTTTCTCTCATTAGTTTTCTTAAATTCTATGAACAATCAATACTTCTTGATATAGTACACAGTTTTCTGATATGAGAAATTTCAAACATTGCTCTTGCAATTTAACTCTTTCTGATACAGTTCTCTACCCCTCCCCCTCTGAAAAAAAATTATTTTGTTTGCAATGATCATTGGATAGCACTAGGTTATTTCATTACTCATTTAATATTTCAAACAATTGTAATTTTTTCATTAAAATACTCTCAATTAAGGAAATGAAGATGAAATAATGTCTCAAACTCAATCCTCCAGAAGGTAGCAATATTTCTACAATATGAAATGCAGGTGCTTCTTAACTGCAAAATTAACTGTTTACATCTGAGAAGTTGTGCATTACATAGAGAATTGGAGATTATAAAATTGAGTTAGAAGAATCTTTTACTGTAATAGCTTACGTATATAATACTTTTAGACAGAACTGCCATTCCTTTTAAAATAGCATCATGGAAATATAATGATTATAAATATTATGAATGGTTTTATTAGTGCATTTAACAAAATTTTTTAATTTTATATGACTAGATAGAACAAAATCTGTTAAAGTAGTTACATACTGTTGGTAACTAGTGAGTTAAAAAAAGAAGTTTGTGATATCTTCCAGAGAATTGTATAAAATTTGTGAAAGGGATACAATCAGTAATACACATTGTGAAAGCACAATACATGCTCAAAAATCTGCATATATTGGGACTACAGGATGATTTTAGATCATTGGTTTGTTTATATCTTAAATCCTCAGATAATAAATGCTAATAAACAACAGTATAATGAAAATACAAGTAATTAATTAAAAAACTAATTAGTTAATGAATAGTTTTGTTAAATTATAATCAATATTAAAAATCAGAATTTAAACTTGTTAAACATTTGATCAATAGCATGGTCATTCTGTGGAAAAGAAAAAAAAATTATGTTCATAAAAATATCAATTAGTTTTAAAAAAAAAAAAAAAAAAAAAAAAAAAGCTTCCTGGCTGCCCCGCAGCCGAATTTTCTCTCAATGAAATTAGATGGAGCCTATGTTGTAATTACAATTAATAAATGGAAATACAATTTATAAATGGAAGCAAGCATAATAAATGCTAGACTGTAACACATTGTTTGAAGTACTATTAAGAAGTCTGTTCCCAGGTGTTAGCATCATTAATCATCTGGATTTTTGGAAATAGTTATAAATAATACTGATAGGTGGCTCTGAAGCCAACCTTAAGTAATGTCTTACTTCTAACCAATGGAAAAAATGTACAAGTTAGAGAAAGTTGTAGCTATTCATGCTGTCAATATATACAATAATCGAATTTATTTATCATAATTTTGGTGAAGGTGCCTGGAAGGATTCCTGTGAAAGGAGCTCTAAAGACCTATGCATTTTTAGGAATTGCCTCTGATAGCACCTGTACAAAATCAACTTTTAAATATATGTGTGAAATGAAAAACAATGTTTTTTCATATATTTTTTTTATTATAATATTAACTAGTGAAATATCCTCTTTTCCAGTGAATGACCTAGTAGTTTAATTAAGAACATTGATTTTATTATTTTTAAAAAAAAATTTGCAACATGCAAACAGTCAACAATTCTTGTTCAATCCTAAAAATTTTTATCATTAGAAAATTTAAATATTAATTTCTAGTTTATTTTATTCATTGCACTTAATCTGCATCACTAATTCTTTTTTTTTTTCTGTTTTTAGAGAGGCCATGTTTACAAGAGCCAAAAAAGGTGGAAAAAATCCAAGAGTTCTACATAGAGACACTCAGGGCATACATTTCCACGAACCGCCCACCAGGCAAGAACTATTTTGCTCGGCTACTTTCAACACTTGTTGAACTGCGTACACTTGGCAATATGAACTCTGAGCTGTGTTTCTCTCTCAAGGTCCAGAACAAAAAGCTTCCTGCCTTCCTTGAAGAGATATGGGACATCCAACAGTAAAACAAAAAAACTATATTCTCATTCAAGACACACAAACCATTCCATTTTCTAAGTACCTGCAGTTGGAAAACTGATTAAAGACTCTGAGACTGGCCTCTGAGCATAATAGGGGTTTCTCCTCTTTTATTGGGTTGTGACTTCTGCAATGCAGACCTGTTTCATAGAAGAAACGCACAAATCAAGGCAAAATCAGACTTTACTGCCGGGAAAGCGGATTTTTTTGTATCCTTAGCTGAAGTGAAAGAGGCACTCGAATGTTTTTAGACCTAGTTCATTCAAGGAAAAGAACTGTTGAAATTCATTCATTATGGGATTGGGATTATGGTTTATGGATTCTTTATACACAGTTCAATGCTTGTATGAAACTGCTTCCCATATTGTCTGCATAAGAAATATTTTTTTTACAGGACTGGATCTAGGGAGTGGAAAATGTCTTTTAAGTTCCTGAGCAAAGGAAACTTTGTCTTAATGGCATGTTATTACTTACATTCACATGAAACATTTAGTACCAGTGTGATTGATTAGTCGAAGAAATGATTTCTTTCATTACTCAAAGTTTTATTTCTTATGCTCATTGTTGTATGCCTACGCTCATTTGAACCCAAATGGGAAGTGAGGTGATAAAATGTATAATAATGTATAGTGTTAAATTTTATGAACTGTTGTTGAGACTTGAGTACAATACTCTAGATCCATTCCTGTAAAAAAATATATATATAAATTCCTTTGTTAATATTATGTATGTTACATTAGAGTATATCAGTTAAATCCTCATTTATTTCATCCTTCCTTGTATTATATCATTCATGATGCTGGAAGACATCTGGATTAGAATCTTTCACAAATATCAATTAGGGTAGTTCATTTTATCGTTTTCTCCCTTCCTAACACAAAAACAAAATCCTAAAGATATGGATTCTTCCAATCTGAGATCCATAATATTTTCAAGGCCAGGCATCTATGTTGCCACATTCTATCCTCTCCCCTTCTTTCTGTTTATGCAACGGAAAAAATTATTGTAACACCTCATTTGTGATTGCATGCTTATTCAGAAAACTAAATTCAGAATGAAATTGCAACACTCATACCCTTCGGATTATATGATACATCTGTTGATTTTACAGATGTTTTCCAAAGAATATTAAATTGCAGTACCACAGGCATACCCACAAACTATTGAAAATAAAGCTTTAGTAATTTTTAGTAACCTCTGGCCACTACCTCATTCTTTCCAACTGATATTATAAACTGAAACAGTGATTAACTTTCTTCAATTTGCAAACTTCTTTTCTCTTAGCCCTGGTTTAGTTTTAATGCACTATAGTCATTTTATGCCCATGAAGGTTGATTAGACTGAGCTTTCCTATTTAAAATGGATTGATTTACTATTAGAACCTGGTACTTCTTATCCTGATAATATAATCAGGGGTATCCATAACAATGAATTCTTTATAACTATTATGGTTTCCTCTTCATAAAATTAGAAGCATGCATGCTTGCTAACCTCTGTTTGTTTGTTTTTTAATTGAAAAAAAAAACATTTTGAACTAAAATATTTATTTAATTAAATGTATCTTGCTTCTATATGATAATCATTTGAAATCTGATTTCATTCATTTTATAAAATTTCTGGTTCAAAGTGTGTTTTTTTAATTAAAAAAAAAAAAAGCAAGAGGTTGGCAAGTAGGAATATGTTTCTTTTTGCACCTCAGAAACCAGATAATCAAATATTATTAATAAAATTTAAAAAAGCTTGCAATCAATTATTAAAGAACTTTCATAGGTTGACAGCTTTGTAAGAGCTGATAATATACCCGGTTCCTTAAACTCTGGTATCCTAGTATCCAATGTGCTAATTATTAAACATTTCCTTAAGTCTTATTTGGCAAATCATATCCTTTTTGTCAGATATGTATGTGATCAAGGCCACATTTAAATGTTATTTTTTACTTTAAAAATTATCTTAATGAATGTAAATGGTTAACAGTTGTTGGGTGTAAAATTACGTTATCTGTTATGTAATTTTACATCCTTTCTGAAAAATAGTTTTAAGACTGTTTAAATAAATCTTTCATTGTCACCATTTAGGTATTGCGAAAGTATTGATGAAAGTCGGAGGGTATGAATGTTGCCTATTCTTAGAGTTAAATTTTGTGATGTGAAACTGATTGTTTAGTATGAATTTAGAAGCTAATTGTACTTTCTTGAATTACATTTATATTTATAAATTATTCTCTTGTTACTGTAAAAGAAAGTAAATAGTTTGTTTTTAAACAATTCCAAAAGTTTACCGAAGGTTTTAAGACATATGATGTCTGCTATGCCTGTTAAAATAGGTGTATATATAAAAAGCGAATTTCACCTCATCATTCTTATATGTACAAATGTATTATGAATTGAAAGTACAATGAAATATTTAAAAATCGTTGTCAATTGAATATTTTCCTGGAGATAAAAAGAAAGTATATGCACAATTAAATAATTCAAGTTTTTTGCAACAAAATTGATTTTGTTTTCTGTATATGATTTACTTAAGCTATTTGTTATATTTTGTCAATCTATCAATCGCAAACTTAATTCTTCACGGTTAGCTTAATTATAATGCTTTAAATGTGTGATTCAAGTTAGACTTGAATGTGTTGCATATTAGCATCTTTAAGCTGACATTTTCTTCTTCTTTTTTTGGGAATGTTGTAATATTTGTCACTGCTTATCTAAATGCCATATATATAATTTAAAATTATAAAGTAACTGGAAGATCTGAAAACATGAGAGTGTTTATGACTATATTAGAAAAATAGAAATTTTGAAACTAACATTGAATTAAGAAATGTATACAATAAATCCCTTAAATATGAACAGTTTATAAATTTAATAGAAAAAAGAATAGCTTGGGGTTATAAGAAAACAGCATTTAACATATTTGAAGGGCACTGAAACAAACAGTTAAATTTAATTGAATACTAAAAAAAAAATCAGTCATTAAAACAGCCAGTCCTACATATTTTCATAAAACATAAGTTTACTTACAATTATGTTGAGCTATTTGCTATTTATTTCAGTTTGATAATTTTTTTTAAATATATAATCTCTCTTTTTCTTTTGAATCTGTATTTGTACACGAGGTCCCATTCTAGCATAGAGAAATTATTTCAAAATTTAATCTCATTAAGTCAGAATATACCTTTTTATTTATATTTCTTTATAGAAAACTGAAAAATATAGACAAACGGTGAAGGTCAAAGTATAAATAATTACGTAATCTTTATTTAAGGAATACTTTGTCTAAATTTTCTGTTCGTTATGCCAATTATTCAACTTTTTTTTTTCTTTACACATTTATTTGAAGTATCAGTTATTTACTTAACACTGCTACATAGTTATAAGCTTCTTCTTTTCTTTCTTTATTTTTTGTATGTTGTAGGACTGATTAATTATTAAAGTATTAAAACATAACCAGATTTAAGAACTAGTTTTCCAAACAACAGTTGAAACTTAGGGGGAAGGAAAGAAAATTCACTTTTCTGCTGAGCTGTTCGTTGCTGGTAATCAAAATGATTGTTCCTTAAAATGTATAGGTTGACACAAAGACACAAGAGTTAAAAGAGCCTGTTGTGGTCCATGCATTACTCTAATTTTAAAATAAGTTTCGGGCCTGCTCTCTTCTTTCCTGATGTTTAGCTAGCATAAATTAAGCTGTAACATTAACTAGTGTTACAGTATCTGATTATTTATAGATTGTCCATTACTTACTTATGACTGCTGCCCCCACCATCTCCCCTTCCCCCAAAGAAAAGGGTTAAGCAAGTACCGGTAAAGGCAGGTCCTCAAGACATTAAAGAGGAGGGGAAAACTCTGATGCCTTTAGTTTTTTTTTACTGGAAGTGAGCTTAAGCAATGAACGGTATGCAAATATGTACGTGAAATTATTTCTTCTAATTGAATCTTATTCCAAAATTCTATTTTTACATTTTAAATTACAGAAAGAAAAAATGTTTTGCATATCATAACTGGAATTAACATCAGTATCAGTTTAAAAAAAATATTTGGTTGTCATTACATAAGGATAAAATATGCAGGTGGTCCAATTCTATCAGATGTTGATTATGGTTGAAATAACTTCCAATCTACATTCAGGTCTTTTAATGTGAACTCCTCGAAAGGTGCTAGTTATAATTATTCTGAGATCCTTGTGTAAGACACTTGGTGCTTCATTTGCTATAGCTCAAATGTTTTTTACATTAACTAACAGGGCTTGAAGTTTACTCATATTTAAATTTGCAAAAATTGCTAATTGGCAGTATTTTCAAAATTTCTAAATAAAAAGCAAAATTTGTTTTAGCTGTTGGAACTATACCATGAGCTACTTAAAACCAGCCTGCTAGAAACTAAATACATTTGCAAGACAAACTTGCTGCAAATAAAGGTTTTTTTTTATATTACTCTTATATTAGAGAGGAGATTTGGCATATTTATTTATTTTTATTTTTGGCATGACAGTATAGTAGTGATAATGTTACTGAAACAAGTGACAATTGGACAGGTTTTAAGTCGCTCACCCTGCATTATATAATGTTGATTTTTTATGTATAATGAAAAATTTTAGAAGATAGCTTCAAACCCTGTTTAAATGTTTGCTATGGGGCCTTAAATACTGCAGCACAATTGGATATTAGTTCTCTGTAAAGTTGCTGCTATCTGTGTACATTTTTATTATTAGAAAACCCAATAACTCTTCAAACAGGATCTCTGGCATTCTTTACGTGGTGCTTAAACCTTATGCTGCCACATATATACTTCACTGTCAATAGTTTTAAAGCTGAAAGAAAAATATTTTTAACCTTCAGAAAAAAAAAATAACATTGTATAAAAAGGAAGGAAACTGTAGTAAATGATTTACTCTGAATAGCTGTTTCTACTTTACTCTCCCTATAAAATTCTTATTTAGGTAGTTTGCTTTAGTTTTAGCAGGAAATTAAATGTATTACCAAATTTTCTAAAATTGAATGGAACTGGATAAAAAGTACACAAGCATTAGAAAGTGAAATAGCAAATTTTTAGTAAATGGATGTTAATGAAAATTTTAAGCATAAGCTAATTCAAATTTATTAAAAAAAATCTAAATTCTTGTTAGATAATGTGATTTTTCTAATGGACATGATTGATTATTGTCTTAAATGTCTATCAGTCAACATTGTGATGCTTGTTGTCTTAATTGAAAAAAGAAAAGTGTTTTAATAATATTATTGCAGTAATTATAATATTGTTGTCATTTTACAATTAATAATGTTCCATAATTTAATATGCAGTAATGTCAGCAAAATTAAACTATTCATTGAAGAGTGATCATAAAGACTGTTAATGTTAGGCCATAAAGTGAATTATATATAGTATGAACTTGTAGATAAAGAGCATCATAAGTGTAAAAAAGAAAAATTAATGATATTATGAATCAGTGGTTATAGTTATGTATATGTATGCGTCAGCAACAATAATGTCAAGTGATTGGGGGGAAACACTATCCTGTTGTTTGTTTAATAAACAGCTATTTGTTAAAATAGCTGGAAGACATGTATTCTATGAAATCCCTTATTGAAATTGTTAAATTTGATCACTATATATTTATTCCTTATTTATTGATTTCAAGTGTACAGTTAAATGTTTATAAATTATTTAAATTTTATGTAATCCCCTGTTCGCTTTCTAAAAACAAGCTGTAAATCTGAAATTAATATTTTAAAAAAAAAAAGTGAAAATGAAGTGTTCTACTCTCTGGTGATGCTGCCAAAGTTGATTTGGAGAGAAGATCTACAAATTCTGATTCTCTTAAGGAATGCTGTCAATCCTGCTAACCACTTTATTGTGTTGACTATACCAATCTTTCCCCTTCCCAGTTCAGCTAAACAGAATGAACCCGATTATATTTGAAAGAATCCACAGTGAAGAGCATTCAAATATTTTCATTTAAGAAAAACAAACCCGATATTTATTGTGTTACCAAATGGTAGCTAAGATGTGATATTTGTTAATGGTAAGAGATGCGCCTTATGAAGACTGTTATATGGTGTTGGTTGCTGTTCGTTTGTAATATAGTATTTTTCTTTTTCATTTTGTACATGTCCTACTAATGTTACTGAAACAAATATTTGCGACTTCCCTACCTTTCACATCTGTTTCAAAATGATTGATTCCCTGATAGACTTGAGAAATGTATAAAAAATATAAAAAGAAAAGGCTGTCCCCTCTCAGGCATGACTTGTGTATATATTTTAAATGAAAGTGACCTTAATAGATTTTATCTATATTTATTGAAATCAATGTCATTGTCAATCCTTCAATGAACTATGAAATTTGTTCTCTAGATTTTTATTCGAAAAGCCTTCAGGGATTTTTATGTTCACTTGATTATTTTGTTTTAGTTGAGAATACCAAGGAGGGGAGTCGCATATTGTATAGATGTGCTTTAAGGGAAAACAGTAGCGTGCAAAGGGCAAAAATGATTTCAGTCTCTTTTCCAAATTACTTGCAAATCAAGTTCATCATTCAGGATATATATATATATATTATATGTGTAGATTGTGTATTAGAAGCCATTCATCATCAGTTATTATTTATTTAAACCCTATCTGTTGAAGATGTGTAAATGTGGAAGTAAAAATTTTGAACTTTGTATGCTGCTGGAGACCCTAGGCATGCTTGGAGTGGGTCCGTCTGGTATATTTGTTTGTATTGTTGATGTGCATCTGTTTTGCACATTTTAAAGAAAACTAGTAATGTATTGTTTCTACTGACCACCTCTGTACAGATGATGCTGCAACAGGGTTAACTGGTGAATAGATATTGAAAAGTGGCAATGCTTAATTGTACAGAAAATGGATGGATCTTAACAATGTCTATATTTTTAAGATTAAAATTGGCCAGATTTATTAAAATTTGTATCTTTACTTGTTCTTCTCTTCTATGTTCTCACATACATACACCCTTTTTTTCTAATTACTGCAATTATTTGTATATTTTTCACACATTTTTTTCTAGTCATTTCATTGGTAGAAAAGCAAAAAATGCATTTTTTTTTTTTTTTTTTTAAGAACACTGACTGACATTCATTTTTCTTGAAGAAAATTTACAGAAACACAAGATTTTAATAAATAAACAAGTAGTAAATGAGTAAATGAAACATTAGTTTGAGCGACATTTAAATGGCATTTTTTAACTAGATGAAAATTATTTGCTTTAAAACTTTTAAAAAGTCAAGTAAGCAAGACTGAAGACAGCACTATACTTTTTAAAAAAAAAAGGATAAACAGTTAGAATATTTATAGCTAATATATTGACTCTAGTATATTGTAGATAAAAACACTTGCCTCAATTCTTGGGACAGAAGAGAAAAAAAAGATAAGAGAAAACAATTAGAGAAATGATGTTCGATTAATTCCACTTCTCCAACTCATGTTCTTGGAGAAGTGGAATAAAAATATATTTAACTTTCTTGATGTTAAACTTGTGCATTTATTTTTAATCTCTAAGGATTTCATTTAAAAATAAGGGAAAATATGCAGGGATAAAAATTATGCAAAGAAATGTGGTACTTTCCTTTTACAAAGCATGCACCTTACAAATCTCACTGCATAGGATCACTGTTTAGAAAGAAGGGAAAAAAGAACCAAGAATTTAAAATCATGCCATTTTTTATTGCAAATAAGTTTAACCACTTACCAGTCAAAGTATGTGTCCAAGTACTTTTTTTTTTTTTCAAAATTGGCTTTATTTGTGGCCTTTTGTTTAAAGATTTCACAAGGTTTTAATAATAATAATAAAAAGATATCTCCTATACCAGGAGTCGGAAAAACTACTTTTTTATTGTAGTGAAATACAACTACTTTATCTAAAATGTAGTTAACTACAACTACTTGTTTTAAAAAGTAGCGACGACAAACTACTTTTCAAAAGTAGTCACTACTTCGCTACTTTCAGATTTTGTCAAGGGTTCCATTAACACTAGAAATTGAAGGCATGGATCAAAGAACAAAGCAATCCTTCATTATATCGTGTCTGCCGCGATACAATTAAATAAATGTGACATATTAAATAATTAAGAAAGATAAGAAACAAGAAAATATTTTGTGTTTCCATCCAAAATGTTAGTTTACAAATTTCGTAGCAAAATAAAGAGAGCTAAACTATCTAAAGATTATCTATTAGATTGTACTACCTAAATTATAGATAGCATAATCTAGAAAATTACTAAAAAACAACTCTGAATGCAAACAATAAATAAATCTGTAAATAAAACAATTTGGTATAATAAGAATCCTGGAATTAAAACATGAAGACCTAATAACGAGTAAATAGATAAATGTTGCCATCAAGGAAATTAATTCCTTTGGTGGGTTAGTATTTGATTTTAGCAGCAAGTATCGATGGGAAAAATCTATGCATTAATGCGGTGCATTGCTAATACGCTGCGATTGAGATTCGCAAACTGTTGAGCAGAATAAATTTTGCACAAAAGAAGCAAGTTTCGACCACATGATTTGCAGAATGGCAGATTTTTTTTTTTTTTTAAATTCCTGAAGTAACGTTAAAAGTAGCGACAGTTGTCGCTACAAACTACTGCTTTTTTGTATCGCATTACTCGCTACACTACATTGTTCAAAATGTAGCATACTACACTACAAACTACTGTAAAAAGTAGCGACTACTGTAGTTTCGCTACTTGTAGCGCGCTACTTCCGACCCCTGTCCTATACATTGCATTGTTATATAAATAACACTTCCAAGTTCAGAAATAATCATAAAATTTCTAACAAAAATTTGACTTTCTTAGTAATTAAAATGAGACTGTTAAGTGGTTAAAACATATATTAAAATAATGAAGCACTCTTGAACAATAAGTAAAATCTTTTTTTAAAGGAATCAAACTTTATATATATTTATTTATATATTTTTTAAGGAATCAAATTTTATATTTCATACGATTTACTTTAGTCTCAACCTTGCATTGATTAAATATGGGTAATGGAAAGCGATTACATTTGCATTTCATCAATTCAAATTGTATCATATTCTTGATACAAAACTTTCTTTTTTTCTAAAAATGTCTTTCAAAAGTAGGGAGTGCAGAAAATACCTGTGCACCATGATATTAAGTTTGCATTACTTCTGCTATAATTATACATTTAAAATCATCATCAACAACAGCCATATCAAACATAATTTTTTTATTTAAAAATATATTTATTTTCCTGCAATAAATAATACATATTAAAAGTATTTAGGAGCATCTTGAAAATTCTAGCCATATAGTTAATAATAAAACCATATCTGCAATTTGCCTTTGTCCATTGTCAATTTTTTCACAACAAGCTGCAACTTTCTTGATTACAGCATCTTCTGGGGGTGTAATGATGTTCTGAACCTGAATATATGGAGGTAAAATGTAAGTTTTTCTAAATATAAGTTAAACATAAAAACTGGATATTATAAAGAACTTAAACAATATTATCACCAATAGTGTCTTATGCACATTATATAAACTGAAACTTTGATCTCAAAGTGCTAGCAAAATAATAAATTGTTTCAGATTAAGAAAATTTTAAGTTATAGAAAATAATTAATAAGTGTTTTCTTATAGAACATAATGCGAATTCATACTGCAATATATTCTCTCATAGTGAAAAAAAAAAAAAAAAAAAAAAAAAAAACTCTATATTAGTACACAGAAACTAGAAAAACTAGAATTAAATCTAGAAAACTTATATATTAGTACACAATATGTAAATAAAAGCATTCTTAATGGCAAACTTTAAAAAGAATGAGATCACACACACACACACAAAAAAAAAAAAAAAAACAGAGGTTTTTTTGGCTACACCTGAAAGAAAATATGCCTCTTTTTGTCTTTTCTATGGCAAAGTGGAATGATATTTTTCTGGAGGTTTATCTGGCGGTCTCTGTAAAAAGACAATGAGACAAAACTAATCCACCAAACAGTCAGAAAATGATTAAAAATTTTCTAATGTACACTGAAGGTTGGGATAAAAACAAGTCAATTTTTAAAATATGCTAGAATAAGAATTGAGATATTTATTAAAGAAGCATACAGTTGAACATCTGTTTAAAGAATTTTATAGTTATTTAAAAAAAAGTTATCAATACAGAAATTTTGTTAAATGGGAATTATATTAGATATCTTTTGCAAAGTAGAAAATTAAATCTTCTTTACTCTGTTTTAACTAACACATTTTTCTTTAAATAAAAAAAAAGGTAGCTTATCTTTCAAAATTTTATTTTTCAAAGTTTACAGTGTCAGCCATTATTTGTAATTAGGTTTTGAACACAATTTTGAAAAAAAAAATTGTCGTTCATAGAATTGTTTACATTTATGAAGTACCCTCGTTATATCGCGCCTCAGTATATTGCTCATTTTCAGTTGTCCTCCCATATATTTAGTTTCTTGAAAAAGCATATAAAGCTTTTGAAATGTCGAAATATAAGCATATAACTGAAATGAAATTAGTTCATTTTTGTTCTTTAATTTCCATTGGCAAGCAGGTAATCAAAGAAAATCAAAAACAAACAACTCTGGATTCTTATTTTCAAAAAATACTATAAAATGTAAGTAAAAATGTATACCGTGTATGTACAGTTTTGTATTTTTTTAAACGTTTTACTCTCTCAATCTCTTTTGTGTTGAACTTGTAACGTGTTTGAACAAGTATTAAATTGAAAACCTCGTAGCTAGATTTAGGGCTTTTATTTTCATTTATAAACACTCTTCTCACCCCCCCCCCTCTCATTATATCGCATTTTTTTTCTTATCTCCCAAGTACCACAATATATCAAGGGGTTACTGTATTTTAAACACATTTTTGGTAACAGCTAAGAATTTCAACCCTCATAGAATAGCTCAGAAAGTTTTTATCATTCCTCTTTCTTATGGATTTTTCAGAAGCTTTTTTTTGTAATCTATAAACCATGAATATTCATAAGTGTAGGTGCACTATGATGATTGATAAAGGAAAAGAAAGAATCTTTCAAAAAAATGATTCCTTGGTAGATTGAAGTGATAAGAATTTTAAAATTGAAAAAAATTGTTAAGCAGGAAATTTTTCTTATTGTTTGAGAGATTTTTCTCCTTCCTTTGCTATTTTTGTTCAAAATTAATGTTCCAGAGAAAAATTTGTTGTTGTTTTGTTCACAAAATTGAAGTTTACTAAACAGAAGTTCAATTGTATTTTTACATTTATTCTTTAACTAGCACGCTACGCCCGTTACGCTGGTCAGTTTCTCTTAACGAACCTTTAATCAAACAGAATATTGACATTTCATAGTTCACATTTATATTTTAACAGAATAATAAGGCTACTATAATTTGTGACTCGTGCTATAGCCAATATAAACGCCAGGACACGTCGCCCTTATCATTATCTTTTCGCCATTGTGAAATTTGGTAATTTTTGAAATTCAATATTTGAAAAATGGCATAATCATTAGATTTGAAATTTATATTAAGAAATATACATTTTTTTTACCTTTCAAACGCAGTTTGTTTAACAATTTTCTGACAAATACTTTTCGAGCTATTATTTTTTTCAGTAACTTCAAATGTTTAATTTTCCGAGATTAATCTGTGGCAAAGATTAGCATTTAGTCGTCAGCAATGCACAGCTTTATATTAAAGAGGATGTTGGAGAAGGGATTGTCACCATCACTTTTGAAATCGGTTCTGTAGTTCCAGAGATTCCATAGAAATTGTAATTTAGAATGATTTTAAAACACTTTTCGCTCAATTCACCCTTTTAAATTTCAATTTTTTAAAATTTATTCTTAGAGAGTATTTACATCTTATAAGTAACTACCATGCCAAATTTCAAGTTTCTAGCTTCTTCAATATAAAAAAAGTCGCAATTTTCGAAATTTTTTCACTCCTGCACCCCCCTGGGATTAGTGGCACCGACATAAAATATAGCCTATGTTGGAGCAGGAAGTATCACCATCAATTTGCCACCATCACTTTTGAAATCGGTTCTGTAGTTCCAGAGATTCCATAGAAATTGTAATTTGGA
This sequence comes from Maratus michaelseni, assembly GCA_963931845.1. NCBI lineage: Eukaryota > Metazoa > Arthropoda > Arachnida > Araneae > Salticidae > Maratus > Maratus michaelseni. The sequence continues at coordinate 318,001,414 of OZ007592.1, read as the reverse complement.
ATGTTTTTAGAACGCTTTTCGCTCATTTCACCCTTTTAAATTTCGATTTTTCTTTATTTTGTTCTTAGACAGCATTTACATCTTATAAGTAACTACAATGCCAAATTTCAAAGTTCTAGCTCATTTAGTATTAAAAAAAATGCAAATTTAGAACGTTTTTCGCTCCTGCACCACCCTGGGATTAGTGGCACTGACGTAAAATATAGCCTATGCTGCAGCAGGGATTGCCATCTAAAATTTGCCACCATCACTTTTGAAAAGGGTTCGGTAGTTCCAGAGATTCCATAGAAATTGTAATTTAGAATGTTTTAAGAACGCTTTTCTCTCATCTCACAGTTTTAAATTTCGAATTTTTTTCAGAATTTGTTCTTAGGGAGCATTTACATCTTATAAGTAACTACCATGCCAAATTTCATGTTTCTAGCTCCTTCAGTATAAAAAAAAAAATCGAAATTTTAGAACGTTTTTCGCTTTTTTACCCCTTTTTGCTGTAGTAGTGGCACCGATATAAAACATAGCCTATGTTACAGCAGGGACTGTTAGCATCAATTTGCCACCATCACTTTTGAAAATGTTTCTATAGTTACAGAGATTCCATAGAAATTGTAATTTAGAATGTGTTTAGAACGCGTTTTGCTCATCTCCCGCTTTTAAATTTCTAACCTTTTTAGAATTTGTTCTTAAAAGCATTTACATCTTTTAAATAACTACCATGCCAAATTTCAAATTTCTAGCTCCTTCAGTATAAAAAAAATCGAAATTTTAGAATGTTTTTCGCTCTTGCACCCCCCTGTGGTAGTGTCACCGACATAAAATATAGCCTATGTTACAGCAGAGACTGTTACCATCAATTTGCCACCATTACTTTTGAAAATGGCTCTGTAGTTCCAGAGATTCCATAGAAATTGTAATTTAGAATGTTTTAAGAACGCTTTTCGCTCATCTCACACCTTTTAAATTTCGAATTTTTTTAGAATGTGTTCTTAGAGAGCATTTACATCTTATAAGTAACTACCATGCCAAATTTCATTTTTCTATCTCCTTCAGTATAAAATAAAATAAAAATTATAGAAAGTTTTTCGGTCCTGCACCCCCCTGGCGGTAGTGGCACTGACATAAAATATAGCCTATGTTGGAGCAGGGACTGTCACCATCAATTTTCCACCATCACTTTTGAAAACGGTTCTGTAGTTTCAAATATTCCATAGAAATTGTAATTTAGAATGTTTTTAGAACGCTTTTCGCTCATCTCACCCTTTTAAATATTGAATTTTATCAGATTTTTTTCTTAGAGAGCATTTACATATTATAAGTAACTACCATGCCAAATTTCATGTTTCTAGCTCCTTCAATATGAAAAAAATCAAAATTTTAGAACGTTTTTTGCTCCTGCACCCCCCTGGGTTAGTGGCACCGACATAAAATATAGCCTATGTTGGAGCAGGGACTGTCACCATCAATTTGCCACCATCACTTTTGAAAACGGTTCTGTAGTTCCAAAGATTCCATAGAAATTGTAATTCAGAATGTTTTTAGAACACTTTTCGCTCATCTCACACCTTTTAATTTTCGATTTTTTTTAGAATTTGTTCTTAGAGAGCATTTACATCTTATAAGTAACTACCATGCCAAATTTCAAATTTCTAGCTCATTTAGTATTAAAAAAAATGCAATTTTAGAACGTTTTTCGCTCCTGCACCACCCTGGGATTAGTGGCACCGACGTAAAATATAGCCTATGCTGCAGCAGGGATTGCCATCTAAAATTTGCCACCATCACTTTTGAAAAGGGTTCGGTAGTTCCAGAGATTCCATAGAAATTGTAATTTAGAATGTTTTAAGAACACTTTTCTCTCATCTCACAGTTTTAAATTTCGAATTTTTTTCAGAATTTGTTCTTAGGGAGCATTTACATCTTATAAGTAACTACCATGCCAAATTTTATGTTTCTAGCTCCTTCAGTATAAAAAAAATTGAAATTTTAGAACGTTTTTCGCTTCTGCACCCCCATGGGTTAGTGGCACCGACATAAAAAATAGCCTATGTTGGAGCAGGGACTGTAACCATCAATTTGCCCCCATCACTTTTGAAAACGGTTCTGTAGTTCCAGATATTCCATAGAAATTGTAATATAGAATGTTTTTAGAACGCTTTTCACTCATCTCATCCTTTTAAATTTCGAATTGTATTAGAATTTGTTCTTAGAGAGCATTTACATCTTATAAGTAACTACCATGCCAAATTTAATGTTCCTAGCACCTCCAGTATAAAAAAATCGAAATTTTGGAACGTTTTTCGCTTTTGCACCCCCCTGGGGGTAGTGGCACAGACATAAAATATAGCCTATGTTGGAGCAGGGATTGTCACCATCAATTTGCCACCATCACTTTTGAAATCGCTTCAGTAGCTCTAGAGATTACCCCCTACAAACAAACAAACAAAAAAACAATCTTTACTACTTTATAATATTACAGTCGAACCTCGTTAACACGAAATTGAAGGGACTGTGAATTTTTTTCGTGTTATCCGAAATTACGTGTTAACCGTCACAATAGTGGCGCCATCTATGTTAGATATAAAAGCTAAATAAATTAACCTACGAATATATTCCTGTTCTTAATATCATAAATTAATAAGAAATAGAAAATTTAATTAAAAATTAAAACAAATTGATCATCAGTTTGGGCTATTACTGCCCAAACTGATGATCAATTTGTTTAATCCCTTTCTCCATCTTACAAGGAGACCGCCAAACATGATGCACACAAATTTTGATGATTTTAAAGTATGTTGTAGGGATCATACCCCTAACTATTCAGGTCAAAGGTTTCCTTCAAATGGGCTTTAGTTTTCGAGAAATTTCGTTTTAAAGTTAAGCATGCATTTCAAATGCCATTACTTCGCAATCCTGGACAAGGTCTCAGTGGTTCCGTGGTAGCATTCGCGATTTGAGAGCCCCAGATGGGTGTTCTGTCCTCTCCTGTCACTTTTACCTTTTTTAACAAATTTTATAAATTTGTCGCGCTATAAGTTGTATGCAGAATTATGAATTCTGCATCTTTGAACTTTTTGAAATTTTCCTAATAAATTCCATTTAGATTTTCGAATATTTCGTAAAAATTTACGTTTTTTTTTTTTTTTTTTTTTTTTTTTTGTGCAGTTTTGAAATTAATATTTCTATTGACGAAATTCCAAACTAACTAATTCCAAAAACATATCTTGAAAGGGATAATAAAATATTAAAGCAATAACGATTATATCCAAGTTTTAGCCAGTTATATATATTTTTTTTATGTTATTTAAATACATTTAACAGTAAAGTTCAAACTAACCGTCATTTTTGATTTGCACAAATAAAAAATAATGTATTACAATTAATATTTTTTTCAGTCTAACAAGTCGATGCCATACAGAAAAATTCAACTAGAAATGAAAAATCGTTTGTAAATTACAATACATATAAAAAATATCTGAAAAAAAAATCGTCTGCAACGACTTTTACGGTAATGTCAGAATAAATAAAATTTTCTTTTATCAATTTCGTTTCGCTTAATTTGCAGACAAATACCACATTTGAAATAATTTCTTTTTCAAATTTAATGCATTTTTAAATATATTTATCACAATTTAAGTATTTAAAGAATATATAATATGCTAATTTATACATTCTTCCAATATTGTTAAAACAATTATTTAAAGGCGATTTTTAATGCGAAATTTGTTTAGAATATTTTTGCGATAGGTATAACACAATTAGTTCCATATTTAATAAACTAAAAATGTCGAATAAATAAGTAAATAAGTCGAATAAATAAATAATTTCCTTTAACGACTAAAGGAAACTCTTAAGTCTATACAATACAACGGAGAAGTAATAAAGGATAATTTATTCTCAATTACGGTAAGATTTAGAAAGTATATTTTCGCTTTCACTGCAGACACTCAGAACATGTATAGGGCAATTTCTGTCCACCCAGATCAAAGCAAGTTAGAAAAAGATTTAGGAAAAGAAGACATTATCAAACCAATTACAAATTCTGAATTAACCACAGTTATGTATGTTAATTTATTTACTTGCTAACCATTTTTTTAAGTCCGTTATTGAGTCCATCAGTTTTTGTTGAGTACTTCTTTTAGGAAAGTATGGAACTTATCTAATTTGTTCAGTTCAAAGTATGGGAAGCATCATCTTGTTCCATAACGAAACGTTGTACAGTTTTCAAAGCTATCGTAGATTCATTTAATGACACTAAACTTTTCCGTTCTGTGTCGATTTCTTCATGCTCTTCTTACACTTGTGTCTGATGTGGTCATCTTCTTTTCAGGTAATGCAGCATTTATTCCTTGTCTGGCATCACATCCGAAATCAGCATATCTTCATTTATGCAAATGTACTCTGAAAAACAAGAATTTCCCATTTTTCGATTGCAGATAATTCCATGACGCTCTTTGAATCTTTTCAGTCATCTGTTTGAATATCTGAAATAGCTCTCACCGAGAGCACCAGCAAAAGCCTGTGCTTTCCCCTGCAAAACTACACCAGTTAAAACAATGTTCTGGCTTTTTACCTCTTTTATTCACAGCAAGAGAGCAATTTCAATTTTTTCATTCTTTCATGTAAACATTCGTTTTCTTACAGGATCCAATTGACTCACAGCATAAGATTGAAAATCTTTTCACTTTTCTTTAAAATCGTAGATAGTGTGCTGTTGGATATCCCATACATTGCTGTAATTTCTGATTTTTTTAGCACTTTATAACTAACTTCGTTTAAAATGTTTTGCTTGGTTTCTAAAGATGAGCTTGCTGCTTTCGACTTTTCTTTCATAGAATTCTACAGAACAACTTCGAACAGAGTTTAAATTATGTAAGTCAGGTGGTAAAGTAAGGATTGTCACTTCTTTCACCCGAAAATAGAGGATTTCAGAAATCTGTTTTTTTTTCTTATGTCAAATGTTAATACAGTCAAAGAAGTAATGGTAACATTTTCAAAAAAGAAATTCCTTCACTTAAAATTTAATTGTGACCGATGATCTATAGCTGATATGGTTAGTGTGGGAAAACTGTCCCATATCAGAGGACAAAGAAAAGCATAGACTAGTCAGGAATTCGATACTACATTATTTTCTGAAACCCTTTTCCACTTTAGGTCTTTTTCAAATCATGAGAAAAATTCCATTCTTAAAAAGATGTGACATATAGGTTTGAAAATTTGAAAACTTTGTGTAAGGAATCATGTTTGGACTCTGGAGCAAAAAAACTTTTTTTGCGTTAAGCGGGATTTTTCAAAATTTCATTTAGTGTTAAACGAATTAATTAACATTGATTTTCAGACTGATCTGACGGGACCTCAGTATTATTTCATGTTAAGCGAAATTTCGCATTAAGCAATTTCGTGTTAACGAGATTCGACTGTAGTATAGACAAGCTGACCTACCTGCATTGCTCGAGCCTGTGATAATAACCTTAAATAAACCTCAAATTTTTATGATTTTATATCTTTAACCCGATTTTGTATGAATGTATACTTTTAATTGAAAAGTTCACAAAAAAATTTGATATTTAATGGTAAAAGAACTCAAAAGAAGACATTTTCTTGTTTTTTCACATAGGATCATTTCATCGTTAAAAAAAAAAAGTTCTTGTTATCTGAATTAGTTGAAATTTTTATTGGTTATAAATATAATGGTTTTGCAGCCCGTGTAAAAATTTCATGAAAAAATATTATTATCCAGTTGTAAAAGAAATATGTTTTCCTTCTCACTTTTTTTTTTTTTTTTCATGTCGGGCCCTTTAACATAACCAAAGGAGAAAAAAAACTGAAATTTTAATTGGTTATATAAATGTAACTGTATCCAAGTCCTCTTCGGCCCATATTTTAGCATTTTAATCAAACATTTCTCAGATATTATTATTTTTTTTAAATACTTCTACCTGTCCAAGCGTTTAGAAAATTTTATAGGTGATGTAAATCCAGTCTGCTGAGATACACTAAAAAGATTGTGCCGAAATACCAATATTTAGTTACTTTTAGTGTAGAAAAAAGATAGTCTTTGGGAGGAAATGATATAACCTGCAGTCGCAAATTTTTTCGAAAGTATTAAAATTCATATTTTTCAAAACAGATTGCACAGTTGAAGTCTCAGCTTTAAATAGGTATTTTTTCTTGTGTGTGTGTGTGTGTGTGTGAATCTGTATGTCTGAAGTCTGAGCCGTAACGTTCCCAAAGCATTGCCGAAAGGGAAAAAAAGTCGAATGCGAAAATGACCCTTAAATATATTTTTTTTTCAAAGGGTTAACAACAATATTTTTTCTAACTGATTGCAGCATTTAAGACATAAAAGTGAAAAATTTAAGAATATGTCTTCTTTTTTTCTGTATCTCAAATGATTCAGCTGTAGTGTGTTCAGACAAATGGCAAAAAAAAAAAAAAAAAAACAGCATTTGGTTCTTCCCTTCAATATGCTCGGGAAAGAAGTGACTGAGCATGTAAAAAATAATTGTTTTTTGATGAGTTTTTAGTTAACATCTCGGCTAATTAGATCAAAATTAAAAATCTGAGCTTCACGTGCATCAGCACCTGCTTTGGATTATCCCCACCCAAATTTTCGGATTTTTACGTGCAGTAGATTTTGCTAGCCATCGCAGACAGACACACACAGGGTGAAACTTTCTTTTATTAGTATAGATTTACTCATACATTAACTTTTTGAAAAAAAGACTCAGCATCAAAATCTACATTTTAAACTAGCATCAGAGTTTAAAACATTACCTTACAAGCTTTTGATTGTAAACCTATTTTTGCTGCATCTTGACTTTACATTTTTGCAATAACTCATTTTAAACAGATATGCAAAATTAGAAGACTGACAGAGAAAATGGGTTAAGTTATTGTCACATAGAAAATGCAACATTTTCAGGACCATGTGTTTCATTTTCCTTAAATCCATATTTCTAATATTTTCAATACTTTACCTTTATTATATACTTAATTCATCATTCCCATATTTCATCATTTTTAATTACTTTTATTTAGATATCCCATTTATTATTTTCCTACATTTCTTTGGCATTTTGATCGTATGGATGAAAGTTTTCCATCTTCTGACAGAATTCAGTCTTTTTCATATTTCGGAAGACGGAAAAATACTCTAGCTGGACATAGTTTTTTTAGGCTATTACTTTAAGATTTTCATATATATTAATGTAACTCTTGGAAATTTACATTTTGAGAAGATGTGTCATACATACATTTTACTTAAGTTTAACGGAAAAATGCTTATATTTTAGTCTTGTGAAAGTTTTTGATACATATACCTCATATCTACAATTCATAGTGAAGATATGTTATTTCATAAAATATATTAAATACTAAAAATAAACATACTCATGAAAATAAGAGACATGTTTGAATGTAAGGAACAAAATAAGATAGTAACAAAATAACACATCTCCCTCTTTAAAAACAAGAGACTTGGCATGTATGTAAAAAAAACAGGGAACAGATGTGTTACTATCACGCTAAAATGTAAACAAAAGATTGGCGACTGTTTGTTTGGCGCGATTTCCAAGACTGCGCCAAACGAATAACTTAATACAATGGCTAGGTTGCCATTAAAGAAAAAAATCCCCTAAATTTGGCGACTTTTTTCTTTTTTTTAACCGATAATTTTTTTATTTTTTTTTTTTAGCGTGAGTGTAAAGCATCTAAGCCAAAAACAGAAAGAATCGTTTGGTAGGGAATTATGTCCCCTATAAATAGACAAAAATAAATTAAGTTTAGGAGGCAACCTATGGCAAAGCTATGCCTCCCGCCTTTTTTTTTTTTTTCATTGTTAAGTTATATTTGCCACTTTCTAACTATCAAAAACTGAAATGCATCATGTAAAATCAGGGCCACTTGAAAAAAAACCCATAAAATCATTGTTACCTCTAAAATTTGTTCTTCATCAGCTCCATTTTGTACAAGTGAAGCTACAATGGCATCTATACGCTGCTTTTTCTCCAACAACCTTTTATTCTCTTCATTCTGGATTTCACTGCAAGTGAACAAGTTAAGTAAAGCGTGATAACAATGTTCTAACAACATCTGGCATACCTGTCGAATGAAAATATATAAATGCATAAATGATCAAAGACTGACAGTTAATTTGCAGCTTACATAATATTTTGGTAAAATAGCAAAAGGAAAAAATATCTATGAAAAACAAATCACCATCATAAAAACAAGGTAAGCTAACTCATACAAATTGCAGCATAGAGAGATTGCATATACAGTAGACTCTCTCAAATGCGCACAGCTTGGGACCAGAGGTTGTGCGGATTTTAGAATTTTGTGGATTTCTGGTCAGGTCACTGTTTTGTTTACATTTTTTAAACAGTAATTTGAATGTAATAATGCACTCAAAATTATCATGAATGCTTACAATAAAGTAAAATATTAAAATAATTATGAGAAATAATGTAAATATTACATAAATAATTAATACATGACTAAATATGCATAATAATGATGAGATAATTTTTTCTTGAATTATTCAATGAAACTCGCCTCTTAAAGATACACTAGTAATTTACATCAAAACCATAAAATTACAAAATTGTATTCGATGTTTGGCCAGATTTAATAAACAAAAAAGCTTGATTAATACATAAGTGTATTTGATAAAAAGATCAAACACCACTAATATCAGTGTTATCTTGAAAATTTTCGGAAATAAATTTATACTTCCTTTATGAGAAAGCAAGAGTTCAATGATATTAACCAGAATTACATAATAAAATGAATATGGAATGATATAAAAATAAAAAAGCTTGAATTTCCCCCCCCCCCCCTATATCTTAATTGTAAGTTTCACTGTTTACATCTGAAACAATGTGCAGATTTGAGAGAGTCTAATGTACTTTTTTTTTCTTTAAAGCTGAAGAGGAGGGGCAGATATATAATGATGGTGAGAGAGAGATATTGAAACAAACAATATTTTAGTATGTTTTTCTAATTTCTTCAAATTCTGTCTTCCTCTTTAAAATTTTCCAAGACTTAGTACACCATTAACTTTTTTAACATTCTATTTATGTATTTTATTTATTGTACAGTACCAACACCCCTTCCCCCCTTAAAAAATAAAAAATCTGAATGATGGTCATTATTCTGCCACAAATATGTTCAAATCCTGCCTAAATGTTATAAATAAGGGTGATTTTCTTGTTATACTCATTGTGTTTCTGATTTTCATATATAATAGACATGATGTAAATAAAGCTTTAATTTGTGATCCATCGACCTATTCAATTAACGCAAACATATATCTCCACGGATTCTTAACACACATAATCCTCATATATTAAAGTGAGAAGAGAAAAATTTCAGTGCAAAATCAATCTTTCTGTGCATGTTTCAGCTTTTTTTTAACATTGAATAAAAGAGGTAATAGAATTAACAAGAATCAAGAGGGCTGGGGAAAGAACTACTGGCTTACTGCTCACAACCCTAACGTTCCTTTTACAACTTCTACTTTTTCTACCCCTTCCCCGAGCACCTTGATCGTGATCAATGAGCCTTCTTCCACGTGCTTTGTTTGACAGCAGGGTTTACAATGAGAACCTCATTCATGTTCAATCAGAAAGGAGAACAGAAACCATATTTCTTTATACTAGAAGAATTATGGCCTTATTAAAATTTTTTGAAATAATGCGTTTAAAGATTTGAAAATTATGCATACATACGAATTTTTCAATGATGAAACTAAATATCTAATTTTCACAATGATGTGATAGTTAGAAGTGGAAAATATCATTTATTTTTTAATTAATTGATTCACTTTTTTAACACATCCTTTCATAGCCGAAACACCTGACTTTCACTCGACACATTGAGTCTACTCACCGAAAGATTAAAAATTTTTATACTGCCAAATTTCGGGACCCTATAATTTATTTTTAAATATCAGATTTTTGGATATAAAAAGTATGCATCCTTGCTTAAAGTGGACTGGGATTTCAGAGTTGCAAAAAATTTTCGAATTCGGCCCATAATTTTTTATTTTGGCAAAATCTCAATTTTTATACAGAAAAAGAAATAAAATGCTGAGGATTTTGCTATTTCATTTCAAATTATCTCGTGTTGTATGGGTCTGATCACAATGTGGTTTGGCTCATTCGACTCGATATCGATAGAACTTACCAATTTTAGTTCCAAGTTTCACCAGTGAAAAAATAAATCAACAATCACAGTTTTTAAAAATACATTGATGCAGTTTCTGCAGGTTTCTAAATGAAATTTTCTTACTAAATAAACTGATCAGCATAATGGGCAAAGCTCCGCGAGTTTAACTAATTACTGCAATCAGATCTCTATTTATCTCACTGCTAAAATTAACTTTTATTATTTGGTTAACACGGAAAATCCAATCTGATCTTTGGAGTTTCAAAACTTTAATCTCTTTAACTTAACCTGAAACTTTCAAATCTCTTTAACCTGTAAATAAAATTCCATACACATAATTCATGATATTTTCATAGTAACAGTTATTGGGAAAAAAAAAAAAAAAAAAAAAAAAAAGATGAGTTTTATTGCTTTGTCTGCATATTCATTTGAAAACTTTGTAGAGCTCGACATAAATTACTACATTTTGACAGCTGTACTGAAGAATTACTATCGTTAAGATAGTATGCAATGAGAAAAGGGAGATCTATTCTTTGCCATTCAAAAAAATCACATCAAAATTTTCTTGTATTACCTGCGATTGTATGTCCTTTTGTAACTCATAAAAAACATGAAAATCTTAATGTTGTTTTAAACTAAAAGATGAACCATTTTCAACATCTCATTTTAACTAGTCTTATTTCAGCCATACTTGTATTAAATGAGTTTGACTGTATTTTGTTTAAGCACACCTGAACTTTAGTTAAGTTTTGCATTTTGAAGATAAAATTTCCCTATTTCAATTAAAGCAAAAACTCGCAAAGAAGAGAGTGGTCATGAATGTATTGTTCAGAGAGTAATATTATTTGATGACAGCTGCTAAAGGTAGCAGAACTTCACAGTAATTAATTTAAAATGTTTCTCACACTTTTTTTTTTTTTTGGCAGAGGGTGGGAGAAGTATTTTTTTCCCACCAAATGAGAAAATACAATTTTTTTTTTCTGACTGATTGACACCGTTTAGAATCTAATCAATATCAAAAGAGAATTTCAAAGGTACTTTTTATACTCTTTTATTTAACTTGGTTTTTCTATGTAAAGATGCAATTTTATAATTGATTCTTCACTCACTTTCTGATACACTAGAATTATAAAAACTATATACACAGGTATGTTTCCAATGACAATACAACATTTTCTTATTTTAAGATTTTAATTATAAATTAATTTTAAGGCATTTTTCTTTTAGACAGCCAAAGGTGATAAATCACCATATATTCTTTATGGCTACAACTGTATATGAGTTACAACAACAATAAAATTAATTATGTACCAAAATATGCCAACTGGCTACGAAACTGCAACAACGAAATATTTAAAGTAGAAAATAAAATATAAATAAAAAATAAAAGGTGTAATAATAAATTAAAAAATATATTTTTATCAATTAATAGTTTAATATTAATTAAATTATGATAATATGTTGCAAAAACAATTTAGAAATCCTGAATAGATAGTGTAAACAATACTTTTTTCTTTCTTTCTTGCTGCAAAGAAGCAACACTAAAATTATATATTTTGAATATATTCACAAGTTTGCACTTTTTGCCAAGCATAAATCAAAGCAATGAATTTTCTATATTCAGTCCACAGCAAATTAACACTGTAAATGAAATTTTTTGAAACAACATTATATTAGGCACAATTTTTAAAATAAACAATGAATGCTTATTAAAAAAAAGAGGATTAACTAGCATAGGCGTAAAGTTTTGAAAATTATTGGTGGGGCTCAACTCATATGTCACACAAATAAGTGTATGTGTGTGTAAAACAGATAGATTACCAATTTATTGTTACTTTTTAAACTCCCTTTAAAAAATAAAAACAATCGTATTGTGATAAGTAACTCATAGGTCGAAAAAAATGTTAAGACAATGTAAAATTTCGAATGTACAGACTTGTTTATAAAATGATATACCCGCTGTTATTCGCGAATCTCTTATAATAAGATTACAATAAAAATTGACTTTGAATAATTTTTTATATCAAAAGTTCAAACTTTTAGCAGTTTAATTTAATTAAAAAATAGAGCATAAAGGGAGAAAGTTTACCTAACGTTGTTTATCTCTGTAACAAATGAAAAAGTGGCAAAACTCAAGAAAAAAAATTAGGTGTTAAAAATTGGCACATAGCATAAAATTTTAGAAATTCAGAAAAACAAACTCTTTTTAATATTAGAGGGAGTGGAGGAAAGAGTCCATTTTATAAATTATTTGTGGGGCTCAAGCCCCACGAGCCCATACAACTCTACGCCTATGTTAACTATCCATATATTTAAAGCTGTTTGGTAATTCTGTCAAATCAAATATTCCATCGAAATTCGACCGAATACGCATGCGTCAAAAAATCACCAGCCAATGAGGTGAGGGTCTATGACTGTCTCTACAAACGTGTTTGGGATCGTATCATCTGTTGTTTTTTTCTGTTGTCACGTTGCGTTAAACTTAGGAAGATATTTATCTAGAACTCACTGTGGAGTGTTTAGAAGGTATTTATTTTATTTATTTATTTTATTTATTGTAATTTGTATGAATACTTAGGTGTCCATTTCGGATTTACTGTTTAAAAATGAATTTAGGCTCATACGTTGGCGAAATCCCGATGGAAATTTTTTTTTTAAATCTCTATCATTTTGTTTATATAGTACAGAAAATAATTATTCAAACGTGTAGAACACGTAATACAAAATTGGACCACTTATGGTCTGTTTATTATCGGGAATGAATCTTATGGTGTTCCGATTGATAATGAAAACGATTATGTAAATATAATGTCAAAAGACAGTACGCACGGTAGTAATATTTTTATTATTATGTGTTCGAAAAAAGCAGAATCTGAGCATCTGAATATAAGTTATAAAATATACAGAAATATATTATCTCTATTCGATTTAAAAGTTTTGTCATTACATAAGTGGGCTACTTTATTTGTAAAGAGTATGTATGCATTATATTGTTTGTATGTATACAAATCTTTATAATGTTTTGATTTGCAAACTCTTAATATTTGAATAATGTTTACATTATATTTGTTTGTATGTATACAAACAATATATGTATACAAAGAAGTATATATGCAAACAATGTATAATGTATCATGTAACAATATTAATATTTACATTGTATTGTTTGTATGTATACAAATCTTGAATGTTTTAAATGGGCAAATTTGTAATGTTTTTTCTGTTATTTTTTTTAAATGTCAAAAAAAGATAAATTTTCAAACTTGGTATAAAAAACTTAGGTACTTTTCTCTATTATCCCATTGACCACTTTTCATAACAAAACAGAAATATATTATCTCTATTCGATTTAAAAGTTTTGTCATTACATAAGTGGGCTATTTTATTTGTAAAGAGTATGTATGCATTATATTGTTTGTATGTATACAAATCTTTAGAATGTTTTGATTTGCAAACTCTTAATATTTGAATAATGTTTACATTATATTTGTTTGTATGTATACAAACAATATATGTATACAAAGAAGTATATATGCAAACAATGTATATAATGTATCATGTAACAATATTAATATTTACATTGTATTGTTTGTATATATACAAATCTTGAATGTTTTAAATGGGAAAATTTGTAATGTTTTTTTATGTTATTTTTTTTAAATGTCAAAAAAAGATAAATTTTCAAACTTGGTATAAAAAACTTTACTTCTCTATTATCCCATCGACCACTTTTCATAACAAAATACTATCGCCAAACTGTATGATTAAATGCCAAAAATGCAGTCCCATTTACTTGATGTCGAAACCATTATACGTGTTTTTTATGTCATCAAGTGGTTTTTAATTCAACATTTGCGTGTATTTTTCATTATGTTTATTTGATTTATTAGTTATTTCATTAATTAAAATAACAATTGTATCCTTAAATTCTTATATTTTATTTATTTATTTTGATATTCCAATGACAACGTTCTCCCATTTATTTGGCGATAGTTTTTTTTTATGAAAAGTGGTCGATGAGATAATAGAGAAGTACCAAAACTTAATTACGTATATGAGTATATTCTTTGACAGTATTAATCATTACTCGATATTTTAAAACTGCATCATATTTGTAGAATTATATTAATTTGAACAATGCTTCTATTGAAGTGTGAAGAACCATATACCTCTATGAAGAACCATATATTTACATAATTGTCTTCATTAGCAATCGGAACACCATAAGATTCATCCCCGATAATAAACGGACTATAAGTGGTCCAATTTTGTATTACATGTTCTACGATATTTTTACATACATTTGAATAATCATTTTCTGTACTATATAAACAAAATGATAGAGATCTAAAAAGACAATTTCCATCGGGATTGATTTCGCGAACGTTAAAAGAGCCTAAATTCATTTTTAAACAGTAAATCCGAAATGGACACCTAAGTATTCATACAAATTATAATAAATGAAATAAATAAATACCTTCTAAACACTCCACAGTGAGTTCTATATAAATACCTTCCTAGGTTTAACGCAAAGTGCAAGAAAAAAACAACAGGAGATGATCCCAAACACGTTTCTAGAGACCGTAATAGACCTTCACCTCATTGGCCGGTCCTACCGGAAGATTTTTTTTACGCATGCGTATTGGGTCGAATATTGTTGAACCATTTGACAAAATAAGCAAACTGCTTCCACCTAGGTATTTATACACAATACAACAAATAAAATAAATGCCTTCAAAACCCTTTTGATCATCACATCAGCGTGCAAGACAATTTTTTTACCGGAAACCGTTTGATGAATTTCATTATTTTTCCATTATCGATTGACAAATTTTACGATTTTACCGCTAACGATTGCTGAATTTCACAATTTATCGACTATTGATTAACGAATTTCATGATTTTTTCCATGAACATTTGTCGAATTGCACAAAAAAAATTAAGAATATCGTCAAATTGTCTCGGGTAAAAAAATTTTGAATATTGTCAAATGCCATCGAGAAAAAAGTCTCTTTGTCAAATGATTTTGAAGAAAAAATCGGGAAATTCACAAAATGGTTTCGGCAAAAACTTCACCAAATGGTTTCAAAATTCTTTGAGTGACAGCGGGAAAAAAAATTTCATTTTACATTCAATCATCGCAATTGGCGAGTGTGACTAAGTTTAGCCAGTGGTGGCAATAACATCAATCACCAATTTCCAGTATTACTCGCCGATTGGTGAATGTTAATTTTGTCTTATATCACAAACTGTATTTACATATACTACTAGATATAATGATTATGAACCATGATTTTTCTGTTATTGGGCGAGATTCATGTTTTTTCAGCAATTCTTTGACGAAATTAGTGTTTTTTCAGCGATCCTTTGAAGAATTTCGCATTTTTCTCACGATCCTTAACGAAATTCGCATTTTCCAGCAATTCTTTGATAAAATACATTTTATTCCGCAATTTTTAGACGAAATTTAGTAAAAAAGCGTGATCTTTTGGTGAAATTTCCTTTTTTGCGATTCTTTGACAAAATTTGCTTATCTTTCGCGATCCTTTTGCATAATTATGTTTTTTCTGTGGTCTTTTAACAAAAGTCATGTTTTCCCATGATCCTTTGATAAAGTAGTGTTTTTTCCTCAATCATTTGACAAAATCTGTTATTTTCCCCCCGCGAAGATTGGTTAGATGTTTTTAGTCTGCAGGTGCCCTAAAAAGTCTGTGACGCCCGTTGCTGCATCGCACACATTCTTCCATGGGGCATCGAACGAAGTAAATTCAACCTAAAGAATCATTGTTTCATTCCTGACATTTCTCGAAAGAAACAACGTTCAACTCATTGACTGAATTGTAAAGGGCGAAATGTGTCAATTAGCAGAAAGTGCACAATTTGTTCGTTCATGGAAAAAATCGTGAAATTCGTTAACCGATAGTCGATAAAATTCGAAATTCGTCAATCGATAGCGGAAGAAGTGCAAAATTCATTAATCGACACAGTGGAAAAATCGCAAAATTCATCAACTGGTTTCGGGAGAAAAAATTTTCGAATATCGTCGAATGGCTTCGAGAAAAAAAATTCACAATCTGCCAATTTCGGTGATGAAATTTGCCAAATGGTTTCAAAATTTGTCGCGCGACAGCAGAGAAAAAAATCTTTTTCCATTCAATCATCGCAATTGGTGAGTGTGACTATTATGTTTGACCAGTGGTGGCAATAAAGTCCATTGCCAAATTTTCAGTATTACTCTCTGTTTGGCAAGTGCTAATTTTGTCCTATACTTCAAAACCCTTTTGATCATCACATCAGTGTGCAGGACAATTTTTTTTACGGGAGACCATTTGATGAATTTCGTGATTTTTCCGTTATCGATTGACCAATTTTACTGCTATCGATTGTTGAATTTTATAATTTATCAACTATTGATTAGCGAATTTCATGATTTTTTCCATGAACGTTTGACGAATTACGCAAAAAAAAAATAAGAATATCGTTAAATTGTCTTGGGTAAAAATAAATTTAATATTGTCAAATGCCTTCGAGAAAAAAGTTGCAAGTTGAAACGGCTGTGACCTCTTTTTCATGTTATGCATCTCCGGTGTCCATCCCCCCACTCCCCCCCCCCCCCCCCCCAAGTGGGACACTTTTCTAAATTTTGCACACACCCCTCATGTGATATATCAGTGGAAAAGTCTTTGACCACTTATTCATGTTATGCATCTCCGGGGTCCATCCTGCCCCCCCCCCCCCTAAGGGGGACACTTTTCAAAATTTTGTTGACACCCCTCATGTCATATATCATTGGAAAGGTCTGTGACCACTTAATCATATTATGCATCTCCGATGCCCATCTCCCCCTTTCCCGCCCCCCCCCCCCCCCGAAGGGGTACTTTCTAAATTTTGCACATTACCCTCATGTTATATATCATTGGAAAGGTCTGTGACCACTTAATCATTTTATGCATCTCCAATGTCCATCTCCCCACTTTGCCCCCCCCCCCAAGGGATACTTTTCTAAATTTTGTTGACACCCCTCATGTCATATGTCATATATTGTTGGAAAGGTCTGTAACTGCTTAATCATATTATGCATCTCCGATGTCCATCTCCCCACTTTGCCCCCCCCCCCCCAAAAGGGTACTTTCTAAATTTTGCACATTACCCTCATGTTATATATCATTAGAAAGGTCTGTGACCACTTAATCATATTATGCATCTCCGATGTCCATCTCCCCACTTTGCCCCCCCCCCCCCCCGTACTTTCTAAATTTTGCACACAACCCTCATGTTATATATCATTGGAAAGGTCTGTGACCACTTAATCATATTATGCATCTCCAATGTCCATCTCCCCACTTTGCCCCCCCACCCCCCTAAGGAATACTTTTCTAAATTTTGTTGACACCCCTCATGTCATATATCATTGGAAAGGTCTGTGACCACTTAATCATATTATGCATCTCCGATGCCCGTCTCCCCACTTTCCCCCCCCCCAAGGGGTACTTTCTAAATTTTGCACACAACCCTCATGTTATATATCATTGAAAAGGTCTGTGACCACTTAATCATATTATGCATATCCGGTGTCCATCTCCTCACTTTGCCCCCCCCCCCCCCAAGGGGTACTTTCTAAATTTTGCACACAACCTCATGTTATATATCATTGGAAAGGTCTGTCACCACTAAATCATATTATGCATCTCCCATGTCCATCCCCCCACTTTGACCCCCCAAGGGTGTACTTTTCTAAATTTTGCACACACCCCTCATGTGATATATCGATGGAAAAGTCTGTGACCACTTAATCATATTATGCTCCCCACTATGAAATTTGTCAAGTTAAAGCAACTATAAATTTTACTTTTATGGTATTATCAAGTTGTTTGCCGTCAAATTTTGACGGGTTCCATCTAGTTTGTACTTATTTTCTTTATTAGATGAAAGTTTTTAGTAAAGCTGTTTCAGACCAATGTATTTTTACTGGTTTATGTAATTTAAAACCATATATTCAAATAATAATTAAAAATTCAGAACTTATTTTTATCATGTTTAAATGATGACTCCCCCCCCCCCCCATAATAATAGGCAGACCATTTCAAAATATCATTCAAGATCATAACTAATAAGCATTAACTTTTGATATTTTTGAATAACTGTTTCTCCATTTTTTACTACTCTGTGATTATTTAAAAAGTAATGCATTAAAAGATTTCTGAGAATTGCATAAACTTATAATGTGAATTTAAAAATGATCAACTTACGGTAACAACATCAACCCTAAGTAGATACAATGCTTGCCCATGTGAAAAATCAGAGCCCTTTGGTATTTCCTGGAAATATCATAATGGTAATACATAGAGGATTGCATAATCATATATACAATATCATAAATAAAATCAATAACAAATCAAATTAACAAAATTAACAAAAATTCAAATAATCAAATTAACAAAAATTCATATAATCAAATTAACAAAATAATAATAATAATATCAATAACAATACAATAATACAATATCATAACAAAAAATCATAAATACATACAAAATTTTAAAATATATATGTATATTAATTTCTGAAAAGAAAGGTCATAAAGAAGAATTTATTATTATTTTATTTTACTTTATTTTTATTAATTTAATTTTGTTGAGCATTTGAAAATAATGTTACATTTAAATGTACAGTGATAATATTTTCCTATTCTGCTATATTTAAAGCAGTAAAACCAAACCCATATATATATTTAAAAAAAAAAAATGTAGAGGAAAAAATCAGAAATGTCTAAATTGATGAAAGCTTAATTTAGATTGAATTTTCTCAAAGTTTATTTGAAGGATTGTTGTGGCCCTTTATTTAAAAATTAATTAAAATAATTAACATCCACAAAATTGCTGTTCTAAGACACAAAATTCAAAAATTTTCAATATAATTAATTTCAGTATTACTTTTAGATTTCTTTCATTGAATATCATGACTTGAGTCATAAATCAGTAGGTTCTGATATCATATAAAACTGAGCAAATATTTCATATTTTTTTATGTTGACAAAGTTTTATAAAGTAAAAAAAAAATCATTGAAGTTAACTCGATGTAACAAAAATCACAAGTTAAAAAAGAAAAATAAAACAGCAGAAATATAAAAAAAAGTATTAAAAGCATAAGGTTACATATGCTTACAATAATCAGTACATTTGATAATTCAATAATTATAATTTCACATTAAACTAAAGGAAAAATATAGCATTAACTACACATCATGAAATGCATTATTTTATTTGTTTATTTATTTTTAACAGTAAAAACTGCTTGAATTAAGATACAGAAAGGGCTTTTTTCTAAAATAAAAAACAATGTTTAGGACTGCACTCAGTTTGACAAGAAATTCACCACCTCTCTTCAAGTGATTTCTACCCAGAGTAATTGTAACCATCTTTGTTATCAGCAAATTATGCACAAAACTTAAACTTAGCAAATCATGCAGATTCAACAATCTTTTAAAGTTAGTTTAATGGGAGTTTCTTTTTTTTTTTTTTTTTTTTTTTTTTTTTGTTAGATTCAGAAAATGTTTAGGATACCCATAGGGAAAAAAAGGGCCTTGATACATATATGTTTAAACATTGCTTCATTGTTTTACTTATTTATATACTTTTTAAGATATGACAATTTTGAAATTTATGCATCTAATTTATTGATATCTGAGCGGAAAAAAAAAATCAAAATTTAGAAAAACAAAATTAAAGACAACAGATTTCTAGCCTTTTCCATCAGTATTTTATATAGTTTTTAAATAAAATAGTAATTGATGAAATTTTTGTGAATTCTTTTTTCATAAAACAAATGTTGTAAACTGCTAAAACATTATATCAAATTGATAATATAAATTTTAATTAACTTTCAAATTAAACTTCCCTTTGATTATCAAAACTTAAGGATTTCATAAATGAGAAATTTGGTAATCTATTCCTAACAAGGAAGGTCTCCATAAATGCATACTCGAAAAAGTTTGAAAAAAGTACTGCAGATACTCCTCATATAGATATACATAATTATAAAAAAAAATTGGAACAGAATCTCATTATAACCTGAGATAAAAAATGAGAATAATTTAATAAATTGGTGATAATTTAATAAATTGGTGAAACATTGCTCTGTTGACATATTAATACAACTTAATGATTTTTCTAAATAAAGACTATTTCCTATGTTTAATGATAACGGTAAGTGTTAAGTTATCAGTCAGAATAGTAATGTAATTAAAAAATAAAAAGTTGTATTAAAGAAACATGTTTTATTTAAACCATATTAAAAAAAATATTGCATTTCAGCATATAAAAGTATAGGAAAAGAAAAATTTCAAAACATTAAAAAGAGAGAGAGAGAGATTTTGGAAATTAAAAAAATATATTTCTGTAACTATGTTTATTCATTACAAATACTATCATTTGAGTGTCGGTATATGAATAAAATATGTAAAACACAGATTAGGGTCTTAAGAAAATGATCAAATTACTTGGACAATTTCCACCAACTAACCCTTCAAGAACTTCTTCCAATTCTACGCAGTAATGTTTTTAGAATATTCATGTTATTTTAATTATTCATATTAGGGAATTAATTCAATTTGTTCTGTAAATTCATCAGTCGCAGTTTTTTTTACTTGTATATTCTCTAAATAACAGGCAGACATAAAATTTCAATAGAATTTAATTCAGCATTATTTTCAGATTTCTTTCATTGAATATCATGACTTGAGTCATAAATCAGTATGTTTTGATATATACAATATAATATAAAGTTTAGGAAATATTTCATAGTTTTTCATGCTGACAAAGTTTTATCAGTAAAAAATTTCATTGAAGTTAACTCAATGCAACAAAAATAAGTACAAAACAATATAGTATATGTTTATTCGGATATACACAGTTGTGATCCTTAGTGAGAAGATTTTTTTTTTTTAAATTCAGATAGAAAGTTAAGCGTTTGAACAACCTTATTTAAATGTAAATAAACTATGTTATGAGTTATATTTAAATTCAAAGAAATTACAAAATTTACTTGTTTAAAAAGCAGTGTCAAAATTATTACATTCACAAATTTGCCTTATAAATTGTATCAACATAATGTTCGCCAAATTGTAATTAGTGATTTGGCGATAAAATTAAGTTTTTAATTTCTTAGAAATCTATCAAGATTCCACTGCTAAATAAAATTAATATTTTATTCTATACATACATAGATTCTTCAGTATTTTTTTCATAATTTTTTAAGTACGCCCTTTAACCCCTTGGGGACGAGCGACACGTATACGTGACGCATAAGATGCTCAGAATCCTCGATTATTCCCACCAGTTACTTTTTATTGTAAACTTCGCCTTATTTAATGATAGCATTTCTGCAGTTCAATTAGGTGATAATTTGTTTTGAAAAAACGGTGGTAAAAGATTAAAAATTCTGTAAAAGACGCTCGTCGCGAAGGGGTTAAGTAAGTGTAGGAAGCTTCGTTGTTAGAAGCAGTTATTCTAACATGTAAGGAGGAAAAAATTCCTTAAATACTTCACACAATGCAAGTAAACTAAGTAAATACTTTATATAAAATTTAACAACTTACAAGAGACTGAATAAAACCTTCTTTGAAAAGCTGATAGATGTATTCTTTGGTATCTTTTGGATGAAGCATGGCAAGCTCTTCTATGTGTTTAGGATCTAATACTTTTTTTGACAAAAGAATTCTGAAAATAAATAAAAACTAAGATACTGAAGGAAAAAAAAAGAGGAGGAAATCTTTATTAATATAAAATTATAGAAAATAAATGTTATGAAAAAACATAGCTTTAGTAAAATGAGATCTTTATATTTAAGAAAATATAAAGATGTATAATGTTTACTTTTGAATTATTGCAAAGGAAAAAAACATTCTTGGCTTTGTGTTCATGGGTGCTGGTAGCAAAGGGCCATTGCCTCTTTCTAGATTTTTAAATGTAATTAAATTTTCTTTATGTCTGATGATTTCGAAAAAGATTACATAATTTATTCTTTCCAATTGACTTACATTAACCATTAAGATAAAAAGGAACTAAGTTTTTTTTTTTTATCAGTAGAGGGGGGTCAAAGTAGGGATGCACCGAATGGTTTAGCTTGATAACAAAAATTCGACACACTGGTAAACTGAATACTGAATATTTGGCTAGCTGAATAGTAACTATTAGGCTGAATTCTCCAATATTTCAAAGTTTAAAAGTGTTAAAAAGTTAAGTTTTAAAGCAATTTTACATAATATTTAACACAAATACAGTAGAACCTCGATTATCCCACCCTCGTTTAACCCAAACTCTCCGTAAACCAACATTGGTTTCCTGACCTTTTTTTCCCCATTTATATGCATTTATATGATCAGTAAAGCATGGGAACCTATGCCGCAACTGACACTAAGATGAAGTTGGCAAAAACTTTTGTCTAATTTTTCAACTGGCGCAGATGAAAATGTTATAGACATTGTGATAGATGGTGTTACTGAATTTTCAAACCTTTTTAGCACGATGTCAGGTTTTGAAAACTGTGGAATCAAAGAAATCACAGATGGGTTGAATTTTGACGTGGAAGATTCAGGCTTCCAGTTGCTTAATGATGAGGAAATTATCGCAGAAGTCCAACATTCTCCAAAAGAAAACGAAGATGATGATGATGATGATGATGATGAAGACGAGAATGATTCCCAAGTAAAGATTGGTAACAATGACGCTTTTGAGTGTTTCTCAAAAGGCCTTGCTTGGTTGGAACAAGAAGAACAGTGCAATTCCTCTGAAGTAATGTTTTTAAGAAAACTTCATGACAGATTTGCACGCCAAAGGATAGTCAATTTACGCCAGATGAAGCTTCCATTTAAATCATTGTAAGTTGTTCGTTTCAAAATAAATTAATTTTCATGTGTAATTTGAATTTAGATATTTATTTAGCACTTTAAAAAGTCATAATAGCAAGTCGATGATGATGTTATATATTAAACTAGATGATTATTCATAAATTCTCGATTATCTGATGTAGGTTCGGTCCGAATTACGTCGGATAATCGAGGTTCTACTGTACTTCCATTTTAATGAAAACACTTTTTACAAGTAAACTTAACAATAATATATATATATATATGCTTTAAGTTATTATTTAAAAAGAGGACAGGGGTCGATGCAGGTTTTTTTTTCTTGGGGCCTATTTGGTGAAAAGTAAAGGTTATTTTTGTGAAAAATAACATTTTGTAACGAAAGTTGATATCCAGTTAATCAAATTCAATTCATTTATAAACAAAAACTTTTTAAAATCCTTTTGCTGAAGTTTTCCACTCTGGTGAACTTGCTTGTTTACAAATTACACATTTTAAAGCATCACAAAATAATCTTCTAAAATAAAAGCGTAAGTCATGTGACTGTCATCAACAGTTCCAGGATGGCCCAGGGGCGCCATTTCGGGGGGGCTGGGGGGGGCAACCGTCCCCCCCCCCCCCAAGAAATCTGAAATTTCAGAAAATTTATCAGTTTTCACAGGCTAGACTAAGGATGAAAAACCTGTGGCCCGCGATGAGTTTACTGGTGGCTCAGGAATCAATTTCGCCGATCGGACACGAAAAAGTCGCGAATTTTGCCGATCGGGTGCGTAAAAATC
This sequence comes from Maratus michaelseni, assembly GCA_963931845.1. Classification (NCBI taxonomy): domain Eukaryota; kingdom Metazoa; phylum Arthropoda; class Arachnida; order Araneae; family Salticidae; genus Maratus; species Maratus michaelseni. Next base: position 317,977,609 of record OZ007592.1, on the reverse strand, counting down.
GCGAATTTTGTCAAATTTCGCCGATTGGACGCGTAAAAATTGCGAATTTTGCCGATGGGCCCTTAAAAGTCGCAAAATTTGCCAATCGGGTCCATAAAAATCGCGAATTTTGCCGATTGGGTGCGTATAAATCGCGAATTTTGCCGATCGGATGCGTATAAATCGTGAATTTTGCTGATCGGGTGCGTATAAATCGTAAATTTCGCCGATCGTGTGCGTAAAAATCTCTAATATCGCCAATCGGACGAGTAAAAAACATGAATTTTACTGATCGGGTGCGTATAAATTATAAATTTTGCCGATCGGACGCGTAAAAATCGTAAATTTTGCCGATCGAGCACATAAAAATCGCGAATTTTGCCGATCGGGTGCGTATAAATCGCGAATTTTGCCGGTAGGGTGCATATAAATCGTAAATTTCGCCGATCGGGTGCGAAAAAAAATCATAAATTTCACCGATCGTGTGCGAAAAAATCACAAATTTCGCTGATCGGGCGCGAAAAAATCGTAAATTTTGCCGAACGGGCGCATAAAAATCATGAATTTCGTCAATGACTAGGGAAAAACTGCAAATATTGTAAATTTTTTCCATCCTTGCCAACTGAATTGGGTTATGTTGACTAAGGAGGTGGTTGAGTATAGGGGGCTAACCCTCTTTTTAAAATTAGCATTTTTATGAACTTTTAGGCCGATCCTCCTCCTATTTCCCCAAAACAAAATTTTGTCCACACTACGGATTTTGGCTCTCGACAATCCAGTCATTTTTGTGACTGGTCTACCTCTTATAAATGTTGTGCACCCCTACTTGATATCCACATTTTATGACTGAATATGTTAAAAAGTACAATTTAGAATAATATGTTTCTCCTCCTTCCCACCTTCTTTCTTGAAAACACAATTTTTTTTTTTTCGGCACTGGCAATCTTTAAAGCTAAATTTACTCCTTCAAATAAGGTCAAAGAGTATTTTCACTCTTTGAAAATAATCTTAACTATATCTCTTTTATAAATACAAATGTAAACTGTTGATATATCCTTCCCCACAAAACTGAATATGTTGACTGGGAAGGAAGGAACCCAGGGGGCTAAAAATACCTTTCCGAAATTGATGTTTTTTTTAAAATCTAATTGTAGATTTAGATCCCCCCCCCCCCTCCGCCTTAAACATTGAAATGTTTTCTAAAGCCTTGCTATTGCGACATTCTTTAAGTGGGACATTTATTATTAATGAGTATTTTGGCTAGTTTTAGAAATATATGCGAGAAAAAAAATATATGAATTGCTTCTGAGCTGTGTACAGCAGTATTAAAAGAAAACTCGTTATTCCCAAGGCTAGAATTTTAGTGATAAATTTTCTCTTTAGCCAAAAATTTAAGGGGAAATTTTTTATTTTTTTTCGGAGGCAGGGGGGTGGGTGTATATTCAATTCCCTATTTATATGATTTGTTAATTTTGTTTTATTAGTGTCACATTATATTTACTCCAATCGTTATAATGCTATTAAAGCATTTGCTTTATTAAATGATATTATATATACAGTATGCTCTTAAAAATCTTCACAGCCTGACACTAGAGTCCTGTCCAGATTTGGTTGTAACCGACCCGAATCCTGACTTTAATCCGATAGACTTCAAGCCGAATCCGAAATATTCATATTTGAACCCCCGAAGTGAAAGAAAATGAATGTATATTTTAATACATTTGTGGAAAAGTAATCTACAAGTTTACCGCTTATGTGCAAAAAATAACACATATATACACCCATTAATATCTATAGTTTTTCATTTGAAAATTATTCAGAACCTCCTTTTGTTTAATCGATTCATCTCGAACTCGATTCGAAAGAGTCAAAGCATAACCCGAAGCGTATACAGTTTACTCGACCCGGGAAAAAAAAAAAAAAAAAAAAAAAAATGAATCAACCAAACCCAAAACGAAATGCATTTCGGGTAGCCGATGCAGAACTAATTTCCAGTAAACCCGGAAACGTCCAAAAAAATTTAATTGACCGCAACCCCGCCCGAAATGAAAGAAAATTAATCCATATTTCAATATGATTTGGAAAAGTGTAGACTACAATTATATCTTTAATAACAATTTTATCTTTTATGTAGAAAAATTATTTTTTTTTCATCTGAAAATATTTAGTATTTCTTTGAAAACTCGGGCAACACGAACCCAACTCAAAATAGTGAAAACCCAACTTGAATCCGAAACAATTAACCCTTTGATAACGGGTGAGGATTGACTACTAATTTTGCATTAATCGTTCTACAACTTCCAAAAAAAATACTTGTGACAGATTTCTCTTGAAAATATCCTAATATAAGTGTATGACAGATTTGAAAAAGTTGTACTAACAGAATAAAAAATAGTCCACTGGGACATCTATGCCAAAACGTAGTCAAATGTTCCAAATCAACCTGACCCGCAGCGAAAATAAGCCGCGTCAACCCGGCTCGATCCGTACTGCTGATTGGATCATGTTGCCCCACCTAAGGCTCCTATATATACCTATGTATTATAGGAGCCCTAGCCCCACCCAATGCAGGAGCAAGGGACCTGAGACCAAGGGTTTTGCAGATTTCTGAATTGTATGGAATTTAGATCATAGTCTGAAGAGGAAGGCAGAAAATGAATGCGGACATCGTTTTCGGACATCATTTTCTGCCATTATTTCAATTTTTACTGACAGAAAAGCATTAATGGAAATTTTCTTATACCTATGGATTACAACATTTGCAAATTTCGTAACTTCTTGATGGTGTTCGTGTGGTGATTATCTCGTGACCGATTGAATTTCACGACTTTTTTCGTGATTATTTTTTTTTGGTGATAATTTTCTAAATTTCGCTATTTTCTGTGAATCACTGACGGAATTGATTTTTCAATCCTTTGTCTGAATTCGCGACATTTTTTTTCAACCGATCGACGAAATTCGCTGCTTGTTTTCGCCATCTGTTGGCGAAATTCGAGACTCTTTTCTACGATCGTTTGTTGACATTCGGGAGTCTTTTTCCGCAACCAACTGACAAAAATTGCTATTATTTTGCACAATCTTTGACGAAATTCCGATCGTTGACAAATTTTTTTCCACCATTTGTCGAAATTTACGATTTTTTTTTGTTTTGACAACTGATCGACGAAATTTGCTATTTGTTTTTGCGATCTTTTGACGTAATTCGCTACTCTTTTCTACGATCGTTTGTTAACATTCGGAAGTCTTTTTCCGCAACTAACTGACAAAAATTGCTATTTTATTGCACAATCTTTGACGAAATTCCGATCGTTGACTAATTTTTTTCCACCATTTGTCGAAAATCACGATTTTTTAATTTTTTTTTTGGCAATTGATCGACGAAATTTGCTATTTGTTTTTGCGATCTTTTGACGCAATTCGCGACTCTTTTCTACGATCGTTTGTTGAAATTCGGAAGTCATTTTCCGCAGCTGAGTGGCAAAAGTAGATTTTTTTGCACGATCTTTGACGAAATTCCCCTTTTTTGCGCGACTGTTTGACTAAATTAGCGATTTTATTTGTTGTTGTTCAATCTTTTGACGAATTTCGTGATATTTTTCCGCATTAGTTATACTAAATTCGCGATTTTTTCCGCGTTCGATTGACAAACATCTCTATTTGTTTCAGTGATCTTTGGCGAAATTCTCAATATTTTTCCACGGTCGTTTTAAAAAATTAACGATTTTTTCAGCGACCAATTTTGCCAAATTAACTATTTTTTCTAATTCCAATGCGTAAAATTCGTGATGCTTACCGCGATCGGTTGACAAATTGCATTTGCGTAAAAAAAAAGAAGAAAAATTCGCAGACTACCACTGAAATTAAAAATATATTCGCAGAAGTCTCAAATGTTTGTGAAAGAAGTTAAGATAAGCAGGCAAAATCTCACACTGCATTTTTTATTGTGGGGCCTATTTCTATTTTGCGCACGATTTGGGCAATCCTGCACGATATTTCAAACCCTGTCTTTAAAAAAAACTTTGTCCCCCCCCCCCTCCCTCCCCAAGAAACTCATGAAAAGGTGCCCCTGTAGTAAAACCTGCAAAAATAGAGTTGAAAAGGACTGTAAAAAATCTCCATTTTAGACAGATCTCCATCTTAGCAAGTATAATTGTATTGCGTTTTTTTCGTCGAAACTTGATTTTTTTTGTCCGTTTGAGAAAGAATTATGTTATAGACACGTTTCGTTTAGACACGTCACACTGTAATACACCTATGCTCTTCAGAAGTGCTTTATAGAAAGAAGGTTTTAACAGTCTTAAAGAATACCTGAAAAAAACGGTACTTGTCTATAACTGAAAACTTTCATAATATTTTAAAATTCTACTTGCTAAGACGAAAACCTGTCTTAAACGGAATTTTTCAGAGGTCACTTGAGATTCCGTATTAAAAGTATTGCTGTCTCTGTATATATGATTCAGTAAACGCTTCTCGTTCGGAGAGGTTGCGGGGGAGGGGGGGGGGGGGGGGGGTATGCCACCACCTTAAAAAAAACTTTGCCCCCCCCCCCAAGAAAGTTCTGAAATGGCGCCCCTGGATGGCCGTTTCACTTTTCATATGCCAGGCGGCCATTTTTATTAAAAATTATTTTTTCGAATAAAACTGCATAAAAGTTACATTTTAAGAAAGATCGTTCAAAATAAATTAATATTTGAGAGATGACTTACGTTCAATTATGTATATATTCTGCAATAACTTCAGTCGAAATTAGATTCGCAGTTCAAATTCTCTATTTATGAAAGTAAACAAAAAAAAGATTGATTCGTCATGAACATTTAAAATATTAAATCATGGAGGTAATCATTCGCAAAGCAAGTTCTCCGCGAATGAATTTTTGGACCGCTGCCTCGCGTCAAAAAATAATTCGCACCAGTGAGATAATCAAAGTTTACCATAACCATGTGCTATACAACTCAACTTCCTTCCAGACCTTTTCTTGGCGTAAATTGAACTCATGTAATAATATTTAATGAATCAGATTTTTAGCATTTTTAAAATCGCTAATACAGCTTTTATTTATCGCGTGTACAAATTAGAAACGATACTTTGATTTTGAAATCAAATGTTTTGATTTATGATATTTCTTATTTATTTATTTATTTTCTATTTTAAATGAAAAGTGTGAAGCATTTTAAATGTATGCAATATAAGCATTTTAGATTAAAGTTAAGTATTTTAAATGAAATGAGTGACAGGTTTATAATTTAAAATTAAATTAATTGTAGTATGAATGATGGTGATGGGAACGATATTTGGCGATTTATCATCTGCTCCCGGCAAACAAAAATACTATAATTAAATAATTAAAAAAGGAAATAAAAATAAATAAATGATAGTTTAATGTAAATAAATATTGATATACATATCAAAAATAATTTATAGAATAAAAAAAATAAAAGCAAATAAACAACAATTTCCATAACAAAATTTTCGCCAAATTGGCAGGGGGGAAAATCGCGCCAACGTGCGTATGTGGCACATATGCCCAAAAAAAGTTCATGATTTGTCTATTAGAATCTTCCGATTTGGCGAAGGATTAAGGGAAAATTAAATTATGAATAAATGTAACGTGTTGCAATGTTTAACATACATTTAAGGGAGACCAAACTGGTCGCCAGTGGCGGCTAGTAAATAAATAATAAATATTAAGTTTTTATGGAATAGAATTTTGTGAAGGAGCCCATTTTATCAAATTGATTTTTGTGAAGGGACCCTAAATAGGCCACAACAGTGGCGTATCCAGGGGGTGGGCTGATGGGGCTACAGCCCCCCCCCCCGAAATTGTCAAGAGTAAAATGAAAAAAGTGCTTTTTTCTTTCTTCTTTAGATAAATTTCTAAATTTTTTTCTGTTATACAGTGGATTAGCCATTCTCTCGTTAGTCCATATTAGTCCGCATTTGCATCACTGCATAAACAGGGTAAGGGGGCTGATTGGGTCAGATTTTGCAAAGAAAGTTTGTTTATCCAGAACAGACCCTGACCATCAAAATTTGGGGCCATGGCAACAGAAAATATTTTTGGCCCTTATCGTAGATTACCACATTTTTACAAATACTGTGAATGAGAAATGTATGTAACTATGTGATGCACCCATCCCATTTAAATGAAAGACTGAGAATAAATGTGAACTGAAGTTGGATTATTATTATTATTAGTTATTGAAATTTCTTCATAAAAATTAACTTGACAGACTTAAATATCATGTTAAATAAACATGAACTAATGTTGCACGAACTTTAAAAACACACGCAACCCAAAGAAAATCGTATTTTATAAATAAAAAATTAAAACATTTCTAAACAAGTTTAAAACACATATGAAGAAGCTGAAATAAATTGGGCGCACTATGAGAAACTTAAATCTTCAAATGAGAAGAAAAATTATAAATATACTTATGATATCACTGACAATTTTAGCTTACATAAGTTGTGTAATGAATCTAGAAATTTTAATTTCTTATTCTATTAAGATTGTTCACAACAAAATTGATTTGAAACACCATAAATTTTTGGACCCCTTAAATATGTGGGTTCTGGGAAAGTACCCCACGTGCCTTGGCAGTAATAGGGAATTGATCCTAAAATAGAAAACAAATTATGAAAAAAAAAATTATTTGAGATTGTCCCAAGCAAAATTAATTTATTGTCAAGCAAGAATCGTAGCCAGAATTTAGTGGAGAAGGGAACAACTTTATAGATTATAAGCTACAATGACTTTCTTTTAAATGAAAATATATGAAACAATCCATTATCACTTTTCAACTAATTTCGGCGGGGGGGGGGGGGGGTGCTCGGGTTCGGCCCTGTACCTCCCCCTTCTCCCCCCCCCCCCCCCCCCCCCCCCCCCCCCCCGGTTTTTCTCTGCCTACGGCCTTATTGACAAACATGATTTCTGTTTATAATGCAGTTCAACATGTTTCATTCGTAAGACTCAGAACATTACCGAAATTTAAGTCAGCCCCTCCTGAAATTAAATCCTGGATACGCCACTGGGCCACAAATTTTTCCTGGATCGACCCCTGGAGGATAAGCTTAAGACTTTTATGAAAAAGCAAGAAACAGGCTATTACCAGACAATATTCAGGAACTTATATTTGTACATCATTAATTCTTATGAAGGTTATAATTAATGGTTAATTTTTTTAAATGTTGTCTTTAAAACAACAAATAAATAATGTAAAAATATTCTATTTTATTTAAATGTAATTATATTTCTTAATTATTCTAAATATCTTTGTTAATTGACAGTTAAACGTAGAAGTTGTGAAAGATTTTAAAAATATTTTTTTTTTAATTATTTTAAGTAGGGGAGATTAGGGAAGGATGGGACAATTTTAACAAAAATATTTTTTACAAATTATTTTTTGCTAGTACAAAATGGAAATTTTCAGAATAACATCTTGAAACATTTTAACATATTTAAAAATATATAAATTTGATGATAATAATTAAAATTTTACGTTAATAAATCAATTAAATTAACAAGAAAGATGCCCCATTTCTCCCTCACATGAGGAAGGGATGGGACATGTTTTTAAAATGAAAATTCATATTTAATTTTCAAAAATGTGTTGAAAAAATGACAAAGACAGTGTGACATTTACATTCTCAAAATTTATTGTAAATCCCAACATTTATTTTATCTACTTAGTAAAATCCAAAACAAATGAAAAATATGCTTGTGCCCGACTAGTGCCGCCAATTATTTTTGGTGGATGTAACTTTGCAATTGTGTCTTGTTCATCAATGATGGAACAATCATTTTCTTGCAGGAAGATGAAATTTCCTTTTTCATTTATCCTCATAAATAGTATCTTAAAGTTCAAATCTTGTTGCTCAATCTTGATGTTGTAAAATTGTCTTTTTGATTCACAAACTCATAGGGGCTCGCAACTAAAAAGATTTACAGCAACAAGTATGATGCAGTGATTACTCCATCTGGTGGAAGAGTCATAAATTAAAAATAAAGCTCATTTTAAGCATTACTGCAGATGTTCCATCTTTCCCTAATCTCCCCTATTCGGTTTGGTCGAATATTTCAATACTGGACCAGACCGAATATTTCGATATTCAGCCAGACCAAATAGTTTGATATAGTCTATTTGGTGCATCCTTTAAGTCAAAGCTCCTTAAACACGTAAACATAAAGCTATAGGATTTTTTTTATTTTTTTTTTTTTTAAGTCGTTCAGGGGAGGTTCAAGGGGGCTCTTGCTTCCTGATTAAAATAAGAAAATCTGTTTTATTTCTTCATTTTTAAAAAAAGCCAGTAGAAACTTATTTTTGATAGTTCAATTTCTTGATCATTAAACTTTTGTAGTGGTTTTTATATCTATATGTTTACAAATGATATTGTATGGGTAGGGGTTATGACAAAAAATTCTTAGTGTATTTCTTGTTTATATTACCAATTTTTAAAAATGAAACCTGGTCTGTGGTCCATAAGAACATCTGTTTCAAAATCTTGCCACTGCTTGAGTTTCATTCTGCTGGTACACAAGTTTGTGTTTATTGTACATAACTCATTAAAAACAATCTAAAAATGCTACCATTGAACAAAACTGCTTCAAACATAAAAATAATTTTATAAACCTGAATATTCTGGCACATTTTGATCCAAATCTGTCTCGGATCACTGATGCTGCTAGAGAATGTATCAGCCTCTGCAGAACTTTAGAAACATTGACAACATACATCCCTCCACTTCGATCATCTGCTTTTGATACAAAACTCTCCATACCTTCACACAAAACAGAAAGATACGAATCCAAATCCTAGAAGGATATTTTTAGAGTTTTATTTCTAAATTAAAATTACAAATATAAAAATACTTAACAACCCATACAATAATTTATATTGCATAAAATAACTAAAATCTGCAAATTAGAAAAACATCTGGTGTTATATATGATTTACTACAAATTTGCATTTTTACAATGATTACTCAAATGGCATGCTTGTTTGCAAATATAAACTTTTATAAAATCAAATAAAAATACTAACTTTTACTTTTTACTGTTGACATTGGGGAGTGGTGGTAAGTTTTTTAGAGTTTAACAAATGCAAAAAAGTAGGGCAAAAAAGAGAATTTTTTTCACAGAAAAATCCCATACATATTTATTACCATATTTACTTGTATAATTTATGCCCCTCACCCTCATGTATGTTTCACAATTCAGCATTTGAAAGAAATTTCTAGAAAAGTAACAATCTTGCACCTGGAATGTCACACGATTTCCATTAATGAAACATAATTTCATGCAAAAATAATAGCATGTGATCTGGAAATTTTCACTGTCAAACTGCAATAAAGTCAAACACATTTTATTTCTGATTTTTACAAAAAGCTTAAAACGATTACGGAACATTAACATGTTTACATTTAAAACAGTATAAAAAGTACAGAGTTTGTTTTTGGATAATATACCATAACAAAACTAAGATTTCATAATAAAACACAAAGTAGAACTATATCTACATCTGTTTCCTTTTACTAATTAATAAAGATCTGCAATTTCTCCTCTGTTCTGTCATCTTATTTACATAAAATTAAAATTTTCAGTACTTTTCGGTTAGCCGGGTGCAAGTGATATATATATACATGTATATATACACATCTAAATATATATACATACATATATATATACACATATATGTATGAATATATATATATATTTTTATGTACATATATCACTGGCACCCGGCTAACCGAAAAGTACCAAATTTTCTTGTTAAAACTCCAGAGGCCCATGCATTAATAAGGCCCTGACTTAATGTTTCATGCCAGTTTTCCTTACTGTCAATGAGTAGTATATGAATATTTTTATCAATTATTTCAAAATTGAAGTGAAAACCACGATTTTTACCCACCGTCCTAGGACGAGCATTGACACTTGTATTATACTAGTAAATCTGCAGATCAGGAGCCTCAACGTCAGCTCTAAAAGTCATTGTTATCTCACTTTTCATATTATTTGGCATCTTACAATCCACAATTTAATTTTTTTTTAATACATACATATTTATAGGCATATAAAATACTTCGGAGGTTTCAGAAATTAGAAGCGTTAAATTAAACATGGTTCATGCAATGTTATTCTGAAATTCTTATGAACTTCTTATTCATGTAACTTTTTAGATAAAAAAAATAAACTTGTATTAAAATAAATTCTTCAATTATGTCAATAGAATACAAAAATAATTCATTTTGATAATAAAATATTGCAGAAAAACAGTGAGAGTTTCTTGAATTTTATTATTTTGAAATTCTTTGAAATATGGTTGCTAAGCAACTGATAAATTAAAGAGCAATGTAAAAAGAAATGTATTTTAAAATTTGTAAAAAAATAGGAAAATAAAATGTTTTATATTTCCCGAACGGATGCAAAAAATTTTCCAACAATTTAAACAATTAATTTCTAAATTCTAATGAATGTATCAGCAAATTTTCAAAGCTACTGGATATATTTAAAACCTCCATATCGAAAATTTTAGCATTAATAATTTTACGTTGAAATCCATTATTCAAATATGCAATTTTCGTTTCAGTTAAAAATGAAATTTGAAAATCGTCTGCATTCCCATAGGAAAGCATTATGACCTAAAAAGAAATGTTCTATATTTCTCGAACGAATGAACCAAATGTAACCAAAAACTATACAGCTCATTCCGGGTACCTCACCAACATACTCACCAAAAATCAACCTAATCGGATCATTTTTACGGGAGGTATCGCGGTACAGACAGACAGACAGACGGAAACCAAAAACTTTTTGCGTCTCCACAGTGAGCCTCAACTGACGTTTCGGCAATAAAGTGATTGTAATAGGTCAGTTTCTAAAGAAATCAACCTAATTTAGAATAATACAAAATATACAGAGGCTCAGCACTCAAAAGAATAATACTGTGCTCAAACAATAACAACATGGCAATAAACAGTAAGATAAAATAATGCTTTACCTCATATCATAAGACTAAATTCCAGTTTCAATTTTTTTTTTAAATGTGTGGAACAAATGTAGCGGTAATATTAGATGACAAGTTGGAAATTGTATGTCAAACGTGACAAATGAGTTGCGTTCGTACTATAGCTAGTTACATAAATATTCAGATCTTGATGATTTTTAATTCTGTGAAATGAATTATATCGTCTGCAGATTAATTTCTGTAATAAAATAAGAATCTCAGTCGCTTGACGATTAATCCTCGGAAGCTGCTATAACAAGAAAGTAATGATTTTTTTAAAAATAATTCAAATTTCTTAATAAATAGTTTTATTAATATCTTCTAAAGTTTTGATTCGATTTTCATAAAATTTGAAATGTCACGACAAAATTCTGCAAAGATTATATATATATTAAATTTCAAATCATTTGGTTGAGTAGTTTTTGCGCAGACAGACAGATGGACGGACGGACCAACCTAAGAACCCTGTTTTGATGTGGTTTAGTTCAGCAGAGATATGTTGATATAAGACTAAATTACTAAAAATTAAAGTTATAAGAATATACAGACTCACTTGTGTTTTTATATTTGAAGACTGACGAATATTCTGGAAAATTTCATTATGTGACACAGCATTTGTAGTCGGTGAGAGGCGATTTGATTTGTTTTCTGACAAAGCTAACATTGTCTTTACAACTTCTGCAGCTTTTTCATCCAAATGACTAGCACAAGCATGAATTATTGATTCATTCCTGCATATGTAAAAATAATCATGCAATATACTTTGACATAAAACTTTTGAAATATAAGGATGATATAAACACTCTTTACAGAAAAAGAAAGGAAAAAAATTAAAGATATAGATTAACATCTTATTTATAAATAAATAAATATACAAACAAACAACAGATATTAAAAAATGAAAATGTATTGCTGGAGAGGAAAACTTGAGAGTTAATATAAGGCAGGAGATATTTATATTACAGTGGAACTTGGATTATCCATGGTTTCATTAACTAGATATTCAATTATCTATGGAAGTGATGCGTGAGATTTTGATGTCTGAAAAAAAGAGTACATTCAATAGGTATATATTTTTAGTCATATCCTTTTCTTCCCTTGCTTCTCAAACCTTTTGCTGTTATATTTAGAACAGTCAAAACAACACTAACTTAAGAAGAATTAGAAATTATGTACAGAAGAAAGAAAACAAAAAGAAACAAAAATATCTTCTTTTGCTGGATTTAAGATCTGCTTTTTATTTTATGTAAAAACATATCTGAACATTTTTTTTTTTTTTTTTTTTTGCTTTATACAGTTTTGTGGGTCACTGGTGAATTACTAGTGCAAAGTAACAATGTTTAAATAAAAATTTGTAGATAAATAAAAATAATACAAAAACAAATTCAGAATTATTCAAAGGCATCATATAAATAGGAGAATGTATTCACAAAGTTTTAAGTGCTTACATATTTTTTAGTTGCTTATTACAAAAATGTCAGAACTGAGAATTCATTTTAATATAAACATTTGTACATATAAACATTGAAACTTCTTTTAGAAATTCACAAAGATCTAACAAAATTTCTATTTCTTATGACGACTTGTAATTGCTGTTGTTCTAATTAAAGAATTTAATACTAAGAGGATTATTTTTATCTTTATTTATAATTTAATAACTTTTGGTTTTATACTGAGCATATGTAAAATAATCATTTGATACACATATGCTCACATTATATTATGTAGCATAATAATTATGTAATAAAATATCTTATAAATAAAACAAATGCCTTGAAGTAAAAAAAAAAAAAAAATGAAATTATCACAGTAATGCACAGTAACAAAAAATAAAATATTTTCCCTATCTTGAGAGTTTTGCATCTTTTTAATCTAATCATAATATATTTTTTATTCTATTAATTATTATTATTGTAAAATATGCCTTAAAATTACTTTAGCTACACTACACAGAATAAAGGTAGATTTGAAATTATATTACAGCATTATTATATATACTTAAAACGCTAAGCGTTTTCTTTGGGCATTTCGTGAGAGAAAATTACTTCATAAAATTATATGATTCGTATTTTAAATTACAGATATTTTGCCACAGATTTGTTATTGTGTATTCATTTGTACAATACTTTTATTAATTAACAGAAATTTAAATTTTAAATTTTTGTTATTTTTTATTTCTTTAAAATGGGGGCAACTGGATTACTTCCATTGTTGCGAGGAAAAGGGATAAATAATGAAAAATATTCAGATACGTGGCTTTTTGGCCGAATTTTTTAATTTGCAAGTTAAATTTCGGTAAAAATATTTATTGACGTGCACTTTATTTTTTAGAGGCAAATAAAAATTCATATTTATTTTGACGTCGTGGAAATATTATCCATTGGGTTTAGTTTATCTTTATGCATTATAACTTTATTAATGCCATTTTTGCATTACAATTAAATACAAAATATATTTTTATTTGTTTACATTAGGGGTGCACAACCTTTTTAAGCGAAGGGCCACTTACAAAAATAACTGGGTTGTCGAGGGCCACCATCAGAAAATTTTTGTTTCGAGGAGGTGTGACCGGGGGGGGGGGGATCAGATTTTAAAAAAACATAAATTTTGTAAACATAAATTTGGTAAATTTAGCCCCCTAGGTTCCTTCCTTCCAGTCAACGTATTCAGTTCTGTTGGCAAGGATGTATAACATTTTACGTTTGTATTTATACAAGAGATATAGCTAAGATTATTTTCAAAGAGTGAAAATACTCCTTGACTTTATTTGAAGGAATAAATTTAGCTTTAAACATTGCCAGTGCCGAAAAAAAATTCTGCTTTCATGAATGAAGGTGGAGAGGAGAAGAAAAATATATTATTCTAAATTGTACTTCTTAACATATTCAGTCATAAAATGTGGATATCAAAGGGGTGCACAATAGGGTGGGCCGAAAAAATTCAAAAATTGTTTTTCAAGTCGTAATACCGTGGAAAAGTTGCGAATTGGGGAGACTAAAAGTTGGTAAAAAAAGAAATAAAATCGGTTTATATTTTCCGATCGCGCATGTGCTGTAAAGTTTGCTAAAATGGGGAAAATTGACATTTTTACAAAAAAATTTTAAATTTTTAAATCAGCCTCTTCACGAATGTAATAGCTGAAATTCTTATCTATTACACTAACAAAACATAATGGATAAATATTATTTAAATCCATCAACATCTACCGATCGCGCATGTGCTCTAAAGTTTGCCGAAATTCGCAAAAATGCACATTTTTGCAAAAAAACTTTAATTTTTTAAATTGCCTCTTCACGAATGTAATAGCTGAAATTATTATGTATTAGAAAAAGATAATGTATAAATATTACTTAAATCCTTAAATTCGTCAACATATTCTAGTCGGGAATTGCATTAATGAAATTTTGAAAAAAATAATTACAAATAACGATAAATCACAGTTCAAGGGAAAACAATTCAAAACTTAACTTTCTTTGTTGGTTTTTTTTTTATTGAAACCAAGTTTAAATGTTTAAAACAAATTATGTTAGACCATTAGTATTATTTATAAACACATTTTCTTATTGGAAAAACTAAGTTTTATGTGAAGAGAGCCATAAATCCACGAACGCATGTTGGACAATTGAACATCACCGTTTTTACTCATTCTTAGATGAAGGTACTTTGAAATCAGATTTATGTGCGAAGTTAGGCTTGGTTGACCTTGACAGCAGTGTTGTTCTGATAAAACCATCACTAGACTCAGCTCCAGAAACTTTTACTGAGGCTTCTGTTACGAGTTTTAAACATCGTTCAACTGCTTGATTATGAACTGGGAAATTCTGGAATGTTATATCCCAATTAGGATCTGAGCCACTTTGAATACGTAAGTTAATCTCATCGCACTGATATCCTTTAATATCGGGGGAGAAGATAAATCACAGTCCATCCAGTTAATTATATACGAGTAGACTTGAGCCTTGAAATTGAGCTTTGGAGGCATGAGTGTTCTGATAGTTGTTCTCTTTTTATTTAACTGTCTTGCCTTTAGAATTCGTTGAGGTACCTTGCTCGTACCTTGAGGATTGTATTGCTTGGTACACACGTTTTGGTCCGTCTGTAAAGTATTTACTTGTTTTAATACTAAACCACATTGGCATGTATGACTTTAGAATAAACCTAACTATTTCTTGAAGTTCAGATGTCGGACTTTCTTTACTTATGTACAATCTGAGAGTTCGAAAGGCTGTTGTCAACCACCTCGAGTGTGACAAGAGACCAGGATTTCGTACAGCCAAATCCTCTTTACAGTTTCCCGACTTTATTGCCATTGAAATATCGAGTAGATATTGCTGATCTTTACTTAATTTACTTCTATCTATTATTGGGATATGACAGTCAATACTCTTGAAGCTAATCACTGGATGCTTTTCGCAGCCAATGAGCTTTTCACCGATTGGCCTTCTCAAAGATTTTTAACCCGTTGATTTACCGTTAACGTATTGAAACAGATGCCTGAATGGCAGTTCATTAATATGAAGAAGGAAAACTGCTCATTGTCACAGTTTCCCCAAATGCATTTCCATTCTGCGAATCAGACTGTTTTACAAACATGTGTTAATATTAGTGCCATCACATCCTATGACACAATTTTTCAAGAGAAATGCCACAACCAGGCAGATAAGAAATAACAGAAGTGACATTATGTTCAGAATTTCCAGAAGTAGGAGTTAAATGGCCGATGTAGACTGAGCCAGGTTCTTGAATTAGCGAGTAATGCTTTTCCGTTTTTACTCTTCGGAACCTTTTTGAATGAGCTACATCCATCCCTAATGTGTTGTCTTTCCTCCCATCCAAATAGAGAACTTGTAGTGTAAAATCGTCAGATTTATTTCACGATTCAGCCCTAATATTTTGTTTTTGTCTTCTCATTTCGTTTTTATCTATATCATGGGAGACGTCAGAATCGGTAATTAATCCTTGAGCCGAGCCAATTACAACATGTGCGTGAATTTCTTAGATTTGACTAACTGTTGCGCTATCGGATTAACTTAACAAAATTGAACGATTTTTTTTTTACAAAATTTTTAAATTTATAAAGTGTTATTGTTTCGAAAAAGAGTCACTAAGAGCTATTACATTTAAATATTGACAAGCTAAGTAAGATAAACGATTATCGTAATAATGTGATTTTTGCCAAATTTCGGCAAAGTTTAGAGCACATGCGCGATTGGAAGATGTTGATGGAATTAAATAATATTTAAATATTATGTTTTGTTACTGTAATAGATAAGAATTTCAGCTGTTACATTCGTAAAGAGGCTAATTTAAAAATTTTGTAAAAATGTCAATATTTCTACATTTTAGCAAATTTTACGGCACATGCGCGATCGGAAGATGTAAACCGATTTTATTTATTTTTTTACCCATTTTTAGTCTCCCCGATTCGCAACTTTTCCGCGGTATTACGACTTGAAAAACAATTTTTGAATTTTTTCGGCCCACCCTAGTGCACAACCTTTATAAGAGGAGGAGCAGTCACAAAAATGACTGGATTGTCGAGAGCCGCAACATCCATAGGGTGGACAAAATTTTGTTTCGGGCAAGGAGGGGGGGGGGGGGGGGGGGGGGTGTCGGCCCAAAAATTTATAAAAATGCTAATTTTAAAAGGAGGGTTAGCTTCCTATACTCAACCACCTCCTCAGTCAGTTGGAAAGGATGGAAAAAACTTGCATTTTTTTTCCATGCGCGATTGACAATATTCATAGTTTTTTCCTAGTAATTGATGAAATTCACAATTATTACGCACACGTTCGGCGAAATTTGGGGTTTATACGCACCCGATCGGCAAAATTTGCGATTTTTACGCGCGCGATCGGCGAAATTCATGATTTTTACGCGCCCGATCGGCGGAATTCATGATTTTTACGCGCCCGATCGGCGGAATTCATGACTTTTACGCGCCCGATCGGCGGAATTCATGACTTTTACGCGCGTGATCGGCAAAATTTACAATTTTTACGCATCCGATCGACGAAATTTACAATTTGCACGCACCCGATCGGCAAAATTCGCGATTTTTACGGGCCCAATCGGCAAAATTCGCGATTTTTACGCATACGATCGACGAAATTTACTATTTATATGCACCTGATCGGCAAAATTCACGTATTATACGCACCCTATCGGCAAAATTCATGATTTTTACGCACCCGATCGGCGGAATTCGCGATTTTTACGCGCATAATCAGCAAAATTTGCGATTTTTACGCAGACGATCGACGAAATTTACAATTTACACGCACAATGATCAGCAAAATTGGCCATTTATATGCACCCAATCGGCAAAATTCGTGATTTTTACAGACCCGATCGGCAAAATTCGCAATCTTTACGCGTCTGATCGGCAAAATTTGCAATTTATACGCACCTGATCGGCAAAATTCGCGATTTATATGCACCCTATCGGCAGAATTCGCGATTTTTAAGGGCCCCGATCGGCAAAATTCACGATTTTTTACGGGCCCGATCAGCAAAATTCGCGATTTTTACGCGTCCGATCGGCAAAATTTGCGATTTATACGCACCCGATCGGCAAAATTCGCAATTTATACGCACTCTATCGGCAGAATTCGCGATTTTTAAGGGCCCAATCGGCAAAATTCACGATTTTTTACGGGCCCGATCGGCAAAATTCGCGATTTTTACGCATACGATCGACGAAATTTACAATTTATACGCACCTAATCGGCAAAATTCGCGATTTTTACGGGCCCGATCGTCAAAATTCACGATTTTTACGCAGGCGATCGGCAAAATTAGCGATTTTTATGCAGGCGATCGGCGAAATTTACGATTTTTTGCACCCGATCGGCAAAATTCGCGTTTTATATGTATGCGATCGACAACATTTGCGATTTTTACGCACCCGGTGGGCGAAATTTGGCAAAATTTCTATGCACCCGATCGGCGAAATTCGTGATGTTTTCGCGTCTGATCGGCGAAATTGATCCGCGGGCCACCAATAATCCGATCGCGGGCCACTTTTGGCCCGCGGGCCACAGGTTGTGCACCCCTAGTTTACATGGTGGTTAAGCATAAAAGTAACGTATATGAAGTATGTGTGAAAATTTTGTGACATTGAAAATGACATTATGCTTAGCTTGAAATGCATTTTATCACTGATAAAACTAAAGAGAAAAATTTATATACTTGTGTCAACATGACGTAACTTTAACTGATTTTTTAATTCTTAATTATTAAGATTAGAATTGGAGCCTTTATTGATTGCATCCATTGATTACATGTTACCAATAACTTTTTTTTATTATTATTATAGGTTAGAGGATTTTCTTTGTTAAGAAAACTCACAAAAGTAAAACATTTTAGGAAAATTTAAATTATTAAACATAGTGTTATGGTAAAAAAAATAAAAAAAAGTTGAAATAATGATTTTTTTTTTTGAGTTAGAATAAACAATGTAAGGCTAATATTTTATTGGAATTATTTTTGTACGTTTATTATAAGTTCATTTAACAGTCCCTTATTAGTGACAATGTCTTATTTCATTCACTGTGGATTTCTCTGCCAATGTCAAAAAATGGTAGTCCACTTTTGGACGCCAACCAAAAGTGGCAATTTTTGAAATTGTATAACAATTTTGACAACAAACAGTGCTATCAATTTTGCTTTCATTGCGCTTACATCACTTCTAAATACTTTACAATTTCAATTCTTACATCATCAATTAGAAAGAATTTTTTTTCAAATCTATCTCAACACTTTGCTTTAATAACGTAAAGTAGCTCCTGCTTGGAAAGTTGCCACAATTGGAAATTAATTATCCTAACCAGCATAAAAAGTTAAAAAAAATATCAATAATTTAAAAAAGATGATAAATGCATAAGATCAGATTATCCATAAGAAAGACCATTTTGGCATTAAACTGAAATCTGTCAGCAAAAAAACCTATTTTCAGTTTATGTTGAACATAAAATTGTTTTTTGTCGAATTTGTTGATGTATGTGTTGCATCAGAATATGCTAGGAATTGTATTTTATTATTTTTCTAAAGATGCATTGGGTATTTCACTGTATAAGAGCGAAAAGATCCCCGATTGTGGAAAAGGGATAATCATCCTGATTATGGAACGGGACCGAAGAAACCATACAAATAAATTACACTTGAAAATATTAAAAATCTGCCTCATCTGCAGATTGTATATTATTATTGAAAAAAACTTCTCTATCTTTACATAAAAATTTGCTTAGCTTAAAACAATGGATGCATTTTAGAAGATATTGATTTGAAACGAACAATGATTAAAGAGGACATTTAAAAACTTTTTTTAACATCGAATTTCGACAGTGTCTTTGGGCAGATGCAATGCACATGCATATAGGGGATCACTGGTTGCATTATCACAAGGGGAGAGATGTGTGCTTTATTTATTATGTTCTTTTATTTACTGAATATAATATGAACATAGTAATATACTATTTGTATGACTCTCATATGTACATGAAATTTTATTTCTTGCAGTGGTGAATATGACGGTAATCTCTTAACTAATATGCATTACACAGTTGTTTACGAATTGTTTGTTTGGAGTTTGCATTGAAAATAGTACTGTATTTCACTGAAGGAAAAAAACTTTTAAAATAAAATTTTTGAAACACTTATTCATACTCTCCCCCCATCTTAAATTATAAAGAAGCTTATTTTACTGATACTCTTATAGTAATTTTTTCCGCCAAGTTTTGACGGGACGAGTTCCATCTAGTTAGATATAATTTTCCTTTCTTTTTTAAAACTTTAATTTTGTGTAAAATTAATAATCCACATATTGTGAATTACACAGATTATGTTTAAATCTCCATCTTGTTAATTTTCATAATAAAATTAAATTAAGGATTTATTTAATTTAAATATATTTTACTTGTAAAATTCAAAATGTATTTATTAATTTTACAATTTCACTTCAGTACAATCACCAATAGCTGTTGGCAACAGCTACTATTATTGCTAACAACTGCTGGTGTTATTATATTATATGGTGATGTTAAATTGAGATTATATATTTTTTTCTTTTGTACAACAAAAGTGTATTAGTGATAGTACATGCACATGTAGAAATATGCCCAACAATGTGCAAATAGAAAAAAACATGATCATAACAATATCAGAAAGTTAGCAATTTATCTGAAATTAAATAATGGGTGAGGGGAGAGAAGAATATACTTTTTTAATGAAAAATTCAAAATCATCCAAAAATCTGTGTAAAAATCTTACATGTTTTATGTTTTCTAAGGTACAAAGCTAATTAAAAACCCAATAAACAAAATAAAATAGAATCATATTCTGTAATACTTGTCACTAGATAAACTAGGAAGGAGTAAATGATAAATTTATTCAATATTGATAACATAAAAAATACTTTTCCATTATATTTTTACTAACTGACCCGCCCAGCATTGCCCAAGCCCGTAAAAATAAATTAAAAAACAAGTTTTTAATATCAGTTTGAATGACCCAAACCCTGTTGAAAGTGAGCCCATAGAACACAAGAAAAGAATAAGCCCCCAAGCGGTGGAATTTGATCCCCTGTAAATTTAACGAATTTCCTTTAACATTAATACAATATTTAATTTACGGATGAAATCCACCCGCCTCTCTCTAAACTTAACCACTTATTTTCAACAATAACACAATTTTTAATTTACGGCTGTAGTGAGTAAACATAAGTTGATGCCGAAAAAGAAGATTAATATTTAAAAATAGGGTGGTAGTTGAGGGTCTAAGGCAGCGCTTCCCAACCTTTTTTCTTTCATGTACCCCTTGCTTAGGTTTTTCATTTCGGAGTACCCGCTATTTATCATTAACACCCACCCCCCCTATCTTCTCCCGCATATTATTAAAATCTTCATCTCCCATGAACAAAAATACAGATTTCAAGAATTATGCATTATTATATTTCCTATTCATTAAGGGAGCACTGATGTTTTCAGTTTTATTTAAAGAATTAGGTTTATTAGTTATCAGAACAGGCCTATTATAACAGCTACCCCCAGGTTCTCTTGCATTTCTAAATAATCAGATTGTTTTGAAGAACTTTTAGTTCCCGAATCATCAGGTTTAATTTCAGCTGTAGTTGCAGTACTCTTAAGAAATCCAGATTGCAACGACTTATCCATTTTAAACAGAAAACCAAATCATTAAAATATTTAGTAAACATTTCAAGTTAAATACTTATTAAAGGGAAGGAAGCTTTCCAATTAGTACACGTTAGTGATATAACTCCGCCTATTCGAAAATAAAAATAAGGGTCTGCTTTTCAACGCTTTTAAAATTAAAATCTAAAACCAACAGCTCTGGCGTAATTTAGGCGTTTTGCAATTATTATTAATAAGAAACAATAAGAAACAAGAGGTGGGAAAAGAACATTGTATAATGATCAATGGAAGTTTTCACAAAGACTGGGGAAAATATATAAGTACTCGTGCAATATGATTAACAGTGTGCGGAGCTAATGACGTTGAATTATCAATGAATTATTGGGTCTAGTGGCCTTTACCCTCATTTTGAGTTAACATATTGAAATTACACATGAGGCTTTTAACAATTTAGGGCAAAAATTTTAAAGGGGCCCCGGGTCTCAAAAAATAAAAAATCAGGGTCATCAAGACCTGCCTTGGCCTATCTGCACCAAAATTTTCAGACTTCTACATGCGGTAGGTAGATTTCGCTAGCCATTGCAAGCAGACAGACACACACAGACAAACAACTTTCTTTTATTAGTATAGATTATTATTTAATCTATAATAACATACAATTTTTAAATATTTTAGATATTACAGATTATTTTAAACAAAAAATAAGTAAAGTTGGAAAAAAAAAAAAGAGAGAGAGAGAGGGGACACTTCAAATTGTCACAAAATCTCCAAATTTTAATATTCACATTGTCACAAAAATGGACGTAGTCATTTGACTGGAAATTATGTGTTCTTTCAATTTATGTTATTAAAAAAGCTTAGAGGTCATCTTTATAGTGAAATTGTGCCAAACTCAGAAAACTTCAATACAAACACCTAAATTTGACATGATATTTAGCTTTTTGGTAAATTTTACCTTAGGATAACAAGTCATTTAGTTCAGTCAAGTAATTTAGGAATTATCAAGGTTTCAAGTTTGGAAGTCCTAATGTTAAATTCATTTCTAATTGTTGCAAAACAGATTGCAATGCAAGTAATTTTTTAAACATAACTCAAAACCTACTTAACAGAATGAGCTGTCATTTGGATTTGCATATTTGAAGCTTCTAGAAATTTATTTCTGTTAAAAAATTCATAGGCTGCATTTCATATTTGTTTCGAAAAAAAGATATGAATTGTATATATGAATATATTTATCAATTTTTAGAAGCTTCAAACATGAGAATCCAAAATTACAGCTCATGTCATTAAACAGTTTTTGAGTTATGCATAAAAAACTACCTACATTGCAATCTGTTTCAGAAGGATTACAAATTAATTTAACATTAGAAGTTCCAAACTTTAAACTTTCATCATTTTTAAACTACAGTAATCCCTTAACATTCGCGAGTTTTGATTATTGGCCAACATTAAAATGCGGAAAACTTAACATTTGCGATAATCTGACTTGATTATTCGCGATTTTTTTTAAATGATATCTTTGCTTTTTCAGAATTTACAGTGGTTAAAGATTGTTTCCCCTGTGTTTTCTCAGCATGTATTTACAAATCAATTTTCAGTTGTCTACTGAAAAAGCAGCGAGTGTTGTAGGAAAACAAAATAATAACAGCAGAAAAATACTCTTTGCAACGGGTATATTAGAAGTGGTAAGGGAACGTTATCTTCAATCTAATAATTTAAAATGTGCTTGTGCACGTTCTCGTACAAATTGAGCTGAAGCTGCATACATTATCATCTCTCTGTGAATAAAGAGAGAGAGTCGAAATTACTTTATTAAAAAAAAAACTATGCTTTTTAGCAGTAATTATTTCTCCAGTCAGTTAATTTGAATTATCTTCATTAAATAAATTTCATAAATATGAATATGTGTGTACATTCATACATATATGTTATGCATAAGGTACTGCCTTTGTTTTCTTGAAATACTGTGCTACTCTAGTTAAAATTTTATAGAACGTAACTCCTTTTTTAGTGAAGAGAGATAGACTCAACATTCGCGAGGTTTCCCTGGAACGTAACCTTCGCGAATGTTAAGGGATTACTGTACTTGAATGAATGACATCTTGTTTGGTATCCTCAGTTAAAATTTACTGAAAAACACAAATATGTCAAAATTACACACTCTTATTGAAAATTTCAGAGTTTGGTACCATTTCACTATGAAGACAACCCCTTAAGCTTTTTCTAATAACATAAATTGAAAGAAGACATAATTTCCAGTTGAATGGATATTTCCATCTTTTCTGTAGCAATTTGAGGATTAAAACATATAAGGTTGTTCTTTTTTGGTGGTGGGGTGGGGGCTGTACATTACACATGCATAGATATAAATAAATGCTTAATTGCATAACATTTTCTTATATATTTCTGAAAGGAAAATGAATGTAAAAGAATTTTCACTTCTCATATTTATCTCTACAAAAAAATATCAGCATTAATTTAAGATTTCATCATACCTAAAATACTCAATGTATTTGTCGTGATTTATCTTCCAATAAATATCTTTGTCAGGATACTCAATTTTTCGTTTTTTAGGTAAAGGTTCATCTGTTAAACTTGATTCTAGTAACTGCAATTGTATCTGGAAGAAAAATAAATCAAAAATAAACTTAAAATATTGTAGAAGTTAGTTCAAGTAAGAGTCAGCTCATTATGTACCATATTTACTTGAATTTAAGATGTGCCCAAATCAAAGATGCTCTTTATTCCTTAGCCATGAAGATCAGAATTTTTCTTTAAAACTCATATAGCACATTCTTGACATATATATATATATATATATGTTATATAAAAAATTTATTTCCTTCGTATCCTTCCATTTTATTCGCATTAATATTTTAAAATTAATCTAACTTCTGTCATAGTCAGTATTTCCTTAATTCTTAATAATATCTATTCCTATTTAAAGTCCTTTTAAAAGTAAATATCCGTATATTAATAATTATTTTATTCCAAATCTTAATCTAAAATTTAAGATCATTCGTAACTTTTATCAGTTCCCCAATCTATAAAATTCTGAGACGCGTTCTCATTTCGAATGTTTTTTAAAGCCATTTTCTTTTTATTATTATTATTATTATTGCTCTGAATTTTTCGCGCGCTTGGTATTTTAACTTCTAAATTGGTCCGCACCCAAGTAAGGGATTCTTTACTGTTTTAGCCTCGCCCTCTAGCCTCATTCGTTGGGCTGGAGCTAGCTTCTCACTCATTGGGTTGTGCGCTCGTGACGTAATTCTGTGTATGTTTCCGCGGAGAGAACAAAACTCGCTCGCACCGGTCGGAGCGAGAGATTTTTGACGTTTTCAGAAGCTAAACAAATATGTGTCTGGTATTTTTAATTCCATAGAATATTCATCTGGCCCAGTAACATCTTAATTCAATGAAGTGAAGCAACGTTAGCCCGAGGGCTATAAGTTTTAGACCTTTTGGAATTGTTTCTGTGTTGTTCGTCTTCTAATAAAATTATTTGTCTGGAGATTGGCTGGATTTATTGGAAAACTTTGGTGGAATCATTTCATTGCCTTCTACTTTGCCATACTCGCTAATATCGACTGCAACTTGCTATATAGTTGAAGGACTGCCATCTTTTCATCGAATATTATTCATCGTAATATCTCAACCTCGTCAAAATGCTATATATATATATATATATATATATAACAAAATTTAATTATCATATTATATGGTTTAGAACAAAATTTAAATTGATTAAAATTGTTTCAAACTCAAAATTAAGGTCCGATTCTGAGAACTTTTAATTTGACTTCTTCAATATTGTTTGTGTCAGAGACAAAATAAAACAGTATTGTTGCCATGGAAACAACTATTTACTTATTCAATATCTACAAAATGTATAAAGACAGCGTTCTTAATCAGGAAATTACTTTTAAAATACAATTAAAATTTATCTAGCCGGTGAAATCCTGTAAAATTAAATAATGGCAGCAACATGCAGCTTGTATATATTATGTGAGCTAATAGAAATAATAATAAACTATTTCATCATTTAAGTTTAAATTCATTAAGTACTGCGCATTTAAACACTCATTTAACAAGCAATTTCTAAATGCATTAAACTCGCTTGCATTTGGTGAGGAAAAAGTGTTGCTCAGATAAACAAAAATATTGAAGAGACTTGTATTAAATTACTATAATAATAATAATAATAATAATAGCCTAAAAGGTTTAGAAAAAAAATGCATTGTTTCCTTAAGACAATTTATCCTCAAAAAATTCAAGATTAGCTCTAGAATGTTATACTGTTAATGAATACATATTTGTAATTACACAACTAGTTCCAAATTTTCAAGGAAGAAAATTCAATAATAAATTTGAAGAAAACTCAAAAACTAAAAACACATATTAAAAATAGAACTGTATGTAATAATTATGGAACACTTCAAAATACATAACAAAATTTTAAATAATTTAAAATAAATTTAACATGCAGAATGTAGAGCTACAATGATAAAACATACAAATAGAAATTTTCCATCTAAGAGAAAAAGTGTCCAAGGCAGAAGTCAAACTCCAGACCTCTGGCTTAATATGCCAGCTCTCTATTAACTAGGCTATCCTGGACAAGTTTGGCTGACATCATTCACTCAGACAACCTTTAGACAATGACATCCAGTCTGCAATTTTACACAGCTCAAAAGAATAAACTGCACACAATGGAATGGCTCCTGACCTGGCAACTTTTTTTCTCAGTTGGAAGATATTTACTTATATGATTTCTTTATTAATGAATATGATGGAGTTAAAAAAAAATAGATAAAACCTTTTTAAAATACTCAAAGACAAAGATAAAACTTCCAACTATTATTTAACCATAATCCAAAACAAAACTGATAAATTAGAATTTTCAAGTAGCATAATTTATAAGCAATTTCTCTGAATTACATATAACTTTCAGAATGCTTAAAAAAAATAAAAATCATTAAGAATTTTTATTAGTAAAATAAAATGTTTCTTAAAAGTTTCAATTACCTTAGGTACAAGGAAAAATTCATGGTCAGAAATGGATACGTTTGGCATTAACTCATTGTTTGAAGGATGAGGATAAGGACAACGAATAAGAAAATGTTTCTCAACTAACTGTACAAACTTTTCTTCAATTGTTTTTAGAGAATACCCTGTAAAATAAATCAAATGTGAATATGATATACATTTACACACAGTTGTAACTTTTTTTACAGATTAATAGGAATCTCAAATCAAGAACAAATTTCCCATTAGGAAGATTCACAGTGTAGAAATTGGCATTGGATAATAGAAGGGGGAAAAATAGCTTTGTTAATAAAAACATTAAAACTTATAACAATATTATTTTTGACTGATATACAAAAACAGATCCATCATTAGGTACAAAAAGAACCATGTGTAACTAAGAATCATCCATATTATAAGAATGGAAAAAAAAGAGAAAAAAAAATTGTCAAGTAAAATAGATGATGCAAAGGTAGAGGAAAAAATCATTAGAATAATTATTTTTAATATTTTTATATAATTACGAGAATGTATTTACTTGCACAAACCCCACTCCTTAAAAAATAAAAAAAGTCAATCGGTTTCGGACCCAGTTGCAGACCTTTACCCATCTATTTTCAGTTATTTTCTGCCTGCATACAAACCTTATACATTTTTTCCACTAATACACAAACACACTTTCACATTTGAATATTTAATACTACGTAAATAGGATAAGAAGACTTCTTCCTTAATCGAATTGACAGGGAAGGTTAACATCTAACATGAGCAATGCTGGTAATAATGTGGTTTCGAGTATATGAGGGTTACAACATTAGTTATAACAATGAAATTTATTATTAAAATATTTGAAAAAAAATTTTGTTATGAAAAAATTTAAAGAAAACTTTTGTTTTTTAACTGTATCTTTTAAAATTCTGCACCGAATTGTACAAAAAATAAACTATTTGATACACTGTACAACCAGTGTTCGAAATTAAAATTAGCAGTTGTTAGTCGTCGAATACAACTAAATTATTCCATTTGATGACTACAAAAGTATTCTTGGTCGTCAAATTTGACGCCTAGTTTTTTAAAAACATTTATTAACTATTATTTTAATGGTTAACACACACAGAAAATAAATAAATAAAAATAAAATAGTGCATTTTCTGATTTTATTTTAACGAGATTCAAATGTAAATGTATTATATATATATTTTTTTCACTAAATTCAATTGTAGTTATTAACGTTGGAGAACATTTTGTTTTACATGATTAAGTGTGTTTTTCAACTAATTTCTAAGAATGCTTTACATCAGTTTTACAGCTGTTTCAATTATTATAATCTTGGAGATTAAGAACTTCAATAATTTTAAATAAAAACAAAATATTTGTGTTTTCTTTTTAAAGTAGCATACAATATTAGTTATGTTAAAAATGAATTATAAGAATTGCAACCAAAATTTTCAATTTGACATCTAAGGTTTTTACAGTAGGGGTTATTTGACACCTACATTTTATTTCCCAATTTCTATCACAGTGTACAACATTCTAGTAAAAATTCCATTAAAATCTATGCAGTAATTTTTGTGTGATGCCTTACCAACATACAAAGAGACTTAGACAGTTTTATATAATAGTATGATTAGCACAGTTTTTTTCTCTTTTATTATCTGATGCCAGTTTCTTGGTGCTTTTTCATGTCAACTAATTCATAACTGAATAATTACTACATAAAGGTAAAGCAAACAAAAGAAATACAAACCAGCACTAAGTGCTTCTTTAGTGTCTTGAAGTCTTTCAAAAACATTTAGAAGAGCTTCACTCATAGTTAAATAGCCGTTATTTAGTATCTCTATCACAAGTGCATCCGCAAGATCTCCACATCTAATAAAAGTAAAGAAATAACAGTATAACAATAATTAAATGTAACAGTAAAATATAATAATATTAATACAGTAAAACCTGTGAAAGCAGAATCACTAGTGAGCAGAAAAAATTTCTGTTTTAGCCAGATTCCCATCTTAGCAAATAGAATTGTATGCTATTCTTTGTACCAAGACCATGAAATTTATCTGTACAAAGCAGGATTTCATTATAAACAGCTTCTGTTTTCATAGATTTTAGTGTATAATAAAAATATTAATACAGTATAAGAAAACAGTATCAGAAGAAACTTCCTAAAAATTAACAAGTGATGGATTATATAACTGAATATAGTACTTTTAGGTTAAAGCTATACTATGTATTTTTAGCATCATATCAGAAGGAAAGAAGCCACCACCACCCTCCCTCAAAACTTTTTATATGTTTCAATTTCTTAAAAAAGAAAAGAGAAAGATAAATATAAAATGTGAACAAACACAGGAAAATGTAGTTTTATTCATTACATCTTAAATGGCTAAATAAAATATGTAAAACTAAAATAAAAAGTAATTGTAAATAATAAAAACTAGCTGATCTGCCAGTGCTGCACATGCCCATGATTATAACCTTAAATATAAAACCTAAAATCAGTGTTAAATCATTTCATAATTTTAAACGAAAATCTTTCCAAATGAACCTAACTTTAGTGTCCCAGTAGCGTAGACATGCTATGTACACTCTGGCTTGCTTTTGCAAAACAAACCCGTAATTTGCAAGAAACTATATTTTCAAACGAAAATGTATCCAAACAACCATTCTATAAGGTGTCCTCAACTCCACCCTCTTGCTCAATCTAGAATTGGTTCAAAAGAAAATAAGAAGGATATGTACTAACTATAGAAAGGGGAGGGGGAGAGAATCATATAATCAAACAATGATTAGAAAGAGACAAAGGCAGTATGAAAAGGAAACATAGAAAATTTAAATAAATGTATGCAAATTTTATATAATGAGCGGGATTAAAAAGATTAAATTGGAAGTAGAAGTAGTGCAAGTCAATTTTTGGTAAATTCATACACATTTTTAGTTGCTCTAATTTTTAACGGCCCTACGGAATTGCCCAGTTTTGCCTCTCCTAAGCATAGTCCTGGATTTACCTTACTTTTCGTGAACTATAATGACATCATGACAACTCCTGGAAGTGCACAGTATTTTGATTAGTAGCAGCAGATGCACATTTGGCAACCACATTCTAATAAATGGAGCATCAAGTTCACTCCTTTCTTGACCAGTAATTATGTCACCTCTAACATTTGTTATGATGTCAACAGCAACATCATTTTTCAAGTTGTTTTAACAATATTATTTGATGAATATTTAAAAATACTTACACCATTTGAGCATAATAAGCATAGCTTTCATAATGAAGCAATAAAAGTACATTTTCATGTTTCACTTTATACTCTACGATTCCTTTTTCATCCAGAGAGAAAACACAAAATCCATGTCGAATAAGAACTCTCATAGCCTGCCTTACCTATATTTAGAAAGAAAAAAAAACTAAATCTAGGTAAAATAAAAAAGAATTAAAGAATTTTTTTACACATTTTACTATGAGTTTAATGAGAATTTTATTAGACAGAGGAAAAAAATTAGATTTGAAACAGACATAGGTTCTTAGTCTGGAGATAATCTATATTTGAATTTTTGCACAACTGAATTGTTCAATTTGGTAGTGCAAATCTTGAACATATCATACAATTTTCTACAGGCAGAAGTAAAAATGTTTAATATATTTTTGTAAATGACAATGTATAATAAAATATGGAAAAGCTTAAAAATCCGTAGAAAATAGCTATTGTATCTGATTAATGGTTCACTCATTATAGACTACAAAAATTTCAATTTATAGTCCAGCATCAAATTTATAGACTATAAAACTGTTTATTTCACTGAATTAGAAATATTGTTTTTGCCAGGCCATTATTTAAAGATACAGCACCCTGCTCTTTTAAAATAGACAAAATGCATCTTGCAATTTTTAAAGAAGTGAAGCAAAATGCATCTCTAACTATAACAGGAAGTCTGTCATAAAAAAAATTTCTCATACCACAGTATTTTTAGATCCCTATGCCTAAGAGCTTGCAAAAAATTATAGAACTTTCTTAGAAAGAAAGTCACGTGTCCATCACATTTTAAAGGAAAAGTTACATTTTAAGACTAGTAAACACTCTCAATGAAGATAATTTGGACCGGAGAGCTCAGTTATGTATATATTTTTTTAAACACCTTGTTTTATTATTTTTTAATAAATAACCCCAATATTAGAGTATAATATTATGTCTGGCTTATTGGTGTTTCATCTCACTTTCAGAAACCTCACCTATTAGCTAATGAACCTTATCAACCAAAATGTAATATTAAATTGTTAACCTTTAACTGTTGTTAATGATCTCACAGGCCACTACTTTTTTAGATTTTTAGAGCTGGTCAGTTTAATTAGCTACACTAGTGAAATTTTGTTTAGTTTGTAGTTCTAGTACTCTCACAAGAGAGTTCTCAATAGGTGAATTTCAATTATAATAATCCTGTACCTATAATTATTGAAACAGAAACAGCATCCTATCAGTTAATCGAGTCTTTATTTATCTTTCAATCAAATGGTCTCAGAGACCAATCACAGCAGCTATGCAACAATTTCTGTGACAGTACTTAAAGATTTGACACAGGTTAAAATAAAAAATTACACATTAATAATTGCAGAGTATTCTGACGTATAATGTGTTCCTGTGCACTGACGATTTGATACTACATATATTTTTCTGTTTTTAGGTAGATTCGCCATACTATACACACCTTCTTCTTTCCAGAATGTTCATTATGAAATATGTAGCATGGAAATACAATGAAGAACATTAAACAAACATAAAGGAAGAAAATGTGCAAAATGTGAAGCTGGGATATGCAATGCTGTGAAGCCTATCCGCTCAGCATAGCTGCTAATTTTTATGCTTTTTTTTTTACAACTAAAATATAATAGAAAATTTTGCCCTATTTCATTGCTAAAATCCGGGATTAAATAAAGCAAATTTTCTTATTAAATTATAGTGGTAACAAAAAAGTGTAAAATTTGGCAGCTGTGCTATTTGCCTATCTGAATATCCACAAAGCATTTTGCATTCTACTTTGGTTCATTCGACTAATCATGTATTCTTTAGTGTTGATTTAATATCTAAATCTCAATTATTGTACTTATCTTTTTTTAATTTTTATTCTTTCACTTTTATACCTGGCATATAATACACACCAGTAAACTGTGATTCATTTTCTTGTTTCAAGAGTGTGTGTTATATGCCGGAATATATGGTAGCATATATTAGGAATCTATTATAATATATATGGACATAAGACTGCAAAAACATAAATGTGATTTTTATATCAGATTTTGGATCTTACAGAAATTTTAGTACCACAATTTTTTTATCAATGTATAATTATGCTAGTTATAATAACTTCATAGTTCACAAGGCATAGTTCAGAGATCATCAGAATCATTAGAATAAATTTTAATTAATAAAACTCTTACTGTTTCTATTGGCAAAGCAACTTTTTTAACAATCATATGGAAAGAACAGGGGGAAACAGTCTTCATCAAAAATGTGCCAACTTTCTCAACAATCTCTCCATACCGCTCTCTCAACATAGCAGAGCACAGGGCAGTAAGAATTTCAGACATGATTAACTGCAAAACAATAAACAAAATAATATAATTCAAAAGGCTTATAAAATCATAAGTTATTTTATACACATTATAATACATATTACAATATATATTTGATAAGCAAAAAAAATGTGAAAATATTCATAATAATGTTGAATAAACAAAGCAACAATTATTTGTGTTATTTTATTTTTTTTGTGGATTTTTTTTTTTTTTAAATAGTTTTTTACTTTAACAGTGTTTCATTAAATAACATTATAAATTTGAATGTTTCAAATTTCAGTGATACCGTATTTTATTAAAAGAATAACTACAACAATAACAAAATGAAATTGTACTTTTGTGGTCTAATTTTTCTGGTTTTCTCAGTTATAAGAACTCTAAAACTTTAGCATGTGGAGCTAATTGTGTATAACTAAATATTTTGGCATCAAACAGGCGTCATGACAAAGCATATGACAAACTTTGCTCTATAAATTTTATAAAGTCATCTGCATACTATCAGTTACTCAAGTATACAATATTATAAGAGGGCATTTTCAAAGCTAAAGATCATAAAAGCCAGGTTAAGAAATTTGTTGTCTGGTAAGAACTTGGAATCCTACATATTATTTCCATTGAAAAGAAATTGTTAAATGATCTGGATGCAGAAGCAATTATTGACTGTTTTGTACAATTAATCATGAACTCAAATATTTGCTAAAGTAACCTTAATACAGTGAACTTCTTGTAATACACTTCTGTGCTTCTGAACTATCTTAACTTTGACAGTAAAAAGCATTCATTAAAAATATTAAAGCTGGTAGATAGTGATAGAGAATCTTACAGTAAAACCTCCCTAAAGTGACCATGCTACATTCCATTAAAAACTGGTCACTCCGAGAGATATTCTCTTAATGGAGGTTGTGTATAAATCTAGTTTTTGATTATTGAAAATAAGGTAACAAGTAGTAGTGTTATAATTGATTTTTCATATTAAGTAATAAATAAAACAATTTAAATACCAAAAGAAAACTTTAATTCTATAAGTTAATTACTGCAAGGGATTGAAAAATGAATAAATTCATGTTTCCTTTGATTTTATAATTTTATCTTTTACAAATTTTATTTCTAAGCCCTTTTGAAGTTTAGTGGATAAATGCAAAAATTTTTCATCTTGAACCAATAATGAAGATTCCATTAATCTATCTACTTCTTTGAGAGTTTTCTGAGAGGAAAAAGCATTGAGTTTACTTTCCAGCGCTCCTAACCATTCATTCCACCCAATTTATTGTCTTGGCATTCTTTTAAAAAAGCCTCTTTATTATCCTAAGTTTTGTTTATCCTTTATTTTTCGACAGTTAAACACTTGAGAAAATTTTCTTTCAGACTTTCCATTTTTATGTTAATTTATAATGTGTATATGCTCCTCTAAGTTTAAAATCACTCTTTCAGCTGTCATTACTGAAAAACAGTACTGAAACTGATGTGCACTGGGAGAATGGCTGAAGCAAGTGATCACAGTCTCAAACATGTTTTGTAACATGGTGACTCGATCATAATAAACAAAGGAGGAGGTAGGAACTTCCCTACAGCAGAAAGGCGATAAATGACTTATCTCTCTCAGGTTCATCAAATATTCTGTTCCAGGATCAAATGGCCAGGAAACAACGAAATTTATTTCCATCTCTTCAAACAAATTGGTTGCTCTTGGCAGGAGTTCCACTGAAAATGGTTTCCGAATGGAGGTAAAATTAACATTGAGCCTATAGAGAAAAATTTCATTCCATGAAAAAATGGTCATTGAAGGAGGTGGTCACACAGAGAGGTTTCACTGTACTTTGTTATCTATTTGATTAAAAATTCTCAAAATAACAGTAAAACATCCACTATTTATAATGTTTGGTATTTTTACTTATTACCAAAGAACATGTATAGCACATGTTTAAGATCAACCCCCCCCCCCCCCCCCACTTCAAATAAAATAACTGTAGCTTTGGTTTCAACCCCTGTATTTTTTAGAAATTTTCTTTATTTGTTATAAAAATTAAACTATAGCATTATAGATGTGGGTGGTGCCCCTTTGTCTCCTGGCAACCAATATTGTCATGCTCAGTCTACCGCTGCATTAAGAGGGTAGTCTGTATGACATCATCAACAGTTATAATCAGGGCTTGACAAATGCAGTCGCCAGGTCGCCACTGGCGACCGACTTTTTCTATCTGGCCACTAAGTTTTTTAATCTGACTTTGTTATTTATTTATTTTCTTTTTTTAACATAAATTTAACTAAAAAAGGAGCACAAACGACATTTTGTCTCTCCAGCACCCCTACTCGTGCGGGCAGCAAGCGCGGTAATCTCCCTATCTCTCGTACTTTTAATGGAAAAGCCAAGTTTAAAAGGTATTTTCCATTTTATGCACACAAAGCGCCATTCTTTTCCGTTCTAGTCGGCTTAGCATGTCATGTGATGAGAATGTGGGGAGAGGGGAGAAGTTTCAATAAGAAACATTGTCAATCCAATCTGTGACATCTAAAAAATTGGTTGCAATGATTAAAAAGGCCTAACGCTTTTTTGTAACTTTCAAATCAGATTGTTATGTTCAGAATTAAAATTGATTAATCTATCACATTCATTTTAAAGAATAATAACATACAAGTGATTATAAGTAATTCATTCGAAGTAAATCCATAAAACTTAATTAAAATTTCAAGAATAATTCGTTTTAATAAAAATAATATGCATCTTCTAAATATTTCTTCCCCCGCTTAAAATGTTTGGCGCCTGGCACGTGTTTGCATGTACAGCGTCACTCTGTCTTGGAGGCAGGTGTCTGGTACTGGGTTGTTACTCAAGGATAATTTATAATTACATTGTTTGGATTATTATCTGCAGTAAATGGAAATAAAAAATCATTGATTGCACTTCAGAAGGGTAAGCTTTTATTTATTTATTCTTACATTCCTATCGTAGATCGTTGGAACGTTAGAAATTTTTTTTTTTTTTTTTTCAAAATAAACTTTAGCCGGCTGCTCATCCCGTTATGTTTAGTAATCCCAATGCAGGAAAACGTTTTTCTTTTCTTTTTCTTTTTTCATTTTAGCAATGTATATTACTGCGAACGTCACAATGTTTAATTAAATTTGTTATAAAATGTCTCATTATAGATGCCGCAAAGTTACAAAATATTAAGAAATAAACTAGAAATTATATTCAAACATAAAAAAAAATCAAACTTTTATTTTTAATTTGGTAAAACTAAGAGAGTTCATTAAATGCACATTTCGAAATAATAAAATCAGAATTATTTGACTGAATTCGACAGGCTAAATAGGCAAAAAATCGTTTTCCAGTTTCACTATTTTATCGATGCTCTCTCATTAGGTATAGATTTTGTAGCACACAACTATTCGGAATTTTGAAGCATTCGGCAATCAGCATTTCCCGAAAATGTCAATTATTCAGATTTTACAATATAATCCTTTTTTTTTCAGAGATATAAATTTGGATATGTTTCCTTATAAAACTTAGTTTTATTGTCTTTTTTAATTAAGTACTATTCTGAGCTATGTAACTAATAATTCTAAACTATTGTTTGTTATTATTTTTTCTCACTTAATTCACAAAAAAAACATTTGTGCTTTTGGAAATCAAGAGGGGGGGGGGGGGATTTTTTTTTACTGGCGACTAGAATTTATACTTGGCTACCAGATTTTTTCAAATTTGTAAAGCCCTGGTTATAATATACTGCTGAATGAGTTGTTAGCAATTAAAAACCTGGTATTACAGTCAGCCCTCCCAGGGTTGGACCAAGGAGTATGTGACCATACAGGATGCCAACCAGCAAAAGAGAAATGTGGAAAATAATTTTAGATAGTCATCCTGTTTTTGTAATGCCTGTATTACAAATATATATTACATTAGTATAAATAGTATATATATGTTTTTATTGACAATATAAAAGAATTTTTTTTAAAGGAAATAATATGTTTTTAAAGATAAAAATAATATGAAAAGATAAATCTATACTGGCATTGCTCTCCATAATTAATACTCTAATGCCTGACAATCTGGTATACTAATATAATATATAATTTTAGATTCTGCATTTTTTATTTTATTTTTTTACATTTTCCATAGCCAGGCTAGAGTCTGTTGGCAGGGCATTTTCTTTGTGTTTAAATAAAAATTCAAGGGGCACTGAAATTTCACATTTAGCAGATTCTGTATTCTTTATCTGTAAAGAAAAATAAATTCAATATCTAAAAATTGTAAAGTTGTAAATGTCATTACTAAGGCATTCAAACTTCAAATTCATTAATTGAAGCCCTTATTTGTTATTTTTAAGATTAGGAAATCTTCAGAACAAATGCATTATATTAAGTGGGTAGTATATTTTATTTATGTCTCTATTTTTTATACATTTGACACTTTAAGCAAAACAGAAAACATTTTTATAAATTATCCTTATTTAAAGTTTGTCCTTAGCTTTAATTGTCAATATCATGTTCAACAGTAAGTTTTCATTCAGATTGTCACTAGATGTCATTTTGATATGGAAATATTCTTAGATTGTACAGATCCACATGTTCTTACGAGCAGTACAGTCTATTTTTGATTAACTATGCAAGAACTACTTCAATTGCTGCCTTTTGTTTCAAAATTACAGTCAGTGTATTTAATATGTATCATTACAAAGTTTTTTATTGCTGACAATTCAATAATTTAACTTTGCAGAATCAACTATAAAGAAGATTTGGGACTGATTGCTTTTGAATAAAGTATTACCCCATAAGCTTTCAATTACTACAGTTTACCTCGAAAATAGGCTTAATATTAAAAATGTCACTATCATTATCAAGGCATAGAGGAGACTGGTACAGAGTGGACCACTTTTCCAGTTAAATTTTTTTCTCTTTAATGTACAGACTGATCTGCCTGAAAATATTTTTGAATATTCCTTAAACCTTTTTAGATTCCTCAGAATTTTCCCAGAACATAGTTTTCAATACATTTTTCAAAATAAAAATAGTTTTATGCACCTGTAAAGCAAACCAGTGCATCCCAGAAGCGGGGCACACTGGTCTCACCCACTGGGACACAGTGGCCCACTATTATATATTATCTGAAATACAATATAAATCAATTTTTTGTTAATATAATTCTTCTTTATTTCTCCCAAAATAACGTAATAATATAAATTTGCAAGCAACATTTACAAAGAAAAACATACAAAAAACAAATTATTATATTTTGAAAATAATAACAGATTAAGATACAGGCATGATAACAAATAAATTGAAATTATTCATTACATACAAAAAATAAATAAAAACCATTTAAAATTTGCAAATTTGCTCCAAAATACTTATAGAGTCAGATTGAGCCTGGAATTTTTCTGAAATAAGTTTTGGATCTGCGAGCAACAGTATAAACATCAACAACAGATTCATCTACAGTTTCTGGAAAAATAAACTGATTTCCATTCAAATTACGTCTCAAGAATTTTACTTAAATAGAATCGTCACCAATTAGGCTACAGCTATATTTTTCAAAACGGTACTTCTCCATTATCCCGTCGACCACTTTTCATAAAAAATCTATCGCCAAACTGTAATGCAAATAAACAAATTGAAAAACGCTGCCATTGGAATATCAAAATAAATAAATAAAATATAAGAAATTCAGAAAAGCTCCACTCACCAAAGTGTCAACTATCAGTATGTTTAAACAAAACAAAACAAACATATTAATTAATGAAAACAGAAAGAATAATCTTTGACATTTATTTATTTACATTATTTTTCTTAATTATCCCTCTTGGCGGTGAATAAATGTCTGTGACGTCAGTTGAAACTGATCTATTGCACATAACTATGCATCGCAACATTCTTTCAATGCTTTTTCTCTTTTCATATCATGGCATCACCGTTTAAAGACGCAATTGTTATTTTAATTAACGAAATAACTAATAAATCAGCGACACATAATGAAAAATACAAGCAAATGTTGAATTAAAAACCACTTGATGACATAAGAAACACATGTAATGCTTCTGACATCAAGTAAATGGGACTGTATTTTTGGCGTTTAATCTTACAGTTTGGCAATAGTTTTTTGTTATGAAAAGTGGTCGACGAGATAATGGAGAAGTACTTAAAAAACAAACTTACTATGTTAAATAGTTATTTTTCTTTGTTTGCTTTATTTTACAGTTAAATAGCTACTTTAAAACAACATTTCTTTATAGAAAATAAGCAAAATTGCTTTTATTTTTAATAATTTTATTAAATATTTTGAATTACAGGAACAGAGTGGATTGTGGACCACTGTGCCCCATGTTGAAGTTCATTATATTAATATTGTTTATAGCTTTCTTTTAAACCTATTAACTTTAAAGTTAAATAAAATCAAGTATTGTACTTTTCCAAAATAGTTGTTTTATCTTATTTATCTACAACCTTTAATTACTAAAAAAAGAAAAATATGATGATGGAAAATTTTAGAAACTCAAAACAACCAATCAGGATGAAATGGTTCACTCTGAGCTAAACATGTGCTCTGGAGACTATAAATAATCAATCCAGTGCTGTCGTCTATTAAGATAGAGACAAGCTTAATTTTTTTGGAACAGATGTGTTACACTCACGCTAAAATGTAAACAAAAGATTGGCGACTGTTTGGTTGGCGCGATTTCCAAGATTGCGCCAAACGAATAACTTAATACAATGGCTAGGTTGCCATTAAAGGAAAAAAATCCCCTAAATTTGGAGACTTTTTTCTTTTTTTTAAGCGATTAATTTTTTTTTTTTTTTTAGCGTGAGTGTAAAGCATCTAAGCCATTTTTTTTTAAATAAATAAAATATTAGGGGGTGGTCCACTTTGCCCATAGGTCCAATGTGCAACGGTCTCCCTTATTGGTTTTATGATTTCAGGGACATAGTAGTGACAGTTTTAGACATTTTAAAAAATTCATTGAGTTATTCCTTAGCAAAAATTCCCATCATTTTAATATAGAGCGTAATTTGAACTGAAAATCAGGAATTAAAATAATAGAATTTAATTATTTTTTCATAGCCGAAATTTCCCTTTATCTAAGAATGACCCATTAGCTTTTAATTACATTAAAATTCGTGGTATCAGTCACAAGAAAAGACAGACTGTTAATTATGCAACAAAAATAAATTCAAAGTCAGATCAATAGGTTTAATTTTTATGAAATAATTATCTATGAACAAACCTTTTATTTGCTTTAACTTGAACCCTTACAAATAGGTTTCGGTGTCTGGGAAGGACAAGTAAGATGCACGGTCGGCAAGTTAGCAACTCTGTTGCGGTAGTTAATTAAGCTATTTGCTTATTATTTTTTTAATTAATTATTTATTTTTTATCGGAATACAAAAATGAAATCATACAACAACTTTGTGTTTTAAATTAGAATAGGACTTCAGACTTTTACATGTTTCCACGAATTTTTAACCCAGTAATTCTCATGTGTTTTCAGTTTTATCCTTTTTTTATTTTTTCAGCTGCAAAATTTTATAATACAAATTTGCTTACTGACATAAAAACGTACCTAAGATTCACAGGATTCTCACACGATATTCAATATAAATTGATAAACAATATTAACTTTACAAAAGGAGAAAAATAAACATTATTTACATCAAGTTGGTTAGTTGGTTGCTAAGGCCAGTGTGTGTTGTGTCTGTGAGCGTGTTCAGCTTACACTGGGGACCCTAAAATGAGCGACATTCCACATAATGCGCATGCGTGTGGACAGAGGGTCACATGACATTTTCAGGCAACCTCTGGCATCTTGGCAGCATAGATTGGCTTGGCATAATTTATTTTTCTACAATACAAGTAACCCTTTGAACGCATTAAGTTGGCGATATCCCATTCTCATTCATTTCCCTGATTTCCTTAGTAGGTAGCGTTGTTTTTTAGCGTTCCTTGTTGTCTCGTTCCTCTGTTTTTGCTTTGAAAATGTAGCAATTCTAAAAAAGTAAGTTTTAAAATATTTATTATTTATGATAGTAGTTTATAATTCTACTTATAAGGTTTTCTGTTGGAAAAATGCATTTCCTAAACTTATACATCGGTTGAAATGATAGGTGCATAAGGGGAAAAAAATGGCTAATCGCGGTTCATTATTGTATACTTTTAATGAGTGACTAGTTTTATTTGACCTTTATTGCATTTCTTACTAAGATTGCTGGTTCTCAGTTTAATACATACGTAAATATTTGACCCTGTAGAAATTCATGTATCTGTCAAATATGAAAATTCAGCATTTTATAAATGCTATATTTTTTTTACAAAAAAAAAAAAAAAAAATCAAAC
Organism: Maratus michaelseni; assembly: GCA_963931845.1. Taxonomy (NCBI): domain Eukaryota; kingdom Metazoa; phylum Arthropoda; class Arachnida; order Araneae; family Salticidae; genus Maratus; species Maratus michaelseni. Next base: position 317,937,553 of record OZ007592.1, on the reverse strand, counting down.
GTGATTATTTAGTAGTGTGCACCTTTTTAAAGTAATTTTTTACATATTTTATAAATGCTGCATTTTTTGTGTACCTTTTTAAAGCAATTTTTAAATTAAAAAAATAATTTGGATGATTAATATTATAGTATCTGAGCGTCACTTTAAAAATAAGCATGGATTATAGTTCTAATAAACTATTTTATGAAATATTGTGTTCTTTCAAACTTTTATATTGTTTTCTTTTTCCTATTTAGTGACAATTCCTGCCTACCACCATTGCAAGCATCAGCACCAGCAACTCGCAGCATATTAATTGAATGAGTATTGTCTTTGCTATATGGTCTGATAGTATTTCATGTCGTATCATTGATAATACTTGCTCAATTATACACCTAATTCTATTCTCAATACATCCTGATTCAATGTAGCCTGTGAAAATGGAGGGTTTGGAATAAATAGTGAAGAATGGAATCAACATTCTACTTCAGCATAAAAGGTATAATTTTGTTTAATGTTATTGTTGATTAAATAATCTGTTATTTAAAGTTTCTCTTTTAAAATTAAAAAAATCTGTGAAATTTACGTGAAAAAACCCAGCATTTCATAGAATACTTTGAGTTGCTATTTTGTTTTGTCTTGTTTCTAAACAATATTTACAATTAATTAAAAATACCTAAGGAGTGTTGTTCACTTTTCAAAGAATTTAAGCCAAAAATACATAATTCTTCATTTTCAGAGATTTCTTTGTTGTAATATAACATGTTAGAATGATGCTTATCATTTTGTTAAATGTTTTGGTGTAAAACCATTAATTAATATATGAATAAAATGCCTTGCCTTTAGCTGATTATATCGTGTTGTTCTGCTAATGACCTTTAAAAACAAAGATAAATATAGATATAATAGAGTAGATGTACCAGTAATGGGCAACCCTTCAAAGTTTTTGGTTTATTAAAAAAAAATAACCAATAAAAATTTAGCTTTTTATTTATTATTTTCGCAACTTCCCCTTGCATGTTTTATAATCTATGTAACTGTTGACACTATTAACCAAACCAATCAGCTGGCAGAAAATGTTTCACAGTTCCACTGTTTTGCAGTGAAAATCTTAATGGACATGCTAAGAGCTGGCTGCAATTATTTATATCTTTTTTATTTTCTTGCAAAAATTATATGCTTTTACTTTGATAGTGATAGAAAACTTCGAATTTTATATACTAACAGTCATTTGCAATATTTTATTTATTTGTAAAGTTTTAGGACCTGTGTCTATTGCTGAAATGCTTGATTAGTTGATTTCTAGTAATGGACATCCCCATGTGGATATTTCTAAAAGTGCAATTTCTGTAATAGTGCTTAATCTTTAAATTTAATTGAACAGCTACTCTAATTTGGATTTTTAAATTATACTTACCAGAATGTATTATATATATGTATATATATAGCTGCTTTTAATTAATTTCATGTAATTAATAAAATTTTTAATGTTGCAATGAAATTAAGGTTTTTTTTATTAAAAAAAAAAACATAACTTGCATATTTAATAATCTGGCAATCAATCAAACCAGTCAGGAAACAATGTTTGAGAGCATAGGAACAGGAGAAGCTCATGGTGATCAAGCCCTCTCCATTTGAATAAAGACAATTTTTTAAGTCGCACAAGTTTTAAAATTTTATCACTTTCTATCTTAAATGTTTCATTATTCAAATCTGCACATTAAAAAAGTGTAATATTAATTAAATTTATATTAGTAGTAATGAAATTAGTAAATCGGCAGATCAGGTGCCTCAAATGTCAATTGTACAGCTTTATTTTGAAACCATTTTATTTAGTATTTAAAACATTCAATGCAGGGTTGTTAAATGCCCGGTTTTTTTTTCAGAAAAAAACCCAACCCTTTGGGTATTATCTGGGTTTTTTGGGTTTTATCAGGGTTTTTTATGTGAAAAGAGGTGGTTCAGAATGTTTTTAAAAAAATGTACTTACTACTAAATACAATTTAAAGTAACTAATTGATCACAAAAATATATAAATCAATGACAATAATCAAAATTATGCTTTGCTTTTAGATAAATTGATTATTAGCAATAGTTTTAACAATGAAATTATCATTAAAGTACTATACTAATACCAGTGCTGAATCAGAACTTTTAAACTAATATTTTGTTAAGGATGAAGTATCTTTATTCATTTTAATTGAAGTGATTGCCTATATGCAATAAATATTTTCTCTAGAAAAAATTCATTCTGAAACATATTGATTAATGATGGATTGCAAGATTTTTTTTTTTCTTTTTGAGTTGTTTGCATTCCAAAATGTGTTGCTATATTCTTTCTTAGGCATAGTAAGTAACATTTCCTCAGCCCAAGGTAAATAGGAAATTTTGGTTTTCCTTCAGTTTATGTTGTTATTGAATTAAGTTGGGTGGTAGTTTATACTTAATTAATCAAAATTTTTTGCAATTGAAACTGGATATAACAAAATTTGCAGAACTGGAAAAAAAAATATTTGCTGTAAAGTAAGTATTTTTTATTATAATTAATTAATAGAATAAATCAAATAATTCTACATGTCTACATCATTAAATTAGGATTCTCACATTTTTGTGGTATTTTGTTAAGAGTTTCAATTGTAGGATTATATATCAAAGTATCTATTTTAATGGGAAAAAAATTAGTGTTTGTGATAGTTACACATACTTATAGAAAATTAAGTTACAATTATTTGTTTTAAAAATTGTCATTGGGAGAATTAAGACATTTTTTTCCCTTGGTGTGGGGTGGGGGGTGATAAACTTTACGACTGATGTACTGACATTTAAAAATATATTACCAATGTAATTTAAAGTTGAAATTTTCAAAAAACCCACCTGGGTTTTTTGGGTTGGGTTAAATCATAACAACCCTTATTCAACGTGCAATATCATTTATTTCATATTTGTAATACTAATAACTAATTACTACGAGTAATATATCAAGTAGTTTAAAAAGTTAAGACTGTAACAAATAATGTGAATTATAATTTCAATGCATTAGTACTCTAAAACTTTTTTTTTTTACTAACACTTCTAAACATTATATTGTCTCAATAAATGTGATACTTTGAAATTTAATATTTTACCTAAAATAATTAAAATATTGATAGTGACAATAATTTAAGCCATGAATTATTCTCATTCTCATATATTTTATTAGTTATACTATGAATATCCTAATTGTTAAATTTATTTGAAAATGACTTTTTGTTACATTAGTATGCTTTCTTGAAATTCTGGTTCTAAATACAATCATAAAAACAATTACCTATTACTTTTTGTAGGGTGTCAATTACTGGAATTTTGGGTGTTTTGATTTATTTCTGTTACAATTAATTTTGATTCACATTGGAAAATGTAACTATGAGAATGGTTAAATATTGTTGATGTTGATAGATTAATATAATATAAAAAAAGAAAAACAGGAATATAATAATTATAACTATTAATTAAAGTATAATTTTTAAAGAAATTCTTTAAGGGTGCCCATTACTGGCACATCTATCGTATATACCCAAAAAAATTAACAAAATGAGATGTACAATTTTAATTAGATATTCTTAATGAGCATAAAGGAAAATTTATGCATATTTCAATAATTCTAGGGATTTTTTTTTTTCAGTGCATAAAAAAAAACTTGCAAAATAAAACACTTTTTCACATGTGATGACCTTCACTTGTATTTTTATATTGTTCTGTTGTTTTCAAGCTTTTTCTTTTTTATGATTTTTTTTATTATTTAAGGCAGGAATAACCATTATATGACATATTGAAAATATTGAGGAAAAAAACTTAATTTAGATTAATTTAAAAAATGATTGCTAAAAACTACCGGTTTTCATGTTTTTATATGCAATAGTTTTTTATTATGTACCACCGAGACAGTCAAAAGATCACAATAAATTAGACTATGACAGCAAGAGTTATATATTTTTTTATCAGAGATTTAATCAAAGTTAGCTCTTGGAATAGGTGATAAAATAAGCACTAATAGGATTTTGATCAAGCCCAGTAGTAGAAACAGTGCAGCATGGCAGTGGATGCTGTAGATTATTTTGTAGCTAGCAGAATAATCTTAACTTAAAAAGAATTCTGGGCTTAAAAAAAAAAGACAAAGTAAATTTTATGTTCTTGCCTTTCCTTTGAAAGTACAAGATTCTTATTTCACGGGTTACTTTGATTTCTTATGATAGTAAGCTTGGTTCAGCATAGTTGATAGATACATTTTGGTTTGCTGCAGATTGTCACAGAAAATTTGAAACTGGAAATGTCCAAAAAAAAAAAAAAAAAGGCTGAACCAGGGTTTGGTGATATTTGTTTTCAAAATATCATGATTTTTTTATATTATTAGGTATCTGTCCGGATTTTTCTCACAGGGTCTTGTTTTTGTGAAATTGTGAACAGTTTTTTTATATTTATGAAAATTAGCCATAATTTTGTGAATTTGAAAATATAGCTATATTCAGGTTCCGGTGTATAAAAAAGGCTAAGTAATTTGATGACTTTAATTGTTTTGAGACATGTCAGATTTAACTTTAATGATTAAATTTGTGAAAAGTTCAGTTTGAAGGTGTAAAAGTTTTTTGAAAGGTCTGTTTTTAAGGTGAAGAATTTTGTGAAGGGTCCTGTTTTAAGATGAGAATTTTTGTTGAAGGGTCGTTATAAGGACTCAAAAATTTTCTAAACAGATCCCTGATTGATATTTTCATACATTAGATATTTATTTACAAAATATTGTGCATGATTTTTTTAGTCAAAACAAGTGTAAATGAATTTTTAAAGCTGTTATTGACTGTGTCATTCTACAGATAAAGAACTTTTGCTCTGGCAGTGACTTTTTTAGTGGAAAAAAATGTATACTACAGTAGAAGATCTTTATATTATAACCAAACTTAAACACATGAGGTTGTGCATTATATAGAATTTTGCGTTATACAGATCACATTTCACACATCACTAAGCATACCTTGTGAACATGACCAAATATGTCTGTAACATATCAAAATATAGTACAGTATCTTTATATTGCAGTCCTTGGGCCCAAGAGTTGTGCATATTATAATTTTAGATAATATAGATCATTTCATACATTGTTAAATTTACTTTATAAACATGTTCTAAATATGCCTGGACCAAATCATTCATTATAATACTAAAATTTTAATTGTAATAATATCAACTTTTTCATTAAAAAGTTCTGAATTAAGATAACAATGAATAAATGTATCAAATTTAATCCTCTGGAAATTAGCAATTTTTGTACAATGTGGAATGAATGTGCTTCCTAACTGCAAAATTCATTGTTTATATCTGAGAAGCTGTGCGTTATAAAGATCTTCTACTGTATATACTATTCTCCAAGGTTTATGTTTGAGGTTAAATTTTTAAATGTAGAAATTTATAGCTTCATTAGGAATAATATTTTCTGGTTCAGTTTAATTTAAACTAAACAACAGGTTAAGGAATGAAAAAGCAAAAACAGACAAACTTACATTTATATTCAAATTTTCAACAAAAACAAATTATTTCGTATTTAAAATTTTGTTGTATAAAACATAAAATTTTCTCAAAACTTGATGCTAAATCCTATAGGTGTTTTTTTTTTTGGGGGGGGGGGGGTGTAAAATGCAAATTGTGTCTGTTTTCAATTAATTGATCTTCAATTTTGTTACATAAATGAAAAAAAAATACATTTCGAATATTGTTTTATTAAGTTTTCATGCTAAGTGCAATATGTTTCAGTTTCTAATTTATATTGAGTCTGGAAATGTTTATAATAATCAATAAATTGACTATTTTGAAAATATCAGATAGTTATAAGAAGTATCAGATATTTTTGTTAGTTCAAAGATGTAATATTTAACCCTGATCTGAACAGGATTTCATAAATCTTGTATTTTATTATGTACAGGCATGTAGATTCATTTATTGATGGATGGAAGAGCTAACTTTGATTTAATCTTTTTATTTAAAAAAGAGTAACTTTTCATAGTTAAATTAATTGTGACCTTTTTACTTTCTTTTACTTGTTTTCTAATAAAGAATACTATTGCATATAAAAATACGAAAATTGGTAGTTTTATAGACAAATGTATGATAAACATGCTTAGGCAGATTTTAAATCGAAAAGTTATTTTAAGAACTTTTTGATGTTAAAGTCAGACATAGTGGTTTTTTTTTTTAATTTCAATATTTTATTCGAATTTTCAATATTAATAGATATTTATTTCATATTTTGAAAAAGTAGTTTTTTCACCTATTGTTGCCAGAATTTAAAAAGTGCAAATAATTTGAAATATCTTTCAGTTGAAATATATAATTACATGTGAATATTAAAACAGAAAGCAAACTTTAAAATAATCAAGCTATTTACATGCAAAAAGCATTAAATGGTGAAAATTATTTAAAATGTCATATTTAAAACTATTTTCATATAGTGTTTCTAAATACAGTATTTTTAATTGAAATATATATTTACATGTGAGTTTTGAAAAAGAAAAGAAACCATAAAATTATTAAATTGTTACATGTAAAATTCATTTAATTGTGAAAATTGCATCATTTTAAAACCTTTCTTATGGAAATTATTCATGTGACGTCACAGGGGAATCACGTGGAGTGCAAAAAGGCGTCTAGTTCCTTTGTTTACATATTTCATCACTTGATGGAGTATAAATACATATAATATTGTATGTGCATACAATACTTTAGATATTTTTTAAGTAGGAGAAAGAAATTAACTTGGAAATAGTAACATACAAAATGTAAGAAAAGAATACAGCTTAATGCTTTGGTTATTTCACAAGTAAAGAAATAAATGAAGGGTTAAAATCACATGAATTTCGAAGCACTTCAAGGCATTGTAGTTACTCTTCACTCCATAAAACATATAGCAATAAGAATGTAGTTCACTATCTGAAGATGACAGTAAGTAAAATATAAAAAGTAACAAATATTTTTGATACAACTCTGATATAGGAAAAACTATAGGTGATATTACATTTAGATTTTTTTTTTTTCACATGGTGTTTCCATTAGTGTTTTTTTAAATAACATTGTATATGTTCCCTACTGTCAGAAAGGAATGATCTCTATATTTAAATAATAAATTGCTTATGTTAATGATTTATAAAAAATTTCCAGAAAAATGATGTTTTATGTCATAATCAAATATAATAAAAATGCTCATAAAAATGGAATAAAAATGCTGTTAAAAAATAACTTTTAATTTTTATGAAATAATTTGACTATAAAGGACCCTTCACAAAATTCTTCATCTCAAAACAGGACCCTACACCATTTTTTTTTATTTCAGAACAGTACCCTTCAGAAAAATTTTCACCTTTTAAACAGGACTTTTCACTTTTAAACTGAACTCTTCATAAAATTCTTTGCATTAAAAGTAGATCTTGCATAAAACTTTTCTATTTCCAAATTGAACCATTTAAAAGTAAAATTTGAGATGTCATGTTTCCATATATAAAGAAAATATATGTATTTTACATACGCATGTCTTTAAAATGTATAAACAAGAACCGGGATATAATGATCATTTCAAATTCACAAAATTATGACTAGACTTTTCAGGAAAAAAAAAGATTGTCTGAAAAATTTGGACAGATCTCAGTGTTATCTAACTATATATAATTTAAATTGACTTCACAAGGTCAGTGTCCTGGTCCTTAAGTCAGTAACTTTCGTAATACAGCATTTGAATGACTGATTGCTCTATTTTCCATGACAACAAAAGGATGAATTGGGGAGGATAGATCATAGATGTCCTTGAGATGCCAATTGAAATTGTATGGAGTATAGATGAGTCAAGGGTACCCGCAAGGCAGGGCAATTGCTCCTCCCTGGACTCCAGTCAGATTTCAATTCATTCAGTATTTCAAACTTTATTGTGATGACAAGATTTGTATTAGATAAAAGAAAGTAATCACAATAGGTTAACCCTTAAGATTAATATACTTCCTAACAATTATTTCATATTTTAAATTAAAATTAAGGGAATTGATTGAAAACTTCTTTTTATGTTTATTTTGGGAAAACAGGTGGGGGGGGGGGGCAGAGAATAATGTTCAAGGACATAAGAAAAAGATGGGCTCATTGAGCTGAAGCCCTCATAGTTGTTCATCTATTAATAAAATTTATGTGTACTTTTATAGTGTTAATAAATATTTTTTACTCCATAAACATTGTTTCCTTTATTTTTTTGTTGGAAGTTGGAAACCTATTTGCAAATAGAAGGTAGGTGCTATTAATTTATATAATGTAATTAAAAAAGAAGACAAATGAAACAGATGAAGTACATTTGATTAAGGATCTAGAATTTCTTTCTCTTTTCAAATATTTGATATTAAAATATCAGTTACTACAGCAATTTAAATTAATATAAATATTAAAAAATATTTAAAATATGAAAAAAAATGTGAATTTCTAGAAATTTATAACTTGACATTTTTCTAAACAAAGTTTATTTTTAAAACTAATTTAAGAAAAGAAAATCCATATACATATTCTTAATACAGCCTTTGTTTACATTACCAGTACATATTTTAAGATTATGTCAGTTGTCACCCATAACTGGTGCCGCACTTTAGGGTAAAATTGACTTCTAATTTCTATATGGAGAAACAGTGAAAGTGTTATGCATTTAGTATTATGGAGATAGTGCTTAAAAAGGAGTTCAGGGTTTCCCTGATCTGATGAAAAAAAAAACCAAATTCTTTGAATTCTTCATTTTAAATAAAAGCAGTAGAAGTTCATTTTTGGATTTTTAATGTGTTATTTGTTATTCTTCTGATTATGATGATATGATAAAAATTGCCTTGCACACGGGGTTCTGATGAAAAACTCTTAGTTAATTTATTTCATGTTTATATTCAACATTATAAATAAAATTGCAACCTTTGCATTGGCTGCAGGCACTCTGTTCCAAAATCTTGCCCCTCCCTGGATTTTGTTTTGAGGGTGTTTATGGGCAGGGTGGTTTCAAATAAACATAATACAATAGGGAAAACGAACCTAATGTTTGGTATCCCTATGCTACAGGGGTCCACAACAGACACAGGCTGTACTCATCTAGAGAGTCAAACTTCCAAAAGACTTTTACGTTAACTCCTAATCACTCTTTGGTTAAAAGATCAACTTCTAAGCTCCTGGCATATTCTGAGGTATGGTTTTACCTCCTTGAAATAATATTATTTACTAACAGTCTAACTCGAAAGATGCACCCATGGATGCAAGACCTTCAGTCACAGGACTGATTTCAGTCTTGGAGATTTTTTTGTGTGACTGATTGTACATTTTACTTTATTTACTTGAATTATAGAAATTTTACTCTCAGGAATTTTTAATTGCTTTCTTTTATTGCAAGAGATCAATTTTTAGCCATAATGCAAAACATAGAAATCCTCTAAACCATTTTCATTTGGTTATTCCTAAAAGTTTTCAGTCTTGGCATAGATGGATTTCTTGCACCCATGGATGCACCATAATGACAAATGATGTCACACAAAGTAGGTTATAACAAATATTCTGTGGTATAACTCAATTCTCTTAAATTAGATGGAAAAATGGAGTAAAGATCTTTCGTATTCCCACTAGAACCACCAACATAACGGCGTACCAAAAGAAAGCAGAACAAAGAAGTGACACGACCCCATGATGGCTGTAGAGGTATGCAGTGGTTGGACAATAGGTCTGCACGAGCTTAGCCTGCAGACTCGGGTTGGGCCAGGCTTCTTATTTCTTCTTCTCTCTCCCAAACCCCTCTGAGCCTATTTTGGGTTGGCGTTTTATTTATTTTTATAAAAATGAAACTGTGAGGTCTAATTTAATGCCTCCCCGCCTCTCCCCAGCGTACAAATATTGAAATTTCAAAAACGCTAGAAATTAGCTCTAATTTTCTCTGGTTTCGGTATCACGCTGCTTTAACCCTTTCAGTGGCAAAGTACTCCTGTTGCTAAAATGTTGAAATCATTCATTTTCACCATAATTTAGAAACAAATTTATTAGGAAATAAGTAAAAACCTTTCTTCACTCTCATTAAAAAAACAAAATTTTATTTCAAAAGCCTTGTGTCAGTGTGACATTTAGGAATTAAAATTAAGTGGGATATATATGTCCCACTGCCCTTCAAGGGGTTAATTGAAATGCAAGGGGAAGACGTGTAGCCTGCAGAGATGCGGCTGTTGCTATTTGTGGGTAATGTCCTGTGAAACAAGGGTGCCTCTATATGAGTGTGCAACATATCCTATATATATAAAATCCTAATGAAACGATTTTATGAAATGACTAGCAAGTGATTTGAATATACGAAACGAATTTATGAATGAAACTTCATGGTTTGTAAAACAATTTTGTTACATAGAGAGATAGACAGAGAGAGTGAGGAGAGATAGACATATACAAGGAGATAGATACAGAGACAGAACTAGATGGCGATAGAGAGACGGACAGAGTTAGATGGGGATAGAGAGGTGCACGGATGTAAAAAAAAAATAGAGGAAGATAAGAGAGCTAAATATGGACAGAGAACTAGAGGGAGTTAGATAGATAGCTCCAAACAGTGACGTAGTCAGGGTGGGGGTCCAGAATCCAGATGCTCTGAATACCACTAATTTTGTAAAGTTTTCTTTGACTTTTCTAATCAGAATACTTTCTGCGATAATCAATGCAAAGAAAACTTTGCATTATTACTTGTATCCAGAGCATTTGGACACCATCCCTGGCTACAGATAGAAAGAAACAGGAAGATACATTGATAGAAGGAGATAGAGTGAGATATAAAGAGATAGAGGGCAATAGCGATAGAAGGAGATATAGTGATAGATAGATATAGAGAGAGGACTAGAGGAAAACAGAGATATAGACAGTGATAGGTAGATAAAGTGATATAGGTAGAGGGCAATATAGTGATAAATAGATATAGAGAGAGAACTAGAGGAATATAGGCGGTGATATGTAGATAAAGGGATATTGGTAGAGGGGAATATAGTGATAGATGGAGAGAGAACAAGTGGGCGTTCGAGAGATAGAAGGAGATAGTGATAGAGAGATATGGAGATTCAAAGCTAGATACGGAGAAAGAACTAGAGGGAGATATAAATGGAGGTAGAAGGAGATATAGCGGTAGACTGTGACAGGGATATAGAGATATATACAGATAGAGAAATATATGGAGATAGAAAGTGATAGAGAGAGAACTAGAGGAAAATAGAGATATAGACGGTGATAGATGGAGAGAGAACTAGGGAGTTACAGAGATAAAGTGATAGAGAAATAGAGAGTGTGAGATATAAAGAAAAAGAGAGATAGAGTAATAGGTGGAGAGTGAACTACAGGGAAATATATAGTGAGAGGAGCTGGATATAGAGATAGACAGTGATAGAGATATAGAAAGATAGAGTGATAGAGATAGATAGGCGGAGATAAGGAAATGGAAATAGAAAGATAGAGAAATATGAATATAGATGGAAAGATGATACTTAGAAAGAGAGTCAGACAAAAAATTCCGGAGATTGGCGCAGGGGGCAGAGTCTCCTAGTCCTAATGCGATATAAAATTTAATCGATTGAGATGACTTTGGGAAAAACGAATCCCAAGCATCTTAGAGAGCCTGCCATTATCGCCAAACTAATTGTTGTTAATTAGTCTGACTCATCTAATCTAACTCGTCCAGACGAGAGTTGACGAGTTCTGGGATATAAGTTTGCAATAGTTTAAACAAAAACTTCTGTCTTAACACGTGTCTTGTGCGTATGTCCCCAGTCTCATATAGATGCACCCTAGTGAGATAATTCAATAAACATTAGCTCGGTGAAAACGGCAGGCTCGTCCATAGACATTTTATGTTTAGGCTGAGCATGGCAACACTTTAGTCTATATCAGCTGTAATAAAACATCAGTTGTGCGTTACAATTAACTCTCGTATTTACCCTCGACCTTAAATACTGGATAAGCGCGAAAGCTCAAATGGTATTCACGATTAATCTGATTGGACTTCAGCTGCGATCATGTCAAATCAGTTTAATGGTGAATATCATTTGAATGTTCGACCGAGGTTTTCGCGCTAACCGGCAGTTGAGGTAGATGGTGAATATGAGCGTAACTGGATTAGATCAACAATCTAATTTCACTAATGAAAAACAAAACTGATAAAACATCTCCACTAGGGTTCCTCACAGAGTGGTGACATTCGAGAATTAAAATTTGATTGGTGTAGACAATTTTGGACAAAAACATAGTCGTCAGGTAACGTTTGTTGATATCTCACTCATTTAATCGAACTCCTTCAGAGATTATCTCTACGTAGCGTTGCAAAACATGAAAAAAACGGGTTTAATTCCGGGAATAAATCGTGTGTTTTGGGATATAAATAAAAAAATTCCCGGGAGTTTTCAGAAAGTTTCAGTTATAGAATAATCGGTACTTTTCGGTTAGCCGGGCGCCAGTGAAATTTATATATCTATGTATACATATATCTATACATACACACATTTATATATGCATGTATGTATATATACATATATATATACATACATATATGTGTGTATGTATACATATATATGTATATATAGATATATACATTTCACTGGCGCCCGGCTAACCGAAAAGTACCGAATAATCTAATTTACAGCTGTTATGCAACTGTAATAGATCTGTATTCACAATTTTTTGCATATTAATGATTGACTAATAAAAATATTTGCGATAACTAATGTAAACAAAACATAAATACAGAAATATTGCACAGTTCACATGAAAACTAACAAAATGTACGCTTCAGCAGCAAAAATGTTAAGAAAAATTAAAATATTTAGTTATTTATAAGTAAAAAATGAGAGAGAGGCAGATCTCGCCTGACATGAATATAAGCTCCTGTTTGACATTTGACGGCGATTGCTTTGAGACCTATAAGCTACAGGGCTGTTTGTCTCATCATTCCTGTTATCAAAATCAAGCCAATGTAAACAAAAATAAAATAAACCAAATTAAAATAACTCAATGCGAAAATACAATGCAACTCGCAAACAAATCAATATAGAGGAATATTTGAAGGAGTGTTGCTTTGAGACCTATAGCTACCAAATATGCGGGTTATTTTCAACTTTATCTCCAAGTTATGGATTGTTGGCTGCCATAATTTGGACAAAATATTCAGTCTGAGAATGTAGTCAGAACGCGACTCTCTTATAGAGGCATCCGATCTTCATCAATCGCACATTTCGACTAACTGTAGTTAGGGTGCCTCTAAAACATAATGGTGGCATAAGGAAAATAAAACTTGATTAGCCAAAACGATTGTGGACAAAAACGAATCGTCAATATCTTAATGCGTCTGCCATTATCGCCAAACTAATGTTTGTTGGCATGTCGAACTCGTTCCGGTGAGTTTCGCCACGCTCTGGAATATTGTTTACCACACTTTGGACAAAACATTTGAAACAGCCATTTTGCTGTTAGAGATAGTGAACCAGTCTAGTCAGTCGTAAAAGAGAGCACAAGATGTAAAATTCAAAGTCAAATTTATTAAAAATTTAATTTGGCTAGGATTTTGAGAAAGACACCACTAAATTTTCATTATACCAAGATAAATTAGCTTCCCCAAAACTTCAATCAACGAAATACAACTTCAAATGTCAATTATAATGAACTCAAAAACGTAACTTTTACAGCTTTGAAGACGTAGCAAACCAAGATGCTTTCAGCCAGACTTAATCTCCAATATGCAAGCTAGCCGAACACTGATTTCAAGATGTCCGCCTAGGGTACGACTAAAAATGGCACCCCGAAATTAACTTTATTGAATTAGCAGGAAATATGACAATAAACTCTTACCCACTGTTATAGAGAAGTTGCAATCAGCTGATCAACCATTGTACTTCACTTGGAGGTCAGGGTACTTCCACCAATCAGAACTGCCTATTTGTAGTGTGTGACCTCCAACATGACGTCAATTGCAACTGCCCTATTCTCCTTTCCAGCTTCGAATTAGATGAGCACTATTGCCGGATCTCACAATAACTCACAAAGAGTAGAAACTCCACCCAAGTTCCAATTTCCCAACGCATTCCGAAGCTTAAATATTATTTAAAACATCGATTGACCAGATGTGAAAATTTGCATAAATATCGATGAAAAGCAGAAACTCATAAGTTCCGAGGTTTTCACATTCATTCGTCGAAAGTTAAAGAAAAGTAGCCCTGATCAACTTTACCGCACATGGACAATTAGTGGACAAAAACTACGTTCTCATTCAAAACTTCGCCTACTCTTATGTCGATACATCATACATTTTTAGCCTGAGATATAGTGTGGAAATCAGCCAACCAAAATGTGCTAAAAAAACTTATCCCATAAAAGTTGAACGATGCTGAATGATAGATGTCTATCGCAGCGACATCTATTAGTTCAAACATAAACATTATATAAGGATTCAATGGGCTTTATTGGGAATCTGGGTTCGAGATTGTAAGAATACCACCAACACGTGATTTCTTACAATATCGACCAATGTATGCATGCGATACATAGACAAACAAATATAAACACAGCAGGGAGGTCACATTATGGTGGTTTATGACGTCATGCCAATAAAGCCCATATAAAAGGCATTTCGGCCATTGAACAAGCAGATGTCGCTGCGATCGACATTTGTCCTTCAGCATATTCACTCAATATTTATGGGATTCATTTTTTTAGTACTTTTTAAAGCATTATTGGAATAGCCTATTGCCACACTATATATTCTAGACGCTGTACCTGAGCATCCGCCGAGTCCGTGTGTGTATGTCGCCATTGTTTTATAGTGACATCCTAGCTGTAGTTGGGAAACAACGTTCATAATTGACAACAAGTACCAGGCCCACAAAGCATCGTCTAATTCTAAAAGGTCTATCTTAATTAGGATGTCTTTATATGAGAGCAACGATTTACACACAGTGCAGATGCCCATACTATGCTTAGACAGAGGTTCTTGTCCAAACTTACATTCCATGGATTCCAGAACTTGCTGGTACCGTGACTAACAAAACAAAATACATGGCCGGCTTATGACTTTTGAAACGTCATGAACCGGCAGTGTATTTCATTGGTCGTGCCGGTACACGGCTGATCGAATTAAGACAAGTCAACGAATAAGAGCTTGGAGGCAGGTCGTACGTCGCCAGGAGAAAGATTGTATGCGACACGGAAGGAGATATTCGTATTAAACCGAGACCAACGAAATACCGTCTGATTCATGACGTTTAAAACGCGGATGTCAAGGCGTAAATTCAAATGCGGACTGTGCCATATTCTGACCATAGCCTGGGATTTCATTTAATCTAAATTTTTAGATCCCAGTTGGTGCCATTTGTCTTTCAGCCGTGTGTGGATCAGTTATAAAGCAGCAAAGGGCCTTTTTCAAGGCTGACCAACCCGAGCTAACTCTTGAAAACCTCCACTTGGGCTAGGCAATAGCCTGAAGTGTCTGAATCAAAATTAGTGAGCAATATGGCCCCCTAAGAGGTTCTTTGTGTATTGTGCTTCGGTTATTGGTCCTCTAGTGTACCAGTTGTTACAGCTTTGCAATTACTCTTGGTAACTTACTCACTTCACCTCTTCCAATTTTGTCAAATCCAGACTTAGACTTCGCTACGAAGTGTAGGGTAGAGGTCTGCACGGGCCGAAATTTACAGGCCCAGGCCCGGCCCAATCCGTACAAAAAACTTTAGCCGAACCGCTCCGGTATAAAAGCAAAATGTTTGGCTCGTACAATTTCTTTTGGCCCGGCCCGTCCGGTATAAAAGCTAAAATCTTGGCCCAAACCTGCTCCAGTATAAAAGCTAAAAGTTCGGCCCGAGCCCCGCCCTGAAAGAGTGAAGACCAGACCCGGTGTAAGTCTCGTGAATGAAAACAGGCCTGTGGTCGTGCAGACCTCTAGTGTAGGGCACCATAAAAAGATTCTTGGATGCTTCATGCCAGTAGCGCAATCTGGGTTTTAAGCGCGCAGGGCAACTAAAAAATTTGAAATCCCTTCTTAGAGGTTACTGTAGTTCCTTATATTATAATTTTTAAAAAATGACTAATTAGAGCTCTTAAAAGATTTAGCGTGCTGCGAAACTTTTGAGACCCTACAAAAATCCAACTTAAAGTAACACCGCTTTTCGAACTTTCCTCTTACAATTTTGATTTTGTAGCCGCAGAGTCCTGCGCGGATCGCGTTGTCCCGATCCAAACACGAAAACTCCATTGGAAGTAAAACCGAAACCCAACAAGAAAAATCTTTATTCACCTGTAACCGAGATGAAAGAAAATTACTTCATATTTTAATAGATTTATAAAATGTAGTCTACAATTATATATCAAACAAGCAGGCTAAGCCCACTGCACTGGTCCATTTTACAAATGAACCTTAAATCAAATGAAATGGTGAATTCGACCTTGTATTTTGAAGTATGCTTAATACATTGCCCCATGCTTAATACAATGCGAACGCCATTGCACTATTATATTATCTGATGCGTTAGACAAAATTCGGGCTATTAAGAAGCAATTCCCTTTTATTTGATCATTTATAGTAGAGTTTGGAAGAGAAATGTGGCCTTTATGTCCAATAAAATGTTCTCTAGTCACCACACTACTAAAAAAAGAGAGCATTACAATCATTGAAGAGATTGATCATTGAACTTAAATAATGTTCGGGTTATCTTCATACGCGTACTTCTCCGAGGTCATAAGGAAAGGGCATGTTTACAAACAAACAGTTCCATCAATCAATCTACCACTGCATTTTTGTCGCAGCTATCATTGCAGGAATCGTCATGGCGACGTAGGCCAATCATATTATAGACCAGTTTAACGTAGACCAATCAAATCCCTCCATCTCATGTATACGGTAGGAGTCGTAAAGAACGAACAGGTTTTTCTCCCAAACCAACAGTAATTTAATCAACAGTGACGTCATCTGTCCTTTCCTTATAGACACTGAGTGGCCAAAAAATTAGAGACACCTCTTATTTGAAAGTAAACCAGACCGACAGTGATGTACAATGACTTAACAACGCAGAATTGCTTATATAAAGAACTCTCTGCTCGTAGGACCTAATAAGCACGGACGTTACTGTAAAAATGGGTAAGACGACAGATTTAATTTGACTTTGAACAAGGGGTGATCGTCGGTGCAAGAAGAAATGGTGAAACTACGACTTTTTTAAGATTTTCTCATCCAACAGTATATGGAATGTTTACTGAGTGACAGTTGAAAAAAAAAACTTCAAGCGATAAGCACCATTCCGGTCGAAAAAGGTTGGTGAACGAGAAAGGTGAAAGGCGAGCAGCACGCGTAGTTCGCAGCAAGAGAAGGGCAACAACACGTCAATTACAGCTGAAATCAGTGCAGGTGCATCACAAAGCACATCCCAACGCACAACAAGAC
The DNA here is from genome assembly GCA_963931845.1 of Maratus michaelseni. NCBI lineage: Eukaryota > Metazoa > Arthropoda > Arachnida > Araneae > Salticidae > Maratus > Maratus michaelseni. The sequence continues at coordinate 317,920,110 of OZ007592.1, read as the reverse complement.
GGACTTTGCAAAGGATGGGCTTTAGCAGCAGGAGACCATCAAGAGTGCCTTTGGTATCACATAAAAATAGGAAAAGACGCCTGTTATGGGCAAAGAAACAACGAAATTGGTCACTTGAGTACTGGAAAGCCTTGAGTATCCTGGTCCGATGAATCTCGTTTCCTGCTCCATCATGCAGATGGCAGAATCAGAATGTGGCGCAAACAGCACAAATGCATGGACGCCTCCTGCCAAATGACAATTCTTCATTTTGGTGGCGATGAAATTATGGTGTGGTGAATGTTTTGCTGGAGTACACTGGATCTGTCGATATATGTGGACACAACTCTGAACAGCACAGCTTGCCTCAACGTCATTGCCGATCACGTGCACTCGTTTCTGGCCATAATGTTCCCTTATGGAGATGGTCACTTTCAGCAAGACAATGCACCTTATCACCGCGCTCGATCGGTCTTAAATTGGTTGGAGGAACATCAGAGTTTAGTCTGCTTCCATGGCCAGCTTTGTCCCCTGAGCCCTGACTTCAATCCTATTCAGCATTTGTGGGACAAAGTCGAACGCCTCTATCCAATCTGACCAAACTTACAGCTGCCATTATGTCAGCATGGGTCAACATTCCTCTGCAACTGTATGAGCAACGTGTTGAGTGCATGCCAAGAATAATATCGGCTCTGATCAGAGCTAAAGGTGGACCAAATCATCATTCGATCAAACTCATTTGATTACATCAGATTCATTTTTATGTTTTTTCATTTTCGATGGAGGTTACTTGCGGCGGCAAAGCGTTCCAGGTTGGCGCTCCTTAAGCACTGCATTAACGTGACTAACTTGGCGATAATGACAAACTGGCCTAGATGCTTGGCAATTCGTTCTAAATCGTCATAGCCAATAAAATTTTATTTCACGTATGTCTTTATTCTCTTACAGAGGCACTCTAGTCCAATTCTTCATAGCCAGTATCGTTAAATTCTGGAATGTTAGTTTGCCATAGCTTGTACAAAAACTTCAGTCTGAGCATTCGCGCTGTGTGTATGAGACCACTTTCTTATACAGGCACTTTACATCTGATAGATAATATTTCAGATGTTTGATTGGTCAACAGGATCTTGAATATCTTACTTTTCAGTATAGCGCTTAGAGGATTAGAGTGCTCGAGAAGACAATGGCAACATACGGAATATAAAATTTGATTGGTTGCGACGGTTTTGGACAAAAGTGAATCGCAATCATTTTGGCAATTATAGAGCTCAGTGGTCTGTTCATGACGTTTAAAAGTTACAAGGAGTGAATCATCTTTACACGACGATTGGTACAAAGCGGCGCGCCCATCGTTTTGTGCCATCATCCCTGTATGTCTTTGGTCGCGGCCAGCCACCCGAGGCTAACGAAAAAGACAGGCTACCGTGGTGCATTCCACTTATCTTTTTTACAGACCGCTAGAGTGACGTGATGCTCTTTTCGTACACTTGCATTGGTGCATTCGAGCATCACGTGACTCCCGCGGTCTGTAAAAAAAGATACGCGTAAAGCACCGCGGTAGCCTTACTTTTTCGTTAGCCTCGCAGCCACCATTTGTGACGTCATGATAATGAATGAGCAAGCCCGGTATTTAGTGTTGCCCTGCTATTAGACGAGTGGGACAAGTTGAAAACTTAATATTGGCGTTTCGTCTTTGTCCAAAATCGTGTCAACCAATTCAATTTTATATCCTGTATGTCACCCCTTTCATATAGAGGTTATTTATTGCGCGCAACTTGGAGTACATGTGCGAGTGTAGTTTTGCAAAAGACAGTTATGGAAACCCTTTATTATTATCAGGGCTACACTAGATACTGGGCTTGTTCATTCATTATCATGACGTCACAAAAAGTGGCTGCGAGGCTAACGAAAAAGACAGGCTACCGCGGTGCATTTCACTTATCTTTTTTTACAGACCGGTAGAGTGACGTGATGCTCTTTTCGTACACCTTCATTGGTGCATTCGAGCATCACGTGACTCCGGCAGTCTGTAAAAAAAGACAAGCGTAAAGCACCGCGGTAGCCTTCATTTTTCGTTAGCCTCGAGGTGGCTGGTTGCGACGAAAGACATACAGCGATTGGCACAAAACGATGGACGCGTCGCTTTGTACCAATCTCTGGTCGCGGCCAGCCACTATTTGTAACATTTTAAGAAAAAATGAGCCAGTCTGGTGACTAGTGTTGCCTTCGTATTATGCACATTCAATTTAATCTACGTAATATGTTGGTAGTAGAAAAAGGCAATGCTAATAACATGATTTTTTTTAAACAATTGTATGTCGTAAACTAAAAAATGCTAAATTGAAGTAGCTCTTTTCTTTTCAAAATTACTTATTCGTAGCTCTTCCTCAATGCCTTCAGTCAATACGATCCCCAATACCCGATGCCGTATGATCGATGTTGGCCTTGACGCACCCTTTACGAAAAGTTAGCTATTGCTTCTGATCCAGAAGACTCGTCGCACGACTCCAGGAAGAGACGGGATCTCAGCCAAACTTCTGCAGGGTCTCCCTAGAGAGTACAGGAAAGTTACTGGCTCTCTACAACAATCTTCCCATCATAGTTCCTATTCGTAAACCAGGGAAACCAGCCCATTTCACATTATCTTATCGTCCGATTGAACTGACGGCTGTCTGCTCCAGTCTTCGAACGCCTTATACTTCATCGCCTTGTTTACTGGGCTGGCAATAATAACATATTTCATGCTTCTCACTATGGCTTTATGCCGTTTAATTATTGTACATCGCTTCTCAGTAAATTCTATGATGACATCTCTAGTGCTCGTAACTCCCGTCAAGCGGCCTTCAATATGCCTAGACATCCGGTTGGCATATGACTCAGTTTGGATCAACGGGCTGATTTACAAACTCGCTGCTCTCGGCGTACGGGGCAAGATTAGACGCTGGATCGCACATTTTCTGACTGACCGCTCCATCTGCGTCCGCTGGAAGTCAGTCTACTCCAATAGTCGGCAGTGCAAGAGAGGCGGGCCCCAGGGAAGCGTCCTCTCCCGTTCTTATTCATGGCTTTCCTCCAACATATTTTTGAGATCCTAGAGTCCATATCCTGATCCTCTTATACACGCTGGGAGAAGACCCCTCAGCAAGCACCTTTGCAAAACCATAAAACAGCATAGACATGCTGCTATTACAGTGCACTGCTTACCACCTTTCCGTTTCACCGGACAAAAGCGTCGCCATCGATTTCTTTCGTCACCGATCTTTTGTTTCTACGGCCATGCTCTGGGGTACGACGCTCAAGTGGAGCCCTGTAGAAGACATTTTAGGAGTATTGTTCAGTAGATCCCTCTTTTTAAACCACCATTTCTCATCCATATGAGCTAAGACTTTTAAGAGGTTAAATTATCTGAAGGCGGTTGCCTCGTGTAGTCATAGTGTAAACAGCGTCCATATGTTGAGCTTGGCCAATTCTACTGTTTGCAACCGCCTAGAGTATGCCTGCCATCCCTTTTTGTCAATGTCAGTCCATCCTCTCTCATTACTCACTACAATGCCGCCCACCATGTTGCCACAGGTCTTCCAAAGTGTACGCTTATCCCACTCCTTCGTCGTGAGGCGAATGCCACTTCCATGGACAGCCGGATCCATTGTATGACTCAGTTTCCTTGTTTGCCAGCTGTCCCTTCCAAACAGTTCATTTTCGGCCCATTCTGCTACCGGGTTTCGAAACCTCTCTGCTGATCCCCTAGCTCTATAGGGGCCGTCCATAAATGATGTCACGTTTGGAGGGGGGGAGGGGGGTTCATGAAATTGTGACAAGAGGGTTGGAGGGGATAAGAAGAAGTGTGACATCACACATTTTGGTTAAAATAAAATCATTAAAATCAGCAGATCAAATTTTGAAGTTATTTTGAAATTACCAGAATTTGAGTGTATTTTTTAATCGGACTAAAACAACTTTCACGTGATTTGTTTTCACATATATTCCTTTCTTTAAAAAAATATAAATATTTTATTACTAATTGTATTACTTTATTGTATATTAATTATGTTTTTGTCGTAAACCGTAATCTTATTTTATACAAAATAAATACACGAATAACTTTTATTGGGACTTAAAACGGCCTATAGAGGCACTGATTGCAGCCGTCGGTACAGGAAAATTGGCCCTTTAACTAATGTTAAAGTGCCATTGAAACCATTATTTATTGTAAACGCGTTTAAAAGTGTTAGATATTCAAATTCGGATAATTTTTACTTTGACATATAAACACAGAACACAAATAGCACATGAAATCTGAAATTGTGCATAAAAATAATCATTATGAACAAATTAAAAATGCATTTAACGCAATGGGATTGCAAGGGATTTTCCTGAAGGGAGAAGTTATATCTTTTTTCCACCAGATGGCGTATTCGAGCGCTTGAATTCCCAATTGTTATGCTCACAAATGTCATTAAAACTTATACTTAAAGTTGAAAAATAAAATTTGAAACATGATCTATAATGTAGTGCTTTGTTTCTGAACTCCAAGTATATGTCTATATAATATAGCGTGACATGTGACAAGGGGGGGGGGGGTATGGTGAAGTGTGACTAAGGGGGGCAGGGGGATAAAAAATATTGAAAAAAAGTGTAACATCATTTATGGACAGCCCCATAGGGCAGTTGCGAGGCTAACGAAAAAGAAAGGCTACCGCGGTACTTTACGCGTATATTTTTTTACAGACCGCGGGAGTCACGTGATGCTCGAATGCACCAATGCAAGTGTACCAAAAGAGCATCACGTCACTCTAGCGGTCTGTAAAAAAAGATAAGTGGAATGCACCACGGTAGCCTGTCTTTTTCGTTAGCCTCGAGTTTGGACCCTGTGACATCATAATCATTATTTTATCCATGATATTATCCATGTATTTTTCGTTAGCCTCTGAGCAGTTGCAATTGACGTCAAGCGTACTCACCACTGATTCAAGGTTCTTGTGAATCCAAATGAGTTATCTACAAGGAAATGACCCCACAGGTGGGCTCTTCGGCCACGGAGAACATCGCCACCTGCGTATCCTTCCCCTGCACCCCATCAGTTGATGAAGGTCGTTACAATAGCAGAGCCTATGTAAAGAGGAAGATTCCACAGAACACTTGGGGACCATACCAGAATTCTCTAGAAGCTTTGGGGCTGGAAACCCAAGAGTGTGCCATGCCGTAGGCCGTAAACAAGAGAATTAATACATGCTCTTGCAATACCGACGGCTTCGAACGCAGGTGCATTGGGTAAAATTGAGCTGTGCCACCAGGTGCCGGAGATCACCTGTCAGGCACGTCAACTGCCGTACCCAAGTTCTAAGAATCTGAGGGGTGATTATGAGTAAAAAAAAAATTCCGAAATTCAAAACAAATTTTCTGAAAGTATACAACAAGGGGGAAGGGGGAATCCACTCCCGGCACTAATTATGTTTTTTTCGCACCCCTTTGACGATTTTGCGTTTTTTCGCGATCTTTTGACGAAATTTGTCGTTTTTCGCGATCCTTTGATGAAATTTGCCGTTTTTTCGCAATCCTTTGACGAAATATGTTGTTTTTTCGCGATCCTTGGACGAAATTTACCGTTTTTTTGCGACCTTCTGACGAAATTTGCCGTTTTCTCGCGATTCTTTGACGAAATATGAGTTTTTTTCGAGCACTTTTTTTTAAATTTGACGTTTTTTCGCGATTTTTTGACGAAATATGTGGTTTTTTCGCGATCCTTTGACGAAATTTGCCGTTTTTCCCAGATCCTTTTTCAAAATTTGCCGTTTTTCCCAGATCCTTTTTCGAAATTTGCCGTTTTTTTTCGCGATCCTTTGACGAAATTTGCCGTTTTTCCCAGATCCTTTTTCGAAATTTGCCGTTTTTCCCAGATCCTTTTTCGAAATTTGCCGGTTTTTTTCGCGATCCCTTGATGAAATATGCGGTTTTTTCGCGATCCTTTGATGAAATTTGCCGTTTTTTCACGATCCTTTGACGAAATTTGCCGTTTTTTCACGATCCTTTGCTGAAATATGCAGTTTTCCGCGATTCTTTGACGAAATTTGCCGTGTTTTCACGATCCTTTGACAAAATATGCTGTTTTTTCGCGATCCTTTGACGAAATTTGTCGTTTTTTCACGATCCTTTGACGAAATTTGTCGTTTTTTCACGATCCTTTGACGAAATATGCGTTTTTCCTCGATCCTTTTTCGAAATTTGTCTTTTCTCGCGATTCTTTGAAGAAATGCGGTTTTTCCGCGGTCCTTTGACGAAATTTGCCATTTTCTTCGCGATCCTTTGACGAAATTTGCCGTTTTATCGCGATCTTTTGACGACATTTACGTTTTTTTCGGCGATTCTTTGACGAAATTCAAGTCTTTTTTTCGTAATCCCTGGACGAAATTCGCGATCCTTTGACGAAATTTGCGTTTATCCCGCGATCCTTTGACGAAATTGGCAATTTCTCTTCGAACGATTGACGAAATTGAATTTTTTCGTCGACCATTTGTTGAAAAACGCGATATATTCTATGTCCGAATTTATGACAGATTTTTTTTTAAATTTTCGGAAATGACTGCCTTAACTTTTCGGAAAATTCGGAACAGAATCATCCCTGGAGAAACTTTAACGAGCACGACCAGGAGAGTTCCTGTATGCTCTACGGCCGGAGGACGTAATTCGCGATCCTTTGACGAAATTTGCGTTTTTTGCAATCTTCTGACGAAATTCGCGTTTTATCGCGATCCTTTGACGAAATTTGCGTTTTTTGCAATCTTCTGGCGAAATATGCGTTTTTCCCCGATCCTTTTTCGAAACTGGTCGTTTTTTCGCGATCCTTTGACGAAATATGCGGTTTTTTCGCGATCCTTTCACGAAATTTACCGTTTTTTCACGATCCTTTGACGAAATATGCGTTTTTCCCCGATCCTTTTTCGAAATTTGCCATTTTTTTCGCGATCCTTTGACGAAATATGCGGTTTTTTCGCGATCCTTTGACGAAATTTCCAGTTTTTTCATGATCCTTTGACGAAATATGCGTTTTGTCCGCGATCTTTTGACGACATTTACGTTTTTTGTACCAAACATTTTTTGTACTAAAATCGATATATCCTGTCGATGTCGAGTCGAATGAAACAAACTGCATTGTGATGGGACCCATAGAACTCGAGTTAGCTGCAAAATCCGTTAGTTCCATCTTCCACCACCAGGGGGCACACTCTGTTCCATACAAACATAGCTGAAATCTTTGAGGCTGTCGATTTCGAGTCAAATGAGCCATACCTCGTCGTGATCGGGCCCATAGAACAGGAGATAGGATAGCGCCCCCTGGTGGTGAAACTTGGAACTAAAATCGATATATCCTGTCGATGTCGAGTCGAATCAAATTGCATTGTAATGGGACCCATAGAACTCGAGTTAGCTGCAAAACCCGTTAGTTCCATCTTCCACCCCCAGGGGACGCACTCTGTTCCATACAAACATAGCTGAAATCTTTGAGGCTGTCGATTTCGAGTCAAATGAGCCATACCTCGTCGTGATCGGGCCCATAGAACAGGAGATAGGATAGCGCCCCCTGGTGGTGAAACTTGGAACTAAAATCGATATATCCTGTCGATGTCGAGTCGAATGAATCAAACTGCATTGTGATGGGACCCATGGAACTCGAGTTAGCTGCAAAATCCATTAGTTCCATCTTCCACCACCAGGGGACGCACACTGTTCTATACAAACATAGCTGAAATATTTCAGGCTATCGATTTCGAGTCGAATGAGCCGTACCTCGTCGTGATCGGGCCCATAGAACACAAGATAGGAAAGCGCCCCTGGTGGTGAAACTTGGAACTAAAATCAATATATCCTGTCGAAGTTGAGTCGAATGAATCAAACCATGTTGTGATAGGACCCATAGAACTCAAGTTAGCTCCAAAATCCATTAATTTCCCCTTCCATTGCCAGGGCTGCACTCTCTTCTATATGAACCTAACTGCCCCTGGTGGTGAAACTAAAATCAGTAAGTTCTATCGATGTAGAGTCGAATGAGCCAAACTGCATCACGATTAGGAATGCACAACCTGTGGCCCGTTGGGTAACTGGTGGCCCGCAGAGACCATACATGCCAACCTATCCAAAAATTTCGAATTTTCGTAATAATTTGTGAGAAAAATTTGCAAATTTTGTCCATAGATCGTAGGAAAATATGAATTTCATCGATCAGGCACATAAAATCCTGAATTGCATAGAATGGATGCGAATTTTGTCAAATGGACATGGAAAAATCAAAAATTTCGCCAATTTGTCGCTAGAAAAAAAACACAAATTTCAATAATCAGTCAACAGAAACTAGAGATGCCAAAATTGGTAACTGCGGAGTTGTAAATTTCGTCAATCACTCAAAAAAAAAAAAAAAAAATCTTGAATTTTGTAAACTAATTGAAAAAATCCTGCGAATTTTGTCGATAAGGTACTTAAAATCGTGAATTTCATGGATCGAGCAGCGAATTTCATCGAATGGCATGGAAAGATCGCAAATTTCAACCAACAGTCGTGGAAAAAATTTGCAAATTGTCCATAGATCGTAGGAATACATTATGAATTTTGCCTATCGGGTTTTCAAAATTATGAATTTTGTCGATAGGCATGGAAAATCGCAAATTTCGTCAATTGGGCGTGGAAAAATCAAGAATTCAATCGAATGTTTGTGGAAAAATTGTAACTTTCAACTAACGGTAAAAAAAAAAAAAAAAAATTGCGAGTTTCGCCATTGTCTAGAGAAAACAAATTGTGAATTTCATTAATTGGCCGACGGAAACCATATCATTTGAAAATCATGAATTTCGTCAATCAGGCACAGTAAAAACATGAATTTTGTGGATCAGGAGAAGGGAAATCATAAATTTTGTTGAACGCATGCATAAAAATCCTGAATTTTGTTTATTAGACATGTAAAAATCAATAATTTCATCAAACGGATGCATAAAAATCAAGGAAGTCATCAATCGGGTGTGTAAAAATCTTGAATTTCATCGATCAGGCATGTAAAAAATCATGAATTTCATCGATCAGGTGCATAAAAATATAGGACAAAATTGCCATTCGCCAATCGGCGAGTAATAATGAAAATTTGGCGATTGACTTTACTGCCACCACTCGTCAAACTTAATAGTCACAATTGCCAATTGCGATGATTGAATGGAAAAAGATTTTTTCCCCACTGTTGCTCAACAAATTTCGAAACAATTTGGCAAATTTCACAATTTTTTTCCCGAAATTATTTGACGGATTGTGATTTTTTTTTCTCAAAGCCATTCGACGATATTCAAAAAAATTTCCCCCTGAAACCAGTTGTTGAATTTTGCGATTTTTCCACTATCAATGAATTTTATGATTTTTCTGCTATCGATTGATAAATTTCCTGATTTATCGACTATCGATTAATTAATTTCATGATTTTTTCCATGAACGAACAAAATGTGCACTTTCTTTCCGCTGATGTTCAACAAATTTTGCACTCTATTTCCGCTGCGGTTCGACAAATTTTGCAATTCTGTTCTGCGATTGTTAGACAAATTTCACTATTTTTCTCCCGAGATCGTTTGACGAATTTTGTGATTTTTTCCCCCGAACTTATTTGACGAATTTCTCTAATTTTTTCGCGACAGTTAGACATAATTAATTTTTTTCTGCAATACCTGATTTCTTTCCCGAAACCATTTGACAAATGTCGCAATTTCTTTCCCGACACTATTTGACGAATTTTGCCGTTTATTCCACAATCATTTGAGAAATTTCATAAATATTTTATCAAGTATTTGTAAATTTGTTATTGGTCAGTGCTGGAAAACACTGGCGAGTAAAAAAAAAATCCATGTACGGGCCAGTGGCCACTGAGTAAAAAAGTTGAAACCTATATATAAAAGTTGAACCTATACATAAAAATCATGTATTTTTTAAACGGACACATAAAAATCACAAATTTGTCAAGTAGCCGCATAAAAATGACAAATCCATCTAGTGGGTGCATTCTTCCAAATTTGCAACTGAACAGTGCTGTATGTATGGATAATGCTAATTATCCCCCCCCCCCCCAACATCTCCCTGAAACAAAATTATCTCTGTGCTACTGATGGTGGTCCTCGACAACTCAACCATTTTTTTAAGTGGACCTTCACTTAAAAAGATTGTGCACCTCTACTATCAATTAACAATAAATTAACCTATCGCTTGTGTCATGTATTCATGAGCGGTGATTGCGATGCAAATTCTTGTTTACAAGAATAAGACTCATATTAGGTATTTTATTATTTATTTATTGTTTGTTTACTTATTTTGATTTTCTTGTCCTTTTAGAAATTGACTTTAGATTGTTACTTAAATGGTAAGATGATTGTCAATTACCTGTTTTATCGATAAAAAATTATACAAGGTAAGGAAATTGCATTGTGTCGAGTGAATATTTAGGAAGTCTTTTAAAAACCGCAGGCTAAAGATTTGTTTTTTACTTGTTAGCTATATTTTGCAACTCTCCAAATTATTGCAATGTAAATATAGTATGAAGTATTATCCTACACTAAACTTTCCTCTGTTGTATAGCTTTTTTTTATTGGAAAAAACTCCTGAAAATGTATTGTTGTAGTAATGAATTATTTTTGCAGTTGTGTAAATTCTGTCATAACAATTTTCAACTATGGGAAATCTTACATTGGACATTTAATCACAGTATTTTAAATAAGAAAACTTAAAATATTTGCAAATTAAAGAAATGAATGAGGAGATTTTGTTTAAAATTACATCTAAGGATTTTTTTTTTACAAAAAATGCAAAATTCGCCAGTCATTCGGGAAATTATCACAAAATTCTACTAATAAAATGGGACTGTAAACAAACCGGTTCAAAATGTGTCCTTTTTAAAAATTAAATTCCATCCCAGCGACCCTTAGAGTCCACTACAGAAAAACCTTGTATTAAATGCTTTTTATTTAAAAATAGGGTACTTAAATGTTAGTCGAGCACTAGCTGATCAACAAATTTTTTTTAATCTCGCCAACCCTTTTTTTCTAACCAATTTTTAACATAAGCTAATAAAGTATAGCCAACATTTTAACATTGCTATATAGTATCTTAAAAAACTTACTCAAAAATAGCTAAAATATAATCTTAATAAAATACGTAAACACAAACATATCAATACAAATAACAAAATCTCATGTAATCGGGTATATTAATGATTAGGCTTAGTCAATAACAAAAATGTTAAAGTAAGCCATAACATAAACTATAGAAACATTGTATTTCATAATGAAAACATCGTATCTAATTTTATATACATAAAAGTGAAAACTTACGTTATATAAATACCCTATATAATATACTAAAGTTTCATCACAATTAAACGTATTTCAATCACACTGGAATAAAAAGTTTTAGTTAATAAATTTGTGTGAGGTGAATGATGGGAAAGAGTTGCAACTGAAATGATGCCAAATGAAACGAGATTTGGTGAATTATCACTGGCGCCCCCCCAAAAAAGTACCAAAAACAGTCTTGTAATTTGAAAGTAGGTTCTGTTTACACTTTTTTGTCTTTTGACAATGATGTTTTGAATGTTATTTAATTATGCTTGAAAGGTTTTTACTCAAAGCCATTACAATAGTGTTTTACTTTTGCCGATTTTTAAAAGATTCACTGGCCATAATGCAATTTCCTTATATCATTTTTAACGATAAAACAGGTGACAATTGACAATTATCTCACCATTTACATCACTAAATCAAAAAACAATTTCTAAAAGGACAATCTAATCAAAATAAAAAAACAAAACAATAAATAAATAATAAAATACCTCATATGAGTGTTATTCCTATAAACAACATTCGTGACTCGCCCTTGAATACGATATTTATATCTACTCTACTACAATAACGAGTGATTGGTTGGTTAACGGTGCTAGTTTTGTCTTCGCTCAGCAATAACAACTAAGAAATGGGAAATCTTTTAATTCTTTGAAAATCGAAAACTTATTATAAATAACAGTAAAATTGAATACATATAATTAAAAAATATCTCCTCATATTAAAAAATGAATGTAAATAGTTTTTCGATAAAATGCAAATTTATAATTTCGAAATATTTTCTTATAAATGGTAATTTAATATAATACATATGTATTAAATATTAGAAGTGTATAATTAACTGTTTTCGCATTTAAAAAAATTAATAAATTTACCTCCTACATGCAGAAGTTTTTAACTGTATTCGTGAAGCGATTATTTGGCATACGTTGATCGTGGAGGAAAAAAGGAATAAAAAGTCTAATGATAAGTCTATGGAAATACGTGAAGGAAAAGAGTCCGATTTTAAAACTGGATTATATAGAAAACAAGAGTTTTCCTACGTTAACGCAAAACCACATTCGCTTAATCTAAAGCCGATTAATATCTATATATTTAAAACGTTAAGCGATTTCTTTCGACAATCCGTCAGAACAAACTACTGCATCAAATTACACCATTCTTTTTTTAAATGACAGATATTTGGACACAGATTTGTTATCGTGCATTCGTTTGTTCAAAAATTTAATTAATTAGCTGTAATTTTCAATTAAACATTTACTTCTGCTTATGACGTCATAAAGACGGCAACTCCCACTTTTGAGGGCATAGAGTTTATTCCCTGAACTCTGTGGTTCGCCAATCTTTTGACATTAGCCAATATCAACTAGGTAATATTTTAACATTGTAGTATAAAATCTTTAAAAAAAACTTAATTAGCTAGAATATAATCATAATAAAATATCTAAACGTAAACATATCAATATGAATAACAAATCTCACGTAAAATGTTGCAATTTAAATGATTCCAATTGAAACAAGATTTGGAGAGTTATCCTTGACGCCCAGCTAACATAAAAGTACCTATTTTATTCTATTTATTTACACACATATTCAAATTTATTATAAAACACCAGGTTGCCATACAAAGCAAAAATCGTCATTTAGGTGCCAAAAAATAACCCAGGTGCGTCTGTGATATGTGTACTGATTTAATCAAAATTATTTTGGTTGCACCGCATATTGCAAAATTAATTAAATCCATGATTATTGTTTCTTTCTCAGATTAAAAATAAGAAAATTGGTACTTCTCTATTATCCCGTCGACCACTTTTCATAACAAAAAACTATCGCCAAACTGTAACGCCAAATAAACGGGAGAACGTTGCCATTGAAATATCAAAATAAATAAATAAATAAAATACATGAATTTAAGGACACAATTGTTATTTTAATTACTGAAATAACTAATAATTCAGTAAAACATAAGGAAAATAGACGCAAATCTCGAATTAAAAACCACTTGATGACGTAACGAACACGTATATTGCTTCTGACATCAAAAAAATCGGACTGCATTTTTGGCGTTTAATTTTACAGTTTGGCGATAGTTTTTTGTTATGAAAAGTGGTCGACCGAATAATAGAAAAGTACCAGAAAATTTAATGTTTAACGAAATTCAATTATTTGATCGATCGCAAATTTTGGTTCTTTTCTGTTATACCGACACCATGCCATACATGTAAATATATGCTTGGCGACAATGGTGTCCGTATAACGAAAAAGTACTCAATTTTTTCTTAGTTCGGGCTATACCAAAAACAAAAATTTTACAGGTAACAAAATAATCGCCGAAAAGGGCTGCCTCATCAGCTGTTATGACAGCAAAGTTGGATAAAATCTAAGAACCTGAATTTTACAACGTTTATGCGAAACACCACAGAAAACACACACTATTTTTATATAAGGAGGGTATATTTAAACGAATAAGAGAACTAACAACCTTCAATAATAGAATGCATGAAAAAGTAAACAAATAAGGGATTCAGCAAATCATAAAAATATGTATTTCTTAATATAACTATAAAATACAGAAAAATATTCTGGTACCATCAAAAATATTCATTATCCCGTCGAAATTCCGTGCATTATCCCGTCGTCCCATTAAGAAAAAAACTATATGTAAATTAGGTACTTTTCGGTTAGCCGGCGCCAGTAATATATATATATATATATATATATAATAAACTCCAATGGAAAATTACTTGCAGAATCATTATCACAAAGCCAACCAAAATCTATAAACCACATAAATTCAATACTAGAAAAACAAAACTATATACATTATATATATTTGTATATATGTATGTATATACTATATAAATATATACTTCATTGGCGCCCTGCTAACAATAAAAAAAAAATAATTAAGAAAAGCCCCATTTACTAAAGTATCATTTATCAGTAACTTTTAACAATAAAATTTACAATATATTAATGAAAGCAGAATCAAAAATAATCTTGGATATTTATTTATTTACATTATTTCTCTTAATTATGGAAAAGGAATAATCATCCTGATTATGTAAAGAAATGAAGAAACCATACAAATAAATTACACTTGAAAACATTAAAAATCTCCTTTATCTGTAGATTGATTTATTATTGTAAAAAAAATTCTTCATCTTTACATAAAAATTGATTAGCTTAAAACAATGTATGCATTTCAGAAGATATGGATTTGAAACGAACAATGATTAAAGAAGACATTTTAAAAATTTTGATCAAAACATTTTAAAACTTATTTTTAACGTCGAATTTCGACGGTGCGTTTGGGGAGATGCAATGCACATGCGCATAAGAGCTCATTCGGTTGCATTATCACAGAGGGGAGGGGGAATGTGTGCCTTATTTAATATGTTCTTTTATTGACTGAATATGAGATGAAGGTAGGGATATGCTATTTGTATGATACTTCATAGGTTCAGGAAATTTTCTTTCTTGCCGTGAGGAATAGGGCGGTAATATCAAACTGATTTCCATTTTGTTTATGGATTGTTTGTTTGGAGTTTGCATCGAAAATAATAACGTAATTCACTGGGAGAATTTTTTTTAAATAAAATATTTGAAAGATTGTTTCATAAGCACCCTTACTTATGTAATAAAGAAGCTTATTTTACTAATATTGTTATTGTAATTTTTTCCGCCAAGTTTTGACGGGTACCATCTAGTAATATATTAATTTTTTAAAAATCACCCGAGCCATTTTCGAGATAATTTTCAAGGGCCTTACATTTACCCAAATTTAGTTAAAAATGGACTTCCAGTTCTTAAAATCTATTGCATGTAGAAATGTATAAATTTCAGGATAGAGTTAGGCCATAGATATAAGACTAATGTGAAAAAATTGAAACGGTATACCTCATATTTACTGAGATATTAAATGTCGGCGTTTCGATTTTCCTTTGATGTCCTGCTAGCTGTATATATGAGAGTGACAGAATCTTCGGTTTTGGGCTTTCGGTTTTTCGCTGCGTCACTCGAGAAACTGCCGTCTCTCATGATATAACTCAAACGTCTGTGTGGCAGTATATGACCCTTCTTTTACAATAAGACATCTTGACAAAGTGACGCAGTCCAAATAACCAGTTTTGACATAACCGATGAATATGCGCTTTTACAGTTTTAAGTAGAATTTTCACCATTTAATTGAATCACATTGGATTTAACAAAGCGGCAGATTCCGTCAAGGCAGAAAGGCCAAAAAGTTTAATTTTAACTTTAGTTTTGATTCATATAAGCAGAAATTATAGTAATTTCTTTAGCTCTGGAGGGGGGACCCCCCCCTTCTCACCCTTGGCTGTGCCACTGCACATTACAACCAAAAATAAAACAACAAAAGCAATTTTCTTGCTAACTTAAATTTTTAAAAATAAACCAAATATACTAAATCTTTGCAGCACATCCCAGTTATTACAATCACATTTAGTACTACTTTTCATAACAGATACCCTTATAATCAGTCTTTAATTTTAATATAATAAAAACTATCCTTATAATTCTTAGTGTAAAATAATATTGTTAACCTGAAAAAAAGTAGACAAAACATAAAACATTGCATTTGTTTAATCGTCGTGAGTTTTTCTTTTTGCATATAACATGCAATATAAAATATATAGTAGTGATATAACATTCATTAAAAAAAAAAACCTCATTAAAATAAATATAATAATCTCTAACTATAATAATTTTTGACATATATGAGAAAGATGTTGAAGGCCTATACAACAGCAGGCTAGTGTCATTTAGACTTTTATGTCAAACTTCTGGCACTGCATAAAGCAAATTAAATGCGTCAGTAGTTTAAGTAAGCATTAAATTGACAAAGAATGGAATAACTATTTAATAACTGTATAGTTCTTTAAAAGTTATTTTTTATATATAAGTTAATTACAGTTATTATATAATTAGTTCATTCTTTGTCAAATTAATACTTAATGAAATGACTGACATGTTTAATTTATGAGCTTACCTGTGTCATTATTAAATGTGCCAGTCACACATTTAATTTATGACACAGTGTGACTGACACATGTGAATATGAAATCTTCCCTTATTTATTTTTTAATTGAATCTCAATCATATCAAATTGTGATATGCAGCTGAATAACAAAAAGACTCCTGAAGTTAAGATATTTTCAAATTACTTTATTCATAATCTTATTGTTAGTAATTCTTTTTGCTTCTATTTTATATTGTCAATTTAATTGATGTTTTTATATTTTTCATATGTAAATAAAAAATTTTAAATTTAAATTTTATTGAATCATTTGGAAATTGGATGACCTAACGTGGATTTATATAAATGAACATACTATACACATAAATATGTGAAGAAAAATACTTAGACTGTAACACTGAATTTTATTAACAGATATGATAAGAAGTACTGTGTAGTAGTTCTGAAATTGTTGAAATACTGACTTAGAATTATTGAAATATAAACTTTGAAATTCCCAATTAAATACACTAACTCCTCGTTATATCACACATTCGGCTATTTTGCTCTTTTTTAGTTGTAACTGATAAATTTCTGGTTTGCTGATAAAAGAATATACGGAATAGTCAGCAGCATTTCTGTATAAGCAGAAATTATTTCTGCAGTTCAAAAAGATAATAGTTCTATGGCCCAAGAAGAGAATGACAAAGAGGAAGTATCTGACGAGGATTTAGTAGCTTCGATGACAGAAGCTGTTCAGTTTCTTGAAAAAAGCATATGAAACTTTTGAAACGTTGATATCCAAGCATATAAATGAAATGCAATTAGTTCATTTTAGTTCTTTAACTTCCAGTGGCAAGAAAATAAAAAACAAACAACTCTGGATACTCATTTTCAAAAAAATACTATACATGTAAGTAAAAACATATACTGTATGTGTACGGATTTGTATTTTTTAACGTTTGACCATCTCATTGTGTTAAACTTGTAGCTTCTTTGAACAAGTATTAAATCGAAACATAGTAGTTTAATTTAGGGCTCTTTATTTTTCACTTATAAACACTCTTCTCACTCCCTTCGGTTTTTCGCGCTTTTCTCTTATCTCCCAAGTAGCGCAATATATATCGAGGGGCTGTTGTATAAATTTTAATGTTTTAAATAGAAATATTTTTAAAAAGAAAAAAATATATATTTTTAGGAAGAAATAGATACAATTTACATTTCAATTATTATTTTTCTCTTGAAAATGCTACTTTTTATTTCCTAATATTGATAAGGGTGATTTTAATTTGGATGATTGGAGTTTGATTAATGCATTGAAAAATAAATAAATACATTTTTGTACTTAAGTATGCCTTGTTAAGTACAGTACAAGAAAATTGAGCCTATACAACTAAATCCTATGTTAAATAGAAAATGAAATTACAAAAGAAGGTGTATCTAGTAAAAAAAAAATTCTCCAGTACATAGTGATTCCATTCTAGCAGCTTTTATTTAAATTATATTTGACAATTAAAAACAAAAAAAAAGTTCTGTTTTAGGCACTGTTATAAGCTTCTGTGTACATAAATTAATTAGATAAGAATAATGATGCTATCTGATGAGGAGACTGGAGCACAAAGATTCAATGTACTTTTCAAGTTTAAGAGAATTAATATTAATATTTTGCTCTGCAGTTTTGAAATTTAAAAAAAACAAGATTCATAAACAAAAGCTATTCAGTGAAATAAAAAGGTAGTCTTGAAAAACAGTTTAAAAATTCTGATTACATTAATGTTCTGTTTTGATAAAGAGAGAAATTTTTCAGGAAAAGAGAAATTATGGTTGTAAAACTAATTTAATAAGATTATAAGTTAAAACATAACTCATAAAACACTTCTTGAAAGCTGTAGCTTTCGTTTTCAGAGAATAAGAAATATTTAAGAAGAGAAAAATTTATTAACTGTTCTACGTATTTGTTTATACTAGAAGTAATATGCATGATTCTCAGCCAACTTTATAAATCTGATACTAAATTGAAACATGAATTGGATACTTACTACTGTTCATTTAAAAAATTAATTTTTTATCAATAAAGTTAAGTTTTTACTGTGTTTTATCAAAGCTTAAGCCCAAACCAAAGTTAAAAAATAAAAACTTATTTTGGCCCTTTTGTTAACTGGGTGCAAATCTTACCAAGCCCCCCCCCCCCCCCCCTTTTCAATAGCAGCTTTTATGTATTGTATGTGTAAATTAGAAACAATATTTTGATGGTGAAATAAATTATTTTGGTTAATTATATTGTTTCTTCTTCTTCATTTTTTTAATGAAATAAATTAAATGAAAGATGTGTATACTTTAAATGGTATAAGGTGTTTATACTTTAAATGAAATACATGCATTAGAAATATTGATGATGGGAACAACATTTAGTGATTTATCACCTATACCCAGCTAAATTAATAACACATTTATTTCTAATGAAACAAAAATCAGAATTGAACATAAATTACTTTCTTAGTCCCTGAAGAGGTAAACACAATTTCATTTTAAAAAATTCAAATAAAAGGAATTAAAACACTGACATCAATTACTACTGGTATTTAACTTTTAGATACATGATAAATACAATAATTTATTTTTTACACAATAATATATTTCATTTAGATACTTTTGTAAACAGCTTGTTTTCATTACTTAAGAAGGAAAAATAAACAGAAAAGAAATTGACACATGTATTTAAATATTAAAAAAAATTCTTATTTGGCGAAAAAATGTGGAAATTAATTATATATATTAAGAAAAAAAAATTGTCAACTATTACAAATATCCAAGCTGATTTTATTTAATTAAACATTCAAGACGAAATAATGATTTACATTTTTTTCATTGTTAGTAGTACATGTTTTATCTAGAAAAGAGTGCTGTAATCTATCTAATTGCATTAAAATATGATGATTAGAATTAAGCTTGGTTCCAAGCATTTTGAAACATTTTTGGTAAATTCAATATTTTTCTCTAATTTTTCAAAACAAATATTTTGAATAATTTTAAATTACCAATGGTAATAAATTACACACTTAAAAATATAGATACATTTTTAAAAATAATAATTTATCAATTTTTGTGTTTTTAAACATCACATCAACAGTTTAATGCCTCAACAGAAGACTTATTTGTTTATTTATAACCTGATTATCAGATTTTATGAATTATCTTCTATGTTTTTAAATGATTTGCATGCTCATTTCCAACCTGAATAAAATGAGAATAGAAAGTATTAAAAATAGGTGTGGTGTTACAATTCAGATTAAAAATCGTTTTTCTACTACAAATAAACAAATTTATTGAAATCTAGTATTTTTTTGTTCAAAATTAATTATTACTACCTTAAACCAAGAAATAAATAAACCTGTAGTGTTAAAATAAAGAATGTGTTAAATAAATTTTAAATATGTCAAAAAATAAACAAATCTATGATGTTATAGAATACTAAATGAATTAGAATATTAACATAAAACCTATTGCAGACATATAATTCACAATAAACACTACAGAACTCAAATAAATACTACAGGAATCCAACCATTATATATGAAAATTATTCCGAATTGCAAGGAAATAATTTTAAATGTATAACCGAAAAGCTTGCATTCTGTGTCATATTGTTTGCTGAAATTTAAATTGAAATATTATTTGAATTCATACCGCAGTTTTGTAAACAGGTCTGAATGTTTACAGAAAAGTTTAACATATGTACTAAAACACGAATAACACAATAGTATAAACTGTATCGCTCAGACTTTTAATGAATATAAACATAAAAATAGCGAATAAAATTTCTTTTAAACAGGTATTAGCGTTTCTTCAATAGATTTTTAAATATATGCTATATGCTTTTAAATAGAATATTTATTACACGTAATGATTAATAATTTTATAAGAAAAATGAAGACTTTATAAAATGCTTGCTAAATACAATCAAACACTGATTCAATTACTATAAATTATAAAATGAAGTTTAACATAGCCATATCATTTTTAAAAAATCAAAACAAACATAAGTAAAACACAAAATTGAAAGCGATTAACTGCCAAATATTGCATTCGTATATTTTCTTATTCACTACAACTGTTTGCTAAATTGCAAGCGATTTACCGCCAAAAATGGTAATACCTCGCTGGAATCAGGCTCTGAATTCCCAGAAAAGGTAACTTCTGACGCATGCGCATGAGATGGAATGACGCTCATTTTAGGCTCTCGTAGCTTACACACACTTTTCACAACCACATCGACCATGGTCGAAGGAGACTGGAAAATGGAATTGGCACTAGAATAAATAATAATAATTATATTAGTAATAATAATAATATATAAATAATAATAATAATATATAATTATATTAGAGCTCCAAAGAAACACCAAATCGCCAGCTCCATTACCGGAGATGACGTCAAAAACATGGACTCACGTGACTCGTTGCCATCTAAGGAGAAAATATACATGGAGTTGGTCTACTTAGAAGCATGGAAATAAGCAGAGCTACACTACAGAAAGGCAGAATTTAAGTACAAAATCAACTTTTATTATTAACAAATGTTTATATTTAATAAACAATTCTTTAACTTGCATTCTTGAAAGATTTTTATGAAATGTTCTGGTTCTAGTCTTGTGACAAGATATTTAAAATTTTTCCAGAAATATTTATGCTCAATTTTACTCTTAAACATTTTATTTTACAATTGACAACAAAGCACACCATCCGTTGAAAGATATTAAATGTGTCAAAATATCTTTTACAGTGAAAATCTACAGAATAAAACGACAACAATAAAATATAAACATATTATTACTATATCCTGATACAATAACAATAATACAGCTAATTCAGAAAAAAAAATGATATGCTCATTCAGCATAAACACACAAGAAAAAAAAGGGGGGGGGAGTAGCGATTCTTTATTTATTGTTATTAGTAAAACAAACGTGTAACGCGAATAAAATTCAAAAACAGACGCAAAAATAAGTTGACATAGTAATAGAAAATCAGTAAACACAACAGTTTTGCCGAACCCACGACAGATCAACAGACGACAGCGAAAGGAACGCCAGAGACCAGACACGAGCTATCAGAGTTACATATTTGAATTTCCTCTCAAACACCGCTCTCGCCAAGGCTTTTCGCCAAAATTTTTCGCCAAGGTGCTGAATCGAACACAATTTCAAAAATCGCACCGGATAATCCCTTAATTTGTACATGTACGAGGGGTGATCCAAAAAAAAGTTTACAAGGCAAAGGAAAAAGTATTTATTAACAATAGAAACAAGATACAAATGGCAATCAAGAGACACATCTGGCCTTTACTTTTCCACATAGTCGCCAAACCTATTTAGGCATTTGTCAGAACGTTCGACCAACTTATTTATCCCGTCTTGGTAGTAATCAGGTCCCTGCTCATTGAGACATTTCTCGGCAGCTGTTTTCACTGCATGGTCTGGGGTGAACCGTGTTCCGGATAAGTTTCGCTTCAACGCCGGAAAAAGGAAATTGTCACTTGGAGCCAAATCGGGGCTGTATGGGAGGTGATTCCAGACCTCCCACTTGAACCTTTGCAGCAATTCCTGAGTCTGGCGAGTTGTATGGGGCTTGGCATTGTCATGCAGAAGAATGACGCCTTTCCTCAGTAATCCAGGCCGTTTGCGTCGGATGACTTCACGCAATTTCGTTAAGGTGGCACAATAACGATCGCAATTAATGGTATGGCCACGCTCCAAATACTTGATTCGGATAACACCAGTCGTATCCCATAAAATGGTTGCCATCATTTTACCGGCAGAGGGTGTGACCTTAAACTTCTTCCTCGTCGGTGATCCAGCGTGTTTCCACTCCATCGTGGCTGTTTTGGATGTGGGGGTGAAGTGATGAAGCCATGTTTCATCACCGGTAACGATGCGATCAATGAAGTGTTGGCCGTCTGAATGGTATCGCTGCAGAAATGTGAGGCTGCACATCATTCGAGTGGCCTTATGCTCCGCGGACAACGCACGTGGAACCCAGCGGGCACAAACTTTGGAATATCGCAACTCATCGGTTACGATACGCTGAACGTTAGCATAACTCAGGTCCAACTCTGAGGCAATCTCACGCACGGTTACTCGTCGATCCCTTTGGATGATTTCTTCAACACGTGCCGTGTTGATATCCGTCCTTGAAGAACTTGGACGGCCGCTCGCTTCCATATTGCGGTTTTCCACATGCTCCCTGCCCGCTTGATAAGAACGACACCATTTCGCTACCTGTTGTCTACTCATTGTTTTGTCCCCGTATACCTCAACGATTTGTCTGTGAATTTCGGATGCGGCCACATTCTTGGCCCATAAGAATCGAATTACGGCTCGCACCTCTATGCGAGACCACTTTTCTAGACGTCGTACCATTACTGTCGCTCTTAAGTGTCTACGTACTGAAGCTATTTACTCGTAGAACCGCTTTAGGACAACTAGCGCCATCTGTCAACCACCCTGGGTGGAAATATTCGCTCCACAATTATTACGTTTCAAATGCTTCTGCTTGTAAACTTTTTTTTGGATCAACCTACGTAATAGTATAAACCTCTAACTGAACGAACCTCCGGCTCGGGTCCCCGATACCTCCGGCACCGTATAGCAGTCGTCTGCAATATGCATTAGTTCCACGTTTCACCACCAGGTGGCACAATCTGTTCTACACGAACTTCGGGCACTGAAATCGTTAATGCTATAGATGTCGAGTCGGCACCATATACCGGTCATAATATGAATAAGCGTTATTAAACGTTCACAGACCTTTCCATCGATATATCACATGCGGGGTGCGTGCAAAATTTCCAAAAGTACCCCCCTAGGGGGTGGTAAAATGGGGGGATGGATACCGGAGATGCATAATATGATTAAGCGGTCACAGACCTTTCGAACGATGTATCACATGAGGGGTATCGACAAAATTTAGAAAAGTGCCCTCTTGGAAGGGAAAGTGAGGGGGAATAGACACCTCAGATACATAATATGATTAAGCGGTCACAGACCTTTCGAACGATATATCACATGAGGGGTATCGACAAAATTTAGAAAATTGCCCCCTTGGAGGGGGCAAAGTGGGGGGGAATAGACACCTCAGATACATAATATGATTAAGCGGTCACAGACCTTTCCAACGATATAGCACATGAGGGTTGTGTGCAAAATTTAGAAAAGTACCCCCCTTGGGGGGAGGTCAAAGTGGGAGATGGACACGGGCGATGCATAAAATGATTAAGCGGTCACAGACCTTTCCGACGATATATCACATGAGGGGTTACGGCAAAATTTCGAAAAGTGCCCCAAGTGTGCAAAACGCGCTCCACCCCCCCCCCCTTGTTCTTAAACAGTGGTGACAAACAGTTGCAGATATAATACCAATGTTTAGTTATTAACCAAATGACTTGGGAAGAATGTCAGAAAAGGTCCCGTTCAAATCTGACTATAATTAAAAAAGTTATGATTTCGGGGGGAGGGAGACTGCCCCTCCCTAATTTTTATCTCACATTCAGGATCTTTTATTTTTGGCGGCTTGGGCATCAGCCCTACTTCTTTCTAAATTTTTATTAAATTCGGACAAGAAATTCTAACAAAAATATTGTTAGCACTCTTGAGAAATTCAGACACTTTTTTCCGGGAGGGATTTCTGTGGCTCCAGGGGTGGGGGGGGTTGGGGGGGCATTGTAGAGTTCCGGGGCGAAATTGCACTTTTTAACCATTAAAAGCTTAAAATCTCAAATCTTTCGGGGGGGGGGACATTTCAATGATCCGGGGGTGAATGCCCCCCCCCCAAGCCACCCCCTGAATTCAACACTGCCCTCCTCCACCCCTTGTTTCCCTTCCCTATGCGTATCGTTCGTATTTTGAATTTATCTCTTTTCCGGATTCACTCTTAGTACCCCCTACCTCTAAACTGAAAATATAACAATTTTACCTGGAAAGAAATAAAAAAACTGCCTTGAAACAAAATTTGACAGTATAGTCCAGGCATTAGGGGATAAAAAAGAGCAAATAAAGGAAAGTTTTGGTGTAGTTTTTTTTGGGGGGTCCCTTTATGTTTTTTGGGTCGCTGAACACGAATCCAAGGTTTTCCAACAAAATGTTTTTCGGGAAATATGTTTTTTTTACAAAAAACGTGTAAAAAACGGACTTTTTCCGTTTTTTCAAAATAATTCCAAAATTGTGCATTTTACGTGAAAGTCGGCAATGTATGAATTAAAGAAAATAAAATTTCCTATATTTTATGTAATGAAAGTTTTTTTCTCTGATCAATGGTTTAGCCATGAGAGTGTCGCAAAAAAGGGTGTTAAAAACAAAAAACTGTAAAAAAACGGGAATTACGGTAGTGTATGTCGATGTAACATAAAAACTAGCCATTTTACGCAAACGGTAACCATTAATTATACTAAAGATTATATGTTTGACTGTATTTTATGCATTTGAGGTAGAGGAAAAGTACGGATCCTGCGCCAGGGGAAGGTGCGAGCAGTGGAGCAGTTCCAATAGTCCAGTAGAAATAGCGCAAAAAAGGGCCTAGCCTTACAAAAATTCGGGTAGTTCTCATTTTTGGGTATGCTGTAAAGGTTGACCCTCTAATAAAAAAAAACAAGTTTTCGACCTTCTAGACCTTGTGCGTTTTTCACAATATTGAAAAAACCAATATTTTTCGGCACTTTTTTCGATTTTTCTTAAATAACTCAATTTTAGTGCATTTTACAGAAAAAAGCACTGTTACCATTTTGTAGAGCATAAAATTCTCTACAACATGCAGTATTCAGGTTTGTAAATTGTCCAAATAGGGGTAAGATATACGGAGCCGGGAAAATATGGTTAAATTTGGAAAAAATGTAAAAATCCACAAATGACGTTAGTTTTTGCCGTATCTTACCCCCTATTTGGACAATTTACAAACATGAGTACTACATGTTGTAGAGAATTTTATGCTCTATAAAATGGTGAAAGTGCTTTTGTCTCTAAAAGGCACTAAAAGTAGGTTAAAAATAAAAATATATAGAAAAATCTATATAATACGAAAGTCAAATTCACCCAATAAAATATTTATAAAGCACAATGTAAACACATTGATAAGTTACGTTACTATCGAGGTGCTCCTCGACTGCTTGTGGTTTATCTGAGGAAGGCTAATGTTTAGCCGAAAGCTCATGAAATTTTAACATCTTACAGTTTTAATGTTTTGAAGTTGTATTTTGATTTATTGCACCTCGATAGTAACGTAACTTATCAATGTGTTTACATTGTGCTTTATAAAAGTAGGTTATTAAGCAAAAACTAACGTCATTTGTGGATTTTTACATTTTTTCCAAATTTAACCCTTTTTTCCGGCTCCGTATCTTACACCCTATTTGGACAATTTACAAACATGAATACTGCATGTTGTAGAGAATTTTATGTTCTACAAAAAAGTGAAAGTGCTTTTGTCTCTAAAACGCCCTAAAAGTAGGTTATTAAGCAAAAACTAACGTCATTTGTGGATTTTTACATTTTTTCCAAATTTAACCTTATTTTCCCGGCTCCGTATCTTACCCCCTATTTGGACAATTTACAAACGTGAATACTGCATGTTGTAGAGAATTTCCTGCTCTACAAAATGGTGAAAGTGCCTTTGTCTCTAAAACGCACTAAAAGTAGGTTATTAAGCAAAAACTAACGTCTTTAGTGGATTTTTGCAAATTTTACCCTATTTTCCCGGCTCCGTATCTTACCCCCTATTTGGACAATTTACAAACCTGAATACTGCATGTTGTAGAGAATTCTATGCTCTACAAAATGGTAACAGTGCTTTTTTCTGTAAAATGCACTAAAATTGAGTTATTTAAGAAAAATCGAAAAAAGTGCCGAAAAATATTGGTTTTTTCAATATTGTGAAAAACGCACAAGGTCTAGAAGGTCGAAAACTTGGTTTTTTTATTAGAGGGTCAACCTTTACAATATACCCAAAAATCAGAACTACCCGAATTTTTGTAAGGTAAAATGCTATTTCTACTGGACTACAATGTTACCGCCTCTTAGAATACGAGCTCTCCGGAGGAGTAGCACCTTCGACTAATGAGAGTAGCTGGATCTGCCCCACTGCTCCCACCTTCCCCTGGTGTCGGATCGCGCTTTTCCTCTACCTCAAATGCA
Source organism: Maratus michaelseni (assembly GCA_963931845.1). Taxonomy (NCBI): domain Eukaryota; kingdom Metazoa; phylum Arthropoda; class Arachnida; order Araneae; family Salticidae; genus Maratus; species Maratus michaelseni. The sequence goes on along the minus strand of OZ007592.1, from coordinate 317,893,619 downwards.
TAAAATATAGTCAAACATATAATCTTTAGTAACATTAATAGTTAACATTTGCGTAAAAGGATTAGTTTCTATGTTACATTGACATACAGTACCGTAATTCCCGTTTTTTTTTTACAGTTTTTTATTTTTTCCACCCATTTTTGAGGCACTCTCACGGCTAAACTATTGATCAGAAAAAAAAACTTTCAATACATAAAATGTAAGAAATTTTATTTTCTTTAATTCATATATTGCCGACTGTCACGTAAAATGCATAATTTTGGAATTATTTTGAAAAAACGGAAAAAAATCTGTTTTTTTACACGTTTTTTGTAAAAAAAAACATATTTCCCGAAAAAAAATTTGTTGGAAAACCTCGGATTCGTGTTCAGCGACCCAAAAAACATAAAGGGACCCCCCCCCCAAAAAAAAACTACACCAAAACTTTCCTTTATTTTCTACCAAATGCCTGGACTAGTAGCTAATATGTTATATACTGCTATGCTAAAGAAATGAGCGCCTGAAATATCGATTATTATCTGCTAATTCCCATTATCACGATGTATGATCAAATTTCCTGCCATTTGATCGATAAATTTAGGAGTTACTCTTTTTAAGCTATATGTGTAAGAATCGATTCTAAAACATCGATACTAGAATTTGTTAATCGATTATTTTTTTAATCGATGTTGTTTTTATACAGTATCGATGTTGATCGATTATCAAATTTTTCAGAATCGCACACACCATTCCGCTAATCGCTTGAGAGCGTAGGAGTCAGGTCGACGGGTTCGACTCCCGCCAGCTCCGTTGCATACACTTTGTGGAGCTCTCGGATGTAACTCTCTGGTGTTGTAAATTTCCTTGTGGCTATCTCGTCCCTATATATTGACGATGACTTATAAGCGGGCACTTGATGTCAAGCACACAAGTCAGGTGTATGTTATCAATAAACAAACAAACAAACTTTAAAAAGTTTGTTCTATGCAAATAATTTATCTGAAAAGTTAAAACTGATTTAACGATGTCAGTCGTTTTTATTTGGAAATACATATATTAAAATAATTAAGGATCGTATATGAAAGTCGTCTCCCAACAGGTCTAACAAAGAAAGCCTTAAAATAATTAGACACAAGCTCTCAAAAATAAATAAAAAATATTACATACACTTACGATGTTTTATCGCACTAAATAAATGAACCTGGATCATAAGCCTCTTCTTTTATTTTAGATTTTTCTTTTCAATTTTTATTAATATATAAAAATGCTTCATCAGTTGCTTTATATTTTCATTAAAATGGAATACTGTTAATGTAACAAAACTGTGATATCAACATGTTATGAGATTCATTTGTATTAGTAAATTAAAATATTTGTTAAAATTTGATAAAAAGAGTTTCTAATATTTTTATTAAAACATTATTTCGATAACAAATTATTTGAAACTTAAATATTCAACTATCAAAATTCATTTTTTAATTTGATTGAAATTTTGTTTTAACGCTATACGTATAATTTTATTTTTATAGTATTTTATATTGTAAAATATGCTTTGCATTTTAGTTTTAGTAATAATAAAAACCTATACATCAGTTTCAACTGACGTCACACCCTAGCAACCACCTTAGCAACTAGATTTGTTTTTTGTTTGCCCGCCAAAGATGGTGGATTGGGATTGGTTGGCTCGTAATACAGGCTATAAATCCACGATTATGATTGGTTGGATACACTTGGTGGGCTGGTTATCACGTGGTTGAAACTCACGAAGCCGTAAAGAACGAACGGTAGGCAAAACATACAAATGCCTACTGTATAGTTAGCTGTGTTATATGCTTATTATTCATATTTTTAAAATTAATTATTCATTAATTTTGCCTTTCTTAATTGCAGCGGATAGCCCAAGGTAGGTCCTGATGCACCTGAGGCTCGGATTTTTTATTTTTTGAGACCCCGGCCCCCTGGGGCCCCTTTAAGATTTATGCCCTAAATTGTTAATAATTTACCCAATTTTTATCCGATCCTCATCGTTTTTGGGGCTTTTTTTCCGTTTAGCTTTCACCCCCATTTCTACGTTCTAGTTATGACCCTGGCCCCCTAGGGCCCGTTGAAGTTTTTGTTTCCTAAACTGATAATTACTTGTCCGCTTTTAATCCGATTTTCTTAGTTTTTGGGGCCTTTTCTTCATTTAGTTATTTCCCCATTGCTACTTTCTAATTAGGACCCTTCATCTTAGGGCCCTGCTCAAAACTATCGGCTGGCCCCTTTTTGGGCCCCCTACTATAGTTCCCCTAAAAATCGTCCGATTCACTAACTTTTTTTTCTAACAACTTAGAACTTCCAGCTACTACATGAACAATAAAAACAAAAACAAAAAAATTCGATGAAGATCCGGGCCCCCTGGGCCCCTTGAAGTTTTTGCTCCCTAAATTGTTAATACCTTGTCCCCTTTTAATCCGATTTTCGTTTTTGGGGCCATTTCTTCATTTAACTTTCCCCCATTCCAGGTAGGACCGTTCATCTTAGGGCCCTGCTCAAAACTATCAGCTGGCCCCTCTTTGGGCCCCCTACTATATTTCTCCTAAAAATCGTCCGATTCACTAACTTTTTTTTATAACAACTTAGAACTTCTAGCTACTACATAAACGACAAAAAAAAAAAAAAAAAAAAAAGGAGAAGATCCGGGGCCCCTCGAAGTTATTGTTCCCTAAATTGTTAATACCTTGTCTCCTTTTAATTCGATCTTCGTTTTTGGGGGCGTTTTCTCCATTTAGTTAATTCCCCATTTCTACATTCCAGGTAGGACCGTTCATCTTAGGGCCCTGCTCAAAACTATCAGCGGCCCCTTTTGGGCCCCCTACTATAGCTCCCTTAAAAATCGTCCAATTCGCTAGCTTTTTTTTCTAATAACTTCTTAGGATTTCCAGCTACTACATGAATGACCAAAAATTTCTCGGACAAGATCCGTGCCCCTGGACCCCTTACGTTACCCATAACTTCTTAATTCTGATACGTATCGAATCCGTTTAAAGTTATTATTATTTCTAGGAAAAGGACCGAAAATTTATATATGACAGATTTTTGATATCATTAAAAATGGCCTCAAGTGGTTGGGGGGTGGGGGGAGGAGAGAATAGGAGTTTAAGAAGAAAAAAATCATAACTTTGTCAATTTACAAGTTATCAAACCCGCTAATTTATTACAAATCCTCTTAATATTATCTACAACTTTTATATTGACAGGTTTTTTTTTATAAAACCAACCCTTAAAGAAAAAAAAATTGTGTGCTCCGCCTACAGCCACAGGTAGATTTCGAAGTGAGCGGTCCCAACTGCCGCATCATGGCAAAAAGTTCATTTCTTCTGCAATTGCATCTTCGAAATTTACCTGTGCCTGTAGGCCAAGCTGTCAAGGATATTTTTTTAAATATTAATCTTCTTTTTCGGCATCAACTTACGTTTACTCACCACAGTCGTAAATTAGAAATCGCGTTACTGTTAAAGATAAGAGGTTAAGTTTAGAAAGTGTGGGGGGGATGCATCTGTAAATTAAATATCGCGTTAATGTTAAAGGAAATTCGTTAAATTTACAGGGGTGCATATTCCACCGCCTGGGGACTCATTTTTTTATTGGGTTCTAAGGGCTCGATTTCAACAGGGTTTGGTTCATTCGACTCGATATTGAAAACTTGAGGTTTTTTTTTTTTTTTTTTAAATTTATTATCACGGGCGCTAGTCAGTTCGTTATTAATAAATGTTTGGTTCGATTTTGAGTAACTGGATATCATATTTTGTTACAAAATGTTATTTTTCACAAAAATATAACAAATTTCAGAAAAATAAATTTTATTTTTCACAAAATGCCCCCCCTCCCCCTCCAAGAAAAAAAAACTGCATCGACACCTGATTAAATGCTTTTTAAATGGTAAGGTTTTTTCAAAAACATGGCATCTATTTTTTTTTTTAGATTAAATTATATAATTCGCTTTTACAAAAAAAAAAAAAAAAAGAAAAAAAAAGAGTAAAATGTTTCTTAAAAAAATATCACCCTTAGTACGTCATTAAATGTTTCATCCCAAACAGCACACACCCATCTATAAGACATCTACAAGCTGTAAATCCCAAAAAACCGACACATCTATAAGAAGTCTACAAATATCCATGATACACCCTTTTCACTTCTTATGGAGATGTTATGTGTGATCTCTCTGAATTCTATTAGACGTCCAAGATATCCAGGCAGTCTATAAGACCACATCTATAAGACATCCAAGCATAGATCACTTTTCAACATGCAGTACTTCTTATAGACGTACTTAAGACTTGGATTGTAGATATCTAGGTACATCTGATATGCATCTATAAGACGTTTAATGTGCGTCTATTTATTGATATTCAGCATTTCTTATAGATATACTTAAGATATGCAAGAAGTTTCATCAGAAACACAGCCTTGGGCAAAAGTATTGAGCACCTCCATATTTATAATATATTTGTAAAAATAATAGATATATACAAATATTAAATTGTATACAATTATGAATTTTCTCTTTAAGAAATTAGTTGGTTAGAAAAAGAAAAAAAAAAGAATAACTCATCTTAATAAAGCTATTTTCTTTTAAAAACTTTTTTTTTTAATTAAATTTTGTTTTCTGAAAGTTTTGTTAGCCAGTTAATAAATAATCAAGAAAATAATTCTTGGAAGAAAAGACAAAATAAAGAACTGTCTTAAAGAAATGTTATGTTAAAAAAATAAATAAAATAATAATACATTTTTAAATAATTTTTATTATTTTAATTTTTAACATGTCTTAATAATTTTTTTAAAAAAATAAGAATTATTTACGCTGCTGAAGAGTAAGTTGACTTTTACTGCAAAAAAAAAGACAAAATAAAGAACTTAGTCTTCAAAAATGAAAATAAAGAAATCTTATGCACACAAAAAAAAACTATACATAATTTTTAACATGTGTTAGTAATAAAAAAAAATAAGAAAATTATTTAAATTTCCATGATTATAGTCATGGAAATTTAAATAATTTTCTTGCAGTAAAAGCCAAAATATAAAACATACTCTTCAGCAGCGTAAAAAATTCTTAATTTTTTTTTAATTATTAACACGTTAAAAATTATGTATAGTAACAATGACACTTCCAGAAAACAAAGTAATTAATACTTTTAAAAAGGTAGGTTTTTAAAGAAAGCGACTTCATTAAAAGATGAGTTGATCGTTTATTGTCTTTTTTTTTTTTTTTTTTTTTTTTACAAACCGTAATAACTTAAAAAGAAAATTCCTAATGATATGCAGTTAAATATTTGTATATAACTATTACTTTTACAAATATATTATAAATATGGGGGTGCTCAATACTTTCAGCCAATACTGTATTTCCAGTGAAATAATATCGTTTCTTGCACGTCTTAAGTATTTCTATATGAAAATTAGAATAATTCTTGCAGAACATGTTAAAATATAAAGAAATTGGTCTTCAACAAGGAAAATAGAGAAATCTTATGTTAAAATTACACTTTAAATTTATGTTATTTTAATTTTTAATAAAAATGATACAAGTTTTAAGAAATATTTTCATTGATGAAGATAAGTGCTTTATATACATTGGCTTTTCCAGTAAGAATTATTCTAATTGTCATGATCACCTATTAACTTGCATAGCATAACAATTGCTATGGTATGAAAATTTCAATTATGAAACTTACTGAAAAACAAAGTTATTACAATTATAATTGTAATAACTTAACTGTTAAAGACATAGACAGCAGTTGTGAATTCTAAAATAATTGTGTTGAACACATGCGCTTCATTTACCCTCTTACTAAACATCCTTCAAAGTTTAATGTTGAAGTTCAAAATTTGTTCTACTCTTTCATTATTTTATCAGCAAGTTTCCATTGATGTACAAAATACACCACCATTGAATTTTTTATAAACTATTATTTTTTCGTTCTTAATTAAGCATTTTTTTATATATAAATGTGAGGTCTATTACTAGAATAATATTACTAGACATAAGACACTATTATACTTTATCATCAAAAGTTCATATTTTATTCCAGAGCTAAAAAAATATATTATAATTGCCGCTTATATGAATCACTAGTTAAGCAAATTAGACGCTTTTATGAATCGAAACTAAAGTTAATATTAAGTTTTTTTAGTTTATTTGAAATTCGTAGCTTTGTTGAATCAAATTATATTCAACAAATTTTTTCAATTAGACCGCGAATATTATATTTAAACTGTGGAAGCGTATATTAGATCTTAGATGCACTGGTTAAGTGAAAACTGTCATTTGTTTTGAAAAAGGGTAGCAATTACATTTTTCAGACATCTTAGATTATCATTCAGACATCTCATTATTATTTCGACCGTCATTACGCTTTGAGTATTATACAGTGGATAGTTTTTTTAAAGTTTTTGATTGAACAGATTATTGTAGTGTTTCATTCGAACAATTTGTTCCTGAGGGGTGGGGACTATCTATATTATAAAGGACAAACGTGTCCGTGCGTTAACGCTGACGTCATTTTGCGAATGGCAACAGTTGACGATGGAATTTTGGTTTTGCGATTTTTATTATTACGCATTTTTTTTAATTTCTAAACATCTCACATTTTTAATTTTACACCTTTATATAGAGGAAAAAATCTACTTTGAAATGCAATGTGTTTGAAAACTGTATCATAATTGGCTGATTTATTATGGCTTTTAAAATAAAAAAATTGGTATTTTTCACTTTATTTCGCGTTTAATGGTTGCCATTGGTAATTTTTTTTCCCTCTTGGCGACCGGATATTATCGTTGATTAAAGAATTGAAATGACTTATTAGTTAGAAATTAATATATACACCTTGGAAAGTAAAAGTAAAAACTTTTACTCATTTTATATAAAATACCAAATAATAATAATAATAATAATAATAAACGTTTTTATGAGTGATAATTTTATAAATCAAAATAATTTAATTTAAAAATCAAAGGAACGTTTGTGATGCATAAAAATATTTTCAATGTAAAAATTGTGACTCAAAACAATACTTGGCTATTTATTGTTTGCGCCAGGATTATCACCTTCAAAAATTAATTTATGAGGAAGTTTCGCTTGCTGTTTTAAATGAAAATTCTAAGGTTTATTTTATTGACGCGCCAGGACTGGCAAAACATTTTTACTTAATGCAGTTTTAAAAATGACGATATATAATGGTTGCGTTAGCTGTTGAATCTCCTGTGATCGCAGATTTGTTATTAGATCAAGGTAGAATAGCACATTCAAATTTCAAAATACAACTGAATTTGAACGAAACATCTACGTGTGCCATTAGTAAGCAATCTGACCTTACTGAATTAGTAAGAGGAACAAAGTTAAAAGTCTGGGATGAAGCACCCTTTATGAGTAAATTAGTAATTGAATGTGTAGATCGTACGCTTAAAGACATAAAAAAAAACAACGATTCGCCATTTGTTGGAATAGTAGTTGTATTTGCTGGCGACTTTAGACAAATTTTGCCTTGATTCAAACGTATAAAAAATTCTTTTATTATATTTTGATGCTAATCTTACGTAATCGGGTCCATGTCAAGAGAGAGTTACACATAAATGGTGTCAAGAATAAGGTTTAATGATAATAATAATATATATTATAACATGTGTCCGATTATTGCTGAAGTCATTTTTTTGTTAGCAACGAACTGACTAATAAATTTCGCTTACACTGCATCTTTTTAAACTTCTAAACATCGCACAATTTCAATTTTTACACCGTCGAATAGAAACAAAATGCAATTTCTTTGAAAACTGTATTTGAATTTACTGATTTATTTTTTTGTAGGATAATTTCCAAGCATGAATTAATTTTAAATCTATCTCTATCACGTGCAGTTCGATTGTGAAAGATTTAATGCGTCTGCATTTAAAACAATATAAATAGTTCCGGATTTATTCCCGGCTAATATTACAGAACGAAATTAAAACTTCATCAAAATATAAATAATAATGTAATATAAATAAAATCCAAATTTAACAGTTATGTTCTCAAACTACACGCTTAAACAGTTGAAATTTTCAGAATAAAAACCCTATGCAGTAAGCAGCGAAATCTTGGATGATTCTTTTGGCCGTTAACTCCTAGCATGTGGCTAATACAAAAGTATGCTTTATTCAATTCCGAAATTTTATTTGAATATATTATTAATACATTTCTAATTGTAAAAATATCTATGTGAAAATATCTAAAAGTAAAAATTATTTTTCTACTTTGTTAATGAATCAATTAAAAAATATATATTAAATATGCAAAATCTATTAGAATTAGAAAAAAAAAATAGAACAAAAACCTATGTTCTGTAACCCGGGTTCGATTCCCTAGTACATTTAAAGAGTGTAGTTCATTAGCTAGTAAGGTAGCTCGAAATGTTCTTCAGGCCACGCGTTCCCCGGAGGAAAGAAGCACTGATTGCAATTTTATTGACTTTGACTTACAGATACATGTTATGAGCAAGGTTTTCAAAAGAAAAGCGTTAAATATGAAGCATTTTCATAGAATTTATAAAATTTACTATAATTACACACAAATTTATGCTAATTATGCTTTAACTGAAATTAATAAGTAATAAATTAGTTATACATTGATCTACACTTATTAAATCTTAAATAATGCTGCCTCTATATCATCAAAATTATGACATATTTTTTTTCATGTGGACAAAATTACAGTCGTGTTTAAATCAGATAAGAAGTAAAAACTGGAATATCTTTTAGAGTTTTAGCTATAATGTATTTCATTTAAATAAAAGTATATATAAGTATCCTTTCGCTCCTACTTTCAGGGAGGGGCAGAGAAAGTTAAAAAGTACCCTCTTTTTTCAGGGATGAGATTGACAAAAAAGCAAAATAGCGGAAAACCGCGGAAGAATCTCATGCCTGTTTTTTTCAAAAATGTTATTATAATGTATTTTCTTTTTTTTCCACGGCCGAAGGCAGGTACAACCTATCTTTCATTCTGCATAGGTGTTTCTAACAGAAAACTAAATATAGATAAATATTCATACACGCAAACATTATACACACATACAAACTACAAATACAATAAACTCAACAAGTGTGAAAAATTAGCCAGAGCCAGGAATCGAACCTAGGACCACAGCATACAAGACTCAAGCTCTAACCACTGAGCTACCCCGGCCAATACCTGGGTCTGCAATTTCTCACTAATAAATTGCAGACCCAGGTGGCCGGGGTAGCTCAGTGGTTAGAGCATTAGTCTTGTATGCTGTGGTCCCAGGTTCGATTTCTGGCTCTGGCTAATTTTTCACACTTGTTGGGTTTATTGTATTTATAGTTTGTATGTGTGTATAATATTTGTGTGTATGTTTAGATTGAATGCAGGCGTTATTTGTGTGTGTTTTAATAGATAAATATTCTCCAACATCATGAAAAAGGTTAAAAACAAATAATATTTAGAAAGCACACATACTTAACACATAAACAATGTGAAAGTAGAACAATCTGTAAAAAGTGGTAGAGCACACTACAATTAAAGATTTTTGTATAGGAAACCAGGTCGCGATCCATTTATTTAGTGAAAAATATAGGATATAGGAAGTCAAGTCGAATCCAAGTATTTTTAGAGAACTTTAATAATAATGAAGATATTTTAACGAAATTTTCAGTATACTGTATACGAAATTAGATGTCAAATAAAGTGCTGGAAGTGCACAGTAATTCAGTCAACGATACTGCGTTCAATGTCAACTACATCCTAAAATATGGAATACTTAATTTGGCATTGTTTGGACGCGGATTATAATAAATTCTACCTCTTCTCGTGTTATTTTACATCTGACAGAAAGCAAAGTAAAGTCTATTGGAAATTTTGCTAAAATTGCTTTATTATTACTAAAGTTAAGAACAAGAACTCGGGATTGTCTTGCAATGAAATCCTATGTATTTCTGATTTAAAAATCGATTCCTGATATTCTGTACAAAAAATTGTTTGCTGTACTATTCCCTTCCATTCCTTAAGTTTACCTCCTCATTTTTCAAACACTATATTAATCTAACAATTTTTTGTTATTTCATTGGTGCATTTTACGTTTTCTAACACTTATATAGTAAACGTTGCTGAAATGAATTATGGTCAACGTAACTACTGATTCTACTCTTTGAGGGGAAAAAATGATTATCACTTCATTAGCTAAACTGATTCGATTAGCCGGTGATTCAAGTAACTAGCGACCACCATTATCAACAATTCAACCTCTCCTCCCCATAGAGCAGAATTCTGGCTGCGCCACTGATGCGTGCAAGAATATTAAAAAAAAAACTGCATTGAGACCAAACTCGTTAATTTAATGAAAATTTTGACTTAAAATTAGAAACAACTTATTATCAAGGTTATTATTTAGGAATGCCATTGATCAATGGAGCCAACTTTTGAAATGTATTGTATGGGCCCAATTTTTTTAAGCAAAATAGCACGGCACGTTTTATTATTTGCTTATGTTATTCGTGAATTCTTTTGCATAATAACGTTAATATTTACTATAATATCATAAATATCAATACAAATTAAAAACACAAGAAGCAAAGCATTTCAGTCATTTATGAGCTTTATAATTATCAGGATTGGGACACTAAAATATAGATAATGTTCACTCACTGATTTATACTCACTGATCAAAAGGGGTATAGTGGAGGGCATACGAAGTTACTCGCCGTATACATTTTAGAATCTTTTTTTTTTTTTTTTTTTTTTTTTTAAATGCTCCGTATACATTCTCTTTTTCAAACAAATCTATAGCATAGTCATTAAAGTTCACATGATTCTAGCATTTACCTTTTGGTTTACATACGACAACAATACTACTGATCAAGTATATATAGGAAATTGGAACTGTTGAGAGAAATTTAATAATTATATGTGTATTGAAGAACATTTAGTGCTCTTGATGTCTCTGTTACGGATGTCAATGCTATTTTTCAACGTCAACAAAATGAATTTTTCATAATGAACAGAGGAAAGTATATTCAACTAAGTAAATTATATCAAAGGCACAGGACTAATGCCCAGGACTCGAACCTGGGTACTTTGGTTTGCCGTACCAACGCTCTCCCTACTGAGCTATCCCGACGATATCCTAGGCTGGCATATTTCACTTTTATTTGTTGTCCAACAAATAGAAAATGAAATTTTGTTTCAGAGATTTAAAAAATTTAAATAAATACGTAGTGAAATAAAACAAGGGAAATTAGGTGGGTCACAGGGGAGCAAATTATTGGGCGGGCTCATCGCTAAAGCCCCACGGGCCCATATAAGCCGGCACCACTGCTATTCATTGTGCCATTGAAATTTTTAAGATGACTAGAAGTTCCGAGAGAGACCCAATTTTAGGCATAATGTCTGGGTGTCCCAATACATCTCTTTAATGTCCCGGTTTTAAACACAGCACTTAAACTATCACTTCTCCAAAATTCATTTTTTTAAAAAATGAATGTTTTGATTCTTATCGAATTCCACTTCTCCAACAGCAAAATGTTGAATTGTATCTATTACTATTAGAGAAAACTGTCTTGAGAAAAATTCTGTGGTTCCGATAGAACGAATACCATATAGATATAATTTATACAGGTCTGAAAAATGTATACAACTGAAACCTGTCTAAAATGTCGAAGTTCTCCTATCGCTGTAATTTTATGCAGGTAAATTAAACTGAATCTATTTATTTTAAGAATGAATAAACGGAAAAATTAGAGAAAATTTTTCTTGAAATCATTAATGTAAACTCTAAATTTGTTTAAAAATGCTAAGAAATGTAAGAATGTGAAAAAGAATATTTTGAGGAGTGGAGGGAAAAGATTAGTTTTTATTTTGAGGGACGAATACATTTAAATAAGCAAAAGACAATTAATGTTTCCTTTAACTGCAGTAAAAATGATACGTCAGCCTGAGATTCTGACAAGAAAAATTAAAATATGACTTCAATTTGACTCACCTTTAATTTACAGTATTCACATAAATCGTTTATTTTAAATAAAAAGGGAGGATGTATAATTGAGCTCTTAAGGGGATTGGGGTGGGGAGTTATTCACTTACGCGAAAACATCCAATATTTAGTTTGCATTTTCAAATTTTTAAAATGATTTTCTATTTTATTTTTTGCATTGGATAGTTGAGGTCAATCTCTACATAGACCGCATTTTATTTTTTCTTATGTGTGTTTTTTTTTTTTTTTTTTTTTTTTCTTACGAGGATTTTTTTATCTTCGAAACCGGTACTGAAAACGATGCGTTTTTTATTTAAAATTCAGTCTCCACTGTTTTATTGCATAAAATCCTCAATTTTTAACATGTGCAAAATATGTTTATAAGAACACAATTATTAAATTCGATACTGTATAAGTTATAGTCCTTTCAAAAGTTGACGTATCACATAAAATAGTGTATAAAATCTTGAAAAAAAAAGAAAGAAAAAGAAATCAGAAGTATTTTAAAGTTTAAAATATATATATATATTCTTAAATTTTAATAGTACATTATAATTGTAAAACTACGATGATTTCTATAGTAGTCGATTGATTTTAAATTTAATTAGCTCCATCAGAATTCAGCAGAAAGAGATTTGATTAAAGAGAACTCACATGGAAAACATTTTTACCTAAAATAATTTTCGCCCAAAATAAATAAATAAAAAAGCTTAAGTTTTACCTTTTTTTCATGGGGAAACAAAAGTATTCTTCAAAATTATTTCTATCACATTTGAAAGGTGCTTATAGAGATGCATCGATTAGTAATTTTGATCCAATAGCGAATATTCGACACATGTAAACCAGATGCTGAAAATTCGGTAGGCCTAATATTAATGTATTTTAAGATTTAAAAGTATTCAAAAATAAACTTTAAAGTAAATTGTACACCATATTTAACACAAATACTTGTGTTTTGAGGAATGAGTACAACAATGAGTTATTTTACAAGTAAACTTTACACACAAAAATAAAAAAAAAAGCTTTCAGTTTATTTTTTTTTTAAGAAGATGATGATCTTAAAAATTATTAATTAATGAAACGTTCATAGTTGCCAACCTCCCGATTTTTTTAATACCAGTAAAATCATACAAAAATGTTCGCTTTATTAAATAGCAGAAATTGCATGGTTAAATAAAACACATATTTTTTACGAAAAATACTGGTATGAAAAAAATCGGGAGGTTGGCAATTATGAACGTTAAATTCCATAATTCCTTCTCTAAATTAAAATTAATTTATAAGAGCTCCTTTATTTTAAAATAAATATTCCAAAATTGAAAAGAAATTTTCAAGGACATAGAAGGAAAATTTTACTGTTGTATAGTGTTATTTGTCAGAAAGAAACAGTAAGTCAGTAAGAAAAAAAAAATTCTATTCAATTGGCAACTCGGCAAAAAAAACTTATTGCTCCTTTTGATTTATCAATGAAATTTTTAAATGCACCACAGCGGGCGATCATTTTTAGAAGTTGCAAACATACAGGATTTTCCTAAAATTTTTAAGGTTAAATTTGACAATTTCAAAAATTTATTTCTGTCTCTACCCAATTATTATTATTATTATTATTATTATTATTTTTTTTTAAATAATAAATGACATTAATTAAAGAGGTTCGAGCAAGAACCTGTTATGTTACATTTTCTCAAAATACAGTTTATTTTTTCGATGAGGGTGTTATGAGATAATATGTCATATGGTAAAGGTAAAATACCAATATTTTAATTAATCTTTAAAATCTGATATATTATTTATTAAAAGTTAATATTTTAATAAAAATAACTTAAATATTATTAATAATTTTTATATTAGAAAATTAAATGTTGCTAAGTTTTTCTGAGAGAGCTTAGTACTACTCGTTAACTTACTAAATACAAGGTACAAGAACAAAAATAAAATAAAAATTGCAACTAAAAGCTTTCATTTAAAATGTCTCAGAATTTTATTTTTGTTACGTAACATCTTATTTCACTAAGCCCTTCTATTTATTCAGAATATCAAAGATTGATAAGGAAAAATTTACTCACAAAAAGTACATTCAGAAACATGAAGTATGTTTCGATGTTTCGATGTTCCTCGATCCATGAAGCAGCATGCAGCAATACAAACAAAAATTTCCAAAACTACAGAATTTATTTGTGCACTGATAATTACGCATGCAAACTTGGAAAAGAGAAATAACCTCACACGCTTACAGCCGCAGGCAAATTGCAAAAAATTCGCCCTACCTTAACCCTCAAAGTAAAGCCCCCTGCGATGATATTCTCATTTACGACTTTTGCCGTATCTCATCACTCAGACAATTAATTGATCAGTAATTTGTCAATTACATCCTGTTTTTTAAATTGGTCATTATTTTGTAAGAAAAAAACCGTTCGAGCACCTGTGCCCCCCACTATCCCCTTCTTTCTCTCATCGGCTCTCACCACAGCAGATGATATTTTTTGACCGGAACTGGACATCTGGAACTGATTTTTTCCCCATCACCTCGTGACAAAAAAGAAAACTCTCGTTCAGATTTAGAGCTTTCAGATAATATTTCACTTTGTTCCTTTTGGAACCCTATAGACTCCGGGTCATATAACTGTTGCAAAGAATGTAGAAGACTAATAGGATTTTCTTTGTCTGTTGCTTCTTTTATACCTCACACACACATTTACATATGCGTGCGCGCTGTTTTCGTTACATTAGTTCTCAAATCAGAAATATATAGTATAATTTATTGGTATAATCATTCAAAAATTTGAAAATTAAAATTTTGACCATATCGCAGTCATAAAATTTTCCCCACGTGAACTTGAAATTCTGGGGTCGGCACTGGAACTACCTGGGGTGGGCACGGCCCACCCGGCCCCCCCACTAGTTACGCCTATGTATTTTATGCTTTCAAAGACACTGCTTGTGTCTTAATGTTACTACAAACTGTCCGTGTTAGATTAATTATAACTAAATTAGTTTTTTTTTAAACAATTTGATGTTTACTGCTTTTATACTACTACGGGACATCGCATTAAACAAGGATATCATTAAAGGTTACTTAAGTTCTAAAAGCTGATGGGGCATAGAGTGTGCTGCTTGTGTCTTTATGTTGTACAAATCGTCAGTGGCGTTAAAGGTTAAAAAAAGAATTTCATAACTGTATGTAGTTAAATATTTGCATCCAACTAATATTCAGGCTCATGCTGCCACTTAGGGATAGGTGCCCCTGCACCCTCTGCCACCCTTAATGATGGCACATGATTTAGTGTGAAAGGACCAACATGACCCTCTGTCCACCGCCCTTTCAAGACATCCAGCATGGGCCTGCTAACACTTTTAAATCAGTTATATAAAAATACAACAGTGCTTAATAATTTTGGTAAAGACGACTGTATGTAAAAATACTAAATATTTTGTTTCGATAATATCAGTATTATTCCCATATTTATATTGGAATTTTTTTTTTTTATCAAAGCATTGACTAATTTTAAAAATATTTCCAATGAAATATGAATGCTGTAATTCCCTCAAATCTCATAACTGAATTTTATAAACTACCATATTTACTTACTCCTGCATAATGCACACATTTTTACCAAAATTTCAGGTCTAAAAACCAGTACGTACATTATACACTGAATATTTCTAACAACCATATACACCAAACCACACACGTTTTCACAAAGTATATATATATATATATACATAATGCAAAAATCTCAATTTTATGTTATTTTAATAAGAGGGCAAACTATACATGAGCAAATATAGAAGTAATTTAGGTTTGAGAAAAAAATTAAGTCCTCATTTCTAGTTTTTTTTTTTTTTTTTTTTTTTTTTTAATTCTTAGATTTTTTAAAGTTAAAATAGCATGGTGCATATTATACATGAGAAATATTTTTTTTCTTATGTAAAACAAGGTACACATTATACACAAGTAAATGCAGTATTTAAAATCAGTTTGACAATTTTATTTTGGGAGAAATTTCTAAATCCTCCAGTATTTTGCAACAATAAAGAGGCTAACATATTTGTTATTATCCCTCTCTAAAATTAACAAATCTTTCTTGCAGAGGATAAAGACTTGTGGGAGATAAGTTTTTATCTCCCCCCCCCCCCCCCACCCAAAAAAACCTTTGCGATGAATGTCACACCTATATTACACACAGCATGCATAAATCCTTAATTTTTTATACCACTATTTTGGAATAGTATTTTTTTCTTTATTTTATTATATAATTTCTTCAATTAAATTAGGCAAAGTTTTCTATTTGGAAATACTGTAGTACTACTTCCTACAGTGATAAAAGATTCAAAATTGTGTATGGGACACTCGTTGCAAAGGGATTAACACAAATTAATAAATTTCTTATTATGTTTATTTTGTTCTAGTTTCCCAATATAGACAAGACAGGGGTTTTTTTTTTCTCTTAAAAAAGCTTATTTTGATAAAATTATTAGACAAATGTCTTAAAATCTATTTTGTATATTGAACTAAATTAAAAAAAATTTATCAGTACAAAAATATTACTCCAATTAACATATTGTATGAAAGAACCACTCAGAATTGTTTTTTTAATCATGTCGGCTTACATCAAAAACTTTACAATTATCTGAGCTTCAGATACGTAGGGAAATTTACAAATTGACTGCTTTTTTTAGAAAAGCAAGAAAAATTTTAAGTTAACAAAAAGGGTCGACAGTCACTTTTACAAAAATTAAATATTGCAACGTGATTTAAATTAATGCTAAAAATTTTTGCATGCTTTCTCATTAGGATATATCATATTTTTCAAATGTGTCAGGCACCACTCAATAACAATTTTAATAAAAATATAAGTATTTTTTTTCTTATCAACAATATTAGACTAGGTGACAGTACTAGGTGGTACAGAATACAACTATAACAGAAAAAGGAAGAAAAAAAGGACTTTATTTGAAAAAAAAAAAAAAAATCTTTGGAACAGGCTGTAACAGGACAAACACAATTCTTTAAGTTTCAAATATATAGATTATTCTACTCCATTATCACTACAATAGTAAGAGCTGATTTCTTCGAGCAGCACCTATAATAAAATAATAAAAATAAGAACATTGTTTTACTACATTACATTTTACGAATCACAAAAAATGACATTTTGTTAGGATAAAACATTTTACACACATCTAATGTCTTATATGAAAACTTACTAATTAAAACTGAATTAATCTTCAATGAAGCAATTGTAAGTTACTCTCCTCTTCATTAGGCCATGTCATTAATTTTTTGCAGGTTATTTCTAGTGATGGGCATAATGAATTATTTTGATATTTGAATGAATCATTCAGGCATGCACAAAAGCATAGCTGTCAAGGCTCTTAAAATTCTTTTTGTTTAAAAAAAACTTCTGGCTTTAATTGATCACAAATAATAGGAATGTAAACAGCTATGCTTTTGTGTATGCCGGAATGATTCATTAGAAAATCAATCATTCATTCATTATGTCCTTTGCTATGTTATTCTTAATTTTTAGGGTTCCGCACTTAAGCAAAACTAATCTTAATTTTTTTAATAGCAATTCTTTATAAAATCGGATCTGATGTCAGTTAAGAATAACTATTTATTAACTAGAGACATCAATAAAAAAAAAAAATTAGAGTATCAATAAAATAGAGTTGGCTATAGTATCGATTAAATCGATAAAAAATATCGACAACACCAATCACTAGCTAAACCTATGGGAGTGTTCTTTCGATTTCTCATTTGCATGTTGATATATTTGAATGATATACATTAATTAGGGATGCACTGAATAGTGATTTTGGCCGAATACCAAATATTCGGCCCATAGATAAACCGAATACCAAATATTCAGCTAGACGAATAGTAACAGTGAAGCCAAATATCGAATATTCGGCCAACTGAATAGTAACTATTCGGCTGAATACCGAATATTTTTTAGAGTTTTGAAAGTATTAAAAATTATAAAATATTTTTAAAATCAAATGAAAATTTTGAATGAATTAGAAGAAACATTTTACAGTGATATAGTGTTTATTTGTCAGGAAGGGACTAAAGTAAAACAATACAATATATTAAAATGGTGGGAAATTAGCAAGAATAACGTTCCTGCTCCTTTCGATTTAGCAAGGAAGTTTTTAAATGAACCAGTGAGCAGGTGTCTGGAATAGGAAATCATGATTATATTCAGCGGTTGTAAATATACAGGGTGTTCATATATCTTGGAAAACTTTCTGTGTAGATAATGTGGTCAAGGCAAACATTTTTTGAGCAAGAAGCATTATCTCAATCCACTTATTCTATCAAAAATACAATACATTCAATCAAAAACACAGGGTGTATCACCTCAAGCTGAAACTCAATTTTCGTTCACAAATTTAACAACAATGAAAAGATTTTAGCAAGATTTGCATCATATTAATTTACTTGTAGCAAATATGATGATATTAATGGAAGCATCTGAATTTTGGCCAATGACACAGTATACAATGTCACAGACCAATGACACAGTAACAGTGCCAGCTGCATTCTGAATAAAGGAATATCTAGCTCAGTTTTGTTTAGATATTAATAGTAGTAGTAATTTCCAGTACTTCTCGTGATCATGACTCACAGAAATCAAAGTAACAAACGAAAATTCAAATTTGATCTGGAGAGAAATGCACTTTATTTCTGATTGAATAAGTATGTTGCAATCCTGGTTTCCTGGACAAAAAATGAATTAAGAGTAGCTAAATTTTATCTTTCATTACAAAATGTTTTTTTCACAAAAATATAATAAATTTCACAAAAATAACTTATTTTTCATAAAATGGGCTCCAAGAAAAAAAAGAAACCTGTATCGACCCCCGATAGTGTTGACTCTAGGCTAATTTAGCAGAGCGCAGCAACTTGCAGCCTTTTTTTACTATTTTATGCCCCCGATTAGAGCCGTACAGAGTACTCGGTATATACTAGGTACTCAGCCAATTTGACGAGTACTCGGCATTCGGCCAAATATCAGCCGAGTACTCGGCCAATACAGAGTAGTTGCAAGAATTTCATTTTTTAAGCATATTTAAAGACAAATTAATTTACAAGTGATCTATAAAAAGTTATTTGAATATAAATGTATAGGGGAGACCGGTACACAGTGGACCACTTTTTCAGTTAAATTTTTTTTCTCTTTAACAGACTGACCAATCTGTATGAAAATATTTTTGAATATTCCTTAAACCTTCTTACATCCATCATAATTTTCTCACAACATAGTTTTGAATACATTTTTCAAAAAAAAAAAAAATTATACACATTTGTAAAGTGGACATACCCCGGAAGTGGACCAGTGTACCCCGGAAGCGGGGTACACTGGTCCACCCACCGGGGTACAGTGGACCACTATTAGGTATTATCTAAAATATAATATAAATCTATTTTTCATTAATCTAATTCTTTTTTGTTGCCCCTTCACCCGCAAAATAACATAATAATATAAATTTTGAAACAAAAACAAAAAATTAATTATATTTTGAAAATAATAACAGATTAATACAGGAACAATTGCAATTTAGTTGAAGTTATTACTTAAGTACAAAAAAATCAGCGCACATTAAAATTTGCAAATGAAATTCCAAAGTACTTATGAGTAAGATTGAGCCTGGAATTTTCAAGAAATAATTTTGGGTCTGAGAGCAACATTATGAAATCATTGACATCAACAGCAGATTCATCTACAGTTTCGAGAGAAATAAACTGATTTCCATTCAATTTGCGTTTCATAAATCTTACTTGAATAGAACCATCAACAATTAGACTACAGTTATATTTATCAAAGGCAGTAAATACAAAACAAAATATTTCTTACTATGTTAAATAAATTGTTATTTTTATTTGTTTACTTTATTTTACAGTTAAATCTACTTTAAAACAATCTTTCTTTATAGAAAATAAGCAATTATTAAATATTTTGAACATTCTGCATTACAGGAGCAGAATGGATTGTGGACCACTGTGCCCCAAGATAGGGTGGTCCACTGTACCCCATGTTGAAGTTTAATAAATAATCATATTAATATTGTTTATAGCTTTCTTTAAAACATTAACTTTAAAGTAAAATAAAAACAAGTATCTTAGCTTTACAAAAAAGCTGTTTTATTTATCTACAACCTTTAATTACTAAAAAAATAAAAATATGATGATGAAAAATTTTACTTTTAGAAGCTCAAAGCAGGATAAAATAGTTCAATCTGACCTAAACATATTTTCTGAAGGCTATAAATAATCATTGCAGTGCTGTTGTCTATTAGGATAGAAGAGAAGCTTAAAAAAAATTTAAATAAATAAAATATTAGGGGGTGGTCCATTGTGTACCGGTCTCCCCTAATATATGCCATAATTCATAAATAAATGTATTTACTTGGTACATAAAAATTTATTTATAAAACATAGAAAAAGGTAAGAAACCCCCCCCCCCATGCAAAATTAATGTAAATTAAAGTTTAATTTCATATTTATATTTAAAAAAAAAAAAAAAGTCATTTTTAAACTGTAGGAAAAGATTGTGATTTTGGATAAAGAATCAGTGTGTAGAAACAGAAAATACAATAAATGCAATTTAAAAAAATAATAATAATTAAACTTGGTGTATGGCAAATTATGGTACAAAAACACTATAATCATTCTATACATTTTCATGAGATAGGGCATTTCTTTTATTGTTGTAAATACGGATCATCTAAAATAATAACACTATTATTCGGTTTGACAAATCTAAGCTTTGTTAAATAATCTTGATTAGCAACAGAATCTGAGTTCTGTGCATAATCTGATAAAAGAAAATTTGTTTTTGAATAAATATGATCCATAAATTGAATGCAAAAATTTCGTTTTCTCATAGGAAACCGTAGGAAATAGCGCATTGAGCGGAAATGTTTTGCCTACCGAAGAGGCGTGGTCTAGTGAGGAACCAGTTTGTTGACAAACATGCACATTCTCTTATCACCTGCTTTAAGCAAAACGTATTCATATTAAGTGTCCCAACTTAATACTAGAATAGGGGCGCAAAATTGAGACAACTGCGCTGTCTTGTGGACGGGGTTAATAAGTTCCTTTTTAAAGGACATAATTTTATTTTTTATTTTATTATTATTGAAACAACAGTTCTTTTCAGAACTTTTTTAGTATGGATAAAGATGTTAAAATATGTCATGAACTGAATTTCCATACTGTGGAACCACTCTAGAAAGACGGACCTTGGCATGCTGCCAAAAAAATAGACCCGTCCGAAGGGAGGGAAGCATTATATTAGGAGGAGACAAAATTCAAGTTTCCCTTATCTTGCCTGACCGCTTGTCATTTCTTCACTGGCTGTTCTTGTACTATTAGCGTTTTTTCTCTCTCTCCTTATTTTGTCTGCTATTCATTTTGTATTTGTTTCTACTTCTATAAAATGGATTTAAAAGAATCTAAAAGCTCTCAAGGCAAACATTTTCACAGTGCAGTGAAAAATATGTTAAACAATGTTGTAAAATATTGTGATAATGAAGCAGATAAAGACTGCCTAACTATTCCATTAGCACATGCAACAAAAAGAGCTAGTGCAATTGCCGGTGTTTCGGATAGCGCTATAAGAAGAATTCGGAAAGAAGCTAATAACAATGCAAATAATTTCGCTTCTCCTAAAAAGAAAAAGGCGAAAACAACCATAGAGAATGTCAACTTGGATAATTTTAACTTGGATGTAATTCGAAGACCTATCCAGGACTTCTACACTAAAGATGAAAGAGTGCCCTACTGTTCCGAAATTGCTAGCCAAGTTGAAAGAAAACATACAATTTTCAAAAGGAAAAGAGACATTGCGCAAAATTCTTCTTGAAATGGGATTCCGCTGGAAAAAATGTCAAAATAAGAACGAAGTGATATTGTTTTATCTCGCACGAAATATTTACGGACTATTCACCAGTTCCGAAAAGATAGAAGACCGATAGTTTTTGTTGATGAAACATGGATTGACAGCAATTTAACTGTCGGGAAATGCTGGCAATCGGAAGAGGTGTTCGGTGTTATGAAGACGGGGGCGGCATCGAGACGCATTATTGCTTTATGTGCAGGGGGGGGGGGGGGATGGGATTTATTCCAAATTCATCGTTAATTTATAAAGTCAACACGATGACCGGTGATTATCACGGGCAGATGAACTCACAAATTTTTGAAAAATGGGCAAATGAAAAATTCATTCCAAACTTACCGAAAAATTCTGTTGTTGTGATAGACAATGCGCCATATCACTCTATTCAATTGAATAAGCCTCCGAATTCTTCAAAAAACAAAAGGGAAATTATGGATTGGTTGGCATTGAACAAAGTGCCATATTCTTCAAACATGCGAAAAGTTGAATTGATGGACCTTGTTAAGACGAATTCGCCCTCTACTAAAATCTACAAATTCGACACCATGTTAGCCGAACATGGGCATTATGCGTTAAGATTGCCTCCATACCATTGCGACATAAATACAATAGAGTATGTATGGGCGGATATGAAGGAATTCATTCGAAAAAGGAATATAACGGCGGTTTAAATATGGATCAACTTTTTAAATTGACCAAACTTGCACTAGAAAATGTTAATGCTGAGAAATGGAAAAACTACTGCACGAACATAGAACACCTGGAAAATGAGTATTGGAAGAAAGACGGCATAATAGAAGAAATATGTGAGCCATTAATTATTTCGTTCGACGATGATGACGACGATGATTTTTTTTCTGGATGATTCTGATGATGACACCGAAAGTGAATGAATTACCCCCCCCCCCCCCTGCACATTTTTTTTTTTTTTTTTTTTTTTTTTTTTTTTTTTTTTTTTAAGAGAAGGTCTGTGATGATATTATGAAATACGAGCATTTTTATTGCTTTATTTTTTTCTGAGACCTTCACTTTAAAATAATTTTGATTTTACCAGCTTTAGCATATATTTGTTAAGTTCTTTCATTTCATTTTGACAATAATTTCAATTTTATTCCTATTTGCCTGAAAATTTTCAAGAATTAACATTCAAATACTTAAAAATCGAACAGCGTCTTTAATTTTCCTATAAATTCGGTACATTGTGAGTTACAATTGCAATTTTTTCGTGAACTTATCCGAAAAATAGGTTCAAAGTGCGACCTTCAACGACACTTTCAGTAAGATTAGGTACTTTTATAATAAAACGAAAAACGCTGTTCAATTTCCTGATATCTGAATAAGAACGTCTGAAACTTTCGCGCATTTATCAATTAAAAAGATTTAGTAAAGGCATCAGGAAACTTAATTTGAATTCGAGCACAATTTTTTAAATATTTGAGTGTAAAAAATATTTTTCATCCTTTAGTATGACTCTGTACACTTTGAACTATTTTCTTTTCTTATTAATTGAGTATTTTGTTATACATTTTCGCCATATTATTAAATGGTTTCATATAGGAAAATGAACATGAGCAATCAAGAAAAAAAATGGAATTCTTGCGGTAAAATTAAAAAAATATGTATTAATAACTTTACTAATAAAAGAACATTTTAAAACCACACTTCTCCTACAATTACATAAGTGTACCCTATAACTGTAAGGAACCGATATTTAAAATCGTAATTTATTTAAGAAAACAATAAATTGCAATGACATGTGTAAAAAGACAGTAAAAAATAGTATTTATTTACTTAACATGTTTATATCCGATAATTAAATAATCTAAATTATCATAACATGTTTCTTTAGATTGAAGATATCCCCTTCATCGAAGAGAAAACTACAATTTTTATGTGCTTTATTACATAAGAACAAAAATCCTTTTATAATCTTGGAACAAGTAAACATGAAACTATCGGGAATCAACTCATCTCCCCACGAAAGCAAAACTAGGGGTGACTCCCTTTCATTACCTCGATCCCTATTATGAAGAATAGACTGGTCATATTTGGACCCGTTACTCACGTGACCAGTCTTTAAAGCTTGGCTGAGCAGTATTTCGATCACAAGCTATGTATTTATTACCTCCAGTAGTTCATCTCTCTGCCGTTACGTGGCGTACGACCTTCCCCAGTGGATATCTCTGAGGCGTGTATACAGCGGAAACGGTCGTAGCTGTCACAGTCGCAGGTCTGCGACGGTCGCAAATTTCAGATTTGCGACCGGCACAAAAACTGTGATACAGCGGAAACACTTGAGACCGTCGCAAGTGGGTCGTAAAGATGTGACTTCCAGTTTCTTGTATATCGATTATTTTCAAGAAACTTACTTCTGCGCATGCGTTTGTTTTGCAGATTGAAGGGAGGGGAGAGGGGTGGTTTGTTTGTTTACATTCGCAAAGAAATGATTATGCAAATATTTTGAGGGTTAATGCGCGTGCTAATTTATTTTTTACTTAAAAAACGGAAGGCAGATAATATAAAAATGATTTTTTTTTTTTTTAACGCTCTTCTTTCGCTATTATTATTAAATGCTTGAGGCATGCACAGGGGGTTTCACAAGAGATATAGTTGTATCGGACTGAGTAAGACTCAGTGACCAGCCGATTACGTATTAAATATAGGCATATAAAGGGCATGCAGAAGCCCTATTCCATATCTGTACAGAGTCTCATAATTTCTGCGCACATTTTATTTTTCCTGGTAAAAATAAAAATATATGGAGATCATACAATTCATTTTGTTGTAAAATTATACTGACAAAAGTAATCATACAAATAAGGTTTAATTTATTATATAAAATCAGAAAATTCCCACCAAGATTTAAATAAAAAATATGAACAAA
This sequence comes from Maratus michaelseni, assembly GCA_963931845.1. Classification (NCBI taxonomy): domain Eukaryota; kingdom Metazoa; phylum Arthropoda; class Arachnida; order Araneae; family Salticidae; genus Maratus; species Maratus michaelseni. Next base: position 317,868,855 of record OZ007592.1, on the reverse strand, counting down.
AAGAAGAAAATCGTTTTAATAAGTCTTAGCAGTAACTTAGCATAGACATATTAATTGCATGTAAATTTATAGGAATAAAGCATTTTACATGCATGTGCACCCACAATAGGAGCAAGGCACATGCTGTTCCCTGATTTTTTAAATTTTATTAACTAAAATTTCTTTTTCTCTTATTATTTTCAAATAATTAAACACTAAGACAAAAAGAAAGAAAGTATTTTTTTTGGCTGTGGGGCCATCAACCTTTTCCCCAAAACAAAATTTAGTTTTGGTTTTCTTTCTAAATTTAAGTGTTAAAAAATTATCTTAAATGGTGGGTTTACCCAACCAATTTAACACTTTACCGGTGGGTTTACCCAACCGTTTTAATAAGTCTTAGCAGTAACTTAGCATAGACATATTAATTGCATGTAAATTTATAGGAATAAAGCATTTTACATGCATGTGCACCCACAATAGGAGCAAGGCAATTGCTGTTCCCTGATTTTTTAAATTTTATTAACTAAAATTTCTTTTTCTCTTATTATTTTCAAATAATTAAACACTAAGACAAAAAGAAAGAAAGTATTTTTTTTGGCTGTGGGGCCATCAACCTTTTCCCCAAAACAAAATTTAGTTTTGGTTTTCTTTCTAAATTTAAGTGTTAAAAAATTATCTTAAATGGTGGGTTTACCCAACCCCCCCCCCCCCCACCTGACAAAAATATAATTGAAGATAAAGATAGTTCTATACAGTTTGTTTAAGTTAATACACAGTTCTTCATTTATAAAATGTCAATAGCAGCATATTTTTGGTTTCTTAATTATTGTTTGAATTGCTTTTTATGTTGGCATTATATTGCTACAGTGGGAAATGAATGTCAACCCGATTACTGATGTTACCCCGACTCGAAGACATGATCAGTAATCAGGTTGCCATTCATTTCACATTACAGCATAATATTAATTGCATGTAAATTTATAGAAATAAAGCATTTTACATGCATGTGCACCTACAATGGGAGCAAGGCAATTGCTGTTATCTGAATTTTCAAATTTTATAAACTAAAGTTTATTTTTCTCCGATTATTTTCAAAAAAAGAAATAATAATATTGTCAAATAATTAATCACTAAGACAAAAAGAAACAATTTTTTTTGGCTGAAGGGCTCTCTGATCACCCTTTTCCTCAAAACAAAATTTAGTTTTGTTTTTCTTTCTAAATTTAAGTGTTCAAAAAGGATCTTAAATGGTGGGTTCAGCTCTCTCCCCCCCCCCCCACCCCCCTGATAAAAAATTAATTGAACATAAAGACAGTTCTTCATTTATAAAATGTCAATAGCAGCTTATTTTTGGTTTCTTAGTTATTATATGTTTGAACTGATTTTTATGCTGACGTTACATAGCTACAATGGGAAATGAATGCCAACCTGATTACTGATGTTAACCCGTCTTGAAGACATAATCAGAAATCAGGTTACCATTCATTTCACATTGCAGCAGAGTGTGTGGTGCTTCTGCATCTAACCTATCATATAATCAGAATCATTGACGCTAAAATTATTTTCCAAATTGTGACGATGCCTTCTGGGCTATAAATCGTTAAAATAACAAAATAATGTTATTTTGATGCATACATAGTAAAATTCCCAGTTTTATAAATGAGAATGCAGAGTTTCTTTGATGATAACAGAAAAATATACCATTTCCCTAACAATACTGAAAATAAAATGAAACTAAATGGCATGGCATTTAGTTGAATTCTATTTCTCATGGCTTTAAAACAAAGCTTCTACTTTATAGATAATGCACGTTAATTTCAGAAGCGGAAGTGGCCTCTTCTGATGATAAAATGTTATTTTTAAATGAAAACTTGCATTTTTATTCATGAAAATTAAATCCAGAATGATTACATGAAAATGCCATATTCTAGATGCTTTTAGTCGTGACATCAGTCATGAAGTTTTGTTTGAAAAGAGAAAGAACCAACTCTCTATTTATTAATACAAATCAAACAAAATGTCACCCATTGCAGTATTAAAACACCTAGCTATAAGATATAGATGTAGTATACAAATGAAATGTAGCAACTGGTTATTTAGAGTTAATTTGAAGTTGCACTGAAAGACTTATTAAAAGAGATGTCATGTGTGGTAATTTTTATTTTCCTTGAAATTAATATGTTTATTGTTGTAGATATTTTAACTTTAAATAGATTTAAATAAAATGTACTACATCATTTTAACACACTTATAATAAAGGTTTAAATTTTATATATGAAAAATGTGCATTATCTGCTCTAAATGACGCCAATTTCATATTAAGTTGACAATTTTGCTTTAATTCTAAAATGTGTGTATCAAAGTTTCATGAAAGTTGATCAAAAATTGTAGATTTGTATAAGCATTGGTGCAGTGAAGGAAAGGGGGGGGGGGGAGATTTCAGTATTAAATTCAACTGTCAGAGTATTTAAAAAACTCATACGATGCATCGAAAACCCTGCTGTGTGTTAAGAAAAATAATGTGATATGTAAAGGAAAGCAGCATAAAATGTTTACCATTCAACTGTTTCAAGGCTTCATAATTGGATTCTACACAAAATAAAAGAAAAAGTTAGGAGCAAAACAAGTACATATGTAATTGCTATTGCTCTTTTTTTCCCTCTCTGAAAATGCTATTTTTTTAAACACATACATGCTAAATATATTATGGTTGTTTGTGCTTTTCATTATGGCAGTTTTTACATGTCATGTATTCTTATCAACGAAATTGTTTATTTTATCTGTAACAGTGCCTGGCTGCGTCATTGGTATAAGGATCATACAAACCAACACTAATAGACTATGATTAATAAATTTCATTTTTATGAAATGAGATATCTAAATGAGCAATTTAAAAGCACATAACTCAGTAAAAATCTATTTTCAGTAATTGTTGTCTGTCCATATCCTATAATGTGTGCAAATTGTCTCATGCAGCACTGTATATAGAATTTATACACACCCAGGGCAACGCTGTGTGTGGATTTTTAATAAACTTCCTTTATTTGAAAATACAAGTTACAGAAATAAAACAACAAAATATTGTTCTATATTATAAATATTATCACATAACAAATTTACTACTGAATATAATGATATACTACATATTAGAAATAAAAAACATAAATGACAGTCTGGCACACTAATGATGATGGCACGATACTAAGCAGAAAACTTTATTCTATTAATCTGCAGAAACAAGTATGTATTTTAATCTAATGGGAGAAACAAGTTATTAACAATTTTCAGTTATTATAATTAAAAAATGATAAATAATAACATCAAAGCCAAGCACTGGCATGCTTAAAAAAAAAGAAAGAAAAAGCGGAAATTTCAATCTATTATTAAAATAAATACATAAATTAATCAGCGAGATGAAAAGAAATTTCTCATTCAAACTGCTAAGAATATCTGTGGATTTGAAGATATCAGAAATACAAGTGGTTTTAACTCCAGTTCCAATAAAAAGAAAAATATTACTATATTTTATTTATAGCGCAGTATGTGTTACAGCCACTCATTAATTAAAGAAACTTATCTAAACTAAATATACATTGAAAAACTACATACTTACAGTCAATATACTTCATTGATTGACATATTTACCACAGTTCCTGCTTGACAAATTTGGAGGCAAAAATAGCACACGTCCAAGGCCCAAATTCAAATTTCTTGCAGAAGATCACAAATGATAGCCAATTACTATACAGTAAAACTACGCATGAGTGATCTCCTGAGAGCAATATATATATCCTGGGACCAGTAGATTCACCAGACAATCTTTCTTGCACCATTCATGGATTTTGAAAGTTTCAAACTTTTTCTGAAAAAAAAAATTATGAAGTTTTCCAACTTAAACCATTCCTTGTTGTGTAAGGTAAGGGGGGGGGGGGGCTACAATAATTCATGTAATGTACTACTGATTAATTATTAAAGGATATTTAAAAAAATAAACAACTAATAAAATTTTTAAAAGAATAAGGAATGGTTTAATAATTTGTAATAACTAAATGTAAAATACTGTTTACTTAAAAACATGTTTGTTCACCTTAACAAAAGTTAAATTTTATATTTGTGTAGTTTTTTTGCAGGGGGGGGGGGGGGGAGATGACTAAGAAACTAAATACAAAATAAAATCTCTGCAATATTTTAGATATATTAGGACTGATTCATTTAAAACTGACGAATAACAATGCAAATCATGTACAGAGATTGCTATGATCAGTCAATTATATGACAGTAACAGAGAAAACTGAGAAGTTAATTAAACATGAATTATATGGCTAAAAATTTATTGTACTAGTTTTAGGATAAAGTTAAAAATTCTCACTGTGTTTTTCTTTTCCAATATCAAAACATTGAACTATGGGTTAATTAATAAGAAGTTGGTGTGTTCTGAAAACTTTAAAAAAAGAAATAAATCCTATTTTTAACAATTTTAAAACTTTACATTATTTAGTACAGAAAGTATACTGTAAAATATTAGTTTAAAATTTTATTTACTTAAAATATTTACAATAAACTGAGTAATATGCACTATTATTCAAGTAAAGAAAAAAAAAGGCCATTTTCTATATTATAATCTAATATAATCATATTTTCACTTATTATTATTATGTTAATCTAGCGGGTAGAGGGAAAAGTATGTACTAAAAAGGGAACAGCTTCAGCATTAGCCTGCTGTCCGCCATCTTGAATTTTTTTTTTTGCGCCGCGAAAAGGCCGTTTTCGCCAAGTAGTAAATGTCGCCAAGTGGTCATTTTTAGGCCTTTTAGGCTTAAACATAAAAAAATTTTAAAGTAGATAATAAACAAAAAAAAAAAAAGAAAAAAGGAAAGCAAAGCAATTAAAATCATGAATATTTGTTAAAACATGGGAACAGCTTCAGCATTAGCCTGCTGTCCGCCATCTTGAATTTTTTTTTTTGCGCCGCGAAAAGGCCGTTTTCGCCAAGTAGTAAATGTCGCCAAGTGGTCATTTTTAGGCCTTTTAGGCTTAAACATAAAAAAATTTTAAAGTAGATAATAAACAAAAAAAAAAAAAGAAAAAAGGAAAGCAAAGCAATTAAAATCATGAATATTTGTTAAAACATGTAATAAATTATTCATGATTTTAACTGCTTTGCTTTGCTTTCCTTTTTTTTTTCTTTTTTGTTTATTATCTACTTTAAAAAATTTAAAATTTTGGATTTATAATACATACTTTAAAAAATTTTCATAACTAAGCCTAAAGGGGCTATAAATAACAAGTTGGCGACATCGAGAAAACGGTAAAAAAAAGACATAATAAATAAATAAATGACAACTCCAAAAAAAATGGGAGTTGGGGGGGGGGGGGGGGGGCGTACAGATAAAACAAATTTAAAACAGCAGAATTTTTTAAAAATACACAGATTTTATGGAAAAAAAAATTTTCGACCAATAGAAAAACGCAGGCTAATGCTGAAGCTTAGCCCAATGTTACTTATTTGTAGTTATTGATTTCATAACCGTAAAATAGTACATTCAAAGCTAATTTGTTTGGTATATTTACTTTTTTAAAGTAAAGAATCGGTATTGGGCTGTGAAAATTGTTCATACAATACATACACTTTTCATACATTTTTTCAATCTACATAAATGGCGATAAAAAATTTAATACTACCGAATCTACTAATTATCTAATATCTATCAGCCAGATATGTTATTCATTCTATCATTGTGCAATATATTATAAAAGAGTTTATAAACAATATTCCTATAAACATGATACAGACAAAAGTTCGTTCCCCATAAATAAAAGCATTCAATAATATATATATATATATAAACGTCACGCACTTAACACTATTAATTTCTTTCTGTTTAATCTACACTGATTAAATCTAAAATATATATTATTTATAAATATATTTTCTTGATCTTACACTTACCTATCTCAAGGGGATAGCTTGTATTTCCTTCTAGGGCAACTAAAGGTTTTATCTCATTTATGAAGCTTATTTCTTTTAGCTCTTATTTCTTGCAGCTATTTTTGTAAGTTTGTACGTCATAACGAAATCGCTTTCCTTTAAAGAAAAGGGATCTTCACGATCCTTTATTAAATGACGAGAAATTAATTTCTTTTTTTTTACGTCTAATGACTCCGCCATCTTGACTGCTTTCGACTTGTTGTTGTTGTTGTTGTTGTGGGGTCTGAACGCCCCGATCATGGGATATAATACTACGTTCAGATCGGATAGTTAAGATATCTTAGACCGCCGAGAACACCTCGTTAAAGACTGACTGAACTGGTAGAGCGAGATTACGGGATGAAAGAGTATTCCTTACCGCTGTAATCAGCCCGCCGCCGCTCCTAGAACTGCGGTCGAGCCTATAAACTGTTTTTCCTGGAATTTGAAACCCGATGGTGGGCTTAAGAAAAGTTTCTTGAAGTGCAATGATGTCGGCAGAGTAAAAAAGAGAGTGACGGAGCCAGGCTGAATTAGCCCGAGCTCCCCGGATATTCCAATGAACTAATGAAACGCCCATGAAAAGGAGAAAAATTAGTCATGAACAGGCTGGGACTCGCTGTGGTCCATCAGACCGACATCATTGGCTAGTGATTCGGATTGGAGATTTATATCGGTTCTTTTGCTTGTGTCGTGTTCGGTGGGGGAGGTCATACGACATTTCTTGAGGTTTGGTTCGAGAGAGAAGGGAGGGGTGTCATTTCTTGCGGGGTCTTGTTTCTGTTTTTCTTTCGTTGGTAGGGTTGCTTTGAGACTCGTAGGTATTGTGGGTGGAGGGAGTTGCGTCTTTTGGACGGCCTGGATGATGGTAGCATTCAGATCGTGAACTGCGCTATGGATCGCTTGAACTTTTTCGTCGAAAGCAGCTGAAGCTTGTTCTATAAATGTTCTGCATTGAGCAGCTTGTTCCACCAATAATGATTGAAATAGCTGGAACATGTTGTTGGTAAATTGGTCCAAAGTTGCTTGGAGTCCAGTTTGTGTTACGATATCGGAAGGTTTGGAATTATTAGCTTTTGAAGCATACGAGTTCGTCTCACGCCATTCAGCCACTCGGAACTGACGGCGGGCCTCGGCGATGGAGAGGTGGTGTTCGCATTTGAATTTTTGGATTCGGATCTCTTTTTCATAAGCCGGGCAGTTTTTGTCATCAGCGGTATGTTCACCTTGGCAGTTAGGACAAATTGGGGTTGGGGTCTGACAGTGACCCTCGTGTGATGTACTACAGTTACGGCAGATTTTCTGTTTATGGCACGATTTTGTACTATGGTTAAATTCCCAGCAATTGAGACAGGGCCGGGGCCGGTCAATAAACAGCGTAATCTTCTGAATTTGGTAGAAAATTTTTACCTCCCGCGGGAGTGTGGTTCCCAGCTTAGTAACCAGGACTGTAGTTGTTGGGACGGTGTTGCCTTCATTTTTCCGTAGAAAACGTCTGATTTCGAGTACGTGGATACCGTTATAAATCAGTTCATCGGCGATTTCTTCGCAAGAAACATCGGTAGGAATTCCGTACAGAAGAAATCGAGTTGTTATACTGTCGAATTGCACTCGAGGGTTCACGGGGATTTCGGCTATCGAAGTGAGTTGTAAAGCTTGAGTCGCCGTTTCGACAGAGTGCGTGAGAAGAATTATTTTACCCTGTTTGGTCAATTTTATGCAGTCAATAGCCGCATGGTTTTTTATTTGTTTCTCCAAATCCCCTTTTAACTTCTTAGGATGAATAGTAGGAAAAGCCCCGGATTTAGCTTCTATGAAAATTGTTATGACGTCACTACTACTAAGTTCTGCAAAACTAACTAAGTCCGCCGGAGGATACACACTCTTATAAAAATTGAAGTCAGTCGGTGGTACAACATTTGAGTTTAACGAGGACAGGGTAGCCATGACAGATGAATTTAGTAAACTAGAAGTAGTCGCATTATCTGACACTTGCGACATAAAGTCCGTCAGCAAAACTCCCGACAACACTACAACAGTCAACTACAACTACAAAATTAAACAGTAGAGGTCCACTAAAATAAAGTTTAGGCAAATTAAACAACCACGAGTTCAAAAGTCCTAAACACTCGGAACGGGAACCGCCCCCAAAATGCAGCTGAGCATCTATCAAAGCCTACATCCTGACTGCGGCAGCGGAAAAACTTCACAAAACTAACCACGAAGTAACACTATACTTTAAAATGGAAAAATCTCACCAAATTCCAAGAGCAGCAGCTATCCGCTTTCGACTTACGACCGGCTTGTTGTTGTTGTTGTTGTTGTTGTGGGGTCTGAACGCCCCGATCATGGGATATAAGTCTACTGACTCTTTATCCCTAACAATCCTACCTCAAGGAGGCAATTTATAAACTAACTGCAGAAACAACTTGTACAAGAGGAGACAGTGACAATGACTTCCGGTTTAAAAACGGTTGGTACTCAGAAGGAAAGACACTAAAGATCGAGCTTGCGAGACTCCAGTCACCGCCAAATCACAAAGTTGACTAAAGGATATGGTGGGAGATCCAGAGATACCAAGCCTCTGGTACAAAATAGTACGCTCAGTAGCGTAACGTCCGCATGTCATAAGGTAGTGTTCACAGGTTTCTGGAAGAGAGCAGACTGAGCATAAAGGAGAGTGGCAAAGGTTGAAACGGTAAAGTAATGCTCGGGTGGGGAGAGATTTTGTGCGAAGGCGAGAAAGAAGAACCTCCCCTCTCCTGGGAAGGCGCAGCTTCCTGTGATCCCAACTCCTTTTGGTAAGGTGAGGAAAATCGGTGCTGTAGTTTCCGAGAACCAATTATTAATATCCTCTTCATAGAAGAGGCGCCGAAACTGGACGCAGATGTCCTCTGGGGAGATCCACCTTACTGGGTCCGTAGGCAGAAGGTGAGAGCGGGCCAGTTTGTCCGCAAGCTCATTGGCATAGATACCAACATGACTGGGAACCCAGACTAGTTCAATCGACGAGAGTTGATGTAATGCATTAGTAAGTTTCTGGTACACCTGAGTCACCACTCGAGGAGATTTGTAGTTTGGTGATTGAAGGCTCGTCAGGACGGATCTGCTGTCGGATAGAAGGAGCAGCTTGCCAGACTGAGGAATAAAATCTAGTGCCAGTCCAATCGCTAGAGCCTCTGCCGTGTAAATGGAATTAATGTCATGAACTCTGCTGGAGTGCCCATAGTTCTGGCTTACATCCCAAAAGGCGATGCAGGTCTGTGAAAGAGTCTTTGAGGCGTCAGTGGCCATTATGTGACAGTCACCGCGAGTAGACAAAAATGCAGAAAAGAGCTGACAGATTAGATCAGGGTGGAGCTGCCTGTTCTGAAACTCAAAAGAATCGATATGGCACTGGAAGATATCTGTAAGAGGAGGACGGGGAAGCACCCACGACACGATATCTGTCGCGGAGATATGAAGCCTAGAGAGGGTATCGCTCAGGTGAGCAGCCAGAACAGAATTTTCCGTAATTCCGGGGAGCACCAGAGAATAGATTGGCGACTGGGGGCCGAGTGACAGGTGCCGAAGAAGGTAGCAACACCTATGGAGATCTTGAGTGCAAGCTACTGACAAGGAGTTGGCTTCCCGACGCAGAATTGGAATGGGTGTCCAACGCGGGAGGCCCGTCGCTATTCTAAGGGCTGCGTTAAGGATGGGTTCTAATTTCTGTCTGGTTGATGGGCACGCTAGCGAATAAATTGGACTACCATGGTGTAGCATACTCGTGACTGTAGCCTTGCTAATTCTGATGAGATCTTTGGTTGTTATGCCCCGAGAGACATGCGCCACACTTTTCAAGACGCTCAACTTCCTTAAAGCTTTCTGTTTGACTTGAGCAATATGATCGTTCCAGTTAAGGTTGTAAGTGAAGTTCAGGCCTAGAATCCGAATGTTGTCCACCCAGGGGATGTCTTCTGAATTTATGTGAAGATTACTGTCAGGGATCTTTTTCCTAGCTGAGAAAACAATAGCTGCACTTTTACCCGGATTTAAACGAAGTTTCCAGTAGGCGCACCAACGAGAAACATTGAGAATGGCCTTCTGGACTTTCGGCAACACCACCTCCAGAGACGGGCCGGAGCAGTAAACGTACGTATCGTCAGCGTAGACTAAACCATCCACATCGGGGCCAAATGCGTCAAAGATGTCGCTCATGTAGACAGAGAAGAGAAAAGGGGACAAGACTGCCCCTTGCGGCACCCCGACGTCCACCTCGAAAGGGTCCGACAACGCACCTCTCCACCGGACCTGAATAATTCTTTGCATTGAGGAGTGAGACCATTTTGTGAAATGGCCATCGATGCCGGCTGATACCATTTTCAAAGCTAGGCCGTCCGGCCAAACAGAGTCGTAAGCAGAGGCAATGTCAAACGACACTAGGACACAAACCTGCTTATGGAGGCGAGCGGAATGAAGATCGGAATAGAGCTTTGTGAGAGCAGGAGTGCAGTCCCGGAATGGAATAAAGCCTAAGTGGTTTGGGTGGAAGAAGTTTGTGTTAAGGATCCAAGAAGTCAGCCGCTTCAGAAGAATCCTTTCAAAAACCTTCGAGGCGACTGAAGTAAGCGAAATTGGTCTGTATGATGCCAGCAAAGTACTGTCTTTTCCGGGCTTCGAGATAGGGACGACGATGACTTCCCTCCAAGAGCGGGGAATGACACCCGACAACCAAATGTCATTGAACACCCCAAGCAGTTTATGCAGCCCTATATCATCAAGACACCGAAGAGTCCGTAACGAGACCCCATCTTTTCCTGGGGTACGGAGGGTTGAATGGTTGAGGGCATATCTGAGCTCTGAGATCTGGAATGGGCGTTGGAGGTTCAGATCAATATGCGCACTAAAATCCACGGGGAGGTAGCCGTTGTTATGGGTTCTGCTGTAGAACCTAGCGAACTTATTTGACTCTTCGATAGCGCTTGTCGATAGCGAACCAGGGGTTACAATGAAGTTATGAGACAATGGAGAATCTACCTGTCGATTGCGAATCGCACGAATGATCCTATAGATGGCACCCGACGCGGCTGCCCCTTTGCAAGTTGCAGCCCAATACGTGCGCTTTGCGTCATTTATTTCTCTCTTCAGGGTCGCTGCGATTTTCTTATAACGAGACCAGAGAATCGGACAAATAAATTTTCTTGCAAGACGGAAAAGCTTCCTCTTTTGGCCCAGTAAATGACTGCACCGGCTGTCCCACCACGGGGCCCCAGCACGGTCAACAATCTTCACCCTACGGCTGCTTGCTTTTAGAGAGTCACAACATATGCCTAGGAAATCCTCATAAGAATTGTTGTGAAGATTAAGGATTGCTTTATTCAGATTCTTTGTAACAGCTCCCCAGTCGTACCGATATCGAATGGAGTGGCAGGTGGAACTTCTAATCCGAAAGTCGAAATGAAGATTAACAGGGCAGTGGTCGCTGTCGAAAGTGTCTGGGTGAACGTTGTAGCTGGTGTCGACAAAAATATCTGGCGAAGTGATGGAGAGGTCCAGGAGAGAAGCTCCACCAGCGTAGACATGTGTGGGCGTATGTGAGTTGACGAGACAAATTTTATTTTGAATTATCCAGTCGATAACCAAACTGCCTTGGGGGGTATTGTGGCTACCGCCCAAGCTGGAGTGAGGACAGTTAAAGTCCCCAATGATAACAAACGGGGAGCGACAAAACCCCAAAATGTTATCCAGCCAATGTGAATCTAACTTGCCCGGAGGGCAGTAAATGTTAATGACCTGGAGCTTAAAGTTGTTGGGGAAGATAATTTCCACACCTAACACCTCGTTAAAGACTGACTGAACTGGTAGAGCGAGATTACGGGATGAAAGAGTATTCCTTACCGCTGTAATCAGCCCGCCGCCGCTCCTAGAACTGCGGTCGAGCCTATAAACTGTTTTTCCTGGAATTTGGAACCCGATGGTGGGCTTAAGAAAAGTTTCTTGAAGTGCAATGATGTCGGCAGAGTAAAAAAGAGAGTGACGGAGCCAGGCTGAATTAGCCCGAGCTCCCCGGATATTCCAATGAACTAATGAAACGCCCATGAAAAGGAGAAAAATTAGTCATGAACAGGCTGGGACTCGCTGTGGTCCATCGCACCGACATCATTGGCTAGTGATTCGGATTGTAGATTTATATTGGTTCTTTTGATTGTGTCGTGTTCGGTGGGGGAGGTCATACGAAATTTCTTGAGGTTTGGTTCGAGAGAGAAGGGAGGGGTGTCATTTTTTGCGGGGTCTTGTTTCTGTTTTTCTTTCGTTGGTAGGGTTGCTTTGAGACTCGTAGGAATTGTGGGTGGAGGGAGTTGCGTCTTTTGGACGGCCTGGATGATGGAAGCATTCAGATCGTGAACTGCGCTATGGATCGCTTGAACTTTTTCGTCGAAAGCAGCTGAAGCATGTTCTATAAATGTTCTGCATTGAGTAGCTTGTTCCACCAATAATGATTGAAATAGCTGGAACATGTTGTTGGTAAATTGGTCCAAAGTTGCTTGGAGTCCAGTTTGTGTTACGATATCGGAAGGTTTGGAATTATTAGCTTTTGAAGCATACGATTTCGTCTCACGCCGTTCAGCCACTCGGAACTGACGGCGGGCCTCGGCGATGGAGAGGTGGTGTTCGCTTTTGAATTTTTGGATTCGGATCTCTTTTTCATAAGCAGGGCAGTTTTTGTCATCAGCGGTATGTTCACCTTGGCAGTTAGGACAAGTTGGGGTTGGGGTCTGACAGTGACCCTCGTGTGATGTACTACAGTTACGGCAGATTTTCTGTTTATGGCACGATTTTGTACTATGGTTAAATTCCCAGCAATTGAGACAGGGCCGGGGCCGGTCAATAAACAGCGTAATCTTCTGAATTTGGTAGTAAATTTTTACCTCCCGCGGGAGTGTGGTTCCCAGCTTAGTAACCAGGACTGTAGTTGTTGGGACGGTGTTGCCTTCATTTTTCCGTAGAAAACGTCTGATTTCGAGTACGTGGATACCGTTATAAATCAGTTCATCGGCGATTTCTTCGCAAGAAACATCGGTAGGAATTCCGTACAGAAGAAATCGAGTTGTTATACTGTCGAATTGCACTCGAGGGTTCACGGGGATTTCGGCTATCGAAGTTAGTTGTAAAGCTTGAGTTGCCGTTTCGACAGAGTGCGTGAGAAGAATTATTTTACCCTGTTTGGTCAATTTTATGCAGTCAATAGCCGCATGGTTTTTTATTTGTTTCTCCAAATCCCCTTTTAACTTCTTAGGATGAATAGTAGGAAAAGCCCCGGATTTAGCTTCTATGAAAATTGTTATGACGTCACTACTACTAAGTTCTGCAAAACTAACTAAGTCCGCCGGAGGATACACACTCTTATAAAAATTGAAGTCAGTCGGTGGTACAACATTTGAGTTTAACGAGGACAGGGTAGCCATGACAGATGAATTTAGTAAACTAGCAGTTGTTGCATTATCTGACACTTGCGACATAAAGTCCGTCAGCAAAACACCCGACAACACTACAACAGTCAACTACAACTACAAAATTAAACAGTAGAGGTCCACTAAAATAAAGTTTAGGCAAATTAACCAACCACGAGTTCAAAAGTCCTAAACACTCGGAACGGGAACCGCCCCCAAAATGCAGCTGAGCATCTATCAAAGCCTACATCCTGACTGCGGCAGCGGAAAAACTTCACAAAACTAAACACGAAGTAACACTATACTTTAAAATGGAAAAATCTCACCAAATTCCAAGAGCAGCAGCTATCACCACAAACTTCCACGCGGTCACCTGGTTAGTTCCTTACACTGTTACACGACCGGCTTGCAACAGCTCACGACGACTTCCAAGCAGTCGCAGGTTTTTGGGACGACGGTCGCAACTTTGTGACGCCTCCGGCCGGAAAGCGTTTCCGCTGTATCGCGTACGACGGGATTTGTGACTGTGGACTAAGTTGTGACGGGAAGCGTTTCCGCAGTATCCCTGACTTACACTGTTACACGACCGGCTTGCAACAGCTCACGACGACTTCCAAGCAGTCGCAGGTTTTTGGGACGACGGTCGCAACTTTGTGACGCCTCCGGCCGGAAAGCGTTTCCGCTGTATCGCGTACGACGGGATTTGTGACTGTGGACCAAGTTGTGACGGGAAGCGTTTCCGCAGTATCCCTGACTGAATCTTTCTCTGGAATCTCTCTATTTTTGAACTCTTGATATGTATACGTTTTGCTCCTAACTGAAATGAAGAAATCTGTCTTGTTCTGTGTTTATGTATTGTATTGTTATTGTTATTGGTGAGCAGAGCATGTGCTTCGCATTGTCTAAGCGCTTTTTCATTAGCTGCAAATTATTGCGCAAATTGGATTCAGAAGATTTAAAAACCAGACGATTATTTAGTTAATTTAAAACGGACATCACCATCTTTAAAACTTTCGTTAAATCGTGAGAGGCGCAGATAATAGAACCCTTATATATCCTATTCTGTGTGCGTACTTAGAGAAAATGCCGCGGTATTGTTGCGTTCCGAACTGCACGTCTAATAAACGCGGTGAAAATTACACGACATCATTTAGATTTCCTAAGGAAGAATTATTGAAAAGAAAATGGATGAAAAGTATCTCGAGAGATTTTACTCCGAGTAATAATAGTGTGGTGTGTATCAAACATTTTGAAAAAGACTCGATTATTTTTGTTGACAAAGTTACATCAAGAGATGGAACGGTGACAGAATATGAGAGGAAATACCCAAAGTTATCAAATGAAGCATACCCAACCATCTTTCCAAATTGCCCCACTTATTTAAACAAAAAACTTTCTGTGAGGCACACAACTATTAAAAGAAAAAAAAAGATGGAAAAACTGAACGAAGATTTAGCGGATGATATTCCTGAGAAGGAAAAAATCAATTCTATTGCTGATATTAAAGAAGAATTGAAAAAAGACAGTAATAGGATTCATAGCTTCCTTAAGGATAATAATATAAATATTCATTATTGTGCTGAATGTGTTCATTTTTTATTTATTAAGGGCAGTAAATATGTGGAAATTGAGAAATCTGTTCAAATCGATAAAAATTTACAAGTAACTGTCTTTACATGTAAGCAAATCATTTCTAATTTTGATGAAAGTTTAACTAATAATACCTTGACTTGTTGGGGAGAGTTGGAAAATATTTTAACCAAAATCTTAAAATCATCAAATTGTTAAATTCCAAAAAGATAAAATAGTTAACTATTCTAAAACTGTTGAATCTTGGAAACTGTTTTTAGAAGGTAGATTTGGACAATACAGACAAATGTCAGGTTCAAATTATTACATATCAGTTCAGAAAATTTTAGAAGTAGAGAAAAAATTAAGAATTAAAAGCATTTTAAAATTCCATTCTGAATCACATGAAAAATTGGAATTAAAGAATTTATATCTGCTTATACAGACAATATTGTAGAGGATACTGATATATCTTTGGCTTAGCTTTGGAACTAGCCTGCTGTTTTTGATTGGTCAACAATCGTGGTTATTGTGTTAAAAAAAAAAAAAAATTGTGGAACATGTATGGAATTATTTATGTTGAATACTTTGATTTGTATAGAATAGGGATGCACAACCTGTGGCCCGCGGATCAATTTTATTTTGTCGATCGGGTGCATAAAAATTGCGAATTTTGCCAAATTTCATCGATCGGACGCGTAAAAATTGTGAATTTTGCCTATTGGGTGTGTAAAAATCACAAATTTTGCCGATCGGGCCCGTTAAAATCGCGATTTTTGCTGATCGGGTGTGTATAAATTGCGAATTCCGTTGATCGTCTGCATAAAAATCATGACTTTTGCCGATTGGGTGCATATAAATCGTAAATTTCGCCGATCGGCCGCGTAAAAATTACAAATTATGCTGATCAGGCACATAAAAATACTGAATTTCACCGATTGGGTGCGTATAAATCACAAATTTTGCCAATCGGGTGCGAAAAAATCACAAATTTCGCCGGTCAGGTACGTAAAAATCACCAATTGTGCCAATCGGGTGCGTATAAATCACAAATTTCGCAGAACGTGCGCGTAAAAATCATGAATTTCGTCAATCATTAGGAAAAACTGCAAATATTGTCAATCGCACGTGGAAAAAAATGCAAGTTTTTCCATCCTTGTCAACTGAATTAGGTTATGCTGACTAAGGAGGTGGTTGAGTATAAAGGGATAGCACTCCTTTTAAAATTAGAATTTTTATGAACTTTTAGGCCGATCCTTCTCCTTCCCCAAAATAAAATTTTGTCAACACTACGGATCTTGGCTCTCGACAATCCAGTCATTTTTCTGACTGGCCCTCCTCTTATAAAAGTTGTGCATCCCTACTTGATATCCACATTTTATGACTGGATAAGAATATGTTAAGAAATACAATTTAGAATAATATATGTTCTTCCTCCTCCCCACCTTTATTCATGAAAGCACAATTTTTTTTCGGCACTGGCAACCTTTAAAGCTAAATTTACTCTTTTAAATAAAGTCAAGGAGTATTTTCACTCTTTGAAAATAATCTTAGCTATATCTCTTTTATAAATACTAACGTCAGGGTTCATACGGTGCTTGAAAGTCCTTGAATTTTTAAGAGAGAAAAAAGGTCCTTGAAAGTGCTTGAATTTGTTTATATTTTAATGAAGGTGCTTAATTTTCATTATTTTTTTTATAGGTGCTTAATTTTTCTTATTCAGATATTTGAAATAAAATATAATTGCAAGCTTAAAAAAAAAAAAGCGAAAATATTTGTTTTGAGATCGTTTTCTTTTCAGGGGTTCAGAGTACGAGCATTTGTCGCTTCTCCCTTCCCTCTATAGGATTAAGTTAACAAAAGAAAAATGAAAAGAAGGTTAACTTGTTGCTACTACTGACAGCAAGATCAGAAATTTTGTTCTTATCTTTCTTCCTTTGTACATTCTGTTTCTTCAATATTGCTACACATATTTCAACGCTAAAACTCAGTTGACACATGCACACATGCATGTACGCCGGTTTTCACAACAAGTAGTTTTCATCTGTAGTGCATTCTGTAGATCTGTAGTAGTAATTATTCATTGAGATCAATGCTATAACGATGCCTAGAACATGCAATTTCAGTGACTTGTGGCTAGAACAAGAAGAATACAAGTGTTGGTTAGAAGCAGTACCGAATAGTGCATACCAGTTCCGATGCAAGTTATGCTGTGTTACCCGGCAATTGGAGAATATGGGAGAATCTGTATTAACAAGTCATATGAGAGGGAAGTGTTTTTCATAACAATAAATATATAATTCTGATACCTATTGTAAAATGTGAGGAAGATTGGAGGCGATGTGATAGCAATATTATTCACGTGTCGTGAATCATGGGTACCAGCAAACTGGAGATAGGAAAGGTCGTCGCCCTTGTTGTAGTTCTAATTGTTTTAATTAGATAATTTTAAATTATTTGGATTTACTTTAATTTTAGTTTTAAGAAAAATAATGAAATTCATTTTTGTTGCGTGACTTTGTTTTGATTAATCAAATACTTATTTGTTAATAACGCAATGATTGAAACCCCCCCCCCCCCCAAAAAAAAAAAAAAAAAAAAAAAAAAGAAAGAAAAATTGTCCCATTTCTAAATTTAGTTCTGACAATATTTGCATAGTGAATTGATTTATTAATTAGTGTTGTTTTTATTGCATACTAGTTGACCCACCCAACATTGCCCAGGCCCCAATCAAATTTTTATATTTTAAAACAAAAATCTTTCAAAATGAATCCGGACCTCTACTGACTTGCTGCTTATTTCCGTGTATTACGCCCGATCGAATTTTTATTTTTATACGAAAATATTTCAAAACAAACCTGTGATCGGTGGCTCCACTACTTTCGACAGCATATAGCAGTGTCACCTGTTGGGCAATTTTCACCAAAAACTAATCAGCACCAATTTGTATCAGGAACTAACTGAATATAAAGTTTTATTAAATTTAGTGCATTAGTTCTTGAGATAGAATGCCCACAAAATTTTTGTCACAGACTCACAGACAGACACTTTCTAAAAACAGTCAAATCGTGTTCAAGATGTTCTAAAACGTATAAATTCGTCGAAAATTTTCATGAATTGAATACTTTCTTCTTGTAAAGATAGAAGAAAGTAAATTACTTAGTGTGAATTTTCTATTATGATGCATAGCGACATTGAATAATTTTAATTTTCTATGAGTTCAACACAAAAAGTTACTGGCTACTTCAAAGATGCAAAAATCTGTTTTTGACCGTGGAAAAGTACCTATTTTATTGCAACAGCCCTCTAAGGAGTTAGAAGCTTCTGCATCTTTACCATTGTCTGCGGCTTCAACCTCAGAAATGTCTGTTCCTTCAACCTCACAAGCGTCTGTGCTATCATCATCACAAGCCATACATTGGCCTTATCATCTAAACCTAAATCTATAAGTGATTTTATGGCTGGCAAAGAAGTTTTAACAGCTGAGGTTTTTTTGGGCATTAAAATGTGTGACTTCAAATTACTCCTACAATTCTTGCTCAGAAGTAGGCGATTTACTGAAAATTATGTTCACAGATAGCAATATAGCTAAACAATTTACATTATCACCAGCGAAATGTACTTGCTTATGTTGTTTTGGCATTGCACCACATTTTAAAGATCTCTTAATCAAATTAGTGGACAAAGGTCATTTCACTGTATTATTTGATGAAATGCTGAATAAATCGACACAGTCCAAGCAAATGGATTTATGTCCGATTTTGGCATCCAAGCTTAAACCAGGTATGTACTAGGTACATAAATTCAGATTTTTGGGTCATTCAACAGCAAATGACTTGCATTATTCGCATAAAAACTGCACTTAGTAATTTTAATTTGGGAAATATTATGCAGTTATCCATGGATGGACCAGCTGTAAACTGGAAGGTATATGAAAATCTCCAAAAAAAAGTATGATCATGGTATACTAAATATAGTTACCTGCAGCTTGCATGTGTTACATAATGCATTTAAAGCTAGTGGAGCTTCTTCAAATTGGCAAATGGATGCATTTTTGATTAATTTGCATAGGCTATTCAAGTACTCTCCAGCAAGGCTTCAAATTTATTATGAAGTATCAGGTAGCTGCTAGCCTACCAGCTATAAAAAGAGCCATTGAAATCTTGGAAGATTAAAAGTCATTCATCTCTTGTGTCGAAAAAAAAAAAAAAAATCCCAATTGCACATATGACTCCATAAAATCATTTTTAAAAGATGAATTGTTAATTGTTAAGTTGCATTTTCTCTCATCAGTTGCATCTTTGGTGCAGCCTTTCATGACGAAATATCAAACTAAAAAACCTGTGCTGCCATGTTTTATTGCTGATTTAACATAGTTAATTCAGTCATGCTTACTGAATTACAAAATTCTTAAGGATGGTGAAATAAAAAATGTAACAGTTTCGAAATTTTCTCAGTTTGAATTCAAAACTGATATGTTGAATTCCATTGCTAAAATAGAAACTGGATTCACTGGGGAAAAATTGCTCAAAAATCTTAGAACAGAAATCTGTGAAAGAAAGTGATGTTATTGCTCTGAAGCAAGAAATAAGGGACTTCATTTGTGCAATGATGAAAAAAAATCATCGAAAAAAGCCCAATAAATTATAGTATTGTACGCAATTCATCTTGTTTGAATCCTGGTAAAATTGCACGGAACAAAGAAAACTACATTTCACTAATGAAATCCATCATAAATGCCTTCCAAGAAAATGGTTGGATCCCAGAAGATGACTGTGAAACCACTCTTCTGGATTATCAAGATTTCCTTGAAACAACAAACTTATCAGTTTTCATGAGCTTTAATGAATCGACAGATAGATTAGAGGATTTTCTTATGATCTGTGTGTTAAAGGACATGTTAAAGCCTTCCATGTGACCAAACTTGTGTTGCTTTTGTCCCATGAACAAGCTTCTGTCGAGAGAGGATTCTCTATTAACAAAAATATGGAAGTGGAAAACCTAAAAGAACATTCTTATATATCTTTAAGAATTATAAAAGATCATATAGAGTATTGTGGTGGTGTGCTTAAAGTACCTATAACAAAAGAGCGACTTTTGTCTGTATCCAGTAGTAGACAAAGGTACATGATGTACCTGAAAGATCAGCAAAAAAAAAGAGAAGGAAAAATGTCTCACTGAGAACAAGAAAAGAAAGCTTGAAGATGATTTCATGACTTAAAGAAAAAGAAAAAATGTCTGGAAGTTGACATCAAAGAACTTCTGGATTCAGCGGATGAGTTGTCTTTGAAGGCAGAGTCTACAAAGAAAATGACTTTCTGCATACAGTCAAACAGCCTGAGAAAAACCGTAAAAGAAAAATAGGCTGAAGTTAAAATTTTGATGAAAAAATAGAAGAGGCAGTTAAAAAGCTTAAAGGCTGAAAAAAGTCTTGTATTTAAAATGCAGTAAATTATTCATGCTGAAACATGCAAATTTTTCTTTGTGTGTGTGTGTGTTTTAATATACCTTTTTGTAAAATGATTTAGTGGATGTTTTCAAATTAAGGTAAAGTATGAAAAATTGTTTAGTTTTTTAATTTTATTTAAAATTGTGTGTATCATAGCAGTGCAGAATTATCAAGTGTCAACTTTTGTCTAGTGTTAGCACAGATAACTTTCAAAGTATATTGCAAAAGTATTTTTGGTATTTTTTGGAGACTTTCTCGTAACATACGAGGTAATTTTTCCAACTGGACGAAAAATGTCCGGGCCAGGATTCGAACCTGGGATGTCTTGGCTGAAGCTGCCACGCTCTACCTACTGAGCTATCCTGGTCGAATCTGGAGGGAATAATTCATCCAGTCAACCTTATTGATCATAGCATCTGGTCTGATATTTATCAGCTCAACAGAATAGATCGCAGGTAATGGAACTCCAGTAAACGGTGGATACGTGATTACACTAGATTAATTTTAACACAATTATTTAAATTGGTAAAGAAATCATATGAGGTAATTTTTCCAACTGGACGAAAAATTCAGGGCCAGGATTCGAACCTGGGACGTCTTGGCTGAAGCTGCCATGCTCTACCTACTGAGCTATCCCGGTTGAATCTGGAGGGAATAATTCATCCAGTCAACCTTATTGCATCATAGCATTTCGTCCAGTTGGAAAAATTACCTCGTATGATTTCTTTACCAATTTAAATAATTGTGTTAAAATTAATCTAGTGTTTCTCATAACATTTCACATTTAAGACTTCGCTACTGTATGTTATGTATGACATTCACCTGAAAACATACGAAAATGAATTTTTTTTTCCTTTATATATTTGCATTATACCAACAGACATAGTATTTTGTAATGTTAAAATTTTTATTTCTGAAAAGGTGCTTGAATTTTGGGTTAGGTGCTTGAATTTTATCATGTAGAGAGAGTATGAACCCTGTAACGTAAACTGTTGTTATACAACTTTGCCAACAGAACTGAATATGTTGACTGAGAAGGAAGGAACCTAGGGGCAGGGATCATTCTAGAGAGTTTCAGAGGGACGGCCTACCCTCATGCCCTTTTTAGATAAAATCCCACCCTCCTTGCCCTTTTTCCAGGTAGAATTCTACCCTCCTTGCCCTTTTTCTAGGTAGATTTCTACCCTCCTTTTAGTCCTGGGTAGAATCCTGCCTTGTTTGCATTGTACTTTCAAAAATTCTTTACCTATCTTTTATTTTTAGAATGCTAGTACAGCACGTCAGGGAGAGTACTCCTCTTTGCCTCTTTATTTCTTTGTGAAATACCCTGGTATGTCTAATCTTTGACTTTGAGTGATTCATTTTTCTATTTATCATTTTTTTCCATTGAACAAGACATAAAGGATAACTAAGGGTCATTGATTAATTTCACCTTCTCTAGTGAAATATAGTATTAGATCAGGCATTCTGGCCTTTGACCACATGATAACTAACATAAGTTCTATAAAAAATTTGAGAAGTAGATTTAGAACTTTTCTTTTGTAGCTTTTGCTAAAACCGGGAAAAAGTTATCTTTTGAATAAAAGTTTTAGAGAGAGAGGTTTTTGAATATCGTAGGAAAAGTTATGGAAATTAGAAATGTTATTGGATTTTTTAAATTAAGCAGTACTTTAAGCTGTTGCCAGACTTCTCTCCCCACCAGTATATTGGCATTATGCACTTATTACAAAAATGGCTTTTTTATGAAATGATGTGCCCTTTACAACAAAATTGCCCTTATTATGTAATGTGCGCCCTGTCCTTTTTTATGTTCTAGAATGATCCCTGCCTAGGGGGCTAAAACTACCCTTCTGAAATTGATGTTTTTTTAATCCGATTGTAAATTTAGATTGCCCTTTGCCACCCCTAGTATAGAAATTGATAATGAGGAATACAATTATCTTAAAGGACTGCATAGAGGTGGTTTAAAATATCCAACTGCTTTTGTTGTAGATGTATTAAGTATGTGTTTTATTTTGTTCAAAGAAATTATTTCAAAAGAATATGAGAGTGAATTTAAAAAATGTAATAATCAATTTTCTGTATTTGTAAAACTTTCAATGTTAGGTATAAAAAATAGAAATTGCTGATATTATTCGAATTATCAATTGTTCTAAATGCCATACAAATATTCTTTGTCTTGTGCATAAAATTTCTAATGTTTGTTCAAGTAACTATGTGAAACAATGTAACAATAATATTCACTGTCAAAAAGATCAATGAAAACTTAAAAACTAAAGACATAATTTTTTAAAAATTAATTACATGCCTTTATATAATATTTTTGATATTACTTAATGCATATGCAACATATATGTCAATTTATAATTTTTCTTTTCTGGAAATAAAAATATATCGTATTTCATTGTAAAGCTAACATTAAAAAATATATATATATTGTTAAATCTGTATACATATACACTGCTCAAAACAATTAAAGGATATTGCAGTTTTAGGTGGATTTTGTATCTGGGAAACTTTTTAGCTGATTGATACATGGTCGACAGACATAGTAGGTTATATGAGAATAAATTACACATGTTTGGCAGAAAAAAATGCATTTTATTGCGCATTTGTGTACAAAAGGAAAAAAACCCAATTTGTGCATATGAGAAAAAAAGAATAAGAAAAGGTGTTTTCTTCAAAGAAAATCATTTTCAGTAGGGGGTATGGTTTCCACGGGCGGCCAGCAACGTTGAACAACTTTGAGGCATGGACTCAATGAGGCTATTAATGACGAGTTGGGGTATTCTGCCCCACTCTTCTAGAAGAGCTCTTTCCAGTTCTTGGAGAGTTTGTGGGGGTTGTTGGCGGCCAGAAACTCGTCTTCCTAGAACGTCCCAAACGTGCTCGATTGGATTCATGTCTGGAGAACACGCTGGCCATTCCATTCGAACGATTCCTTCCTCGAAAAGGAAATCCTCCACCAGGTTTGCACGATGTGGCCTGCAGTTATCGTCCATTAAAATGAAGTTATCTCCGATTGCTGCAGCGTAAGGGACTACAATAGGTCTGAGGATCTCATCCCTATATCGGCGACCAGTCAGAGCTCCATCTCGAATGATGTAGAGGTCAGTGCGCCCGTCAATGGAGATGCCACCATACACCAACACTCCTCCACCGCCAAATCTGACACTTTCGTGCACGAACGCAGGATTATTCCTACTGCCACGGTCCCTCCAGATGAAAATACGCCTATTATCCGGATGCACAGAAAAAGGAATATTGCTCCATTCATTTCTCCTCCAGTTGACATGCTCGGTTGCGCACTCCCTGTGGTCGCGACGATGCCTTGATGTTAATCTAACACATACCATCGGTCGGCGAGCATACAGACCTACAGCATGGAGCCGGTTTCGGACAGTCTGAGTTGAAATCGTGGTGCCTGTAGCCGAGCGAAGGTGTTGTTGGAGAAGAGTAGCGTTCATGTTTCGGTGTCTCCGAGCTGTTAACGCTAAATACTGATCTTCATTGGGCGTTGTTGCCCGTCTACGACCTTGCCCTGGTCTTCGGCCTGCACATCCACTCTCCAAAAAACGGTTCCAGATCCTGGAAATGACACTTTGTGACACTCCAATGGCTTGCGCTACTTCGGCTTGAGTTTGGCCCCCTTCTAACCTACCAACAATTCTCCAAGCTTCTGAATCTGTCAAATGACTTCGCTGAGACATCGTACTCATCGAAACAAAGCAATCACTGAATGCCGATCATCCTTGTCTTCATTCTCTTTTATCCAGTTGAAAGTCAAATTTCATTCGCTGCCGCTGAAGCGACGTTTTTGACGTCGAACTCAAAATTTGCATACTCCACAGTTTGAAAACCAGAAAAATTTGCATTTGGGATTCTCTTCTTCTATTTTCGGCAAAAAAAATTTCGTTTATATCTTTATTTTATATAAAACTTCAAATATCCTTTAATTGTTTTGAGCAGTGTATATATATATATATATATAGAGAGAGAGAATACACCATATCTTTTCATTCATTTAGGTGAATTTTTAGAATTCATGTGAAACTTATTTTATTAAAATAATTTAGTAATAATTATAAAAGAGCAATTGAATTGTATAAATTATTTACTTTCCGGGGGTCAATGCAGGTTTTTTTTCATGAAGCCCATTTTATGAAAAGTAAAAGTTATTTCTGTTAATTTTTTTTATATTTTTGTGGTAAATAAATAACATTTAGTAATGAAAAATGAATAGTTACTCAGATTCATACCAAACATATATTAATAATAACTTTTTAAAGTTCTACAAAAGTTTTTCTTTCTGGTGAATTTGTTTTGGTTGCAAATTGTACATTTTAAAATCTAACAAAATGAAATAATTAATGAAGATTGTTTTTGTAGAAATGAAATTTTGTGAAATGTTTTTGTTGTTTATTAAGAGAAATTTTGTGAAGGGAATTTTGTGAAGGGACTTATCCAGGGTTCGTACGGTCCTTGAAAGTGCTTAAAAGTCCTTAAATTTTTTAAAAAATTTTTTGGTCCTTGAAAGTACTTATTTTTATTCAAAATTTGCAAAAAGTGCTTGAAAGTCCTTAAATTTTTCTTTGATTTTTTTTCCCTTAATTTTTGTCTGAAAAATTTCAATGATAATCATTTTTCTAAATTGTCTGCCTTCTTTTTGTTTTTATTACTATCGGTAATACTTTAACAAACGCCCTAACCTTAACCAGACAAAGCGGCGACGTCCCCCCCTTCCCCTTTCTAGTCGGCGCCTATGCCCTCGCGGCCAGGAGCGCTTTCGTATCTCTGGATCTATGGGTCCGATCACGACGGGGTATGGCTCATTCGCCTCGACATCGATATCCTTAAAGATTTCAGTTATGTTCATATAGAAGAGATTGCGCCCCCTGGTGGTGGAAGGTGGAACTAACGGATTTTGGAGCTATCTCGAGTTCTATGGGTCCGATCACGACGCGGTTTGGCTCATTCGCCTCTACATCGATAGCCTTAAAGATTTCAGTTATGTTCGTATAGAAGATATTGCGCCCCCTGGTGGTGGAAGGGGGAAGTAATGGATTTTGGAGCTATTTCGGGTTCTATGGGTCCGATCACAACGCGGTTTGGCTCATTCGCCTCGACATCGATAGCCTTAAAGATTTCAGTTATGTTCGTATAGAAGAGATTGTGTCCCTGGTGGTGGAAGATGGAACTAATGGATTTTGGAGCTATCTCTGGCTCTATGGGTCCGATCACAATGCGGTTTGGCTCGTTCGCCTCGATATCAATAGTCTTAAAAATTTCAGTTATGTTCGTATAGAAGAGATTGTGCCCCCTGTCTGTGGAAGGTGGAAGTAATAGATTTTGCAGCTATATCCGATCACAATACGGTTTGACTCATTCGACTTGATTTCGACAAAACTTAATGATTTTAGTTCCGTGTTTCACCACTCGGGGCAATAGATTTAAGGTTATTACACGGGACTGGGTATTGCTGGGCGGGTCAGCTAGTTTTCTATATTTTAAAATAAATTTATTCTAGGTTTTTATTTATACTTCAGACATAAAAATTATTACATCTTAATTGATTGTATGCTTACATGTGTGATGTATTTGTAGATTATTTCTGATGTATTTTTATATTTCTTACACGTGGCAAACATTCTAAAAACCTTGAATCTAAAAAAAAAGAAAATGAAAGATTTCTTCTCAAAAACAGCATCTACTTCAAACAATTTAGATGCCAATACATCAGAAAAAATAGATGCTAGTACTTCAAAAAATTCTGAAAAAAATAGAATTGACACATTTGTTTCTAAAAATGATGTACTAGATGCTGAAATATTGTGGGCCTTAAAGTGCATTAAAAGTCATTATTCATATAAACCCTGTGAAGATATTGCACAATTACTTTCCAGAATGTTCTCAGACAGTAGCATCGACAGCAATTTTTTATGTGGAGAAAAAAAATGTGCATATATATGCCATTTTGGTCTTGGCCCTCATTTTCAAACGCTTTTGGTAGATAACTGCAAAAATGCAGAGTTTTTTACTCTGCTCTTTGATGAGACTCTAAATCAAACTAACCAAAAAAAGCAGTTTGATATTCATGTACGATATTGGCACCAGGAGGAATGTAGAGTCAGGACACAATATTTAATATCAGCATTTATTGGGCATTCAACAAGTGAAGACATTCTCTCAGCTTTGTATGAATGTGTTGTAAAATTGGATTTATCAAAACTTCTACAAATATCTATGGATGGGCCTTATGTTAATTGGAAATTCTACAACAGTTTACAGGAAGACTTATCCAAGGAATATGGCATACAATCTTTGAATTTAGGTTCATGTGGTCTCCATATCCTAAACAATTCCTTCAAACATGAAATTTCATCCATTGGGTGGGACATAACTTCAGTTCTGTCAAGTTTGTATTGGATTTTTAAAGATCCTCCAGCAAGACGTGATATGATTTTATAAATATCTCATCAATGAAAAAATTCCCTGTAAAATTCTGTTAGTTACAGGTGGTTTGAAAATGTCCCAGCAGCCGAAAGGGCCATAGAAATAGGGAATGATATCATAACATATGTAAAAAAGATTGATATGGGTATTTTGCTAAAAATTACATCTAAATCATTTTGTATCATTAAGGAAGCAACTAAAGATAAAACATTTTTGATAAAATTGAATTTTTTTCTATCGCTGTCAAAAATACTTTTACCATTTTTGAAGCTATATCAGAGTGATAAACCAATGATTCCATTCTTTGCCACTGACTTGTTGAAACTTGTAAATGATTGTATTCAGCATTTTAAGGATCTGAAACCTGAAAATCAGATACAGAAAGTTGATGCATTATGCAAATTTAATTTTAGTGATCCAAATATGCACAACGATAAGCGTAAAATATATTTAGGTTTTGCTGCAGAGCAACTAATAAAAGAAAAGAAAAGGAAAACAGAAATAACAGAAAATGATATATTTTCACTTAGACAAGATTGTCTAAAGTTTGTTACAACAATGATAAAACATTTAATGCAAAAATGTCCAGTTAATTATTCATTAGTAAGAAATGCAATTAGCATTGACCCACGCATGATGGCTGGCATCCCGAGAAAGCAAAAGAAAAAATGAAAAGCATCTTTAGTACTATCTCAAAATAAGCGTGTTTTAGGAAAAAATTGTGATGATATTCCTATCCAGCCGATTTCCTATCCAATGTTGTCAAGCCGAATTCATTCGATTTTGCTTCATTTGATCCAAACAATCTTTCCTTGGATACATTTTTTCAACCTTACTTTTCTGGAAACAAATATGAAAACCTATGGAAGATTATTAAAATGATTCTTATACTCTCCCATGGACAAGCATCTGTCGAAAGAGTCTTCTCAGTTAATAAAGCCCTTGAAGTTGAAAATTTGAAAGAGGCATCTTATATTTCTCAACGTGTGATTCATGAATATATCAAGCTGTCTGGGGAAATTCACAATTTGCAAATTACAAAAGAAATCAGAATAGCTGCTTCATCTGCTCGTTCAAAGTACATGCACATGCAGCATTTGGAAAAGAAAAAAAACGAAGCTCAGGCTGAAACAAAACAACTGAAACGGAAAACTTTAGAGGATGAGATCACCTTCCTAAAGAAAAAAAAGATTTTTCTTGAAAAGGACATGCAAAGTACAAATGTAGAAGCTAATAATTTGGCTGATAAAGCTGAAACATCTAAGAACATAGACTTATTTATGCAATATCATGAACTGAGAAAAACTATCAAAGAAAACGAAATTCACATTAATAGCCTTGATCTAAAATTGTTAGAAAAAATTTCAGAATTAAAGAAAATTTAATTGTGTTTCTCGTTTCATAATTTGTATTATTAAAATTTATTACTGATATTTTCAATTAAATATATTATACGTTTTTTGTAAAGTTCAATTCGTTGTACATCTAATGTACTTATATTTACTTAAAAAGTTCTATGGATTTACAAAAATGAAAATTTCAATTCAAACATGCAATTCTTTAGGTGCTTAAATTTTTTTGGTTTTGGTCCTTGAAAGTCCTTAAAAGTCCTTGAATTTCATGTAATGAAATGTGTACGAACCCTGTTATCTTATTAAGAGGAATTTTGTGAAGGAGCCTGTTTTATAAAGATAATTTTTGTTATATTGTATTTTATTGTAAAGCTAAGATTTTTTAAAAAAATTGTCAAATCTGTATTATAGGATATATATATATATATAGAGAGAGAGAGAATACACCATATCTTTTCATTCCTTTAAGTGCATTTTTAGAATTCATGTGAAAAATTATTTTATTAAAATAATTTAATAATAATTATAAAAGAGCAATTGTATTCATTACATAAGTTTTTCTTTCTGATGAATTTGTTTTGTTTTCTAATTGTACATTTCAAAATCTAACAAAATAAGAAAATAATTAATGAAGAGTATGTTTATATAGAAATGTAATTTTGTGAAGGAATCCATTTGTAACAGATGCTTTACACTCACACAAACATATTAAACATAAGTTTGGCGACTTTTGGTTGGCGTGATTCAAGACCGCGCCAAACGAATAACTTAATACAATAGCTAGGTTGCCATTAAAGGAAAAAATCCCCTAAATTTGGTGACTTTTTTTCCTTTTTATAACCGATTAAAAAAAAAAAAAAAAAAAAAAAAAAAAAAAAAAAAAAAAACTGAGTGAATGACATCATAGCCATCTATTTTATTAAGAGAAATTTTTTGAAGGAGCCTGTTTTATTGAAAGATTACTGTATTTTATCTATTATAAAGCAAAGATTTACAAAACTTTTTTTGTTTTATACAATAAATATATCTAGAATGCATAACATCTTTTCATTCATTTAGGTAGTTTTTTGGAATTAATGTGAAATTTTGTTTTATTAAAATAACTTACTAATGAAGATGAAAAAGCAATTGTATTCGTTATATAAATTATTCACTCTCCAAATGGGAAACAAAAGAACTCATGATATAATTTTATGTTATTGTTTGAATTTCATTATTCCTGATATCTTTTGGTGCATATTAAGCATGTTTGTAAATTTATAAATGAAAGAATACTGTATATCATCTATTGCAAAGCAAAGATTTACAAAAGTTTTTTTTGTTAGAGCTGTTTTATATAATATCTAGAATACATAATCTTTTCTTTATTCAGGTGATTTTTTAGAATTCATGTGAAATTCTGTTTTATTAAAATAACTTACTAATGATAATAAAAAGCAGTTGTATTTGTTATAGAAATTCTCTAAACTGAGAAAAAAAAAGCTCTAGAATTTTTTTTACGTAATTGATTATACTTCATAACACATATTTTTTTTGCATTGTCCTTTGAATTGATGCACATTAAATATATATGCAAAAACTATAAATGAAAGAGTATTCAGTATTATTAATAGATTTCATTTCAAATTTATTAAAAAACAAATATTTAAGTAAGTTTTGGGTAGATCTGTACATTAAAAATATTATAATAAACCATCTTGTTATTCATTCAGTTAGTTTTTAGTATTCTGAAATTTTGGCACAGATATCATATACACACCACATTGGCACGATTGCAACAAAATGGCAATTTTATGCCTCACATGGTAACATGGTTATTTTGTTTATAGGGTCATTCCATGTCAAATCAACCAGTGACTCAACCTGACCATTTTAGATTTTGATGAAATTTACAGGAATCGTTCTCCCTGATGATATAAATGAGACTACCGTAAAATCCCGTTAATCCGCCCTCCCTAAACGCAACGGAAAATCGTAAAATAATCAGGGTGGGGGGACACAGTATTAAAATTGTAGTATATGATATTTATGGGTGGTGGTGGGGAGGGGGAGATGCTAAGTCCGATCGTCGCAAAGTATGCATTATTTTAATAAAGTGACAAAATAAAAACATTTTGAAATAAATATATACAAAATAGAAAAACAGTATAACTTCACAATTAATGGCAATTACAGATTATAGAAAATTCTGTATTTCAGAAGCTTTGAAACTGGAATGCATTTAGAAAAATAATAACACTAATATCTGTCATTACTATGGTAACCGAAAAATAAAAGGTACTTAATAATTTAAAATAATTAAAACACACTGAGAAATTGCAGTTGAAAATGTCCTGAAATACTTTCTAGAACTAGTAACATTTTATGTGGTGTCGCCATCTGTTGTAAATTAGGGAGATTAAATAACCGTTTTTTTTAATCATGATTTCGTATCTATAAATGCTAAATAAATAATACAAATCCCAAAAATTGAGAACATACAGAACGAATTGATAGTGTTGCCAGATTTTTAGAACGAAAAACATTGCTACCACAAAGATAGCACAAAATACGATACAAATTCGACTGTGGTGCCATCTACTGATCAATCAATCGATAATTTTTTGTGTTTGATTTTCATAATAAATAAAGTTAAATATGACTATAAATTCTTTGTTAAAATAGATTCTTTTCTAGTCAAAATATTTCACACACAGCATCAAATACACATTTTTTAACTTATTTCATGAGAAACTTTCACTATCGATTTTTTTATTACCTTCATATCGCCATGGAGATAAATTTACAGCAAAACATTGCTTTTTCAGATTGACAATAGATGAAATTGTGTATGTTACTTTTGTGTTTGTACACGTGTGCGATATACACTGCTCAAAACAATTAAAGGATATTGCAGTTTTAGGTGGATTTTGTATCTGGGAAACTTTTTAGCTGATTGATACATGGTCGACAGACATAGTAGGTTATATGAGAATAAATTACACATGTTTGGCAGAAAAAAATGCATTTTATTGCACATTTGTGTACAAAAGGAAAAAAACACAATTTGTGCATATGAGAAAAAAAGAATAAGAAAAGGTGTTTTCTTCAAAGAAAATCATTTTCAGTAGGGGGTATGGTTTCCACGGGCGGCCAGCAACGTTGAACACCTTTGAGGCATGGACTCAATGAGGCTATTAATGACGAGTTGGGGTATTCTGCCCCACTCTTCCAGAAGAGCTCTTTCCAGTTCTTGGAGAGTTTGTGGGGGGGTTGTTGGCGGCCAGAAACTCATCTTCATAGACAGTGTTAGAAATTAGCAGTCGTTAGTCGTCAAATGCGACTACATTATAGCATTTGACGACTACAAAATTATTCCTGGGCGTCAAATTTGACGCCTAGCTTTTTTTAACACTTATTTTTTAACTTAGCCAATCACCCGCTTTTGAAAATTTGGTCTCGCACCAAACATAATCTCTAAAATGTGAGATAGTTTGACAGCGATTTTTAGCAGAGAGTAAGAATCCAAATTAACATATTAATTTATGCAAATTTCTAAAATTTATATTGAACCTGCCATTTAGCACTGCTGAATGTGAAAAATTATTTAGTCTGTTTAATTTAATAAAAAGTGTTGCACGTAACTTTTATCCGCTGATACTGTTAATGATTTATTAATAGTAAAACTGCATAGACTCAATTTAGCAGATTTATATCCAGATAAAGCTATAAATCCCTGTGAAATGATGTAGCTGAAGGACTGTTTGACGTCCTGGTTTTAGTATCTAACTTTATTAACCCGCGAGAACTCGCTAGATCTCTTATCACACGAGAACTCGCGAGTGAGAAGTTTTCTCACTGTGCCCAATTGCCTTCCTTTTACCTTACACATTCGTTTAATATCAGCACTTTTTGTTTGTCTTAATACTTTATTCACAAAAGAGATATAAAATGATAAAAACAGTTTCTAAAATTTAATTTAAAATGAAAAAAAAGGGTTTAAATATGAGTTTTATTGCAACTGCTGGAACCAAAAAAATAGTATGATGGTGAGAGAAAATCTCAAGCAGCGAGTTCTCCCGGGTTAAAATTAGTGGGTATTGTTTGAGTTTCATTTTTGCTATTTATATGCAGTTAAACATTGTTAGCATTAAATCACTTAATGTGAATTTTTGCTTAACCCCTTCGTGACGAGCGTCCTTTACAGAATTTTTAATCTTTTATCACCGGTCTTTCAAAACAGAAATTTTTGCCTAATTGAATGCAGAAATGCTATCATTAAATAAGGCAAAGCTTACAATAAAAAGTAACTGGTGGGAATAATCGAGGATTCTGAGCATCTTATGCGTCACATATACGTGTCTCTCGTCCCCAAGGGGTTAACATGAATTAATAATGCTGCCCCAACAGATAAGATGATACTATTATTTTAATTGTTAACACACACCAGGGTTGGCAAGTTTTTGACATGACGGTTTTTACCGGTTTTAACCATGGTTTTTACCGTCATGTCAAAAACCTCCTTGTCAAAAATGTCAAAAACTGTCAAAAACCCATTTTATAATAGTTTGTTTTAACATTTTTTTTTTTCATTCTATCTTTAAAATTAAGTTGTTTTACATGAAATATTCAGTATCAGAAAGATTCTAAAGTATATTTATCCATCCAAGAAAAACAAAAAAGAATTGCATTAGAATATTAGAATAATACCTCTGTTAGAAGATCTCTACAATAATCTTAAGCTATTTGGAATAGTCTAAAAAAAATTAGATTTTTTGAAGAGATCCTGTAACCTATAAGTTATAGATTAAAGAATGTGTATAATTTCGGTACAATTTATTACATTGTTGAAAACAAAACTTTAAGATTCTACTTATTGAAGTGCAAATGAAAATCACCATAATTGCATTTATGAAATACATAAGATATGCATTAAAAAATATTATCTAAGAATATTCAAATTTATTCACTGCCACTCTAAGCTTAACATCTATTGTCATACAATGTAACAAAATTTTTGCATCTCTAAAATAATTTTAATGCACTTTATTAAAAATGTATATTGAATGTTATTTAATAATTACAATAACCTTTTATTATCATTTAATATTAATGTTAATTGCAGTTAGTAGAATCTATATAAGTGAAGATTTTGACAAATGTTGTTTTTTTCTTTTACTCTTGTATTTTTAAATCTTTCCCATATTAGGAAATGATCTTCTTTTAAATAAATTTAACAAATGTAATTGTAAATAGTAATAATAACAAGAACAACAAGGTAAAATCAATCTAGAAATGTATTGTATGCTACACATACACCATAAATTGGAGGACAATAAAAAATGATAGGTTTTTGACGGAATAAACCGGTAAAAACACGGTTTTTACCACTGTCATGTCAAAAACCCAACCCTGACACACACACAAAAAAAGTTGTCCTTTAGATTTCATGTTAACAATATTTGTCTGTAATTATATGTATAGTTTTTTTTATACTAAATTTAAAGTGTAATTATCAACAATGGATAAAATTTTGTTAGGTTTAATTTTGTTTAACATGGTTAAGTGCATTTTTCTATTAATTTCTAAATATAGTATTAATTAAAACTGCTTTATCAGTTTTACAGTTGCTTCAATTATTATAATATTGTAGATTAAGAACTTCAATAATTTAAATAAAAACAAAAAATTCATGCTTTTCTATAAAGTAGCATATAATGATACATTTATGTGAATTTTAGAAATTGCAACTAGAAGTTTTCATTTGACGCCTAAGATATTTACAGTAGGCGTCATTTGACGCCTACCTTTCATTTCCCAATTTCTATCACTGTTCATAGAGCGTCCCAATCGTGCTCGATTGGATTCATGTCTGGAGAACACGCTGGCCATTCCATTCGAACGATTCCTTCCTCGAAAAGGAAATCTTTCACCAGGTTTGCACGATGTGGCCTGCAGTTATCATCCATTAAAATGAAGTTATCTCCGATTGCTGCAGCGTAAGGGACTACAATAGGTCTGAGGATCTCATCCCTATATCGGCGACCAGTCAGAGCTCCATCTCGAATGATGTAGAGGTCAGTGCGCCCGTCAATGGAGATGCCACCATACACCAACACTCCTCCACCGCCAAATCTGACACTTTCGTGCACGAACGCAGGATTATTCCTACTGCCACGGTCCCTCCAGATGAAAATACGCCTATTATCCGGATGCACAGAAAAAGGAATATTGCTCCATTCATTTCTCCTCCAGTTGACATGCTCGGTTGCCCACTCCCTGCGGTCGCGACGATGCCTTGATGTTAATCTAACACATACCATCGGTCGGCGAGCATACAGACCTACAGCATGGAGCCGGTTTCGGACAGTCTGAGTTGAAATCGTGGTGCCTGTAGCGGAGCGAAGGTGTTGTTGGAGAAGAGTAGCGTTCATGTTTCGGTGTCTCCGAGCTGTTGTCGCTAAATACTGATCTTCATTGGGCGTTGTTGCCCGTCTACGACCTTGCCCTGGTCTTCGGCCTGCACATCCACTCTCCAAAAAATGGTTCCAGATCCTGGAAATGACACTTTGTGACACTCCAATGGCTTGCGCTACTTCGGCTTGAGTTTGGCCCCTTCTAACCTACCAACAATTCTCCAAGCTTCTGAATCTGTCAAATGACTTCGCTGAGACATCGTACTCATCGAAACAAAGCAATCACTGAATGCCGATCATCCTTGTCTTCATTCTCTTTTATCCAGTTGAAAGTCAAATTTCATTCGCTGCCGCTGAAGCGACGTTTTTGACGTCGAACTAAAAATTTGCATACTCCAGAGTTTGAAAACCAGAAAAATTTGCATTTGTGATTCTCTTCTTCTATTTTCGGCAAAAAAAATTTCGTTTATATCTTTATTTTATATAAAACTTCAAATATCCTTTAATTGTTTTGAGCAGTGTATCAAAGAATCGTCATGCCTTTCTGATTGTAGGGAAAAAAAAACACTCGTGAGATAAAATTTTTGGTGTTGATCTTGATGTGCGCGGCGAAATTTCTTTTGCAAGAGGGTGCTTTCTCAGGATTTTTTGAATTTTCCAATTTGGTTACAAAGTGGGAGGAGGGCGCTTAATCAGGAAGGGCGGATTAACGTGATTTTACGGTATACTTTTATTATTTTTGTATCTCATTAAATTTTCATACAATTAATTTTTTAAATTTCGAAAAATCATCATTTTTTGGCTTGTATAAATGTTTTCAATTTTGAATTTCTCAAGTTCTATCAGGCATAGAGAGTTGTTTGACCCCTCATTTTAAAGGAATTTCATAAGGTTTAATTTGTTATGCAAGTTGACCATGCTTGGTTTTAAAAAAGTAAATTTAATTTTAAAAATTGAAATTGAAAATTTTTTTAAATAGTGTTTTTTAAAAATTTTGAAAAAAATATGTTTTTTATTAGTTATTTATTGTTTAACTTTAAATTCTGAAAGTTTTAGAGTGGGATCTCAATGGGATCAGCTGTTACGTTAAAAAAAAAATCCCTGACGGCTCGGCCTACATTCACAGGTAGATTTCAAAGACTCAGACCGTGGGGCACCTGGTTATTGGGAATTGCAGAGACCACTCACTTGGAAATATACCTCTGCCTGTAGGTGGAGCCAGCAAGGATTTTTTTTTTTTTACCGTAAAAGTTGGTTCTATAAAAACTTGTCAATATAAAAGTTGTATATAATATTAAGAAGATTTATAATCAATGTAATCGGATTTGATATCTTGGGAATTGACAAAGTTATGATTTTTTTTCTTTTGAAACCCCTATTTCCTCCCCCCCTCTTTGGGGGCATTTTTAACGAAATCAAAAATATCTCATACATAAATTTTTGGCCCTTTTCCTAGAAGTAATAATAACTTTAAACGGATTCGATTAGTATAAAAATTAAGAAGTTATGGGTTTTTTTCTGTTTTCACGTTTGCTTACAGGCGTTGCCAGCAGGGATTTTTTTGCCATAAGTGTTGGTCCTATAAAAAACTTGTCAATATAAAAGTTGTAGATAATTTTAAGGAGATATACAATAAATTTAAGCGGATTTGATATCTTGAGAATTGATGAAGTTATGAATTTTTTTCTTCTAAAATCCTCCTTTCTCCCCCTCCCCCTTGGGGCCATGTTTAATGATATCAAAAATCTGCCATACATAAATTTTCGGCCCTTTTCCTAAAAGTAATAACTTTAAACGGATTCGATACGTATTATAATTAAGAAATTGTGGGGTTTTTTCTGTTTTCACAAAAAGCCCCCCCATTTCTCCCCTCCCTGGTTCGATTTTGCCCGTTAACATACTTGCCAACTTTTACACTTTAGGTGTAAAATTTACACGTTTTGATCATTTTTTACACTTTTACACTTAGGAGGTTTATTTTTACACTTTCTTGCAAAATTTCTTCTAAACTCTATTTCACTTCCTAAAATTAGGAAATACTTTTTAACTTCTTTTATTAATGATAGTTGCTGAATGTAAAGCAATATTTTATATTATTAAAATCATGAAACAAGGGTTCGTATTCAAAATATACTATATATCTTTGAATTTTCATTGTATTTAAATGGAAGTGTGTTTTGAGTAAGGTTTTTGCTTAGACTTTCTTAAAGAAAACAAAGAATCTGTCTGTATATGTTTCAGATCAAAATATCAGTGTATTATTTGTATATTATGTGTAACAATATTCATCTGTTACATGCTTAAATGCTGTTTATGTGTTTTTTTATATGAGGACATCAGTTTCAAAACTTACCTTATCCAAAATTGAAAAAAATTGTGTTTTCTC
The DNA here is from genome assembly GCA_963931845.1 of Maratus michaelseni. NCBI lineage: Eukaryota > Metazoa > Arthropoda > Arachnida > Araneae > Salticidae > Maratus > Maratus michaelseni. The sequence goes on along the minus strand of OZ007592.1, from coordinate 317,831,871 downwards.
TGTCAATCTATTCTATTGGTAAATCTTCACTGAAGAAACACTACAATCCTTAGAAAAACTAGTTTTAACATGTATTTCTGGCATTCTAAAATATTGGTTTACAATGAAAACCAATGGGAGCAGTCAGAGTTTTTTCGCGATTTCCTCAAATTTGATTTTTTGGATAAGGTGAGTTTTGAAACTCATGTCCTCATATAATGTGTTATATGCTCACATGAAAGAAAAAATTGCATGAAATGCACTTCACGCGTTATTTTACACTTTGCCATTTTGAAAAGTTGGCAGGTATGCGTTAACGAAGTTGACCGAGATTTTATGTATCAATTTGGAAGAGATTTGTGCAGAATTATTGGAGTTATCGTGTCCATAAAAAAGTGACATAGATATATATATATATATAGTTTTGAACTGGGGGTGTTTTTGGGTTCTGGGAGTCATGATTGGCATAGATCTACAAAATTTTTTCAAAAATTCCAACTTAGGGGAGAATGTAATAGGTAGTATATTTCTTACGAAATCGACCTCTTCCTAGATAGATTATTGCATAGGGAAGGGCAGGGTTTTAGCAGGAACATCTGAGATGAATTGGATATGTGGTATTACTCTGTCAATATGACTCAAGATTTCATGCAAAAAGAAAAGACTGTGTCATATTTAAATAGTAAATTTTGTAATTCTGCTTTCTGATATGGAGATAACTAATTTAGACTGAAATTACTAATTCTGAATTGTGGCTTTCTTAAATTTAAAATGTCCGCAGATGCTCGAATTAGATTAATTTCATGTGGAGAAATATTTTTTTAAATTTCATCTATTTCATGAATTACTCCCAAAGCAGAATTTTTATTTATGGTTAATTTCATTTGTGACAGTCATAACTTCACACAACTTTGTTGTCCAATTTGAAGTACTAAATATTAATTTATTTTAATGAATTTTGTTTGCTGGTGTATATACGTAAGCCATTTATAAATAATGTAAAACTTTTCATCTAAGAAAAAATAATTTAAATTAATAAGGTAAAAATATGTCGTGACCTTTCAATTGCTCTAAATTAGGAAACATTTGAAGTTCAGAAATTTTTGCTTACACAAACAAAACTTTCTTCTGATATATAATTGAAGAAAGTTCTAAAATTTAAGTTAAATAAATAAATAAATAATTATTTAACAGCATGACATGTGTGAAAATTCAAATAATCGTTACTAATTCCTTGTTAAAATTTAACTTTATTTTTCATTAATGATGTTTTTGATATATAATGTGTTACATTATTAATAAAAAGTCTTAAAATAAATTCTCCAAAAATTCAGTAATATGGGAGCTACAGCTGCTAAAACAATTATTTTTTTATATACCAAACAATGTGCTCATCAGATTCAAATTTAAACATTCCTTTAATTTTAGCTGGTACTAAACATTTTATTTGATATTGCTCTTCTGTCCTTTCTGTTATCAGCCCGTTAAATTCTATATTATCATACTTTACAATGACCCACTGTCCAGATTGCAGTTTGATTTTTTGTTTTTTCCTGTGCGTGTGTGTGGATGAATAGAAAACAGCTTTACATAGATTGGTTTTGTTTTCGACATGCTTATTCGTTTGTTTATGAGCGAAAGCAACATGCTCTTCTTGTTCCAGGCATTCCTTTTATTTCTTGACCGATAGTGATCCACATCTCATCCAGTTTTCAGGGTTCATACGGTGCTTGAAAGTGCTTGAAAGTCCTTGAATTTTTAAGAGAGAAAAAAGGTCCTTGAAAGTGCTTGAATTTGTTTATATTTTAATGAAGGTGCTTAATTTTCATTATTTTTTTTATAGGTGCTTAATTTTTCTTATTCAGATATTCGAAATAAAATATAATTGCAAGCTTTAAAAAAAAAAAAAAAAAAACAGGCGAAAATATTTGTTCTGAGATCGTTTTCTTTTCAGTTCAAAGTACGGGCATTTGTCGCTTCTCTCTTCCCTCTATAAGGAAAGGGCACCTGATGTCACTGTTGGTTCAATTACGGTTGGTTAGCAAGAAAAACCTGTTTGTTCTTTATGACTCCCACTGTACACATGAAATGAGGAAATTTGATTTGTCTATGTGAAATCTGTCTACATTATGATTGGCCTACGCCGCCATGATGATTCCTGCCTTAATAGCTACGACAAAAATGTAGTAGATTGGTGGATGGAACTGTTTGTTTGTAAACATGCCCTTTCCTTATAGGATTAAGTTAACAAAAGAAAAATGAAAAGAAGGGTAACTTGTTGCTACTACAGACAGCAAGATCAGAAATTTTGTTCTTATCTTTCTTCCTTTGTACGTTCTGTTTCTTCAATATTTCTACACCTATTGCAACGTTAAAACTCGGTCAGTTGACGTATGCACACATGCATGTACGCCGGTTTTCACAACAAGTAGTTTTCATCTGTACTTGTGCATTCTGTAGATCTGTAGTAGTAATTATTCATTGAGATCTATGCTATAACGATGCCTAGAACGTGCAATTTCAGTGACTTGTGGCTAGAACGAGAAGAATACAAGTGTTGGTTAGAAGCAGTACCGAATAGTGCATACCAGTTCCGATGCACGTTATGCTTTGTTACCCTCAATTGGAGAATATGAGAGAATCTGCATTAACAAGTCATATGAGAGGGAAGTGTTTTCCATAACAATAAATATATAATTCTGATACCTATTGTAAAATGTGAGGAAGATTGGAGGCGATGTGATAGCAATGTTATTCACGTGTCGTGAATCATGGGTACCAGCAAACGGAAGCAAGGAAAGGTCGTCACTCTTGTTGTAATTCTAATTGTTTTAATTAGATAATTTAAATTATTTTGATTTACTTTAATTTTAGTTTTAAGAAAAATAATGAAATTTTTTTATTTGTTGCATGGCTTTGTTTTGATTAATCAAATACTTTATTTGTTAATAACGCAATGATTGAACTCTCACCAGAAAGAAAGAAAAATTGTCCCATTCTTAAATTTAGTTCTGACAATATTCGCATAGTGAATTGATTTATTAATTAGTGTTATTTTTATTGCATACTAGTTGACCCGCCCAGTGTTGCCTGGGTCCCGACCAAATTTGTATGACTTTATATTTTAAAACAAAAATCTTTCAAAATGAATCGGGACCTCTACTGACTTTGGCTGCTTATTTCTGCCCAGACACTTTTAAAAACAGTCAAATCGTGTTCAGGACCTTCTAAAACGTATAAATTAATCGAAAACCGGAAGTCGAAAATTTTCATGAATCCAATACTTTCTTCTTGTAAAGATAGAAGAAAGTAAAAATTACTTAGAAATAGTGGGAATTTTCTATTATGATGCATAGCGACAGTGAATAATTTTAATTTTCTATGAGCTCAACACAAAAAGTTACTGGCTACTTCAAAGATGCAAAAATCTGTTTTCGACTGTGGAAAAGTAACTATTTTATTGCAACAGCCCTCTGAGGAGTTAGAAGCTTCTGCATCTTTACCATTGTCTGCGGCTTCAACCTCAGAAATGTCTGTTCCTTCAACCTCACAAGCGTCTGTGCTATCAACATCACAAGCTCCTGCCTTATCTAAACCTAAATCTATAAGTGATTTTATGGCTGGCAAAGAAGTTTTAACAGCTGAGGTTTTGTGGGCTAAACAATTTACATTAACACCAGCGAAATGTGCTTACTTATGTTGTTTTGGCATTGCACCACATTTTAAAGATGAAATTGATATGATGAAACGCTGAATAAATCGACATAGTCCAAGCAAATGGATTTATTAGTCTGATTTTGGCATCCAAGCTTAAACCAGGTATGTACTAGGTACATAAATTCAGTTTTTTAGGGTCATTCAACAGCAAATGACTTGCTTAATGGCATAAAAACTGCACTTAGTAATTTTAATTTGGGAAATATTGTGCATTTATCCATGGATGGACCAGCTGTAAAAACTGAAAAGTATATGAAAATCTCCAAAAAAACTTTAAAAAAAAGTATGATCATGGTATACTAAATATAGTTACCTGCGGCTTGCATGTGTTACATAATGCATTTAAAGCTAGTGGAGCTTCTTCAAATTGGCAAATGGATGTATTTTTGATTAATTTGCATAGGCTATTCAAGTACTCTCCAGCAAGGCTTCAAGATTATTATGAAGTATCATCAACTGGCAAGACTGCCTTGAAGTTCTGCTGACATAGATGGCTTGACAGCCTATGAGCTATAAAAAGAGCTATTGAAATCTTGAAAGATTTAAAGTCTTTCATCTCTTGTGTCAAAAAAAAAAAAAATTCCCAATCCCAACAATCGCACATATGACTCCATAAAATCTTTTTTAAAAGATGAATTGTTAATTGTTAAGTTGCATTTTCTCTCATTAGTTGCATCTTTAGTGCAGCCTTTCATGACAAAATATCAAACTAAAAAACCTGTGCTGCCATTTTTTGCCGCTGATTTAACAAAGTTAATTCGGTCATGCTTACTGAATTACAAAATTCTAATTTCAGTTTGAATTCAAAACTGATATGTTGAATTCCATTTCTAAAATAGAAACTGGATTCACTGGGGAAAAATTGCTCAAAAATCTTAACAGAACAGAAATCTGTGAAAGAAAGTGACGTTTTTGCTCTGAAGCAAGAAATAAGGGACTTCATATGTGCAATGATGAAAAAAATCGAAAAAAGCCCAATAAATTATAGTATTGTATGCAATTCATCTTGTTTGAATCCTGGTAAAATTGCTCGGAACAAAGAAAACTGCATTTCACTAATGAAAGCCGTCATAAATGCCTTCCAAAAAAATGGTTGTATTCCACAAGATGACTGTGAAACCACTCTTCTGGATTATCAAGATTTACTTGAAACAACAAATTTATCAGTTTTCATGAGCTTTAATGAATTGACAGATAGATTAGATGATTTTTTTATGATCATATGTGTGTTAAAGGACACGTTAAAGCCTTCCATGTGACCAAACTTGTGTTGCTTTTGTCCCATGGACAAGCTTCTGTCGAGAGAGGATTCTCTATTAACAAAAATATGGAAGTGGAAAACCTAAAAGAACATTCTTATGTTTGGCGTGCTTAAAGTACCTATAACAAAAGAGCTACTTTCGTCTGCATCCAGTGGTAGACAAAGGTACATGATGTACCTGAAAGATCAGCAAAAAGAGAAGGAAAAATGTCTCACTGAGAACAAGATAAGAAAGTTTGTAGATGATTTAAGAAAAAGAAAAAATGTCTGGAAGTTGACATCAAAGAACTTCTGGATTCAGTGGATGAGTTGTCTTTGAAGGCAGAGTCTACAAAGAAAATAACTTTCTGCATACAGTCAAACAGCTTGAGAAAAACCATAAAAGAAAAACAGGCTAAAGTTAAAATTTTGGATGAAAAAATAGAAGAGGCAGTTAAAAAGCTTAAAGGCTGAAAAAAGTCTTGTATTTAAAATGCAGTAAATTATTCATGCTGAAACATGCAAATTTTTCTTTGTGTGTGTGTGTGTTTTAATATACCTTTTTGTAAAATGATTTAGTGGATGTTTTCAAATTAAGGTAAAGTATGAAAAATTGTTTAGTTTTTTTTTTTAATTTTATTTAAAATTGTGTGTATCATAGCAGTGCAGAATTATCAAGTGTCTACTTTTGTCTAGTGTTAGCACAGATAACTTTCAAAGTATACTGCAAAAGTATTTTCTGTATTTTTTGGAGACTTTCTCATAACATTTCACATTTAAGACTTCGCTACTATATGTTATGTATGGCATTCACCTGAAAACATATGAAAATGAATTTTTTTTCCTTTATATATTTGCATTATACAAACAGATATAGTATTTTGTAACGTTAAACTTTTCTGAAAAGGTGCTTGAATTTTGGATAAGGTGCTTGAATTTTATCATGTAAAGAGAGTATGAACCCTGAGTTTTGCTTTTAAAGCTTATATTTTCTCGTTTGACTCGTACAGGAAAATTATTCCTGTGCCGATTTTCTCAGCAGCATTTACAAATTCAAGAGATGTTCTGAGATCTGCCTTTCTGGCTCGTTGTAACTTCTCAAACACAACACTTTATTGTCCCATCAATACAGCCTTTGACATGTGATGTGGCTGAGAAATGCCACACTGTAGATAGCTTGTTCATTGCCATTGTAAAAATTGTATATGTTTGTTTAAAGTGTTGTGAAATTCCATCTGATTGGAATTCTATCTGTTGCACTTTAAACTGTGGGTGTTTTACTGAAAAACTTTATAGTACCAATTTATTAAACACTATGACTGCATATTTATCATGGTGGTTATAATCCGAGATCATGACATAAGGCTCACAGGGTTCCTACAAGTTAGGGAATTTCCAGACCAGAATATTCAGTGGAACCAGTATTTTTGCATAGAAAAACTCACCTTAAATAAACTGAAGTTTTGCGAGATTAAATTAGTCATATTTTTCTATAAAAAATGCTGGTATGTTCCTGGAAAATTGCTTGATGTGTAGGAACCCTGGCTCAGAACTGACATCAGTAGCAGTTGGCATTATCGCAATAATAGACCATAGTGGTTTATAGTGTAAAAGATGTATTCTGACAATGTGCAGACTGAATTTCATTCTGATAAGTGTGAGAATAATTTTTGCTAAAATCCCCTTGAATTTAAAAAGTTTCCATAAGTCAGATTCTGTTTTAATTCGTAAAGAATCCAGACTGCATGTGCTTTACATAAACATGTCATAGGAAATATGTAAGTTGTTTCTCTAATAAATCTAACACATCATTCAATGCAGCATGATTTTTGGTTTATATGAGTTTCGTCTGCTGATTTTGTTTTTTGTGTATATGAAATTTGAGACTCAAGTTCACAACTTTTCTGTAGAGCTTGAGGTCCTTACAATCATTGCATGTTTGAAGCCTAAAAATACCACATGGTATGAAATCAAAATGATTTTTGAGTTGAGTTGAGGTATTTACTAATGTTGTACAAAAAATTGTTGCCACCAAAAATGAGAAAAATTTAAAATACTGATTGTGACAGACATGACAATTTAAAACTTTTATAGTTCAGTTAATTTTTTGACTTTCTTGTAGAGCTTGAGATCCTTACAATCATTGCATGTTTGAAATCAAAATGATTTTTGAGTTGAGTTGAGGTATTTACTAATGTTGTACAAAAAGTTGTTGCCACCAAAAAGGAGAAAATTAAATTTAAAACACTGATTGAGACAGACATGACAATTTAAAACTTTTATATTTCAGTTAATTTTTTGACTTTCCTGTAGAGCTTGAGGTCCTTACAATCATTGCATGTTTGAAACCTAAAAATACCACATAGTATGAAATCAAATTGATTTTTGAGTTGAGTTGAGGTATTTACTAATTAATGTTGTACAAAAAGTTGTTGCCACAAAAAAATGAGAAAAATAAATTTAAAACACTGATTGTGACATGACAAAATGTGATAGACACAACAATTTAAAACTTTTATAGTTCAGTTAATTTTTTGACTTTCTTGTAGAGCTTGAGTTCCTTACAATCATTGCATGTTTGAAATCAAAATGATTTTTGAGTTGAGTTGAGGTATTTACTAATAGTATTGTACAAAAAGTTGTTGCCACCAAAAATGAGAAAAATAAATTTAAAACACTGATTGTGACATGACAACAGAGCTGCCAACTGCTACGAAAAAATCGTAGTTGCTACGATTTTGAGCCAAAAACTACGATGCTACGAAAATCTGTCTAAAACTACAATTTTCTGAAAAAAAAAAAAAAAAACGGCAAATTTTGTCACAGGATCACTCGAAAAATCACGAATTTCGTCACAGGATCGAGCTAAGAAATGCGAATTTCGTCAAAAAATTGGCGGGAAAAGCAAATTTCGCCAAAGTATCGCCGAAAAAATGTGAATTTCATTCAACTGATTGGTGAAAAAATGCGAATTTCGTCAAAAGATCGTTCAGGGGTGATTCTGGTCCGAAAAATTAAGGCAATCATTTCCGAAAAAAAAAATATATATCGGTCATAAATCCGAAAATTCGGACATTAAATGTATCGGTATTTCGGAAAATGATCGCCGAAAAAAATCAATCTCGTCTTTCGTTCGAAGAAAAGTCGCCAATTTTGTCAAAGGATCGCGGGAAAAAGTGACTTTCGTCAGTGAATCATGAAAAAATGGCAAATTTCATCAAAAACATTACAAAAAGCGGCAAATTTCGTTAAAAGATTGCGAAAAAAATGCAAATTTTGTCAACAGATCGCGGGAAAAATGTGACTTTCATCAGAAAATCACGAAAAAACGGCAAATTTCATCAAAAACATTGCGAAAAACAACAAATTTTGTCAAAAGATCGTGAAACAACGGCAAATTTCATCATAAACATTGCGTAAAGAGGCAAATTTCGTCAAAAGATCATGAAAAAACAGCAAATTTTGTCAACAGATCGCGGGAAAAACGTGACTTTCGTCAGAAAATCATGAAAAAATGGCAAATTTCGTCAAAAACATTGCGAAAAACGACAAATTTCGTCAAAAGATTGTGAAAAAACAGCAAATTTCGTCATAAACATTGCGAAAAACGGCAAATTTCGTCAAAAGGTCGCGAAACAATGACAAATTTTTGTCAACAGATCGCGGGAAAAACATGACTTTTGTCAGAAAATCGCAAAAAAACGGTACATTTCGTCAAAAACATCGCAAAAAACGGCAAATTTCGGCAAAAGATCACGAAAAAACAGTAAATTTTGTCAACAGATCGCAGGAAAAACGTGACTTTTGTCAGAAAATCACGAAAAATTGGCAAATTTCATCAAAAACATTGCGAAAAACGACAAATTTCGTCAAAAGATTGAGAAAAAATGGCAAATTTTGTCATAAACATTGCGAAAAACGGCAAATTTCGTCAAAAGATCGCTTAAAAATGACAAATTTTTGTCAACAGATTGCGGGAAAAACGTGACTTGCGTCAGAAAATCGAGAAAAACTGGTAAATTTCGTCAAAAACATTGCAAAAAATGGCAAATTTCGACAAAAGATCGTGAAAAAATGACCAATTTCATGAAAAACAGTGCGAAAAATGGCAAATTTCGTCAAAAGATCACGAAAAAACGACAAATTTCGTGAAAAACATTGTGAAAAATGGCAAATTTCGTCAAAAACATTACAAAAAGCGGCAAATTTCGTTAAAAGATCACGAAAAAACAGCAAATTTTGTCAACAGATCGCAGGAAAAACGTGACTTTCGTCAGATAATCACGAAAAAACGGCAAATTTCATAAAAAACATTGCGAAAAACAACAAATTTTGTCAAAAGATCGCGAAAGAACGGCAAATTTCGTCATAAACATTGCGAAAGAACGGCAAATTTCGTCATAAACATTGCGAAAAATGGCAAATTTCGTCAAAAGGTCGCGAAAAAAACGACAAATTTTTGTCAACAGATCGCAGGAAAAACGTGACTTTCGTCAGAAAATCACGAAAAAACGGTACATTTCGTCAAAAGCATTGCAAAAAACGGCAAATTTCGTTAAAAGATCACGAAAAAACAGCAAATTTTGTCAACAGATCGCGGGAAAAACATGACTTTCGTCAGATAATCACGAAAAAATGGCAAATTTCATCAAAAACATTGCGAAAAACAACAAATTTTGTCAAAAGATCGCGAAAGAACGGCAAATTTCGTCATAAACATTGCGAAAGAACGGCAAATTTCGTCATAAACATTGCAAAAAACGGCAAATTTCGTCAAAAGGTCGCGAAAAAACGACAAATTTTTGTCAACAGATCGCGGGAAAAACGTGACTTTCGTCAGAAAATCACGAAAAAACGGTACATTTCATCAAAAACATTGCAAAAAACGGCAAATTTCGGCAAAAGATCACGAAAAAACAGCAAATTTTGTCAACAGATCGCAGGAAAAACGTGACTTGCGTCAGAAAATCGAGAAAAAGCGGTAAATTTCGTCAAAAACATTGCAAAAAACGGCAAATTTTGACAAAAGATCGTGAAAAAACTACCAATTTCGTGAAAAACATTGCGAAAAATGGCACATTTCATCAAAAGATCATGAAAAAACGACAAATTTCGTGAAAAACATTGTGAAAAATGGCAAATTTTGTCAAAAGATCGCGAAAAAACGACAAATTTTGTCAACAGATTGTGGGAAAAACATGACTTTCGTCAGAGAATAGCGCAAAAACGGCAAATTCCGTCAAAAACATTGCGAAAAATGGCAAATTCCGTTAAAAACATTGCGAAAAATGGCAAATTTCGTCAAAAAATATTGAAAAAAAAACGCAAATTTTTCAACAAATCTTGAAAAAAACTGCAAATTTCGTCAAAAGATCGTGAAGAAACGCAAATTTCGTCAAAGGGACGCAAAAAAAAGTGGCGGGAATGGACACCCCCACTCCCTGTTGTATCTGCTTACTCGACTTGATGAAGGACTCTAACTCAGACATTTTTCTCTGGAAGATATACGCAGAGACGGATCTAGACTAAATTTTAGCCGGGGCAAGCTTGTAGATTTGCGCCCCCGTCCCCCCCCTTCTCCCAAAAATATCAGAATAAAATCTGCGTAAACAATTGCATAAGGAAGTAATATTAATACTCAATACTCAAAATATGTATTTTTACTATGCATTTTTTCTATATAAAAAGTACAATATTACACAATATAAAAATTACAGAAAATATACCTGTTTTAACATCTACAATACCTATTAAAGATTTACTTTGCGAGCTTTCTTTGATGCAAAAATTTTTATTAGGACGTCATAAGGCAATTTGCAAGCTATCTCATTTTCTAAATTTATTATACACAAATTGAATAATCGTTGTTCTTTTGTTAAATTTCTTAGATATATTTTAATCCATTTTAATTTACTGAAATTTCTTTCATTAGAAGCGACGGATACAGGTAGTGTTAGGAATATTTTTAGACAAGTACTTAGATTTAGATAAGCATCCTGAAAAGCATCCATATAAATTTATCATTCTTAGCAGTTCAATAGCCGAACTTGACTTCATATTTTGGTCTAACTCCAGTGCATGATATTTGAAGCTTTCGACTTCCAGAAGAAGTTCATCTTTACCCATATCGTTTTTATTAGTGTTTCGTTCATCTCACGGAACCCTATTACTCCCGCTCCGTTGTCTGTCAGTCACAGAGCCATTCTCAGAAACTATGTAACTTACAAAGTTGAAACTTTGTGTGTATATATAGATGAATACCAGCTATGAAGCTCAAAATATTAAAATTTGAAAAAATCGTATTATTTTAATAAATAGAGATGACAAACCAAAATTCTAACAGCCTTTTCCTATTAAATTTAAACATTTTTCGTTAAAGCAGTTGCCAAAAATTAAAAATCCACAATGAAATTCTTTCTACAATATTTAATTTTCTATTGAACGATTTCCACGTGAAAAATGAAATAAAAAGTTTCGCCAATTGAAAAAATATTAATATGAAATAAAATTGATTGACGTCATAGTGGTAATAAAACGGAAATTTTCAAAGATTTTTCAATAATACAAGGAGTATGAGTATGTGTATGTATACAAACAGATTAATATCACGTCATTAGAAAATTAAAAAGAAAATCTGACGTCATATTGGAAGTTTAACGAATTTTTCAAATGTTTGAGAATAATACAAAGCGAGTATCAATATTAGTAATAGAGAATTGTAAATATGAGTTTGAGAAATATATTGAATCATGATAAAAATTCGATTATGGAAATATTCGCATATTTTAATATTTTGAAGATGTACAACAGGTTTAATTTTGAAAATTTTTTTTAAATATCGCATTTAGTCCGCATGACAGATATTATTATGACAGAATATAATAGCGAGCTTCGCCCGCTATCGGGCTGGTTTAGATATTCGAAAAAAGAAAAAATAGACCGGCAAATTTTTACTTTATAAAAAACATGACTTTTTTTGTTGTTGTTATTGCTAGATGAAATTTATTTGGATTTATTAAAGAAAGGATAAAGTGTTTTGAAAGGAATATTAAACGAAACCCTTTGAGGGATCTTCGATCACACTTATCCACCTGTACATATTTGCAAACTGCTCAGTTTGCGCTTGTAATTCTTTTGACATTTTTAGGAAATGCCTTCCATGAAGAAAACTAAACATGCCAATGAGATTTTGAATAGCTTCAAATCTGTTTCTTAATTCAGTTAGGATTCTGTCCACTACTTCAACGATCTTTAGTTGGAATTTCTCCGCATCAGAAATAGCACTACTTTGATCTTCACAAAGCTCATCGAAAAACCTTTTCTTTTTTGTCTTCCTTGTTTACCTAAATTTTGCCTCAATACCAATATCAGTAGCAATACCATTTGCATCCTGTATTGCATTAGTTGTAAAACTTGCCCTTTCTGAATCTAACATTTTAATGAGACCATATAAGTGTTTTACAGACCTGTCAATCATCATGTCTTCCCTTTGAAAAAGTTTGTTTACTATATCGAGTTGAGTCAGCACTTTATGCCAGAAGCACGTCATCACTGTGAATTCAAATTTGGTAATATTAAAGAGTAGTGAAAAAACTCCTGTTTTTATTTCAGGAGTTGCTAATGGGTCAGTTTGTAATTCCTTTAGAACATTTATGATCTTTCCAATATGCTCATAAATTGCTGTTACAGCTTCACGGTTTGATGACCACCGAGTAGTACTTTGTAATTTAGTGAAAAAGGAACATGTTTTCTTAGAATGTCCCATCTACTAGTTGAGACACTAAAATTTTTGTAAAGGCAATTTAAGATACCAAAAAAAAAAAGTCTCAGCTTCTAGTAAAATTTTGGCAGCATTTACACCAACAAGATTGAGGGTATGAGCAGAACAAGGAACAAAAAATGCTAAATCATTTGCTTGCAATATTCAGGTTTGCACTGCTTTATATTTTCAGGTTTGCACTGCGTTATATTGGAGCCATTGTCGTAGGATTGGCCAATACAGTTATTTATATCTAGACCACCATTTTCTAATTTCTGTAAAATGAGTTCAGTAAGGGCTTCTCCAGTTTTCTGGCTGACATTGAAGAAATCAATAAAACTTTCGATTATTTCAGAACCATTTTCACTTATCTTTACATATCTAATAACCTGTGACATGTGATCTAAATGGCTTACATCAGGAGTAGAATCGAACATGATGGAGAAGTATTTTGCTTCTTTGATATCACTAAAAATATGTTCTCTTATTTTCGCAGCAATAATCACTAGAAATTCATTGTGAATGCTATGTGAAAAGTAATTAACTTGACCTCTCTTATGACGGTTAATATAATTGCGAAGATCTGCATGATAATGTGATACTAGCTCAATTATATTTAAGAAATTCCCGCATTTAGGATTAGAGAAATTAAGATTTTCATGTGATCCTCTTTAGAGAGCTACCTAGTTGCTTACCTTCATGCATATCGCTCAACTTAAGCCATGAGGACATACTAGATGATAGCTGTGAAGCCTCTTCTTCTCTTTTTTTAGCCTTCTTTCTGTAATAATCACCCGAATGTATTTTAAACATAACCGAAATAAAATAATGCACATGCTGTAAAACAACATAAAACGATGTCGGAAAAGGGATGATGCAAAATCTTTGAATTTTAAATAAATAAAAATTTCTTAAAATTACTGGTGGCAATGTGATATTTTATATAAATATATAATGTAATATAAATAAATTTATTTTTTATCCTTATGCAACGAAAGTAAAACGCCGTTGAACAAAAAAATTGAATATATTTTCTTGTGAATTTTAATTTTCCTTTATTCTTGATCTTTTATGATTCCTCATTTTTGCGCTCTTCCAAGTCTTGCACCCGGGGCAGCTGCCCCGGCTAACCCCCCCTTAGATCCGTTACTGGATATACCCGTAGTTCCATCACACCCCCCCACCCAACCGCCTTGGAATCTTTCAGAAAATTCACTGAAATTCAGAAATTTGGCTTAGGAGTGGACAGAGCATTAATTGAATAGGAATAATTATGTTTAATCAATCCCACCCGCAACAAAAAAATTAGCAAAAACAAAAGAGTCTCCTACTTTGTGTGCTTATGGATATACACATGCGTTTAATTGATTAGTATTTGCTCGCTTAAAATTTACAGCGTAAAAAACAGCCACCAACCAACCAACCTTTAGATAAATTTGAATTTGGTGTGCTACTATTTCTCATTTTCAAAGGTTGGCAGGTCTGTGACAAAATGTGATAGACACAACAATTTAAAACTTTTATAGTTCAGTTAATTTTTTGACTTTCTTGTAGAGCTTGAGATCCTTACAATCATTGCATGTTTGAAATCAAAATGATTTTTGAGTTGAGTTGAGGTATTTACTAATGTTGTACAAAAAGTTGTTGCCACCAAAAATGAGAAAAATAAATAAAATAAAAATAAATTTAAAACACGGATTGTGACAGACATGACAATTTAAAACTTTTATATTTCAGTTAATTTTTTGACTTTATTTTCTCTTTTCATCATAAACTGTTTGCTCTGATACACAGAGACAGAAAATGAACTATAAGTATTTTATGCAAGTATATATTTTGTTTAAATTAAAAAAAAAAAAAAAGTTTTTTTTTAGACAGACATGACATGGCACTAACGTAAAAATATCAGACTTTTAACAAAAATTTATAATGGTAATTTTGGTGTGTTTTTTTTTTAAGTAGTGAGTCAGTTTTCAGAATAAAATTATAAAAATAAGATTTATTCAATGTTTGAATGCTTCAATCGATATCAAAGTTTGGATAATCAGAGCTGATATTTTGTGACAACGTAAGTAGTAAAAAGTAATTAACGGTAAAAAATTACTTTTTCATATATATATATATTTTTTGTTATTGATGTGTTTTCTATGAATAATAATAAAAAAAAATTAAATTAGTTGAATTTTAAAAATGGTCTCTACGTCAAACTTTGCGTGAAGTTAACCTGATAGAAATAGCCTCTTCAGCATTATTAGTTACAGGAAAAGAAAAATAAATGCTTGACTTTTTATTAGTTTTAGTCTTTGAGATAAAGTCTGCAGAAACTATGGATTGATGTGCACAAGTTTGTGAATCATACTTATTTGACTCATATAAACACTGACTGTTACAAGAATTAAAGTAAGATACCACAGGTACATATACAAGTACTGTTAGGTAGAATGACAACTTTCCAAGCACAGATCCAAGGGGAAGGTCATGGGGATCATGACCCCCTCTAAACGAAAAATATTTCTATAGACCAATACATTATTTTTAATATAAATATGCATTAAAGGTCTTTTTTTTTTTTCTTTTCTTCCTGTTTAACAATTCTAATCTGATACATTCGCAGAGTTATTACTTACGCATCATACATAGTATAGGGTAAGTCTTGTAATCGTTTTGAAAATTGAAAAAAATTTTTTTGACGGATTTACACGTTTCAGACACTGGAGATTCTGAAAAACATATTTTTAGAAAAAAAATTTTGCCGTCTGTCTGTGTGTCTGTAAACGCTCTATCTCCCGAAAAAATTGAGATAGAGACTTGCAATTTGGTATGTACTTAGTATGTAATATTGGGAAGAAGCCTATTTCATTTCAATAACCTCGATTAACCGGAACTATTTTTTTCAGACTCTCGAAATATTCGTTCTGATAAAAGGTATATAAAAATTTTCGAAATTGGTTATTTTAAGAAATGAATATAAAAGACAATAAAAAAACATAAATTTTGCATAAAGCATGAAGTCGATCGGATAATTAGTTGCCGAGATATTTGGAATCCTATTTTCCACACTCTTCGATTTTTCATGACCCTGTATTTCATCCAAATTTCACTTCAAAGATATATTTTAATTGGAAAATTGATGCTTAATCAGATGCAATAAACTGCTAGTTAATAGGATTATTATTTTTGGAGTTAAGGATGTTTCTTTCAAGCAATTCAGCCTTTACAGTTTGTGACGTCATCAAGCCTCAATTTTATTTGAATTGCAATGCATTTTATAAGTAGTTTACACAATTTTTATTTTAATATTTTACATTATGCATATCCATGATGGGTAAGTATTACGGTGGCCCCCAACGACTAGTTTTTATATAGATATGTATGAAAATTGCAGGCAATATTGTTTAAGCACCAAAGAATTGAACAACAGTTTTAATTTTTCTATAAATATGATTGGAATTGTACTATTTGATTGCTACCTCAAGATGATATTTCCATGATTTCCAAGCCTCGAAAATCGGCATAAAATGTGAACTTTTAGATAACTTTCTGGAAGATTCTTTGCTTATATAAGAAAATGTGAAACTCTGATTTCTTGGTATCTGAATAAAACATGCAAATTTCATACATCTATGAATATACCTGCAAATTTCATGCATTTATGAAAGAAAATGAATTTGGGTATCTGTCTGAAAATAATCAGTTATAAAGATATAAAATAACTAATGAAGAAATGTGGCCTCCCCTGCCCAAGAAAAAAAAAAAAAGACATGACCCCCCTCTAAATGGAGTGCTGGATCTAGAGCTACTATAATATATAGGCTAACTTGTCAGACATTTTCATTCCTATTGGATCGGTTCATGTAATGTGTTTCAATGACGTTGAATTAGTTTGTCTATTTTTCTTTAACTTTAAAGGCTTAATTACGGATAGTTGTTCTACTATTAATCGTACAAATCATTCAAGAAAAGATCCTTGCATGCTTTAAATTCTCCGTAAAACTCTAAAAGAACGAAAAATCATGCGTCAAGCATAGATTATGTAACACTTTCCGACGCTTCCAAAATAATTTTACAAATCATTACCGTTTAATAAGCTGAAAGATAACATCTAAGTAAACAATTTGGAAAATGCATAACATATTTAAAAGCGTAATTTCAGGAATTTCCAACATATACAATATTCGGAAACATATCCGAATACTTTTATTCAGCCCTGTATATGATCTATAGATTTGTATATATACTACATAGGATGCTAAATTTTAGTTCAGTTAGGAAACGCCTAGCACAGTTTAAAATTCTCCTTCTGGAGTTTCTGTCAATAAACGGAAATGTGTTCGCGAACTTTTGTGCTGCCCTGTATATGATCTACAAAATTTATAGCCACCAAGTAATAGACAAAAAATGAGTTAAATTTAATATCGTGTACAGCAACTTAAAACGCACTTCCAGGAATTATTGTTAACAGACAGTAGAAAATTCTTTTGTGTGTCCCTGTAAATGAACGATGACTGCTATACACACAATATTCTGTAGTAAGCCTCTTGTAATGCACCTTAGTGATATATATAAATTTCAATGCATTTAAAATAGTGAAACATTATTTAAATAAACCACAAACGATTTTTCTCCATGGACGTAATGCAATGGAATTCTTTTGACTGTCCCTGTAAAGTAACTATAAGTGCTATGCACACCATATTCCATATTAAGATTCTTGTAATGCACCTTAGTGATATATATCAATTACAATATGTTTGAAATTGTGTAACATCATTAAAATAAACCACAAATGATTTTTTTCCATAGACCGTAATGTAACAGAATTCTTTTGAGTGTCCCTGTAAAAAAGCTATAAGTGCTACACACTTCAGTTTAAATAGGGAACATGCTATAGATAATGACAAAAACATAAAAAAATTTCAGGACAATCCGAGCATATTTACGGGAGTTAGAGCACGGACAGACGGTCAGGCAAACCGAAGTCATGAACACTTTTCAACTAGGTTGGAAAGTGTTAAAAATGGCCAAATTTAAAAATTAAATGTAGATTTTATTCTTTCTGTAATTTTTCTAAACTTTTATAAGTTTGGCGATAACTTCGATATGAAGGGTGTGGCGCCATCTAGTTCTAGTTCTTTTTCAGGAAAACAATGTTGATTTCTTCCTTTTTTCCGACAGAACGAAAATAGACTGAAATTTTATGAGAAATTAATGTAAACTTTTCAGACAACCAATAATAAACAATTGAGTATATTAACATGCAATGAAATGTATGAGAGTTTTGAAAAAAATAACAAAAGAACTAATATGAAAATAGAATATTTTACAGGAAATTTATTTCTGAAAGCATAGATTTCTTTTTTTCTTTCTTTTTTTTTAATATTAGCAGTTAGGAGCATTAGTTCTCTCAGTTATGAACTTGTTCAGTTTGTTAAAACAAATCATTACCATGGGCAAACAAAAAGTAAAAAAGAGATTGTTTCAAGATGCATGAAAAGAAAAATATGGATGTGTCGAAAATGATGACAACTTGATATGTACTTTATGCGCAGATGTAATTACTGCCATTACTTACAGCATTGAGCGACACTTTCATTCAAAACGTAAGAATGTGAGTGAAATGCCAAATGAAGCAAAATCTGAATACATTGCTAAACAAGTATTGATTTTGGAAAACAAAATAAATTCATAAAGAAATTTGCTACTATTGGCACCAATGGAAAACCCTTTACAGACAGCGAATCTTTGAAAAACGCATTCTGAAATTGTTCTGAACACTTATTTAATGACTTCGCAAATAAAAAACAAATCATTGAGAGAATTAAAGAAATGCCATTGTGAGCTAGAACAGTTCAGCGTTGCATTGAAGATATGGCCGAAAATATTGATAAACAGGTCAAAAATCATTTGTTATCTAGTGATGTAATTAGCATTGCACTAGATGAAAGTACCGATAGAAATAGTATGGGTAGGCTTGCAATTGTTATGAGATATGCATCAATAAATATTTCAAAAGTCGATGAAGAACTTTGCGTTCTTGCTTCTATGAATGACACGACCAAAGGCACTGAAATTTTTCGTCAAGTACAAGAGTTTACTAATTTAAAAAATGGCCAAGTATTGGATTTAAAAAGTAATTTTTTTTCCATAACAACTGATGGTGCTCAAGTTATGAGGGGGAAAACTATTGGATTTATGAAACTAATGGAAAATGAACTTGGCCGCTCACTTTTGTCGTTTCATTGTATCATACATGAAGAAAATTTATTTGCAAAGGCACACAACAACTTAAAGATGTAATGGGAAAGGTTGTTAAGATTGTAAATATGATAGTAGCATGATCAGCATTAGTACACAGGCATTTTAAAGTGTTTTTGATGGAAATTCAATCGAAATATGGCTATTTGCTGTTACATTTGAAAATACGATGATTAAGTTGAGGCAAAGTTCTTAATAGATTTGTAGAATGTTTTGATGAGATACAAAAATTTCTTTACGAAATCGATGAACATGATCTAGGACTTAATGATAATGAATGGGCTGTAAGACTTTTGTTCTTAACAGACATAATGAACCATTTTAATGATTTCAACCTACAACTTCAAGGAAATAACCACACAATTTTGAAAATGTACGAAGAATGGAAGAGTTTTTCTTCGAAATTAATATTACTTGAAACGAACATAAAAAAGAAAGAATTTCTTTTCTTTCCCTTGTTAAAAGGGCAACAAGAAAAAGAAAATATTGATGAGAGCAATCTTAATATGTTCGAAAGTTGGATTTTGTGCATTAAAAGTGAATTTGAAAGTCTATTTAAAAATGTTAAGAAGCACGGCGAAATGTTTTCTTTTATAATAAAGCCCGATGAAATAGAAGAAAATGTTTTAGATTTGCAGTATTTTCAATTTCTTAAAGTTGACAATTTTAGTTTAGAAATGATTGACTTTAAAAGTTCAGCGTTATGGACAGATAAATTCAAAACATTGCGGAAAGATTTGGAAAAATCAGAAGATCGTAATCTTTCCACGATATCAGCGTGTTGGGCATAACTTCCTACAAAGTTTTCATCTGTGAAAAAAATTGGCTTTGCCGTTTTGTCCGCATTTGGTTCAACTTATAAATGTGAGCAAATATTTTCACACATAAAATTTATTTTAAGTAAGAACAGGAACAGCTTAACTACTGAAAATTCAGATGCTTGTATTCGTCTTAAGACGACTAACTATAAACCACACTTGAATGAATTGACGTCAAAAGTTCAGCATCAGGGGAACCATTGAAGAGAAAGTAAAGTTCATTCAGTTATGTTTCCTTTTATAATAATTATAATTTAATTTTTTGTGTTTAAAGTTTAAAAAGGCGTATGATAATTATTTCCTCAATAAAATTTATCTTATTATTCACCAAAAAAAGACTGTTTTAAAATGAAAATACCACTGACCCGAAACGTCTTCTTAATACACATATTTTGGTTGATTGTGACCCGCAGCCGAAAAAGGTTGCCGACCCCTGGTCTAGCTTAACAAAGATAATTTATTAATTAAAGAAGATCTAAAAGTTCAATTTAGATATAGGATAATAACAGACATGTTCTATGAGATATTTTAGTAAATGATTATTCTTCAAGCATAAGTAAGTCCTTAATTTTCTAAGTAGTTGTTCCGCATTATTTCATTTGCTACTTCATTTCAACTTAAATTAGCTGCAGTCAAAAATGTTTTTAACAGAATTATGCTTTAAAAGGCATATAAAAGATATGTTAGCACCAAACTATGAAAATTTAAGTTAACTTTGAATTTAAGAACATTTTAAAAAAATGTAGAAAACTAGTTAAGATGCTCAGAGGATTAAATGAATAAATTATAAAAAGAAGAAAAAAGTATGTTAATAAATCAACACAAAAGCAAACAATATAGATTTATTTCAGTTTCACTTATTACATCTCCACTGAAAATTAACAGCTGATATATTATTTAAATGCAACATAGAAAATGTTTAGATTTATACTTATGTAGCAGCACCATATCCACCTCCTCCAGGGGTTTGAAGAAGAAACACATCCTGAAAATGTAGGGATTTTCAAAATGAATAAAACAGCTATTTCATAACAACATATATTATAGCTATTTCATAACAACAGTTTTTCATAATCAATTGTTTTTTTTTTGCTTTAATATCATTTAATATTTCTATTAAGAAATAAAACCCATTTTAAACTTCTATTTGCATAAGTTTTTATTGTAACAAAATTTAACCATCTCTATATATATTTGTCTTACGTGGCGCAGAAATAGGGCTGAATTTCTACCTTATTCTTGGCAACAACCGTAGTTTTCAGAGCTCAGACCAATGAACAGACAAGATTGTGTTAGCTCCACCTCCAATATGGCGGTCAGTGTCAAAACACTGAAAGTGAAACTCAAGCTAAAAATTATTAAAAATAAAATAATATGAACGTAATCCAAAGCGTCTGAGATGATTCGTCATTTTAATTATGAGTAATATTGTCGTTTAATTATGAGTGTAATGTAAAGTTGCCGCAGGAGATATAGCAAACAGAGATTCTTAAAATGCCTAAATTAAGACAGAAAAATAGAATAAATGTTTGCCCTAAATCCTACTCCAACTCCCCAATACAGGTCGCGCGTATAGTGGAAGCACCAAAAAAGCGAAGTTGAATCTAGTACTGAAAAGATATCTTAAAAATATTAGAAGTTAAGGATTAAACTGAAAAATTATATTATATAATATTGAACCTTGCCTTATAGCAAATAAATTTAGATGTATTCAAATCTGAAAAATAAAATAAATATAAAAAGGACTCACCCAACTAAAAGAAGATTGCACACAGACAAGTAAATCACTGCAAGTAAGTTTATTTGATGATGCACATACATACTTATAAATCATATCATCAAATGAAGCTTCAGAAGACACAATGATAAGAATTAAATTAATAGCTGATATACCTTTTATGTTTTCATTAACTTATAATCAGTTCAATTCGGTGTGAAATTAATACAGTTCTAAGGAATCCTTCATACCAACAATTTTAAGATAATTTTGAAAATGTTCTTTATATTTAATTGTTCATAGAGATTTACTTGATATTTTATACTATAGGGAAAAAAGTTTTATACGGTGATAGTTCAAATTAAAATATAATTACTATATGAGTTGAAACTGAAGGATCTGGAATGCTAATTTTCTTCCATCGAAAATGGATGAATTATCTTTAAGAAGTCGACTTAATTAAGTATCTCACTGGTAGAAGAAGTGGTGAGTTTGCCTGGCTGCCATCCTGATAATGCTGTCTGCACTGGGAATCTTATTTCTTATAATTGCAGAATTGTCACAACTGCGGAAAATTATCACATCAACAGGCGCGGTAAGATCATCTAATGAATGAAGTTATAATGACTAACGGACATTATTAATGTTGACAGCCCAATCTTGTGATTAATTTGTTTAACAACGAAGATCATAAACGTATAACAGATAAATTGCAGTACTTTGATGACACTTAAAATATTGATGAAATTACTCAAAATTGTTTCGCTGTAGACGCCACATTACGGTATTAATAAATCATCTTTTTTCAGACTTTAATATCAACTTGATAAAGAAAAACTATTCTCGATGAGGAAATTTTATCAGTTAAAATTATACGTTGCTGACATCATCTTCACTTGAAGTTCACAAAACAATCGAAATTTTACAAGTGCCTGACCTTTCGGCCAAACACGGCTTTTTATCTTCTCCTGCACCTACATCCAACGGTAACGGAGAGCAGCAACTGACTCAAAAAAAATTTGAATTCAAACTCTACCAAGTCAACTCACCTAACAGCCAAACTATCCAATCAGAAAACTCGAAAATTCCTCTATCTCGTTTCGTACCGCTTAACTCTCAACCGCCGTCTCGCAGAAGTATGTTATCAACAACTCAACTCTACACGCAACCGATACGAACGAACTGAAAACAACTCCACCCTAGCAACAAGCGGTAGAAAAATAAACATCGTTCGTTATGGAATATTCTCGAAAGGATTTCAAACCCCTTTTTCCCCACTGAAAATGCACCCCTTAACCTTGGAGGCGTACTTGAATGGCCCCTAAACAAAAATGGGTGACGATCGTACTCTAAGTTGTTGTTTTTTGAACGCACGAAGATGCGATCCAAAATGGCCAGGCATCACTCCGAAAACAATCGAAGTAAACATTGAGATTAGAGAAAATGTTTAAAAAATCATATCTGCCAAGATTTACGTTGAATCTTGCTAGAATTTTGGCAGACTGCATAAATAATTTTGTTTAATCTTTTGAATCAAGTTTAAAACAAAAATAATTAGTATTTAAAAAGTAGAAATTATATATTTTAACTTAGAAGAAAAATCGCGGTACTTTACCGGAATTGATGTCAACAAACGGAAATCCTTAATTCTCTATCCAGAGATTTAAATGCATGATTATAATTTAATTTACAAGTGATTATTGATTTTTAAAAAGTGATTTAATTATAGAAGTTGATTTTAATTAATAATAATATCTTAGAAGAAAAGTTAAAAAGATTAATTTTAAAAAGATAGAAAATATTGACTGTTTAAATAATAACGATTAAATAATTAATTTAAATGTTAATTAATATGAAAACTTTTAATTAATGATTAATAAGGATTAAATATTTAATTTAAATAAAATAATTAATGAAAACTATTGAATTTAAAAGTAGAAATGGAATGTATCATAACAATGAGTAATATTGAATTCTCAACTCTTATTTAGAATTTATTTACGAATTTCACTCACACAAAAAATCGGAGATAATAAAATATAAACTTTCTAGAATCCCCTGCTGCCATCTGTTGATGTTTTATTGAAGTAAAAATGATTTTTCTTCAATTTCAATGAAGTAAAAATTTCTTTTGCAGAAATCTATAATCAATTAGAATAGTAAAATGTTGAACGAAATTTAAACAAACCGCGTAGCAGTCTCAATGTGAATTGCTTTGCAATTCATGGGGGGGGGGGGGGGAGATGGGGGTTGGCGAGCGTTAGCGAGTAGGGGGCTCAGCCCCCTAGTTTTAAGAAATTCTTTCACCTTTCACCTTTAACTAATTTTTTTTTAATTTATTCAAATTATACTTTATGTTCAAGGAAATTATGTACTAGTAAGGACACAGTTATATTTGGCCACGACTAAAAAACACAACACAGATTCAATATTTAAAGATCAAACAGATGGTAGAAATTTGAATCGCCACTGTACTAAAATGCCGCCTACTGAGATAATTTTTTTTTTATGACCACAAGATATAAGAGAAAGCTAACTACAAAATATTTTTCCAACCAGGAGATATAAAAGAGTAAAAAAAAAATCAATAGCAAGATAATTAAAACTATTAAAAAATGCTCTAAGAAATGCAAGCACAAAAGAAAAAAATATATATATATATATATATAAAATTATTTACAGAATTACTGAAAATTAATCCTTAAACTACAAACATAACATGCAATATTTTGTAAACTCACCCCAGGAAAGACTTCCACAGAATTTTTAGAACCAAGATTAATGGTTCTACCCTCTCTTCTTTTCAACAAGTTTAAACCTTTCTTTCCATCTTCACCTCCTATAAAATAATTTTTAGGTGAAAAAAAAAATCATACACAAAATCAAAAATTTCTTAAGAATGTCAAAAGTAGTTAAAACAATCTTAACATTGGTAATGTATAGCAACCCAATTAAAAACCTTATTTCAAATTAAATTTGAAACAACAAAATTCATTTTAAACAATTCTTTGTTTGGTAATTTTCAAGCAGCTGAAAAGAAAAAAAATTGCAAAGCATAAAAAT
This sequence comes from Maratus michaelseni, assembly GCA_963931845.1. Taxonomy (NCBI): domain Eukaryota; kingdom Metazoa; phylum Arthropoda; class Arachnida; order Araneae; family Salticidae; genus Maratus; species Maratus michaelseni. The sequence continues at coordinate 317,807,323 of OZ007592.1, read as the reverse complement.
TTTAAAATGAGACTGCAATCAAGGTCATTAATCACAGGATTAAATGGATCAAACAAAGACTAGTTTACATAACTAAGGCCATAAGGTCTCTGGAAATAATATCTAAAAAAGAAATAGTCTGTAACGATGTATTATCATATGATATCCACACAGTCTGGAATGAATTAATACATGATTGATTAACCTGTACTTATTTTTGAAATATTGAATGACCTTTCCTATCCCACCTTATATTCCACATCCTTGAAGTAAAATGGTTTGTTCCGGGCAAGCTAGAAAAACGTGAAGAGACAACAACTCAACTTAACTATTAGTTTTTCACTGATGATGACCGAGAATTTCGGTTGAAAACGTTTTGAATTTTTAAAAGGACTTTAATGTGCTTTTAAATATGTTTTATGCATGTTTTTATGCACCTTCAAGCAATATATTTACATTTAGTTGTATCTTTATGAATTTTAATTATTAAACAAGGTGAATTTGCACTGAAATTTTAACTTTTTATTAAGGCCATAAGGTTTTTCATTTTTTTTTTTTTTTCATTAAGCACAATATTATGCTTTAAAAAAATATATATATATGAAGAAAACTAAAATATAAATATCCAATGTGTCACTCTCAACTAGACATGGGTTCAAATTGATCTTTTCAACTGCATATAAAGTGAAATCAAGATAATTCAAAGCCTGAATTACCTCAATTACCCAGGCAACTTGACATTTATTATTCATGTGGTTGGTAACTTCAAAGAGAAAGGAACTCGCTAATTCTACACATTTTAACAGAAACTCACGTCAACTACAAGATCAACTATTCTATTAAAAACTAATCTTTAGATATCGCTCCTTCATTGATCAGTACTCATTATTATTATTATTATTTTTATAATCCAACTTCTTGTTCTATCCACTGCGAGAACTGCCAGTGACTATCTTTGTAGATCTTCACATCCCTCAAACTATAGTAAAGCAAGTGCGGGTCAAAAAACCTGACTTAAGGCCCTAGGACATGGCTCCCTCTTGGGTGTCTGGTTCCGAAGCTGTTGGAGGACCCCGGCTCGTCCCCAAGTGTAAATATAGTGGCTTCCCAAGAGGGAGGAATCCACTGAAAATCGCAGTGATCTATGTCGTCGTCAAATCACTTGAGAAAATGAGGGTGGTCAGCAGGTGGCAGTACTCCTACCGGCCATAGAGAATACAGGAACTCCCTAATCGTGCTCGTTTAAAGTTCTCAACAACTTGGGTATGGCAGTTGAAGTGCCTACGGGCACCTAACAGCACAGCTTAGTTTTAACTTCTTATTCTACACAAAATCACATTTGGAATCACATTTGGTAACTGTCTGATAATTCTAATATTTCTTACATAGTACTGTAATTTAGGTAAAAAACATTGCGGCGTTTACAAGTTTAAAAGTTAAAATTTGCGAAAAATATTCAGTGTTTCAATTTTTTTTCACTTACCCTTTTTTCTTTGAATAATTTTCCTTGCAATCACAATGCGATGTTGCTGATAGTTAGTGAAATCAAGGAATGCAATACATAGTCACCCTTTTTGGAGAAATATGGTGAATGGATTAAGGAGGGAACGAGAATGGAAATTTCTTTTTATTGCACTGCACTGTAGAAACATAGTATTGGAAAGCTGTTTTCTGAAGCTAGCAGTTGAAAATTATCTATTTTTTATACAACTCATTAAATCACAACATAATATTCATTGGAAAAGAAAGACTATGTTACTGTCACTGCTTCTTTCAATTTTTGTTATAACAATCTCCTGTTACAGCCGGATTTTGAAATTACCGTTCTTAGGACGACACAATAGCACAGATTTTTTTTAAATCTTTTGTTTATTTATTCAATAATAGTATTGTAAGTTTATTTATTTTTTTAATTTAAAATCTCTGTTACGATGATCCTTGCTAGTATGTGATTTAGAAATTCCCATTCTTATGACGAACCGATAGTGCAGATTTTTAAAAATCTTTTTGATTCATTATTCAATAATAGTTTTGGAAGTTTATTTTTTAAACGAATTTTAAAGTCTTTGTTATAACGATCCCCCATTAGTACGTGATTTTGAAATTCCTATTCTTACGAGAATGAATGTTGGGTAGCGGGTGTAACATGTCAATGTCATGATGCTCCGTTCTGTGTCTTTCACATGAGTAGCCTGTTTTTCAGAATGACAGGGAGAGCAGACAGAAATTATTCTTCATTGGACATAATCTATAGTTTTTTATTAATTTTAGGTCGCATGCTTTGAAGATTTTTTCCTTATTTAAACTTTTATTTATTTATTTCTCTGTTTTTTCCGTACTTTACAAATGTAAAATTCTCTTGGTTGCATTGCAAATATTTTTTTGGAGTGCTGTCCCCCTCAGGTAGTGCAAAGTAGGGGGTGGTGGTGATATTACTATTACATTGTTTTTTATTTTTGAGTATTTATTCACCGCTCTGTTCTGTTGTTTTAGTATTAATGCACTATCAGCATTTTCTCCCATCTTAAATTCTTACATTGCCGCAGTTTCTCCATTCACCCATGTTATTTCGTAAAGTGTCCAAAATGGGTGCCGAAAGGTTGCACGGCTGGAGGTCGTTTCAGTTCAAAGCGAAGATGTTTTTCACGTCGGGACTCATGCTTAGGAGCACAGCTTGCCTCGCCTCTCTTGGCCGGAGTGCTTAATCAATTGATTTGCACATGCACTGATATTGTGTTTAGCACTGGCTCTTTGGGTGAGATATGGTTTCGCTTTCTCCTATTATTGGGGGCATGCTATATTTTGCTGAGCTTATGAAATTTGAGTTATTTTCTAAAAGTTTATTGATTTGATTTTGGCATTGCTTAACAATCAAATAATTTAAAATTTTTGCATTCCTTTACTTTTGTAACACCCATTTGTTTCCTATTTATATGAGATGCGACGGTATTTTCAGTCAGAATCTGATGTGATGGCTTTAAGTTCACTATGTTTTTTTGTGAAGTCCGGGGCCTAGTGCCTGCTTTAGAATTTATCGTTAATGAATTTAAGTATTAAAAGAATTTGTTTATTTTAAAAATTACGGGTGATGTTGTGTTGTGTTAAATCCTTGCTATAATTCAAAATAATTTAAATTTATAAAGATATTTGCAGACCATCTATTATCAAAAGTATTTCTGTGGAATTCTACAAGAGCTCACGCAGTATTTTAAATTCTTTGTGATCATCATGACAAAAAGGTGAATAACTCAAGACCACTTCCTTGATCTGATGCTGAATAAAATAAGAATATATCTATTTCAACTTTGTCATTCTTCAAGCCTAATAAGTTTTTGTCTCCTTCTTCACAAGTAAGAACACTTTTAATCATTTTTATTTTCTCTCACTTCGTCAGAATATTTTTTAACAGCACAGGGGGGAGCAGATAGAGACTGTTGCGCTGAGTGCCAAAAAGTCGAGGGACACAGAATTTATTCAGCTATCTCTCTCTCTCTTTTTTTTTTTTTTTTTTTTTGTTAAAAAATCTTTCAAGAATTATTTTCTTTTGGCAAAGTTATGAAACGACTCGCTTTAATATTGCTTAACCTAGTTAACGAAACTCTGTTAAATAATTAATATATGTATATATAATATTTAAAATCAAGAAACAACAGATCAAAAAAGTTTTCTCGAAAAAGAACTCCATGAAAATATTCCGAATTTTGGAGTTCAAGATAATCGGTTCTACACTGTAAATATTTTAATCCTAGACATTTTTAGACAGTTAGTTATTTTAATAATTCAGTTTTTATAGCCATATTTATGTGATATTTTTTGTATTTATAGCGGCCTACTAGGGCAAAATAATCATTTTTGACCGTGGCATTTATGATGAGTGCGGTGATTTGTTGATTTCTCACAAAATTATGCCAATTTTGGAGAGTGCAGCATTTCTTCCCTAAATTATGGTACATCATCTTTACTTATTATACATATATATGTTTTTTTAAATCATAATACATAAAACGATCTTTAAAATAAATATTTTATTACTTTAAAATAAATATTTAAATATGAAATTATGTAGAATGTTGCTAACTCAACTTCTACTTATGTCAACACAGTTTTTGATCATTGTAGGATGTTGAGTTATCAATGTTCTAGTGTATATGAAAATTCACAGAATGATAAATAATTTTAAAAATACTATAAGATAACACAGATCAAATATTTTTCGAATAAAAAATCAGGGCTTTACAAATTTGATATAATTTGGTAGGCAGCAAAAAACTCTAGTCGGCAGTAAAAAATATTTATCTCTTCTTTTCTCTCATCATTGATTTTCAAAATCCACATAAATTTTTTTTATGAATTAATTGAGGAAAACAATATAAAGCATAGCTTAGAATTATTAGTTACATAGTTTAATTTTTTGTCTGTTTTCCTGTTGAAAGTCAGCCAAATAATTCAGATTTATTATTTTAAAATTTGCATTTAGTGAACTTATTTTTGCCACATTAATAGAAAAAGTAAAAATTATTTTACTATAATTTCTATATTTTTTAATTTTTGTAATTTTGCAACATCTATAATGAGACATCTTATAAGAATTACAAGGGGAGAGAAAAATGCTGTTTGCACTCATTTCTTAGGTCAATTTTGTACAAAAAAAAATTCCGTATTAAACAACTTGGTCGCCAGATGAAAAAACTTGGTTGCCAGTGCTGACCTGGCGACCACATTCGTCAAGACCTGCCAAAAATAGATATAAAGGTTATTATTGATTTACTCAATAATAATTTGCTATGGTGGATGTTAAGTACATTTTATTAATGAAGTATTAAAATTTGAAATTGTTATAAAATACAGATAAAAAAAAGTAACCTTCTAGTCCATATGGAGCAAACACTCTTCTTTCTGTCAATACAGACAAAGTGACAGTCTTGCGAAATAGAATTTTTCTTAAAACTCCATCTCCACCCCTAAATAAACCATTACCACCAGTACCTTCTTTCAAATGGAATCGTTCCAATATCACAGGATATCTACAGAATGGAAGTATATTTAAAAATTGGCATACATACAAATATTCAACCTACTCTTTGCATGAACTTTTAACTTAAAATTATAAAATCATATACTACTAAACTAGAGCAGAAAAACCCTCCATGACCTAGGCTAGACTTTTTTCTAAATCAGACTTGTCAAGTTTCCAAAAGGAAAAAGCCTGATACTTTTTACTACTTACTTTATCGACATACCGACATTTCCAACTTCAAACATTAGTGCAGTAAGACAATTTAACATTTTCTGTTTACTTATTTTATTATTATAATAATTATTTTTTACTATTTCTTATAACACAGAAGCACTTTTAAACAAGCAGAAATAAGGTGGGAATGGATATTATTCCTTTACACTATCATTTTTCAATTTACATTCTAGTATACTCTGAAATATTTGAATTGATATTTCCAGCGTTATAAGTGCCTATTTTTTAACTTAATCAACAAGGCAAATCTTATAAAGTACTGCAAACAAAAAGTAGCCAACTACAGTAAATAGACAATGCAATATCACTAGAATAAAGTTGTTTGGTTTTTTTGTACAAAATAAGGATTTTTATTCCATGTTTTCTGATAATTATGAAAAATTAGTCACAGGTATCCTAAATATTTTTTTAAGCCTAGCTTTGCATAAGAAAACATAAAATGCATGATGGAACAAAATTACTTTAATATTAATAATAACAAAATATTTCTATGGTAATTTCAGATGTCTTAAATTTGGCCTAAACTAAAGCAATGCTTCACATTTCTCTCAAAATAAATTGTCTATAGCTGAAATTCTAAACAAGAGGCCTGCATATGACCCGACCGTGGGCCGACGCTACTATTTTATTTAAAATTTTATCAAATTTATAAAAACTGGAGATATTTGACAGTAATCTGGAGATTAAAATATAGTCGAAGAATCCAGAGTCTCCAGCTTCAAGCCGGAGACTGGAAAGTCTGTAAATACAATTTTTAAATACAATTTTAGTCTTAAAAATTATTTTCATATTTTAAAATTTATTCCATCATGTAAATTAAGAAATATAGAGGTATAGTATTATTTATCATTTATGCATTCACATTAAAAATTAAAACCTGCCATATAATTTGCATTAGTTTCATATTGACAAACAAATATAAAATAACTTTTTTCTATCTAAAAAAAAAAAAAAAAAAAAAAAAAATAATAAATAATAAATAAATAAACTAAATGGAACTTTGGTACATATGTGTGATCTTGTAAGAATTTTTTATTATAAAAACAACTTTACAAGCAATTTTCTCACAGGATCTCAGATTGCTGATGATGTAAAAATCCATTACTTTTTTCATAAATTCATTTTTTAAATTCATGACTTTTACTCAACTTTCATGATCATCATGACTAGTAGACACACACACACACACACAAAAAAAAAAAAAAAAAAAAAAAAAACCATTTAAACTTAAAAATGCAACACATACATCACTAATTTAAATAGAAGAACAAGACAACTTAAAAAGCACATTTTTGAAATAATAACATTCAAATGATTAAAATGTATAATTTTTTTAGTGAAATATTTTCATAGGTATTATTTTAGAAGAGTAAAATTAGATGGGTTTATTTGAATATAATTTAAGTCACAGATTGCATGGATTACTACCTATTATATGAAAAATCATATCAGTTTTTAGGATGATTTACAAAAATGCTTTTAAATTATTTAAAAGTCAATTTATGAATGTTAAGAAGATAGACATGCATATTACAGCAGAACAGCTATTTAGAATGGATGCACAACTATAATAATAGCTATTGAAAATACTATTGACATTGTTGGACAAAATTATTCTAAAAATTAGCATTTTTAATTTTTTTAAACAGTGGTGTGAAATAAAAACATTGAACAAAGCTGATAATATAAATTTATGTGCAGGACTGAATTCAAATAATTCAAGAAAGTTTATGAAGTATAAATATTATGAATAGATTATGATAGAATACATAGATTATTATGATAGAAAATGATCCTATTTTATTTAACAAGGTAACCCAAATACTTAAACTGCCTCATGAAATAGAATTCACCAGTAAAAGAAGCAATACTTGCCCCCCCCCCCTCCTTCTTTTCAACTTATTAGAAAATATATTATTTTTCTTGATACTGATTACAGAAAGTTACACTTTTCAAAACAACTATTTATGGAAAATATTTCTAATATTCAATCATTCTTCAAGATTTTTTTTAATGTAAATTTAGAAATATGTCACACATGCAAGTGAACATATATATATATAAATATCAAATCAAATTCTGAACTTTAAACATGCAATGCTTTTACAATTAATTACACATGAAAATTATAGATATTAAAAAAACACTTTAATTTTCTCTCTATATTTGGTATGCATCGAAAGGCTTATAACATCATCTATCCTTAAAACTTATAAATGTGTAAAAAAAAATATATATGTTATGTTCAATTTTACATTACTAATAACAAATATATGTGGAATAAATAAGTGAATAGTATTACAAAATTACAATAAAACATAAGCAAATTATTTCATAATATCCTTTACCTTTTTTCGAGAACTTCAGGATCTGTTATCCTGGTGTTTGTCATGTGACTGTGAACGCCACTTCTGCCATGAAAATAAGGGCCCTAAAATAGGAATAATAGAATCAACATTAAAAGCATTATTTGTAAAAAAGATGGGAGAAGGGTTAATTTTGAATAGAAACAATATGAAAAAAAGACGATAATAACTATTATTATTATTATTATTATTATTATTTATTTAACTTTTTTTTTTTTTTTGTGAATTTTACAATTGAATTAAATGAAATCCAAAAATAATAGATGTTTGGTTTATTTTGTAAGTTCCAAAACTATAATTGTATAGTGTCCAACAGATAACAACTTTACATTCAATAGTTTTTTTTTTTAAATTAAAAGTTTGTTTTTGGCAATATGGAAGAAATTTAGATATGTTTTCTCAAGTTTTGAAAAATATAATAAAAGCATATGATGCAAATGATTCGTCCTTTCTCTATGCATTCCTGAATTTGAATATATAGTATTACTTTACTACTAGTTATGCCAAATATAATGTGTAAGAAAAAAAAAAGAAACAAAAATCAGAATAAGACAGACAAGAACTTCTTTCTATTATATTTATTTGAAAAAATACATTGAAGGTATTAAATACATACTATAACAAAATAATGTTCAGAAAAGAATATTCAGATATTTAGAATTTACATACCAATTCTTTCAAAGACAAAAAAAAAAAAAAAAAAAAAAAAATCACACTTTTATTTAACAAACTTCTGATTTGCAAATTTTTCTATTTAATGTATTTTTTCTCCCTATTTCACAAAATATTTCTAGATGTTTTAAACTTATTCTTTCTTTATACACATTTTATGCAATAAATGCATTTGAACTTGTTTTACAAAGTTTCTCTACTAATAACAGAAAGATGTTTGTGTCTCTCTCTGTGTTCGTGTCTGCAATGGCTAGGAAAATCTACCACAGGTGAAGGAAGGTCAGAAAATTTGGATGAGGATAGATGAAGGCAGGTCCAATTGCATCTGAGGATCAGATTTTTTTTTGATAATTAGCAAGTATATTAATTAAAAACCATAATGAACATCAGAAAATGGTGTGTCATTACCGATCATCAGGCTTTCTGAAGTATTCCAACGTTCTGTAGCAGAGAAGAAAGACTGTTTTTTACACATTTTTGAAAGCATAACAAATCGAAATAAATAATAATAATAAATACACACCTAATCAGCATATTTGTTGGTTCTAACAGTGTTATCCATTAAAAAAATATTAATACTTACCTTTAAAAAATATATATCCAAACATTGAATGTTATTTTTTCTGCATGCTTACAAGTCTGCATCCACTCTTCTGATCGAAATACAAAAAAGCAAAAAAAAAAAAAAAAAAAAAAAAAAAACTGGATATTTTCCCCTCTTCAATGACATATTAAGTTAAAAAAAAACATTATTATTAACTTTTTCAAAAAAAAAAAAAAAAAAAAAAAATTGTAATGCAGTTTAGTTTTTTGTTTTATCACCAATTTTTAAAAATCTGCTTCAACTTCCCTGAACGAAATATGAAAAAATAAAGAATATCCATTGGTAGATGGTACCTTTTCCTTTTTAAAGAAGACTGTATTTTTCAAAAAGAAAAGAAATAATATTTACTATTAAAAAAAAAAAAATTCTGGAAGTTCTTTCACAAATTCACAAGACTTTTTTTTTTTTCCTCAGTGATTTCTCAGAGTTTATTTCTGGTTTGAAAAGCATTGTGTTTTGGAAATTTTCGGACAGGGAATGAGAGATATCATTTCATGTCTTAAAAGAGGAGGGAGGGGGTGGGGTGAATTTATTATTTAAGTTTCCCCAGGAACTATTGGTCAGAATTAAAAGTTTAATATATCTAAATGTTTGAAATTAAATTGGCAATCATTAGGGACCCCTTGTTTGGAAAGATTTTCATTTAAAAATATAAATTGATACAAAATTGTTTTATGAGAAAAAACAAACTATTGGTTAAGTTATACAAATTTAAGGTTTAGTTGAAAAAACAAACTGGAGCACGCATAGCACGTCTGGTGTATGCTGCCAAAGACAGTGGGGACTGCAACTCTAGGTTCGTCTGGATAAATCTTCATTTAAAAATATGAAAGCATACAAATTCGAAGGTGTACGCTGAGAAAGACAGTGGGGCTTCCCAACATTAGGTCCATTTCGAAAGATTTTCATTTAAAAATATAAAATCATTCAACACTGATTTTAGGTATATTTAAGGTTATTATCACAGGACCAAGCAATGGCAGGCAGATCTTCTAGTTTATAATAAACAGTAAAATACCAATTTCATTTACAATAAAAATGTTTCAGAATGTATTTCCAACTGTTTTGAAAATGAATCCAAATCAATAGAAAAATCTCATATCACTGTTGATTATTTATGAAGATAAGTACTAACAGTGCTATCAGACCTAACAACTTTTTGAACAATCAAGATTTTAGCCAGTTTTAATTCAAATTTTCTTATGTACAAATGAAAAGAAGCACTGCAATTGATAGGTAAAATTTGCAAGGGGAAAAAAAGTTAACAGTTACATAGTTTTTTCTTAGAAATGACATTTCAAAATATTTCTTTCTGAATGAGTCTTAGAAGAAGTTATCAATAAGGGCAATTTTTCAAGGCTGCAGTTAAAAAGCTGGACAACTTTTTTGTTTACTATCATGCTTGGTATTGATGCAATGTCTTCTTGAAAATTAAATCAAAAGCTGACATAAAAATTGTGTGAAAACTTGGTTGACTAGCACTCTTAGATTTATTCAAATTTTAATTTAATAAATGAAATATAAAAATTCCAGCTAATTACTTTATATATACAAAATTATTTAAGAACAGAGTTTTATTAATTAAGCTGACTTACTAAAGAGAAATATTCAGAAACATGTAATTTAGTTTAATCTGATTATATTATTTAGAACAGGCTCTATTTCTAGGGATGTGTAACGAATATCTGGTGAACATACTATATCCAGCTAGTACAGATGGGTGACAAAATAATACGAACACCCATGAAAAAGAGTGAAAGGGCAATATCTAGAAAAATATATGAAGAATTATCCTGAAATTTCAGGCATGTAAACCGCACTGTTGGTGTCATATATTTCTGTGAACATTTTTTCCCAAAAACCCCAATGGGGACCGTCAACAAATTGAAGAAAAACGAATATCTTTCGAATAACCCTGTAAAAAGTAATGTCCCTTAAGCATTGAAACTTTTAGCACATGATTAAAAGGCTTATTGTAATAAACTGTGTTCATTTTTATGAGTACAACATATATACCCGTAGATAAATTAAGGTTTTTATAAAAACAATCACGAATTTCACCAAGTGCTTTGCTTATAATTTGCAGAGTTCTTAATATAATTTTTTTTTTTTTTTTTCAGAAAATATGACTAACAACATTGTACACAATACCCCGTAATCAGAAATAAAAAATAATAAATAATGGATGAAAAAAGGGCAGGTTTAAGAAATAATGTTTCACTGCGCATACACGAATGTTATCAAAATGCATAATATTTTACCCAAGTGTATAGAGTTTACTTTTGAGACTAAGAGATACTTTTGTGAATGTCTCAAAAACATAGCTTGAAAATGCTGAAAGCGGTCATCCGTAGAATAAGCTCGAAATTCGTTGATCCCAAAAAGAAGCAAAAAGATCAGGGGCTGTATCCAAATGATGACAAGTAGACAAGTATTTCTTAAGAAATATTTCTGTACTTGTCATACTTTGGATCCAACCCCTCATACTTCTGCTTCATTTTGGTAACAACGGATTTCGAACTTATTCTATAGACGATCACTTTCAGAATTTTGAAGTATTGTTTTTGAGACTTTCGTAAAAGTTGCTCTTTACATTTGGGTAAAATATTATGCACATTATATTTTGATAACATTCGCGCATGCGCAGTGAAACATTATTTAATAAACCTGCTCGTTTTTCATCCAATATTTATTATTTTTTATTTCTGATTGCGGGGTATTGTGTACAATGTTGTTAGTCATATTTTCTGTTAAAAAAACATTCTTTTATATTAAGACCTCTGCAAATTATGAGCAAAAAACTTGGTGAAATTCGGGATTGTTTTTATAAAAACCTTAATTTCTCTACGGGTATATATGTTGTACTCATGAAAATAAACACAATTTATCATAATAAGCCTCTTAATCATGTGCTAAAGTTTCAAAGCTTAAGTGACATTACTTTTTACAGGGTTATCCAAAAGATATTCCCTTTTCTACAATTTGTTGACGGTTCCCAATGGGGTTTTGGGAAAAAATGTTCACGGAAATACATGACGTCATCTGTGCTGTTTACACTCGTGAAGTTTCAAGATCATTCTGCAAATATTTTACTAGATATTGCTCTTTTCACCCTTTTTCATGAGTGTTCGTATTATTTTGTCACCCATCTGTATGTTAAATAATTGGCAGTAGCAGGATATTATGATTATTTGGCAGTACGTCTGGCTTTAAATTATAAGGCCATACTATGCTTTTACTGTTTATTGAATTCATCATTAAAGTTTCCAGATTATGAAGTTGATAGTTTAATGTCATAAACTACAATGCATTAATTTATTAACTGAAAATAATTTGTTTAAATTTATGGCAAATTGTGTTTCGAAACCTATACAGGAGAAAATGGGGTTCAACTTCACCTGCATATATGATCAAAAAGGCAAAAGTGGGAGAAAGACCCATCAAAGAAGAAAATCTCTTTTTGCTACATTAGGAGCAAGAAAAAAAAAGTTTTTCTGTTTTCATGAAACAAAACTTTATACGGTAAAGCAACGCACAGAAGGAAGTTTTTTAAAAAAAGGTTAGGTAAATATCTATAAATAAAAGAAAGATGTTTGTATGTGTGTCTGTCTGTTGGCGACAGTTAGGGAAATCTACTGCATGTCAAGATCTGAAAATTTGTACGAGGATAGAGAAAGGTAGGTCCAAATGCACATGATGCTGATATTTTTCATTTTTTTATAATTAGTCTGGATATTAATTTTAAAAAAAAACATAATGAACATCCCAAAATGGCACATTGTCGCAGTTCTCCAGTCCAAAATAGCATTTTCGAAGATCTTGAAGCAAAGAATAAAGACAAAAGTACCATTTTTTTGCATTTTGAAACTGACACATCCACTGTTCAGATGGAAATGTAAAGAAACAAAAAAATATCCACTTATTCTGGGTACTTTTCCAATCATCACGGTGTTATTCATTAAAAAAAAATTATTAATATTTACCTTTTCAATTTCACGAATTTTTTTTCCGTTACACATATTTACAAGTTCACATACATCTGCTCTCCTAATTAAAAAAAAAAAAAAAAAAAAAAAAAACATTTATTTGGGGAACATTTCTGATTCGAATGGTATTATTTGTTTAAAAAAATACTAATATTTACCATAAAAAAAATTCTGAATACTAATTTCGTGTTTTTTTTTTTCAATTTTTAAAAATTTGCATCTGTTTTTCAGGTTGAAATAGGAAAAAAAAAACAAAAAATACCCTCTTACTGATGATACTTTTCCTGTTATAATGATGACTTTTCAAAAAAATTATTTTCTGGAATTCCTTTTACAAATTTGCCAGACTGTTTTTTTCATTATCTTCCCAGATATTAAATGAGTTGCATCAGAAATGCTTTTTAAAACTTTAATGATATTCACAATTTAAAAGAAGGAGGGAGAGGGAAGGGGGGTACATTATTTAGATTTTTCTCAGGAACTTTTGATTAGAATTGAAAGTTTAATATAGGCTGACAAAGACAGTGGGGCCCCTAACACTAGGTTCATTTAGAAAGATTTTCGTTCAAAAATGTAAAATCATTCAACACTGACTTAGGTATATTTAACATTATTGTCATGGGCCTGGGTAATGATGGGCAGGTCAACTAGTATTAAATGAAACATTCTGCTACAAATATATTCAGTTTTCGGGGGTTTTCTTTTTCATGAAAATAATATACTATTACTAAACTAATATCTCTTAATTTGCTAATATATTACTAATTTTGTTATTATTTAACTAAGTTGCTATGTTTATAGGAACTAGCAAAAACAAGTTTTTTGCTATCACAAGTCACAACACAAAAATTGTTTTTATTTAGTAAAGCAATTAGAGGTAATGAGGGCAGGTTACAGAATGATACAACCAATAAATATACTCTGTACAGGAAAAAAAAAAGGAAGATAAAAGCACTAAATATTCTCTTTCAAATGTGTTCAGGTTAAGTTTTTCTCATAAAAATAATTTACTATTACTAAAATAATTCGCTGATCCTGATATAACTAATGATTTAAAATGATGTAATTATAATACTAGTATTGTAACTGAAATAATCATAAAAGTAATTGTTAACAGAAAATTTAAAGTAGACATAGAGCTTGAAACAAACTGTGGGCAGATACTCCATGGCCAAATTGACATCCATTGCATTGCTACTCATTTCCTTTAATAAGAAGCTAATGCAATCAACGAAAATGATATTGGCAAAATTTTAAAGATAAAACAATAATATTAGCAGTTAAAATTTGATTAAGTGTTTATGAAAGGAAAATAAAAAGTAGAAATAAACTTAAATCACAATTCATATTATAAAACTTACAGCTCCTGCACCACCAGCAACTGTTTCATAATATCCCATGGCCTCATCTCCAAATGTGATATTGTTCATACAACCCTGGAAAGAAAAAAAAAGTTTAGGTTTGATTCTTTTGAATAAATTCTTTAACAGGAATAAAATTTTAACTTAGAAAAATCATTATGCAAAAAAATATCATGAAAAGAAGAATTGCATGTAGGTTAATTTTAAAGAATGAATATTGTAAAAGAATCAATTTAAAAATGCTTTACTGAAATAAAAGCTTAAATGAAGATAAAATTTTAGAAAAAGCAAAAGCAAGAACATAAGATACAGAAAAACTTAATAATAAAAATATTGTGACCTTTTAAACCTAAAAAATATAGACCTTTCTTAGGACACAAAAAAGCACATATTACAAACAAACTGATTACCACAGAGGTTTTTGTCACCTGACGAAATTCTTCTTCCCCCCCCCCCTAGCCATATAGGGGAGACTGGTACACAGTGGACCACTTTTTCAGTTACATTTTTTTTTCTCTTTAACAGACAAATCGATCTGCATGAAAATATTTTTGAATATTCCTTAAACCTTTATACATTCATCATAATTTTCTCAGAACATAGTTTTCAATACATTTTTTAAAAAAAATCTTTTATATGCACCCGTAAAGTGGACCAGTGTGCCCCAGAAGCGGGGTACACTGGTTCACCCACCGGGGCACAGTGGACCGCTATTATGTATTATCTGAAATATAATATAAATCTATTTTTCATTAATCTAATTCTTTTTTATTTCCCCTTTACCCGTAAAATAACATAGTAATATAAATTTACAAGTAACATTTTGAAACAAAAACAAAAAAGTAATTATATTTTGAAAATAATAGATTAATACAGGAACAATTGCAATTTAGTTGAAGTTATTACCTAAGTACAAAAAAATCAGCGAACATTAAAATTTGCATATGAAATTCCAAAATACTTATGAGTAAGATTGAGCCTGGAATTTTCCTGAAATACTTTTGGGTCTGAGAGCAACATTATGAAATCATTGACATCAACAACAGATTCATCTGCAGTTTCGGGAAAAATAAACTGATTTCCATTCAGTTTGTGTCTCATGAATCTTACTTGAATAGAATCCTCACCAATTAGACTACAGTTATATTTATCAAATACAGTAAATACAAAACAAAATATTTCTTACTATGTTAAATAAATTGTTATTTTTCTTTGTTTACTTTATTTTATAGTTAAATAACAACTTTAAAACAATATTTCTTTATAGAAAATAAGCAATTAATAAATATTTTGACCATTCTGCATTACAGGAGCAGAGTGGATTGTGGACCACAGTGCCCAAGGAGTGGGTGGCCCACTGTGCCCCATGTTGAAGTTTAATAAATAATCATATTAATATTGTTTATAGATTTCTTTTAAACATATTAACTTTAAAGTTAAATAAAAACAAGTATCTTAGCTTTGCAAAAAAGTTGTTTTATCTTATTTATCTACAACCTTTAATTACTAAAAAAATGAAAATATGATGATGAAAAATTTTACTTTTAGAAGCTCAAAACAACCAATGAGGATAAAGTAGTTCAATCTGAGCTAAACATATTTTCTGAAGGCTATAAATAATCAGTGCAGTGCTGTTGTCTATTAGGATGGAAGAGAAGCTTAAAAAAAAAATGTTAATAAATAAAATATTAGGGGGTGGTCCACTGTACCCATAGGTCCAGTGTGTACCGGTCTCCTCTATACCACACACACACACACACACACACACATATATTATATATATATATATATATATATATTTGTGTGTGTGTGCTTTAAGTATATATTTTTTAATGTCTCAACAGACTTTGAATTGCAATAAGGTCCCACTTAAAGGGAACATGAACTCTAAAAATTATTTTTAATTGTTGATGTTATTACAACAAGAAATTCTTCAAACAAGTTTTTGTATCATGAATTTAATAATCATTTGAAAAATTCCATTTACTAAAAATTTGTAAAAATTTAAACCTCTTAATTAGTATTTTTACAAAAAAGTTTAAATTGCTCCACGTGTTTCAATTTTCAAAATATTTTCTATTTTATTACTTAAATGAACTTCATTAAAATTTTTATTCATCCATTTTTTAATCCAACAGACAGTTACTTAAGAAAAAAAATCCTACATCAAGCATAAATTATAAATCATTTTTTAATAGTACGAAAACTTAGAAAATGCATAATACACTTGAAAAACAGATTTTAGAAACTAATATGTCCATAGTCAGAAAGGTACTCTAATTCTTTTTTGCATCCCTGTACATCACCTATAGATCTGTATACACACTACAAAGTGTGTTAAAATTCAGCTTAGTTGCAAAATGCATAATACAGTTGAAAATCCCCCTTCAGCTATTTGCACCAATAAACAGAAATGCACTCAAATAATTTTGTACAGCATGTATATTATGTACAGATTTTTAAACATGTTTCATTAAACTGAAATTTAACTCAGAAAACAAAAATGTATAAAACAACTGAAAACGTACTTTCAAAAATTACTATCCATATATGGAAATGTATATAGTTCTTTGCATAGTCATGTATATGAATTTATGATAATCTACAAACATTCCTCAGTATACCAAATATAGCTGGAAAATGCAGAACTGAATTAAAAAAAACCCTTATGCAAATCAGGCTTATACACCAATGAATTATTTTGTGTAGCCCTGTATATAATCTATAGAATTTATACATACTACTATGCAAAAATTTATTTAGGCTTAAAAATGTATACCACAACTGAAAATCTATAGAATTTATACATACTACTATGCAAAAATTTATTTAAGCTTAAAAATGTATACCACAACTGAAAATCCGCTTCAGTTGTGCCAATAGCAGATTTATTGCTCATAGACAGTACTGTAACTGAAATCTTTTGTGTGTGTCACGAATGAATGACAACTGTGTGCACATTATATTCTACAGTAAGCATCTTGTAATTCACTTCAAAAAAATATATAAATTTCATTATGTTAGAGTAGCTTTATTAAAATATGCTGCAAACATTTTTCCCCTGTAGACCATTATGTAACTGAATTCTTTTGTGTGACCCTGCAAATGAATGATAAATGCTTTGCACTCCATATACTACAAAAAGCATGCTTCAGTACACCTCAGAAATGCAAATGCATATCAATTTCATTATGTTTGAAATAGTATAACATCATTAAAATACACCACAAATGATTTTCCTCGCATAAACCATAATGTAGCGAATTTTTTTTAGTGTCCCTATAAACGAACCATAAATGCTATACACTTCATTTCCAATAGCAAACATGTCGTAATAAATCTCAATAACACATCAATCACATGGTAATCTGTGTATATTTAGGAAAGTTAAAACACAAACAGACAATCCAAAGTCATAAACACTTTTCAACCATGTATGAAAATGTTTAAAAAAAAAAAAATGGCATGAAATTGAATTTTTATTAAAAATTCACACATTAATAGACTTTACTGTTAATATGAAAATGTGAACAATCCAACATTACAAAATGAATGCACAGATTTGTTGAAATATATATAAAAAATATCCATCAGAGATATTGAGAATTGGAACAAAAAATAAAACACATGGAGCATTTTAAAGATATACTAGCTGGCTTCGCCGACTAGCGGGCCCCTAATTTACATCGGTGCCTCGAATTGTAGAAAATCTCGAATCTTGTAAAACCTCGAACCGGACGAACCTCCGACCCGGGTCCCCGCTGCCTTCGGCACCGGATAATCCCTTAATTTGCACATTGAATAGTACAAACTTCTAACCAAACGAAACTCCGACCTTGGTCCCCGATGCCTTTGGCACCGGATAATCCCTTATATTGCACATTGAATAGTATAAACCTCAAACTGAACGAACCTCCGGCTCGGGTCCCCGCTGCCTGTGGCACCGTATAGCAGTCATGCTGCAGTATACACATAAACGAACCATAAATGCTATACACTTCATTTCCAATAGCAAACATGTCGTAATAAATCTCAATAACACATCAATCACATGGTAATCTGTGTATATTTAGGAAAGTTAAAACACAAACAGACAATCCAAGTCATAAACACCTTTCAACCATGTATGAAAATGTTTTAAAAAAAAAATGGCATGAAATTGAATTTTTATTAAAAATTCACACATTAATAGACTTTACTGTTAATATGAAAATGTGAACAATCCAACATTACAAAATGAATGCACAGATTTGTTGAAATATATATAAAAAAAATCCATCAGAGATATTGAGAATTGGAACAAAAAATAAAACACATGGAGCATTTTAAAGATATACTAGCTGGCTTCGCCTACTAGCGGGCCCCTAATTTACATCGGTGCCTCGAATTGTAGAAAATCTCGAATCTTGTAAAACCTCGAATAAGAAAAACCTCGAACCGGACGAACCTCCGACCCAGGTCCCCGCTGCCTTCGGTACCGGATAATCCCTTAATTTGCACATTGAATAGTACAAACCTCTAACCAAACGAAACTCCGACCCTGGTCCCCGATGCCTTTGGCACCGGATAATCCCTTATATTGCACATTGAATAGTATAAACCTCAAACTGAACGAACCTCCGGCTCGGGTCCCCGCTGCCTGCGGCACCGTATAGCAGTCGTGCTGCAGTATACGCATAAACGAACCATAAATGCTATACACTTCATTTCCAATAGCAAACATGTCGTAATAAATCTCAATAACACATCAATCACATGGTAATCTGTGTATATTTAGGAAAGTTAAAACACAAACAGACAATCCAAAGTCATAAACACTTTTCAACCATGTATGAAAATGTTTTTAAAAAAAATGGCATGAAATTGAATTTTTATTAAAAATTCACACATTAATAGACTTTACTGTTAATATGAAAATGTGAACAATCCAACATTACAAAATGAATGCACAGATTTGTTGAAATATATATAAAAAATATCCATCAGAGATATTGAGAATTGGAACAAAAAATAAAACACATGGAGCATTTTAAAGATATACTAGCTGGCTTCGCCCACTAGCGGGCCCCTAATTTACATCGGTGCCGCGAATTGTAGAAAATCTCGAATAAGAAAAACCTCGAACCGGACGAACCTCCGACCCGGGTCCCCGCTGCCTTCGGCACCGGATAATCCCTTAATTTGCACATTGAATAGTACAAACCTCTAACCAAACGAAACTCCGACCCTGGTCCCCGATGCCTTTCGCACCGGATAATCCCTTATATTGCACATTGAATAGTATAAACCTCAAACTGAACGAACCTCCGGTTCGGGTCCCCGCTGCCTGCGGCACCGTATAGCAGTCGTGCTGCAGTATACGTTAGTTCCACCTTTCGCCAGCAGGTGGCGCAATCTGTTTATACGATCATAACTGAAATCGTTAAGGCTTTCGATGTCGAGTCGAATGAGCCATACTCCGTCATTTTCATGCCCATAGAACCGGAGATAGGAAAGCACCCCTAGTGGTGAAAAAACAAACTAAAATCGGTAAGCTCTATCGATGTTGAGTCGAATGAGCCATACCCCGTCGTGATCCGTGCCATAGAAACAGAGATAAGAAAACGCCCCCTGGTGGTGAAAAACAAACTAAAACCGATAAGCTCTAGTATCCTCTATCGATGTCGAGTCGATTGAGCCAAACTGCATCGTGATGTGACCCATAGAACCAGAGTTGGCTGAAAAATTCTTTAATTACACCTTCCACCACCAGGGGGTGCATTCAGTTCTATACGAACAGGACCAAAATCTGTAAAGCTGTCGAAATCCAGTTGAATGAGCCAAACACCGTCGTAATCGGGCCCGTAGAACCAGATTTACGGAAGCGCCCCCTGGAGGTGAAGCTTGGAACTAAAATATGTAAGCGCTATCGATATCGAGTCGAATGAGCCAAACCGCGTTGTGATTGGACTCTCAGAACTCGAGATATTATGAAATGAATATATAAATCTGATATTATTATTCGAAAAGAGTGGTATAAACTCAGAAACTTTAAAAAATGCTATAAAGGGTCCTTATTACTTTAATTATGATGTTTGGAATCAGTTTGGTGGAAATCCGTAACATACTTTCTGAGTTATAGAAACAGACCATAGTTAAGAGAGAAAAAAAAAAATGTGCCCCTGGTGGTGAAAAAACGTACTAAAATCAGTAAGCTCTATCGATGTCGAGTCGAATGAGCCAAACCGCGTCGCGATGGGACCCATACGACAGGAGATATTTTGAAAAGAAATAGATAATTCCTTAGCTTCTTTTTTTTTTTTTTTTTTTACAAAAATCGGGATTTTGCTAAAATGAAAAATTATGGTCCGAAATTGAAATTTTTTTGAATACCTGGAATGTCACCCCACTCTTAGGAAGGATGCACATATTTCAGAATCGAAAATCTGATAATTAGAAAATTTTATACAGCGTATTAAAAAAGCAAATGCATCATTTTATCTCTTTCAGAAATAAAATATTTAGAGACGAATTGTCTGGATTCAGATATCAGGTGTTCCCAAATAAAATCTTTTTAAGTGGTCTAATTAAATAAAAAAATAATTGTAAATTCTGTCCTAATTATCGGAGAAATTCGAAAATTACATATTTAGAATCCTTGTGAAATTTTACGGATGGATGTATAATTTTCAAATCGATAAATGTAATATTTTAAAAAAAAATGATAGACCTGGAATACTTCCGCTGTAAAAAAAGATGTTTTGTTTCATTATTACTTCAGCAGACGGTTTGTCTCTGTTAGAGGCCTGCTGGAGTATTGTAATTAAAAGTGATCTTTTTTTCGACTTAGAATTAAAAGTTTGTTAATTGATAACTTCTCTTCTAATTGGTCGAATTTCTTGAATTTTAGCATCATGAAATCGCAATTTTTTTTTACGTCCGTCTGCAAATTTTCGTGCCGATGTGACAATTTTTGCGATTTTTTGAAAAAAGGCTGGAAAACTTCTAGTACGCCATGTTTATCAGAGTCTGAGAGTATGAAAACACTTTCTATTAAGTATATGGTAATATATTGATAGTTTTAAAATTGTAACCAAAAAAAAAAAAAAAAAAAAAAAAAGGTTGATTTTTGCTCATTTCAAAGTCCACTATCCACTTAATGTTCTCTTTGTGGGACTTTGTTCTGTCAGATCCCACTTAATCATCTCTCATTCTTTCACAATAATGCAAAATTTTCCCTTTTTCATTAACTGACTTAATCACAGTTTTTTACATATTGCACTTATATAAAATCACAGAAAACATAAATATGTAATGGAAGAATTAATTCAAGTTATGAGGGGTAAAAGCATTTTAAATGACCTTAAGGAGCGGAACATAAGTGCATGAATACGAAGAAGTTAACATTTTTAATAATGATAAGCTTAAAAGAATTGACAATAGATTTTTCTCAAAAACAATTTAGCTAACATTATGTAAATTATTGTTCATTTGAGCAAAGTAATTCAAATTGTAAGATTTAATGATAACATGTAAATATTGTGTTCAATCACAGATAATATTTAGCTGAAAAACTAAAGATTTAATAAATCAATATTTTTTAACAGCTGAATAGATAATAGAATCGAAGATGTGGATTCTGCAAATTTTAGTTCAGGTTTACAAAGAAGAGTTCTTTCACACAGTCTGATCACTAATGGGTAATTTAAAAAATAGTTTGGTGCTAATGTCTCTAATTAGCTGCTCCTTAGGTGTATATTTAGCACTACCTTCACAGGGGTAAGGTACTTTAAATAAAGCACAAGGTGTGCTCTTACTAAGATCAGTGGTTGATCTTTCTGTTTAGAAATGTCCGGACGGAAATTCTCATGTTCTCAACATTCCTCTTTCCATGCGAGCTTCGGAGTACTTCAACTCCTTCCACTCTGAATTGAGACCAATCTTTTTCATCCTGCCAATCCACTCTGCTGGTGGATATTTCCTTCTTTCTCTAGAAGGAAAGGGGAAGAAACGTCGAATCGCATTTCATTTAGATTCTGTCATCTTTAACTCTGCTTCTCATTTGGTGGGAGACTCGCTTGTCACCACTCTTGTTGTCTTCCCTGCTGAAGAGCCTGAATGATGTCAGGTGTGATCACTTGCTCCTTGGTGGTCCTGGTCATTTATAAAGGCAGTACCGTAGCGAATCTATACTTCAGCTTCTTTTAATTGCTGACTCACCCATTGGCTTATCTGAAGAGTTATAGATTTTTATGATCTAGCCGTTTTCACTGGCTGGCCAGGGGAAACTCTCAGTATTAGGTGTTATGAACTGTTCTGGAAACTTCGAATCATTACAAAATTTTTATGTGTCACTATACATATCAATAATCTACTTACTATTCAAACTATGCACATTTGAATATGACATATTTTCATTAATAACTTTAAATTTTTCAATTTAGATGTTTAATGACAATACAAACATAAAAAATATACACAAACAAAAAAATTTTTTAGAAATATTTTTATTTATTAAACAGCACTTGTTAATTATAAATTTATCAGCAATAACAATAATTACAATCTTTTATTTTAAAACACAATATCAAAAATTTTTTTTACATTGCATTACATAATAAATATAAACATGTAAAACAATATTAAATATTTCAATCTCAACACTGAAAATTTTTAGTTTATGATAACAGAAGAAAAAATATTAACCTGAGAAGCAGCACAAGCCCTAAAGGCTTTAAGAATTACATCTACTATTCTTTGAGAGGTCAAAACATTGCCACCAACAACAGCAGCCTCATTTGAGGGGCATAAAATGCTACCATTTGGAATGATTACCTGCACAGGATTCAAGCACCCCTGAAAAATAACAACAATTAAGATAGACTAAACAATTTAGAGAAGAAATTCAAGCATTATGATAAAATTTTTAATACTATTTATAACGCCCATATTATAATATGTTTCTATCAAATAAAAACCTTTTAATTTTGAGGTACAACAAATATGCAAATTTCTTTAAAGTGATTATTGAAAGATTTTGTATTTTTCTCAGAGGAAAAATTAGAGTATCAGAGGAAATTACTATCTTTAAGACATATATAACATTTTAAATAGATAAATAATCTATATATTTAAAACGCTAAGCGATTTCTTTCGACAATCCGCGAGAACAAACTACTGCATCAAATTACATAATTTTTCTTTTAAATGAAAGATATTTGGACACAGATTTGTTATCCTGCATTCGTTTGTTTGAAAATTTAATTAATTAACTGTAATTTTCAATTAAACTTTTACGTCTGCTAATGACGTCATAATCGGATAACGCCTACTGTTCCGAAGCACAGAGTTTATTTTCTAAACTCTGTGGTTGAATAAAAGAGAAATAATAAATATTAAAAGCATGTGGTTTTAAGGCCGAATTTGTTAATTTGCAAGTTAAATTTCGGTAAAAATACTTATCCGCGTGTTTTATAAGCGAATAAAAATTCATATTTATTGTGACGTCACAGGAATATTGTCCATTGGGTTTATTTTATCATTATGCATTATAACTTTGTTGATGCCATTTTTTCATTACAATTAAATACAAAATATATTTATATTTGTGTGCGTGGTGTTTAAGCATTAATGTAAGGTATATGAAGTACGTGTGAAAAGTTTGCGCCGGTGAAAATGACGTTATGCTTAGCTTGAAGTGCATTTTAACATTGATAAAACTAAAGAGAAAAATGTATATGATTGTGTTAACATGACATAATTTTACTGATTTTTGCATTCATAATTATAAAGATTAGAATTGGAGCCGTCATTGATTTCTTCATCTTGATTGCATACCTTGATTACATGTTACCAATTGCTTTTTTTTTTAAATTATAGGATAGAAGATTTCCTTTTTTAATAAAAAAAAATCACAAAAGTAAAGGATTTCAGGAAATTTAAAGTTATTAAAAATAGTGTTATGGTAGAAAAAAAACTTGAAATAATTATTGTATTTTTAGCTAGAATAAACAATGTAAGACTAATATTTCATAGGAATTATTTTGGTAGATTTATTATAAGTTCATTTAACAGTTTCTTATTAGCGCAAAGTCCTATTTCTTTCACTGTGAATTTCTCTTTCGATGTCAGAAAATGTTTTTCCACTTTTGGACGCCAGGCAAAATACAGTGGCAATTTTTAGAAATGTACAACAGTTGTGAAAACAAAGGCGCTATCGCTTTAGCTTTCATCACGCTTACATCACTTTGAAATACTACAAATTTCTATTTTTTACTACATTTTACAATTTCAATTCTTACATCAACAATTAGAAAAAAAATTAGCTTTCGATTGAAATTTATTTGAAAACTGCCGATTAATTTAACGACTTTTTAAATAATTTTCAAGCATGAAAAGTTTTTCAATTCTATCTTATCAATGACCACCAGTTTACTTCAATAATGTAAAATAGCCCCTGGGAAAGTTGCCACAATTGAAAATAGATTTCCCTAACCATCATAAAAAGTGAATAATTTAAAAAAAAAAAAAAAGTGATAAATCATAAGATCAGATTATCCATAAGATAGAACATTTTGGCGCTAAACAAAAATCTGTCAGGAAAAAAAAAAAAAAAAAAAAAAACTATTTTCAGTTTATGTTGAACATAAAATTGATATGTTGAATTCATTGATGAATATGTTCCATCAGATATCAGGATATGCTAGGAATTGCATTTTTATATTTTTTTACATTTGTCAACTGTATATGAGGAAAAATATCCCAGACTGTGATGGAAAAGGGATAATCATCCTGATTATGTCAAGGAACCGAAGAAACCATACAAATAAATTACACTTGAAAACATTAAAAATCTCCCTCATCTGCAGATAGATTTATTACTGTAAAAAACTTCTTAATCTTTGCATAAAAATTGATTAGCTTAAAACAATGGATGCGTTTTAGAAGATATGGATTTGAAACGAACAATGATTAAAGAGAACATTTTAAAACTTTTCATTTAATCATTTTAAAACTTTTTTAACGTCGAATTTTGACGGTGCTTTTGGGCAGATGCAATGCACATGCGCATAGGAGCTCATTTGGTTGCATTATCACAGGGGGGGGGGGATGTGTGCTTTATTTACTATGTTCTGTTATTTACTGAATATGATATGAACGTAGGAATATACTATTTGTATATACTTCATAGGTCCATGAATTTTTTTTCTTGCCGTGGGGAATATGGTGGTAATGTCAAACTGATTTGCATTACACAGTTATTTACGGATTGTTTGTTTGGAGTTTGCATCAGAAATAGTACTGTATTTGACTAGGGAAAAATTTTAAATAAAATATTTGAAAGACTGTTTTATACGTGCCCCTTCATAAATAATAAAGAAGCTTATTTTACTGATATTGTTATAGTATTTTTTTGCGTCAAGTTTTGACGGGTTCCATCTAGTACTAAATAAAGTGCGTAATAGTTTCAGAGGTTTATAGGCAGGCTTTTTAAATTGAGTAATAAAATCCTTTGTTCAGTTTTGAGGAATTTTCTATCATAAATAAATTATTGGGTGGTTGAATAAGTTCTCGCAGTTTTCCAACAGATGGTGTTATCAGAATTGCATGTATGTAGTTTAAGATGGCAACATATTTATAAAGAAGTACTATAAGCAAGCTTGAAATTCAGTGCATGCCATTTCCATGAAGTGTAAGCAACATTTTTTTTTCATAGTGTTACACATGTCAAATTTCATGCAAAAAAAAAAAAAGAGTACTTGCGGGGAATTTTACTGCACTACTTTATCATAAAAAATTTGCAGCTGAAGCACACAGAATTCTTGTTGAGACTTAAGCCGACCATGCTCTGTCAGAAACAACATGTAGAGATTGGTTTAGATGCTTCAAAAATAATGATTTTGATGTTGAAGATAAAGAACACTCTGGCACAACGAAAACGTTTGAAGATGAAGAATTGGAGGCATTACTTCATTAAGACTCATGTCAGATGCTAGTTGAACATTTGAAAGCATTAGGAATGATTCTAAAGCAAGGACATTGGGTGCTGTACAAGTTGAAGCTGAGAGACATTGAGGTACATGTTCACCTGTGAACAGGTGCTTCAACAACAGAAAAGGAAATGTTTATTGCCTCATATAGTGACTGGTGATGAGAAATGGATACACTATGATAACCCTAAGCATAGAAAATTGTGGGGTAAGTCGGGTCATGCATCAACATCGTTGGAAAAGTCAAATGACCATGGTTTCAAGCTTTTACTCTGCATTTGGTATGATCAGCTAGGTGTAGTTTATTATGAGCTGCTCAAAAAGAATGAAACCATTACGGGAGTTTGCAATCAATTACAATTGATGCATTGGAGCCTAGCATTGAAGTAAAAATGGTCTCTATATGAGCAAAGACATGACAAAGTGATTTTGCAACATGACACCATTCGGCCACATGTTACAAAACTGGTGAACACCTATTGGAAACTCTTAAATGGGAAGTTCTACTCCACCCGCTGTATTCACCAGACATTGCCTCTTCTGATTATCACTTGTTCTAATCGATGACATGTGACCTGGTTGAGCAGCACTTCTATTCTTAAGAAGATGCTAAAAAAAAGGGTCAATTCTTGGATAGCCTCAAAAGGTGTGTCGTGTTTCAGAAATGGAATTGAAATACTGCTAGAAAGATGGAAAAAAGTAGTGGCTAGCGATGAACAATACTTTCAGTGACATGTTTTTTTACTAATTATTTTAAATAAAGCATTAATTTTCACAAAGAAACAGTGAGAACTTATTGAACCTCCCAATAAATTAATGAGAAAATTGCACTAAGAGTATTTTGGCAGAATTAAAAAATTTCATAACTGATTTTATTTAGTTTAACATAAACCACAACTCTTCTTATAGATATGGATATTGCTCAAATCTGCGATTCGAAAATGTCTTTATGACTTTATTTACTTTTGGCAGATATATTTTATTTGCATCGATATAAAAAATTATTTTTTATTAATTTGAGTTTGAAAAGAATTCTTGTTCCATAGACAATTTGTTCAGTGCTATAACACAACAAGTCCTGGGTTAAAAATGCAAGTAATAGATTTGGCTAGAATAAAATCTAAATGAAATTCACAAGAGCCCACTAACTTTTTTTTACCTTTCAGATCACTTTCTTAATCATTTCCATTGTAAATAAAACCGATAACCCCAATTGTTACTAATATTTGCAATTGAAAATTCATTTTCAGAAGCAATGAAAATAAAAAAATGAAAATTAAAAATATGCATGACTTTATTTATTCCATATGCTTTTTAACTCTGGATTTCGCTACAACTTCCTCCTCTGGTAATGGACTCTACTTCGATAGGTTTTCTCTAAAGCAAAAAATATCAACTACATGCGACAAGTTGGATGATAAAGAACAGACCAGATTTTATATTATGAATGCAAGGAAGGTAACAAGGATGCAGATCACAATTAAAAAATATATGTATTTAATAAAACTTTAAAAAAGAAATTACTAAATCAAAAAAATTAGCAAAGCATAACTAAGAGTTGCCTCTGATTTAGTGACATACAGTTAAAAATTAAATAACATTGTTTTTCAGTGTTTTTGTTCAAGGCTTTTGAAAACTGATGTATAACTGCAAGATACTGAAATGAGATGACATATAAGTGATATATTATACTTAATTTATATTTTTAGATGTAATCAACAGCTCATTTGATTTTGTTATCAAGATAGGGTATTTATGCAATTTTATATATAACATTAATAACACAAGATTAAACTAGAATGCTGTAGTTATCACAAAACTTTTTTTTATATTATTCAAATATATTAATTTAAATAGCACTGTTACACACCAATAATTGCACAGTATAGCATATTTCTTTGAGTTTAACACTGAGTTACAGTGCTCAGTGAATAACAAAAAACACAATTAAACAGTACCCTCAATCGGATATTCAAATATAAAATTGGATCACCACATATAATTTAAATTAATACCATCAAATATAAAATTTGGTGCATTTCTGCCCAATAGAAACTGAAATACTGCTATAATGTTCATCATAAAAATGTAGCATAGTGGCAGTCCCTGTTGAGTGGACAAAGCTAAAACTGAAACAACAATTTTTAATAAATGTTTTACATATTAACTTTGGGTGAAATTCTATCCCATAGAAGCCAAGATACAGCTTTCACAGACATCATTAAAAACACAGCATAGCAGCACTAATTGTTAAACAAGATACACCCGAACCTAAACAGTAACAATTCAAGCCAAGATTTCACTGAATATGAAGACTGATTAAATTTTATTCCACAGATATCGAAATATAGTTAACACAGAAATTGTGAAAAACACAGTTTAACAACACCACCTGTAGAGTGATATACACCTAAACAACACCAATTTATGTCATGGTCCAACTGAATCTGAAGTTTGATTAAATTCTATGCACTAATTCTTCAGATAGAGCAGCCACAAAATTTGTGTCACACACAGACAGACATTTTCCAAAATTAGTCAAATCATGTTCAGGATATCTCAAAATGTGTAAATACATCAAAAAACCAAACTTGAAAATTTTCACGATTCCAATACTTTCTTCTTATCTATATAGAAAAAAAAGTAAAAATACAGAGTATGTAAATATACAAATCCATAGTACTTAGTTAGATCAACAGTCCAATACAGACTCAAGAGGAATTTTCACATGTAATTTAAACAACAGTTCTAAGTAAAAAAATAAAAAGAATAATAAGCATTCTGAAATACCTGATTAAGAGGAATATCATAATCTACCATACAACGTAAGCAATAAATAATTGCAGAATAAGTCACAGCCATAGGGGCATTGCAGTTTCCATAAACTTCATAGCCAGTTCCATTAAAGTCAAATACAGCACAGCCCTAAAAAATTAAATTGTAATAGAAGAATTAAATTACAATTAAGGATAAGAAGAAGTTTACCAAATAGGTCAGAATAGGAAAAAATTAAGTTTAGTCCAGTCTGCATTTATTAAATCATTTAACCATTAAATTATTGTATTGATTTTTTTAATATTTAAAGCTTTATTTGTTTTTTCTTTCTTTTTCTTTTTTATGAAGACACAATATGATGCTTAAAGAATGTTTCTCTTTACAGACTTTTGATAAAAAGATATAGTATATAAGAGATCACTGATTTTCTATTTTAAGATGTGTGTAGAACTTTTAAAAAGCAAAACTAAGACTAAAAAAAGATTAAGCAAACAAGCTTAGGAAATCACTTGGTATAGAATTAAATAGAATTTTATAAAATCTAATAACTTGTTCTTAGAAAAAAAAATAATATTACCTATTTAAATACTAATATTTTTGCTAAATTTTTTTATACACATTTACATAAATTTTTTTGCACTGTTGCACACACAAAAATATGATGAGATTAATGAAACTTTTCATATAAATAAAGTGAAAAATCTTACAGATA
The DNA here is from genome assembly GCA_963931845.1 of Maratus michaelseni. Lineage (NCBI taxonomy): Eukaryota > Metazoa > Arthropoda > Arachnida > Araneae > Salticidae > Maratus > Maratus michaelseni. The sequence continues at coordinate 317,777,648 of OZ007592.1, read as the reverse complement.
TTGAAATTTATCAAGCAATTTAGAAAATGCAACTGATTTAATAAGCCAGTTTATTTTTATCTCATACAAGAAGTAACATGTAATTTCAGTAATACCTAAATTTATTTTTAAAGAAAATACTTGATAATTTAGTAAAAATAAAAACAATTATTAAATGTATAAAAATTTTGAACAAATTCTACAATATTCTACTTACAGTTTTACAATCAATGTCAACTTTTAGCTGAATGGGAGTGCCATCATCCATGAAATCGCATGCAACTAAAGAGCTCGAACCAGACAGCTCAAGTGTTTTTTTGCCAATCTTTTTTAGCATATCTCGAACAGCAATTTCAGCATTATTCTAAAGATAACATAACAATCTGATATATATATAATGACGATTTAGAAAACAATCAAAAACTTCGCAATAATTTGAAAATTTAAGTAACTTTTCAAAAAAAAAAAATGTATATACACAAGATTTATTTGATTAGTGCAGCTAATTAAATCCCCAATGTTCCACATATATCAAAATTACATTAATCAAAATTAGAATTGATAAAAATAATTATGAATCCTGTAAAATATAAAATAACATTTATTTTTTAGAATGCTATTTATCTACATATTTCATTGCAAGTTGATTAAAAAAAAAAAAACATTAAAAATAATCAAATAGATTACATATATAGTCATTATCCTTCTTATCCATGATTTTAATCCAAAAATTAATTTATTTATCGAAAGCAATTTCTTACTCTATGATCTAAACTGACAGTTCTTAATCTCTTAGTTACCATGAGCCCCTTTTTAGTGCATAAAAGAGGCATAATTAGGCAGTAAAAGCACATGACATTTAATGCACAATAAAAAAAAATAAATAAGAATAGCATTTGATTATTATTATTATTATTATTATTATTATTATTTTAGAAATTTAAGACAGTAATTTGAATATATAACACACATTTTCTAAAAGAAGTGATATCAATGCAGTAAATATTTGAAAAACTAAAAAGTTTTTGTGGATGATTTTGCTAAATTAATCAATGTGGCTTATTTTGTATTTATTGAAATTAAGCATGACAAAAATAAATCTTTGGAATATTTATTATTTATAAAATACAAAGAATTTGCAATAATATCCTTAGTACAACAATATTGTATTTTTAACATAGTATGCGCCATGAAAAATTGGCTCTGGGAAACAAAATATGGAAACAGAAAAGGAGATAAACATGGTAAGTACGGAAATTCAATAATGGCATTGAAACTATGCTCAAATGTGCTTAGATGCTGGTGTAGGTCATTTTCAACCTTTATGGTGAAGGTACATGCAATTACATTATTTCTTATTTTTCCTAAAGAGGATATGTCAGCACATTTTGTTGGGGCCATATTTTCATGGCATTAAGATAGTCTGTACATGCAAACAAACAAAAAAAAAAAATGTAAAAAAATAAATAAATCTATACTAAAAAACAAGATTTACATATAATTACTAAAGAATTTTCAATTACGTGAACAACAAGGTCTAAAAGAAAATATTCAAAACAGGTTTCAACAGATTTTTTTTAAAAAGACACACACACACACATATATATATATATAATAGCAAAAATTTAAACTCTTATAAACTTTAATTGAATAATAAAACATATAATGTTACAACTTAATAAACAAAATAATTATAATAGACCTGTATGTAAGACATGTAGGATTGTACCACTTCTAAACTATATTCTTCTATAAGATCCAGTACCAAAGTAATACCCTATAAAGAATGATGACTTATAAAAGAGAAATTTTGCATAGAAATAATTAATAAACTTTATTGAAACAAAAATGACAAACGATACTTATATTATAAAAAATTGCCATAAAATTACATTTCATGTTTTACAAATTATAGTACTTAAAATTTGCCAAAGCACAATCCTTATATAGAAACCTTAATGTTCTAATATTAAAATAGAGCAGTAACAGAGTAATATAGGAGGATGATTTCTGTAGTTTAAGCCTCTCCCTTAAAAAAAGTATATTCATGAAATAGAAATGAATAACCTCTTTGAATATAAAGATCTAACTCAGGATATTCATTAAATTGTAAACTAAATTTAATGAAATATTTCTTTTGTTATTGAAAGTTAAAGATAATGCAATATCTTTAATAACACACATCTTATAAAAAGAAAAGGGTGGTATTTAAAAAAAAGCAAAGTATAGACAATTGAAATTACTGTAAACTATTTACTATGGTATCTATTGGGACTGAGACAATTTTCCATTGTAAACAGTATTCCACCTTCGACAGATTTCTGTCTTACACAATGTCTGCCTAAGACAGAGTCCACTGTATAATTAAGGTAGATATCAGAAATATATATTAAATATAAAATAAGAATAAAAATAAAATAAAAAATAGTTTAAAAAAATATGCTTTTATAATCATTGTATGCCTATAATAAAAATCACGCCTAATTTCATGACTGCAATTCATCTTGTCCCAAAATATGTTTGTTACAATACATGAATTTGGTTTGCACCCTGATTCTGGCATATTTACTGTTTTTATTTATGCTTGGTAGAAAGCACTAGAGGTCTGCAGGGGCTCGGGCCTGACTTTATTCTGCAGGCTCGGGCCAGGCCTGGTCTTTACTTCTTCCGGGCCGGAAAGCCTTCAGGGTTAAGCCTTTCTTTATTCTGCATGTTCGGACCTGGTATTTACTATTTCCGGTCTTTATTTTTTTCTGAAGACTCGGTTTGGTTGGGCTAGACTTTGTTTTTCTGGACCGAACCAAGCGTAAACTTCATTCTTCTTAGACGTCTCAAAAGGCCAAAATTTCCACTTACGATCTAAGTCGTATGAAGATCATTATTAACATGGCTTCTTCTTCTTCTTCTTCTTTTTTTTTTTTTTTTTTGGGGGGGGGGAGGGGGGGGGGTCACATTTTTTAATAAGCAACTTTTATATTAAATGCTGTTGCCATATTCAAAATGGCTACTTTTCTGAAACTTTTAGAAAGTCATTTCATTTGTAAATACAAAAATATTGTATTAATGTTTGTAAAAATATAAAATTTACACATTTTATTCAGATACCAAGAAATTAAAGAATTTTCCATTTTCTTATGAAAGCAAAGAATCATCCAAAAAATGAGCATTTTAACTTGGACCATACTTATACCTTTTATACCGGGCCGGGCTCGGGCCGAATTTTCAGATTTCATACCGGGGCAGGTCGGGCCAATCACTTGTTTTACACAGGCCGGGCTGAGCTGAGCTTTTAGCTGTTATACTGGGCTGGGCTTGGTCCTAAATTTTAACTTTTATACCAGGCAGGGGTGGGCCAATAATTTTTTTATATGGATCAGGCCCGGCCCGGGCCTGGAAATTCTGGCCTGCACAGATCTCTGGAAAGCACAATCTAGTGAATTTATTTAAAAAAATTAATTTTTGCTAAGTTTCATTTTGAGGTATGACAAAAGAAAAAAAATATTTTTTATATTACTAGAAATGTTACTTTATATTATTGTAACAAATATTTAATGTTGACTCTTGTGGTAATACATTTAAAAAAATTCATGACTGAAAATTATTTAAACTATCTCTAGAATTTCCTAATATATAATCAGACTTTATCGAAAATTAATCTATTAATTGATAATTAAATTCTGAAAGTATGAAAAAGTTGTATTGTCATCAAGAGCACACACAACTCTACACAATTTCTAGAATTGCAACACACCAGGAAGAGAGTGAAAATCCAATTACAAAATTCTTTACATACATGAACTAAGTTGAGTTAACTTAAAACATGCAAACACTGGGCCATCAACAAGGAAATGTTAATTTCCCCATTCCCTTACCCATTAAAGACACATATATAAAGTTTTCTCACTCTGATCTCTACAAAAAAAATACAGGATTCTTTTTTCATGCTGTTTGAAGGCTGAAATAAATATAGAATTTACACTAATGATTTACAAAAACTTTTTCTCTAAATTTGCTTTTATTTACCTTTAAAATAGATAAATAAATGCCTAAGATTAGACATTTCCTTTTCATCAAACTTTTTTGCTTAATGTTTTTTTTTTAAATGCAGAATGGAGTTTTTCAATAGTTTGTTAATCAAGAAGTAGAATTTGGTATCTTCCCATGATTCCCATTTTTAAGCTGAATTTGTAGAAATCTGTATAACTGAGGTGTTTTGTTAAAAACCAGGGTATTTAAGAAAAGTACCTGGACACTGGGGCATTAAGTTTAAAACAAGGATGTCTGGCCACCTATATTATCATAAAAGAATATATAATACTTTACTATTGTTATGTCACAGACAAAACATCTGCTTTTTTTTTTTTTACTCTGTGTCAATTTCTAAAATTTATATATTTAAAATTTATTCATTTACTTTTTTTAAATTAAATTATTTTATTTAGTATTTTTATTTAATTTCTGATAATTCTGTTTTTTGAATTTATTTATTTTTCTGCAATTATAACTTAACATTTTGTTTAATTTCTTATCAACAACAATCGTCATCTTTTTTTAAACCGTCTTCTTCCTGACCTTTTTCAAATTGCGAAGTCCGGTTGCCACTTTACTAACTGTTACCATTCACAAATCATTTTGTTGCCATATTTTGTGTACTACATTTGCATTGTGACATCTGCGCATTAGTTTTGGAGGGAAAATTGCACCGAATTCATAGTGTCTTTTCAATTTTTCCTCCTCTTCCTTCCTGATATTCATGACGAACTGACGCGTTTGTCAGAACTCCTATTTTTATTGGCATATTCATATTGGCGTGGGCTATATGAGTCCGCGCCGCGTCTGATATAGCCTAAACAATAGTAAAGTTTAAATTAACTCTTTTATATCACAAATTTCTTTTGACAATGAAAAAAAATTCAGGATCTATGATATAGCCTTTATTATGATCTGAATAATACTTCTGCGAGGCAGTGTCTTGTTGTTTCCAGTATGTAGTAAATCGTCTTGTGCCGTTTTCACCAATGATAATCAGAAGATGGAGATCAGTGTTGAAAATTTTCATGAAAAATCTACCATTAAGATGAAAAAGGATTTTCAAGTTTTAACTTGAAAGGATGCAGGTATCATCAGTTGGTGAGATAAATAATTCATATTTTTACGTATTTTTTATGAGAAACCTCCACATTTTATGAGAAACCTGCCCAGGTTCTGGAGATCGTTAATTTCAAGTGATGACTTTATCATCTTTGTTCAGACTAGCACATTGTTTACTTCTAGAACATTTAGAGAACTTGCTTTCTCGTTTCTTTAGAAGCCCTTATGTGTGGAATTTCTTCTTACAAAATTTACTGATATTCATCTTAATATTTACTATTGAAATGTTATTTGAAATAGTAATACAGTATGTGTGACATTAGTGACTTTTTAAGCATTTTTTAAAAAATAAAGTCAATGTTACAATCACATGAAACAAGAATTGGCATATGCATTGTAAAAAATGTTCTGAATTTTAAATTGTGAAAAATCATTACAAAGATAATTTTAATATTGTTATTAATTTTGTTCAGGAAAATCTGCAGAGGATCCTTTATTTTATTTTTCATATAGTTATTGCAATAAAAAAAAATTAATATTACTAAAGAATTTGTTTTTATTGTCTTTATAACTACATGTTTTTGTATATAATAATATTTATTTTTATATGTGCCTTTAAATCAAAAGTACAGAATTTCGATTATTAAATATATGCAATAAATCATTAATGAATAATATATATAGAATGGAATTTAATGAAATGTTTAATCTCTCACATCTTATAATTTCTTAGATGCTAAATTAATTTTAAATTTGTTCAGAAAACTAAAAATAGTTGCCACTTTACTATTTGCTACTTTTACGTTGCTACTTTTTTTATTATCAACTCAGAAAGTTATAAGTATGGCACTTCATCTTTTATATTAATATGTTTACAGGGGTGCAGTTTTCCACAGTTCAGGTAAGAATTTTTGTGTAATATCTCCATGAAGATCTAATTTACAGTTATTTCTTATTGTTTCCATAATTGCAATGTATCTCTTCATTTTTTATATAACCACTCACGATTACTGTGCCAAAAATTATCTCCTCTCTTTTTGGAAAAATCAAAATTTAAAATGTTTACCAATTATTCAAAATTCTCTTTCATTCTATTTTAGAAAATCCAAAATCTCTTTTCTATTTTTTTTTCTTTTTTCATTACAACTATAGTAAAAGAATATAAAACACAATTATAGTTGCCACTATGTGAAAGTTTTCAGAGTTGAATCTGTATGTGAGTCTTTGTAAATACGAAAATATTTAAATTAATATAATTAAATAATTTCACAACTCTTACTTTTTTATTTGCTGCAACCTGAGCTTTCAAATCGGAGAGATTATCTTGAAGATTTCGAGTTCCTGTACATCCAAATACTTTTGATGGTTCTTGTAAAAGTTTAGTGACAGCTGAAAAATAAGAAAAAGATAACTCTATACAGTCTAGGATAAATGGATGACAACATTCTGCATCTCAATAATAAACATAAATAAAAAATGAAAAACAACATTTTTATCTAATTACACATTTATTTGAACAAAAATAACACACTTCTTTGAAATTTGAATTATAATACATCTCAAAATACTCTTAATGATATAGCTTAATGCAGTGGAGTATTCAAGATTCTATTTCAGGGGGAGGGAGGCTGTAGCCTCATAGCTTCCCTTCTGGGTATGTCCCTGGTTTAATGTGAGCTGAACTTCTTTGTTCATAAGTCATTTGATTCAGCCTTAAGCTTTTCACTGCTGTAATAATGAACAAAAACATTTGTTAAGGCATTTTGTCATATTTTCTACAAAATTACCACTATATTAATTACATTGGTAAACAAACAAAAATCAAGAAAGAAATGTTTGGTAATTCAAAAAAAAAAAAAAAAAAAAAAAAAACTTATATTTTTTGATAAAATTTATCTAAGACAAAAGCCATGCAACATATTATACATATTAAAGATACATATTTACTTATATATGTGCATACTGAATAAAAACACAGAAGTCTGACGGCCTCTTATTAGCAAATAGATTTTGACAGAGAAACCTTTTATATGCAGTTAATTAATCTCCACATGCAGCGAACGATTGAAAAACATGTTAAAAACCAGACCCCAATTACCAATAAGTACTTCAAGTGCCGCAGCTGAAAAACAGTGAATAAAACCAGAGACTGTCGAAACTAACTAAGTGGAGAAATACTGCAGATGTCCCTCCTTCAAAGTACAGCTGTTTGTCCCGCGCGTGTGCACAGAACTCAAATAACAATCTCCCTTCAGTTTCCAAAATGTTTCCGAGCAGTTAAGACGCTCTTGTATATATATGATGTAAATATATTTAATATAATGTAACATTGGAGCACTTATACGCAGCCTCCAAAATGCGATTTTAAACATGTACATCTAGCCAAGAATTATATTATATTCAAAGGAAAATGAATCTTCTGTTTATTTCACACAATTGTCATTCTCTACTAATACTATTTATTATTACTCCAATATAAGTGAATCAATGGATAAGATAAATATCGCTACAACACTTTGGATTACTACTGTGGGTATATTCAGCGCATAAGGAAAATCTCAGGTAAGCTGAACAAACTTCTTTAACATATCAAAGGATGAAAATGTATATTAAATTTGAAGACTGATTTAACTATTTATAAAAATAAGAAAATTTATTACGCTACCGACGGTTCCCCAACAAAGATTATGAGACTGATTCTGAAAAAAAGAATATTATCCCAGTATCAAAAACGATAATTTAACAAATTTCTAAAATATAATAATAAATAAAAGAACGCTAAAGAAAAAAAAGAAAAAAATGAATGCGATAAAAGAAAATACTCAATTTATTGAAAAACTCAATTCTACAAATTATAGTACATGGAAGTTCAAGATGCAGATGTTCCTGATTAAAGAGGAACTCGACGATATTATAGTACAAGATCCACCAGCTCCACCCGACCCCGCATGGCACAAAAGAGACCACAAGACTAGAGCTTTAATTAACTTAAGCATTGATGATTCTCAAATCGTAAATGTAAAAAACTTAGAAACTGCAAAATTAACATGGGAAGCTCTGAAAAATATACATGAGAGAAGCAATTTATCTAGTAAGCTTTACCTGTTACGAAAATTATACAGTACTAAATTAGCGGAGGGCGGAAACATGATCTCACATATCACTAATATCTTGCAAATTATAGATAAACTTAATGCCATTGGAGAAAATATTAGCGATTCACATATTTCCGCGCTATTTCTGTGTTCTCTTCCCCCCAGTTACAATACTTTGATAACTGCGTTGGAGGCGAGACCGGAAAATGAGCTCACCCCTGATTTTATCAAAAACAAATTAACGGATGAATATAATCGTAGACATGAAATGTCAGAACAATCACATAGCGGATATAACAACAGTGAGAGAGCATTTAAAACAAATAGGAGATATACACACACTGAAAATAGAAGAGAACAAAAATATTGCAATAACTGTAAAATGAAAAATCATTCGACTTACGAATGCTGGCACTACAAGAGCAGAAACACGGTACAATCCGGAAATCCTCGTAACAATCAATTCAAAAATAAAAAGAATTTTTCATCTTCATTATGTTATGAAAAAAACGAAACTCATAGGGAAAACAAAGTTCCAAACGAAAGAAAATACGCAAATGATCAAACGCAAAATAAAGCATTAATCACTCAAAAAGTAGGCAAAAATAACTGGATTCTCGATTCAGGATCTACCTCGCACATTTGTAACGATAAAAGCCTATTTAGTAAATTTATTGATTATAATAAAACTTCAGTAACGATCGCGAATGGTAATAAACTGACAGCGTTAGGTTCAGGAGAAGTTTTTATAAAAACATTAACCCCCGAAGGAAAAGAAAAACTAACGAAATTACGCGAAGTGCTTTATGTCCCAGACTTAGAGTCGAACCTAATTTCGGTTAGTAAAGCCGCTAAAAACGGGTGTAAACTAATCTTCGACGATAATAAATGCGATTTGATCTTTGATGAAGAAATATATATTAGGGCGAAAAATGAGAAAAACTTATACATTATTGAGGAAATGGACGATGTGGAAGAACCACAAAATTATGTAAACATAACGTATAACTGTGACAGCAAACAATGCATAGATCTCTGGCATCGCAGACTAGGTCACAGAGATTATGACGCGATTAAATCAATGATAACAAATCAACTTGCAGACGGAATAAAGATAGGAAAATGTAAACATCAAAATAAAACATGCGTAACTTGTATCGAAACTAAATTAACTAACATGCCGTATCCTAAATCAGCAACAAATCGAGCTACTAATATTGCGGATTTGATCCACAGTGACGTGTGTGGACCTCTAGATACACCGACCTTAGGCGGAAAAATATATTTTATGACTCTTATTGATGACTATTCCCGATATACTACGATATATTTATTATCTAAAAAGAGCGAAGTTGCTGAAAAGATAAAAGAGTACGTAACGATGATATACAATCAGTTCGGTAAAAAACCTAAGGAAATTAGATCGGATAACGGTCGTGAATATGTAAATCAAGAGATAGATGAATACTTAAAACAGAACGGAATTTTACACCAATTGACTGTCCCGCATAATCCGAGCAAGAATGGAGTTGCGGAGAGAAAAAATAAAAGTTTATTAGATATGACTAGAAGTATGCTATCACAAGCAAAATTAAGCAAACATTTTTGGGGTGAAGCCATAAACACTGCAACATATTTACAAAACCGACTCCCAACCAAAGCAAACAACAACAGAACACCTTACGAATTATGGAAAGGAGTTAAACCGAATTTAAAACACTTAAGAACATTCGGTTGTAAAGCGCTATTTTACGTCGATAAAGTAAATAGAGGAAAACTTGATAACAGGGCTCAAACCGGAACGTTTGTAGGTTATGATACACGATCGACTGGTTATAGAATTCACACACAAGGAAAACAAATTATAATAGCGAGAACGGTAAAATTTCTTGAGAATGAAAATGTACACTCAGATAACATTGAGGAGATACAAATCACCACAAAAACATCAGATGACAATACACAATTACCGGATAGACATGAAAATCACTTAGAAATAAAACTTGACAGCGAAGAGACACCATCCGTGCCCAAACAGCAACCAATTGAACCAAGAAGGTCTAATAGGACAAATAGAGGCGTTCCTCCTGACAGATATGTTTGTCTCATAAATAGTTCATCTGAAAACATTCCCGAAAATTGGGAAGATATCGAAAAAATGAAAAATACTAATGATAAACAAAATTGGATAAAAGCAACACAAAATGAAATCCAATGCCTAAGAAAAAATAACACTTGGACTTTAACAGATCCACCACCCGGAACAAAAATTATCGGTTCAAAATGGACCTTTAAACTAAAAAAGGACAATTTAGGAAATATTCAAAGCTATAAAGCGCGTCTAGTAGCACAAGGATATAGTCAAAGATTCGGGATTGACTATGATCAAACTTTCGCACCTGTAGTTTCGCACGCTACAATACGAGCCTTTCTCATCTCTGCATTGCACAAAAATTTGAACGTGAAACATGTTGACATAACCACAGCATTTTTGCACGGTGAATTAACTGAAACTGTTTATATGAGTCAACCAGACGGGTATATTAAACCCGGCGATGAAAGAAAAGTTTGTAAACTTCAAAAAGCCATCTACGGTCTTAAGCAAGCAGCAAAGTCCTGGTACACCAAAATATCGGAAACACTCACAAACAATAATTTCATACAGAGCAAAAATGATCCATGTCTGTACTTTAAATCAAATCAAGAAAATCCAATATACATCATCATTTATGTAGATGATATCCTGATAGCAGGAAAGGACAGTGATATCGAAGAAACAATAAACCAACTTAAGAAAGAATATGAACTAAAAAACTTAGGAGAAGTGAATAATTACCTAGGCATAAACATTAATAAAATCAACGATACATATTACCTAAATCAAAACAATAAAATACAGGAACTAGTGAAAAAACTGAATTTAAACGACATGAAACCTCATTACACACCAATGATTGCTGGATTCAACAGACTTGAGGACGACGATAATCTTTTACCTAATAACACGAAATATTGACAAGCCACAGGCACATTACTTTACATATCAACAATCACGCGTCCTGACATATCTGCAGCAGTCAACATATTATGTCGTAGAAATGAAACACCACGCCAAAAGAACTGGACAGCAGTGAAAAGAATCATTTCATACCTTAAAACTACAGAAAATTTGAATTTAACTCTTAGCGCAAACAGCAAGCCCATCCTAACAGCATACGCCGATGCAGACTGGGCAGGTGACTTGAAAACACGTAAATCAACGTCAGGAAATCTATTCATGCTAGGAAAATCGCCGATTTACTGGATTACAAAAAGGCAAAATTGCATTGCACTTTCGTCAGCCGAAGCTGAATACGTTTCAGCTAGCAACGCGGCACAAGAATTAAGTTGGATAACAAACTTGCTAAGCGATCTCAACATTCTACAAAAACTACCCATCACGATATTTGAGGATAATATGTCCTGTATAAAAATGACTGAAAACGATAAAGATACTAAGCGATCCAAGCATATCGACATACGTTTCCACAACATCAAACTTATGAAAGAAGAAGGAAAAATCGATCTACAATACTGCCCCACTGAAGAAATGACAGCCGACACTCTCACGAAGCCCACTCCCAAACCTGTGTACGAGAAACACCGTAAGAAACTGAATCTTCAACCATTCCCCACACAGGAGATTACGGGGGAGTGACGGAGAAACCTTTTATACGCAGTTAATTAATCTCCACGTGCAGCGAACGATTGAAAAACATGTTAAAAACCAGACCCCAATTACCAATAAGTACTTCAAGTGCCGCAGCTGAAAAACAGTGAATAAAACCAGAGACTGTCGAAACTAACTAAGTGGAGAAATACTGCAGATGTCCCTCCTTCAAAGTACAGCTGTTTGTCCCGCGCGTGTGCACAGAACTCAAATAACAATCTCCCTTCAGTTTCCAAAATGTTTCCGAGCAGTTAAGACGCTCTTGTATATATATGATGTAAATATATTTAATATAATGTAAAATTGGAGCACTTATACGCAGCCTCCAAAATGCGATTTTAAACATGTACATCTAGCCAAGAATTATATTATATTCAAAGGAAAATGAATCTTCTGTTTATTTCACACAATTGTCATTCTCTACTAATACTATTTATTATTACTCCAATATAAGTGAATCAATGGATAAGATAAATATCGCTACAACACTTTGGATTACTACTGTGGGTATATTCAGCGCATAAGGAAAATCTCAGGTAAGCTGAACAAACTTCTTTAACATATCAAAGGATGAAAATGTATATTAAATTTGAAGACTGATTTAACTATTTATAAAAATAAGAAAATTTATTACGCTACCGACGGTTCCCCAACAGATTTTACAATTATTACTCATGTAAGATTGGTTTTACCTGTCACTGAACTGCTTAGCTCAGCAAAATGTAATCTCATTTTAGTTAATAGTGAGCTAGAAACCAGGAATATACATCAATAAATGAGTGGGGAAACATGAAAGAACATTCTATCAGAGACAAGTTAATTCTTAACTATTTTTATTTTTTTTCAACAACTATAACTGAAATATATATATATAACAGTATTGATTTTAATTTTCTGTATGATCAAGATTTAACTCATCTATGATGCTCTTTTCTAGGTATAAAGGGCATTAGGAAGTGATCATTTTGTCAAACTAAGCGAAAAAAGAATTTGTTACGTAAGACAGAGCATACCAAAATATATAAATAACCACAGTCTTCAATACTTAAGCAATTATAGTTGTTACCTTTTTTTAATATTTTAAAATTATAGTTACATAACATGTACCAACATATAAGATAAAATTGTCTCTATCTAATCAATTATAATACAGTATTATTAGTAATATACAATATTTACTGTACTATAATAATTTTCAACTAGTGTATTTAATATAGTAAAAATTTCTTAAAAAGGAAGCTGTTCAAAATTTTTTGAAATAATATTTTAGTAATTTTTTTAGAATTTATTTTTTGTATGTATGAGGGGAGCGGAGGGGGAGAGAGAAAGGAGTGGATATTTTGCTCAGACAGGCTATCTTGTTAATTCAGTACTAGATCTAATATGAGGCTATATTCAAGATAGAAAGTTATTTTACATGGATCAGCAAATTTCCAAACATGAAATACTGCCGAGAATTCAATGATTCACTGAAAAAAATCAATATACTTCTCGACTAGTCATATTTTAGCATGATTTTGCATTCCCCCTCCTCCAGGTTATTGTAATCAGTAAATAATGGGGACGAAAAAAAAAATTGCTGCTTTTTTTTTCCTGATATTTCCATGATAATTCCAGATCAACAAAATTCTCTGAAATTTCCATATTTTCTGTGACCACCCTGAAGAAACCAGTGTTTCAAAATGATCACATGAAGGAGATATGTTACACCCACCCAAAAGAGACATGTTTGGATAAAGCTAGCCCAAAAGGTTAGTGAAATAAAAACTGATAGAAGTTATAAACGAAAAATAATTGATCATGTAAAAGAATTAATTACATTATCAGAAGAACAGAAAGTTAAATAATGGGAGAATGCTCTACTTGATGAAGCAAGATGTAAAATCAATTGCTCTTAAAATCTAAAAAGGTCTTGATTTTAAAGAATTATTACTGAATCATCTGAATTACTTCCAATATTTTTGACTACTATCTACAGTTCAATTTTGATTGAAATGCAACATTTCATATTTTTAATAGCTAAGTAATTCTTATTAAAATTGTTCATGAAAATAATTAAATTATATTGCTCTTATCTAATATGTAAATAGAGTAATTAAATTAAAGCATATGAAAATTTTAATTCTAATACAAGCCTTAAAAGTAAAGCCGATATCAGGATTGAACTAAGCACATCTCATCTATATCATCCACAAAATGTAGAAACAAATTAAACAAAAAGTGGATTAAAATAATCTGTGTGAAGGGTGGGGTGGGGAATAAATTTTTGAATAACATTCTAATCCGTCTATGAATTTTTAAACTTATAATAACTGATGTGTAATGTGAAAAAGTATTAAAAAACTATCACTTCAAAATTCAGCCAATGGGATTGTATTTCAGAAGTTTTCCGGATTCTCAGCTAAAAAAATATATTTAAAGTGTGAAGAAGACAATCAAAATAATCTGGCTAGTTACCAGTCTAATAAAAATTTTCAGAGCATGTCTGAATTGAATTTTACTATTTGATTTTCCTAGGAAAGATATAAGGATTTGGCATGTATGCACAATTAACATTATTAATAAATAAGTAAAAATAACCAGACCTTCTTCTTGAAAAACTCCATTTTCAACAAGTTTAAAAGATTTAAAGACAGCTCCTTCATGAAGCAAACATGTGGAATGAGCTGGCATTGAACCTGGAGTCAAACCTCCGATATCTGCATGATGACCACGACTAGCTACATAAAAAATTGGCTTGGGGCTGGAATCATGGAAAACCTGTACAAAACCATAACAAGAAATGGAATAAATATACAAATAAAAAATATATCAGTATAAAACATAAAAAAATAATGTTTTCCCATAAACAACATTTACCCAATCATGGGCATTACCTAATCCATTTTCATAACCTCATGTAGGATTTTTCATTCCTAACTCCTATCCACCCGAAACAAAAGTCTGGGTACTCTTCTTACAGAAATATGTGTTAAATTATTATTTTTTTTTATTAAAAATAGATATACTTTAGTTTGTATATAACCTTTATATCTGTAGTTTGTAATATAATCACTGAGTTAAATTAGCATACCTTAGACACTGAGATCCACATAAATACAGTAGAAATTCTATTAACAAATTCTTCTAAATAGACATTTTTAAAATGGCAAATAAATTTTTGAATAACAAAGGAGCAAGGGTCCATAAGGATATATGGGGATAAATATCCCTGAATGAGAACGATTACATGCATTCTTTCTTTTCTTTTTTTTTTCTTTTAAACTGTGAAGAATTTAAAATAACAATAAAAATAAAAAAGTGAATATTAAAAAAAGCTTCTAATTAAAATTCAAAGCCTCTAAGTAAATATAAAGCTTATTTTTAAGAAGAAAATTTTAAATAAATCTACTTAATAAATAAAGCTAAAATGAAGAGCAAAGTCTTGTCAATTGAAATATTATTATAATAAATATATATAATTATATATAAAATTGTTATTTGAAATGGTGGGGTGTATCAAGTTTTCTCTTTCAATCCACACAGTCAGTGATTACAATACCCAGATAAATGTATTTTTATATAAGAACAAATTTAATAAAAGCATGGCTTATAATAAACAGCTGTATATAAATAGGTGAATTTACTCACAGGCGTTATAACTGTTAGGTCTGGCAAATGAGTTCCTCCAGCAACAGGATGATTAGATAATATAACATCACCTTTCTTAATATCATCTCTAAGAAAGGCTATCTTGAAAAGGAAAATATTGTATTAGCACAGAATATTAATATTTTTGATGTTTTAGTTTAAAAAAATCTCGATTTCATTAAAGACAATTGTATATGTGTATGTAATTTAACATATATATGTATATAATTTAATATATATATTTATATAATTTAACTATTCTAAAGAACAAAAAGTAAATAAACCTGACTAATTAAATAATGGTAACAAGCTCTTCCATCAGTATTTTCATAACTAAAAAACAGTTCATATGTTATGCTTTATTTCTAAGAGGAAGATGGAATGCTTGTTATAATTACAGTACAAAAACCCTTAACGGGTTAAAAGTGTTGATGCAGCACTTTCTTTTGGCTCTATGAATTTTAAATATGGGTCTTAAAAGCAATGATATCAAATTTAAGTGACGCTATGTTAATAATTTTTTTTTAAATCATAATTTTCTTTTTAGTTTTATTTATGTTCACAGGTGCAATTATTATCTTAATATGAAAAAAAATATAAAATTTATTCGCTGATGCTTTTTCCTTCACATCTCTCATGAATTCAAAATATGGGTTTTAAAAGAAATGATATCAAAATTTGACTGACACCTTGACGTTAATTTAATAGGACTCTTTTAAAATTCAATTTAAATTATTTTTGGTTTGTCTTCTAAAGTATATTTACACATACAAACAATACTTTTAATTTTTCAATACACTTTTAAATATATTACTTTCACTGAGCCTATATTATGTATTGAAATGTATTTATTTCAATAAATTGATTTATCTTCTGTGCCACGCTATCCAAAATCATAAGTAAAATTTATGTAAATGATTATTTTGTGTCATATTATCCACTTGCATACATTTCCCTTTGTTTGGATACTATGACGCAAAATAATCATTTACATAAATTTTACTTATGATTTTGGATAGCGTGGCACAGAAGATAAATCAATTTATTGAAATAAATACATTTCAATACATAATATAGGCTCAGTGAAAGTAATATATTTAAAAGTGTATTGAAAAATTAAAAGTATTGTTTGTATGTGTAAATATACTTTAGAAGACAAACCAAAAATAATTTAAATTGAATTTTAAAAGAGTCCTATTAAATTAACGTCAAGGTGTCACTCAAATTTTGATATCATTTCTTTTAAAACCCATATTTTGAATTCATGAGAGATGTGAATAAAAAAGCATCAGCGAATAAATTTTATATATTTTTTCATATTAAGATAATAATTGCACCTGTAAACATAAATAAAACTAAAAAGAAAATTATGATTTAAAAAAAAATTATTAACATAGCGTCACTTAAATTTGATATCATTGCTTTTAAGACCCATATTTAAAATTCATAGAGCCAAAAGAAAGTGCTACGTCAACACTTTTAACCCGTTAAGGGTTTTTGTACTGATATCATTACTTTTTTAAGGTTATTGATGAAAATGTCAATTAGTCGAAATTAAGTATAGGGTATAAATTAATATTAGAATAAAATTTTAAAGAAATGCTAAAAAAGACCCCTTGGACCCCAATAAAATATGAGGGTGGTGGCCCAGGGAGAGGAATCCAAGACTCAACTTTTAAATTATACAGCGAGAGAGTAACACAATTAGAAGGATGAAAATGCATGGCAAAACCCGTTTGTTCCATCTTCCTCCGCCAAAGGGCGTAATCTTTTCTATACAAACATAGCTGAAAATTTTCAGGCTGTCGATTCCGAGTCAAATGAGCCATACATCGTCGTGATCGGTCCCATAGAACCCGATAGGGAAGTGGCCCTGGTGGTGAAACTTGGAACTAAAATCAATATATCCTGTCAATGTCGAGTCGAATGAATCAAACTGCATTGTGATGGGACCCATAGGTCTTGAGATAGCTGCAAAATCCGTTAGTTCCATCTTCCACCACCAGGGGGCGGACTCTGTTCCATGCAAACATAGTTGAAATCTTTGAGGCTGTCGATTTCGAGTCGAATGAGCCATACCTCGTCGTGATGGGGCGCATAGGACTTGAGATAAGAAAGCGCCCCCTGGTGGTGAGACTTGTAACTAAAATCTATATATCCTGTCGATGTCCAGTTGAATAAATCAAACTGCATTGTGATGGGACCCATAGAACTCGAGTTAGCTGCAAAATCCGTTAGTTCCATCTTCCACCACCAGGGGGGCGCACTCTGTTCTATACAAACATAGCTGAAATCTTTCAGGCTGTCGATTTCGAGTCGAATGAGCCATACCTCATCGTAATCGGGCCCATAGAACACGAGATAGGATAGCGTCCCCTAGTGGTGAAACCTGGAACTAAAATCGATATATCCTGTCGATGTCGAGTCAAATGAATCAAACTGCATTGTGATGGGACCCATAGAACTCAAGTTAGCTGCAAAATCTGTTAGTTCCATCTTCCACCACCAGGGGGGCGCACTCTGTTCTATACAAACATAGCTGAAATCTTTCAGGCTGTCGATTTCGAGTTGAGTGAGCCATACTTTGTCATGATCGGGGCCATAGAACCTGAGATAGGAATGCACCCCCTGGTGGTCAAACTTGAAACTAAAATTGATATATCCTGTCAATGTCAAATTGAATGAATCAAACCATGTTGTGATGGGACCCATAGAACTCGAGTTAGTTCCAAAATCCATTAATTTCCCCTTCCACTGCCAGGGGCGTACTCTGTTCTATATGAACATAACTGCCCCTGGTGGTGAAACTAAAATCAGTAAGTTCTATCGAGGTCGAGTCGAATGAGCTAAACTGCATCACGATTAGGAATGCACAACCTGTGGCCTGTGATGGGTAACTGGTGGCCCGCAGAGACCATACATGCCAACCTATCCAAAAATTTCGAATTTCCTTAATAATTCGTGAGAAAAATGCGCAAATTTTGTCCATAGATCGTAGGAAAATATGAATTTCATCGATCAGGTGCATAAAATTATGAATTGCATCGACTGGATGCAAATTTTGTCGAATGGGCATGGAAAAATCACAAATTTCGCCATTTTGTCGCTAGAAAAAAAACGCAAATTTCAATAATCGGTCAACAGAAACCAGAGATGCCAAAATCGGTAATTCTGGAGTTGTAAATTTCGTCAATCACTCAAAATCTTGAATTTTGTAAATCAGTTGAAAAAACCTGCAAATTTTGTCGATAAGGCACTTAAAATCGCAAATTTCATGGATCGAGCAACGAATTTCATCGAATGGCATAGAAAGATCGCGAATTTCAACGAACAGTCGCGGAAAAAATTTGCAAATTGTTCATAGATTGTGGGAAAACATTATGAATTTTGTCTATCGGTTCTGCAAAATTATGAATTTTGTCGATAGGCATGGAAAATCGCAAATTTCGTATATTGGGCGTGGAAAAATCAAGAATTCCATCGAATGTTTGTGAAAAAATTGTAAATTTCAACAAACGGTAAAAAAAAAAAAAAAAAATGAAAATTTTGTCATTGTCTAGAGAAGAAAAATTGTGAATTTCATTAAATGGCCGACGGAAAGCATATCAGTTGAAAATCACGAATTTTGTCAATCAGGCACAGTAAAAACATGAATTTTGTGGATCGGGAGAAGGAAAATCGTAAATTTTGTTGAACGCATGCATAAAAATCATGAATTTTGTTTATAGGGCATATAAAAATCATTAATTTCGTCAAACGGATCCATAAAAATCAAGAAAGTCATCAATCGGGTGCGTAAAAATCTTGAATTTCATCGATCAGGCATGTAAAAATATAGGACAAAATTGTCATTCGCCAATCGGCAAGTAATACTGAAAATTTGGCGACTGACTTTACTGCCACCACTGATCAAACTTAATAGTCCCAATTGCGATGATTGAATGGAAAAAGATTTTTTCCCCCGCTGTCGCTCAACAAATTTCGAAACCATTTGGCGAATTTCACGATTTTTTCCCCGAAATTATTTGACGGATTGTGACTTTTTTTCTTCTCGAAGCCATTCGACGATATTCGAAAAAAATTTCCCCTGAAACCAGTTGATGAATTTTGTGATTTTTCCACTATCAATGAATTTTGTGATTTTTCTGCTATCGATTGATGAATTTCGTGATTTATCGACTATCGATTAATGAATTTCACGACTTTTTCCATGAACGAACAAATTGTGCACTTTTTTTCCACTGCTATTTGACGAATTTTGCAATTCTGTTCTGCGATTGTTAGACAAATTTCACTATTATTCTCCCGAGATCATTTGATGAATTTTGTGATTTTTTTCCCCCGAACGTATTTGACGAATTTCTCTAATTTTTTCACGACAGTTAGACATAATTAATTTTTTTCCTGCAATGCCTGATTTCTTTCCCGAGACCATTTGACGAATGTCGCGATTTCTTTCCCAACACTATTTGACAAATTTCGCCGTTTATTCCACAATCGTTAGACAAATTTCTTAAATTTTTTATCAAGTATTTGTAAATTTGTTATTGGTCATTGCTGAAAAACAGGAGTAAAAAAATCCATGTACTGGCCAGTGGTCACTGAGAAAAAAGTTGAAACCTATACATAAAAGTTGAACCTATACATAAAAATCATGAATTTTTTAGAACGGGCACATAAAAATCACAATTTTGTCAAGTAGCCGCATAAAAATCACAAATCCATCTAGTGGGTGCATTCTTCCAAATTTGCAACCGAACAGTGTTGTATGTATGGATAATGCTAATTATCCCCCCCCCCCCCCCCTACCCAACATCTCCTCGAAACAAAATTCTCTCTGTGCTACTGATGGTGGTCCTCGACAACCCAACAATTTTTTAAGTGGCCCTTCGCCTAAAAAGATTGGGCACCTCTACTATCAATTAACAATAAATTAACCTATCGCTTGTGTCATGTATTCATGAGCGGTGATTGCAATGCAAATTCTTGTTTACAAGAATAAGACTCATATTACGTATTTTATTATTTATTTATTGTTTGTTTACTTATTTTGATTTGATTTTCTTGTCCTTTTAGAAATTGACTTTAGATTGTTACTTAAATGGTGAGATGATTGTCAATTACCTGTTTTATCGATAAAAATGATACAAGGTAAGGAAATTGCATCGTGTCGAGTGAATATTTAGGAAGTATTTTAAAACCCGCAGACTAAAGAAGATTTGTGTTTTACTTGTTAGCTATATTTTGCAACTCTCCAAATTACTGCAATGTAAATATAGTATGAAGTTAACTTTCCTCTGTTGTATAGCTAATTTTATTGGAAAAAAACCCTGAAAATGCATTGTTGTAGTAATCAATTATTTTTGCAGTTGTGTAAACTCTGTCATAACAATTTTCAACTAAGGGAAATCTTACATTGGACATTTAATCACAGTATTTTAAATAAGAAAACTTAAAATATTTGCAAATTAAAGAAATGAAAAGAGATTTTGTTTAAAATTACATCTAAAGATTTTTTTTTTATACAAAAAATGCAAAATTCGCCAGTCATTCGGGAAATTATCACAAAATTCTACTAATAAAATGGGACTGTAAACAAACCGGTTCAAAATGTGTCCTTTTTAAAAATTAAATTCCATCCCAGCAGCCCTGTTGTTATGTTAGTCGAGCACTAGCTGATCGACAAAATTTTTTAATCTCGCCAACCTTTTTTTTCTGACCAATCTTTAACATAAGCTAATAAAGTATAGCCAACATTTTAACATTGCTATATAGTATCTTAAAAAACTTACTTAAAAATAGCTGAAATATAATCTTGATAAAATACGTAAACACAAACATATCAATACAAATAACAAAATCTCATGTAATCGGGTAGGGGAGACCGGTACACAGTGGACCACTTTTTCAGTTAATTTTTTTTTTCTCTTTAACAGACTGACCAATCTGTATGAAAATATTTTTGAATATTATATATAGTTTTCAATACATTAAAAAAATATATATATATACACTGGTCCACCCACCAGGGTACAGTGGACCGCTATTAGGTATTATCTAAAATATAATATAAATCTATTTTTCATTAATCTAATTCTTTTTTGTTGCCTCTTCATTCGCAAAATAACATAGTAATATAAATTTTGAAACAAAAACAAAAAATTAATTATATTTTGAAAATAATAACAGATTAATACAGGAACAATTGCAATTTAGTTGAAGTTATTACTTAAGTACAAAAAAAATCAGCTCACAATAAAATTTGCAAATGAAATTCCAAAATACTTATCAGTAAGATTGAGCCTGGAATTTTCAAGAAATAATTTTGGGTCTGCGAGCAACATTATGAAATCATTGACATCAACAGCAGATTCATCTACAGTTTCGGGAGAAATAAACTGATTTCCATTCAATTTGCATCTCATGAATCTTACTTGAATAGAATCATCAACAATTAGACTACAGTTATATTTATCAAAGGCAGTAAATACAAAACAAAATATTTCTTACTATGCATCTCATGAATCTTACTTGAATAGAATCATCAACAATTAGACTACAGTTATATTTATCAAAGGCAGTAAATACAAAACAAAATATTTCTTACTATGTTAAAAAAATTGTTATTTTTATTTGTTTACTTTATTTTACAGTTAATTCTACTTTAAAACAATCTTTCTTTATAGAAAACAATTATTACATATTTTGAACATTCTGCATTAGAGGAGCAGAGTGGATTGTGGACCACTGTGCCCCAGGAGTGGGTGGTCCACTGTACCCCATGTTGAAGTTCAATAAATAATCATATTAATATTGTTTATAGCTTTCTTTTAAACATAATAACTTTAAAGTAAAATAAAAACAAGTATCTTAGCTTTTCAAAAAAGCTGTTTTATTTTATTTATCTACAACCTTTAATTACTAAAAAAATAAAAATATGATGAAAAATTTTACTTTTAGAAGCTCAAAACAACAAAGCAGGATAAAATAGTTCAATCTGAGCTAAACATACTTTCTGAAGGCTATAAATAATCATTGCAGTGCTGTTGTCTATTAGGATAGAAGAGAAGCTTAAAAAAAATTTAAATAAATAAAATATTAGGGGGTGGTCCACTGTGTCCATAGGTTCACTGTGTACCGGTCTCCCCTATATTAATGATAGGCTTAGTCAATAAAAAAAATGTTAAAGTAAGCCATAACATAAATTAGAAACATTGTATTTCATAATGAAAACATCGTATCTAATTTTATATACATAAAAGTGAAAACTTACGTTATATAAATTCCCTATATAATATACCAAAGTTTCATCACAATTAAACGTATTTCAATCACACTGAAATAAAAAGTTTTAGTTATTAAATTTGTGTGAGGTGAATGATGGGAAAGTTTGATTTGGAGAGTTGGAAAATATAGCTAACAAGTAAAAAACCAATCTTCTATCGTCATTAGATTTTTAAAAGACTTCTTTAAAAGATTCACTGATTATTTTTAACGATAAAACAGGTAATACTATTGACAATTATCTCACCATTTATGCCACTAAATCAAAAGACAATTTCTAAAAGGACAATCTAATCAAAATAAGTAAACAAACAATAAATAAATAAATAATAAAATACCTCATATGAGTGTTTGAACTTTGAAGGGGGGGGGGGGGGGCTATGAGACCTATAGCGGCAGGGCTGTCTTCTCGAATGATCCAAACCATATGAGTGTTATTCTTACAAAATACAAAAACAACATTCGAGACTCGTTGAAAACAAACAGATGATTGATTTGTTGATTAGAGGCTGTTTCAAATTAACTGATAAAAAAAAAATCTGAATCTTTTTTTCCTTTAAAAAATGACAAATTAAATATATAAATAACAATTAAATTGTATATATATAATTATAGAATATTTCAATATTTTAATCAAGGAATCTAAATATTTTTCGACTTAATGAAGATTTTGAAATAAGAAATTCTTTATTATAACAAAAAAGAAAAATATACAAACAATAATTTAATTTAATACATATATATTACATATTAAAAATTGCATTAAAAATGGTTTTCGTATTAAAAAAAAAAAAAAGAATCTAAATAGTTTTTCAGCGATATGGATATGCTTTAACGTTTAACTGTAACCGTAATACGCAAGAGCTTCCTTATTGCGCAGTAATAAAAAGCAGTGAAAAGGCTGAAGATCTGTAATGTTAGTCTACCAGAAAAAGCATAAGAAAATAGTCCGATTTTAAAAGTGGATTATATTGAAAACAAGAGTTTTCCTACGTTAGCGCAATATCTTAAACGCTTCATCTAAAACTGATTAATATAATATATTAATTTTAAAAAAATCGTTCGATCCATTTTCGAGATAACAACTCTGTGCCCATTACACCATTACATCTTCCATTTTCGCTTAAAAATTGGTTTCCAGATCTCAAAATCTACTGCATGTAGAAATCTATAAATTTCAGGATAGAGTTAGGCCATAGATATAAGACTAATGTGAAAAAATCGAAACGGTATGCCTCATATTTACTGAGATATTAAATGTTGGCGTTTCGATTTTCCTTTGATATCCTGCTAGCTGTATATATGAGAGTGACGGAATCTTCGGTTTTGGGCTTACGGTTTTCGGTTTTTCGCTGCGTCACTCAAGAGACTACCGTCTCTTATGATTATAATAATAATAAAAAAAAAATACATTTACAATTAAATATGCATTTCTTTTACATTGTTAAAGCAGAATCTAATAGAGCAAATGAATAAAAGAAAAATAAGTAAATTTAGAATAACACAAACATTCTAATTCATAAATACATAAAAAAAACTTCTTAATGACACCATAAAAATAAGGAGTGTGCTAGGCTTTCTGAAAGATCTTCGTCAGGTGCAAATAAGATGTGCAACCACTTTGAAGGCAGGAGCAAGACTGAAAGGAAATAGGAGGGAAAGAGAGACAAGTTAAGAGAACAGCCAGTAGGAAAGCAGAAGGCATCAGCCAATCACAGAAGCGAATTACCTAGAATGCAGAACATAAGGAAAATTATGAAGAGAATTGAAAAAAAATTAAAAAACAAAAAATAAATAAAAATAAATAAATTAATTAATTAAATTAAAATGCATAAAAATGAAAGTAAAATGGGGATTAAATATATAAAATATAAACAAACATAAAATTTAATACAAAATGAAAAAAAAAAAATTATTATTAAATGGTTGAGCTGAACAAGTTTTTCCAAGCTGCAGAGAGCATGGTGGAATCAGATTTTTTATTAACAATAATTTTATTAACAACTTAATCTCACGATTAAGATAAATAGCTAAATTTTCAAGAAAGTCCAACTCAGAGGGGCTATTGGCATTAAAGATAAATTTAGCATTTTGAAAATCAAAACTATGGCTGGAATCCTGCCATAGTTTTGATTTTCAAAATGCTAATACTACTACCTTTATTCCAAATTTCAAGTTTCTAGTGCTACAAAATTGAATTATTTTCAAATTTTCGATTTGTGTTGTGTTTTTAATTTTTTTTCTGAATCCTAAACATTACCTTTATACTAAATTTTAAGTTTCAAAGACTACGAGATCAAATTATTTAAATTTCTCACTTTTTTTTAATTTTTGAAAATTTCAAATTTTCCAGATTTTTTAATTGTTCCTTATGTAATATCCTAAATAATACCTTTATTTCAAAATTCAAGTTTCTAGTGCTATAAAATCGAATTATTTTAAAATTTTCTTTATTTTTCGATTTTATTTTCAAATTTTATTGTGTTTTTAATTTTACCTTATTTTGAATCCTAAACACTACCTTTATGTCAAATTTTAAGTTTCTAAGTTAAGATAAAATTATTTTCATTATTTCAAATTTTTTCTTATTTTTTTTTTTCAAATTTTTTCGATTTTTTCATTTTTTTTTTGTTTTAAATTTTCAGATTTTTAAATTTTTCCTTATTTTGTATTCTAAATACTACTTTTATTCTGAATTCCAATTTTCTAGCGCAACAAAATCAAATTATTTTAAATTTTTAAATTTTTTTGATTTTTATTGTGTTTTGGATGTTTTATTTTTCTGAATCCTAAACAGTACTTTCACACCAAATTTTAAGTTTCTAAAACTAGAAGATCATATTATTTCCAATTTTCAATTTTGTTGGAATTTTTTAATGTTTTTTTTTGGAATTTTCCAAATTTTATAATGTTTTCTTTCTTTGTATCCTAAACACTACCTTTATTCCAAATTTCAAGTTTCTTGGGCTACAGGATCTATCTTATCTTTTTGATGACGTGTGATTGAGTGAGTGACTGACTTCTTATAGGAGAATAAAAATAAAATATTATCATCTTTAAAAAAAAGTCATGAAATATTTTAAATGAGCATCTTGTTTCACTGCCCTTTCCACACCCCCACATCCCACCCTGAGAAAAAAAAAAAACACTAACCTGATATTGCACAGCTTGCTGCATAGAGCCTAAGTGCACAGGGATATGAGGAGCATTGGATACAAGTCCACCATCAGGACCAAAGAGGGCACATGAAAAATCTAGCCTTTCCTATAAAATAAATAAATAAGATCAGTAAAAAAGCAAACATTTTACATGGGGCATGAGAATAATAATGATAATAATAATAATGCTAATTTTTCCAAACACTACAAATCTGCAAAACAATAAGCAGAAAAATGAAAACAAAATTTCAAATGTTATAGATTAAATAACATAAATTACATAATATATAATAAATATAATAAGTTATTAAAATAGTTGCAACAATATCAATATGTATTTATTGTTTTCAATAAATTCCATTATTCTAATAAATAAGAAAATATTTCAGTTTTGAAAACATACTGATAAATTGGCACACTAGAGGGAAAAAATAGCTTTTTAAAAGTTATTAAATTTAAATTTTTATATGGTCCTTGGGTCCTATGAATTATATTTAGAAAAACTTTCTCTATGCTTTAATAAATAAAATAGTAAAAATACCACATTCTTTATGATAAAAACTTACAGATATGATACTTTGAATTTTATGATTTGTCTGCACTTTCTTGCACTAAAAATGTGTATAAAGAGGGATATATATATATATTTTTTTTTTTTTAATTTCACATTTTAATATGTAAATAGGGACATCATGGAGCAGTTTTAGCAAAATGCTCCAAGTGCACAAATCACAAGGGTGCCAAATTAGAAAAGATGAAATAAAGATTTGTAAAAATATTTGTAAATATGTATTTTTTATTACTTGTCAGATATTATGAATATATCATTGGCATAGTTGTATCATATTTCATGTTTTGATGATGATTTATATGATCTCGTTTTGGACATCAACTGCTTCGATGTAAAACATGTTTTTATACTAGATTAAAAGAAATTGTTTTTGCAAACTAGTTTTAATCAAACCCAGGGATGCTAAAACTGTCTGCATGTCCTGGTAATGATTTAAATAGGGCTCTTAAGTATAGAAAATGAAAAAAAAAATCTTTTTCAGAAAATAATATATATTTTAAATGCCACTGTATAAACAAAATTTAGAAAAAAAAAAAAGCGTTTAACGTCAAATGCTCTGCGGTCTTTAACTACCATGGGGTTGTAACATTTTTGCCATCTTAATCAATCTATTGTAACTTTTTTTTTTCACTAAGATTTTTTTTTGTTTTGTTTTTTCTTGTTGGTTATTTTAAATTGAAAATTTTATGTAAAAAAAAAAAATACTCAAGTCTATCGTTATCTATTGGGTCATCCAGGTAGTTCTGCGGTTTTTTGATGATAAATACCAATAAAGCAGTATAAAAACATATGAAAATGCTATTGAATCAGATATGCACCATTTTGTTCTATGACTTTTTGCCATCGATCCAGCAGCTGGAAAATTCCCTTTTAAAAAAAAAGTCATTAGATTTATTCATAAAGAAGTTATCAAGATGCTGTTTGACAGTCTCCAAAGAAGTGAACTCCTGACCATTCAGGAAATTTTTAAGTGCAAAATAACTGGCTGAAACCACGCTTTGCTTTGAAAAACCACATAACTTTACAGATGACACAATATATTATTTAAGAAACAAGACCCATCATAGTCCCTTTAAGACAGCTGGCCCCTGATAATTTATATCGACTCTATTTCTCCGGTCTTGTTCATACTTAAATAACTTTGCAAACTTTTTTTTGAAAGTTTACCACTGACTACACAAAGTTGAATACTGACTACACAGCACAAAGTTTTCAACATTTGAAATAACCAAAACTTATTTAAGTGGCATGTTAGAACACAGTCGTATCTCTTTGGTCACTATATCAACTAAAGAAAAACCTATATATAGCTTGTGAATTTGTTCTGAAAAAAGTATTTAAAAATGAAAAACAAAAATTTTGAAGGTTTTTTTTTCGTGTAAATTGAATATGCATATATTTTTCAATATAGTTTATAAAATAAGTAGTGAGGACAAGAAAAAGTGCATAAGGTCACATGAGCACAGTCTCAGGATGACAAATATTACAAAAAGACAACCAAAAATTGTATTGTTTATTTATTTATTTAAAAGGCAAATTTTTTAATCCAGAATTATTAAGTGCTTTCTATCATAAATAGAGAAAATTTTAAGTATGAGAGTAGTGATTTTAAGAAAATACTGATTGTAATGAAGGCGATCTGATGTGCAAAATTCTCTAAAATGTTACATTAACTTTTTGGTTTTAAAATACAGTTTTTAGAATAAAATGACGCAAACCACTTGCAAATACGATAATTAGATCGAATGTTACAACCATTTTTATATTATGATGTCTGTGGTTGTCTAAGGAGACTTAAAACTTTAAATCCACGCACCTCAGCATGTATGTTCTCAATATTTGTCATATTTAAAGTGATATGAAATTCCACAAAAGATAGTTATCGAGCTGAATGCGATAAAGATAGAATTTTTTAAAAAAAGTCATGCTTGAAAATTAATTAAAAACTATAAAAAAATCCATAAATTGAGATAGCCCTCCAACAAATTGCATTTGAAAGAATTTTTTTTCCCTATTCAATGATACAAAAATTGAAATTGTGTGATGTTTAGAAGTTAAAAAAATTGAAAGAAAGGGAAATTTATTGGTCAGGTGTTACCACTGTCAATGTGAAATCAGCATTACTCATGGACACGTTTTTGCTTTATAATATAGATTTTTTTAACTCCTGAAAACAAATTAATATTTTTTTTTTTTCCTGTACTCAAAAATGAAAAAAATTATGTAACAAGCATTATTTTTTCGTAAGATATATAATTTTTTTAAAATGTGGTTAAAATTATTTTTTTTTAAAGATTTTACATTTGAAAAGGAATGTATGCATAAGCATACATTTCAAGAAAAAAAAAAGAGGGATATTTATAAAAAAATAAAATAAAATTTATTGTCCCAGATCATCTTAATGGAAAACTGTATGTACCCTTTGAACTATTTATTTTATTTGAGTTTTTCATAATACATTTTGTGCATGTTACTTAACGGTTTATGAAGGGAAAGGATTTAATCAAGAAAAAATGCAACTTTTATGGTAAAATTTAAAATATAGTAATCTCTCACTTATGCGTCTCTCTCAGTTATATGTCGATTTTTGGTAGTCCCAGATGATATAGCAATGCAATGTTATTATTTTTAGGTTATGCATCGCAACGTGATGTGTCTTTCACTTATGTATCGCAAAATTTTCAAGTTTACCTTGCCATTTCTTCCCATTCTATACATGTATTTTCCAAGAAATTTCACACCAGCTTTTAAAGGAGAAATCAATTGCTTGTCTTTTTGCATTTATTTTGTGAACAGACTTTTATAAGCTGCATTCCTGGGTCACGCTCTTTCACACCTGCTATTTCTAGAAGGACTATTTTCAAAAAGCAGGCTTTCATTCAGAAGGAATTTGAAAATGATGCATCTTCTGCTAACGATCAACCAGTATAAGGTGAAGAATGGAAGGCCGTTTCATGGGGAATGATAGATTTTAATGATTTTATAGATTTTGGTGAAAATATGATAACAGCAGAAATGAGAGACATACAAGAAATAGTCACAGAAATTCAAGATGATGCCAATAAAGATTAATCAGATAACAAAGAACACACAGAAACACCATAAACAGACTTTTGCAAAGGCAATAGATGCTCTGGAAACCCTCCGTCACTACATCCAACGAACTGATACATCTGGTTCAACATATTCATGTTTCAATGAATTCGAAAAAGCTATTTTTAGGGATAGACATCAAGCTTATAAACAAACTTCAATTTTAGGCTATTTAAAAAGTGGGGTATGTAATTAAAATTTTGAGATGTATGTGTCTTAGATTTGAATTAGAAGAAACCTTTAACAATCTAAATAAATAGTATTTGTTGTTATTCTGTATATTATTTTAAAATTTAAAGATGAATTTCGTCTTAATACGTATTTCAAATTTAATTTTACTTGGATTTCATTTATGCATTGTTTTTGGTTAGTCCCTTGCAATGACGTATAAGTGAGAGATTACTGTATTTAATTTTTTAAAACATAATTGAGAAAATTTTAAAACCACACTTCTTCTACAATATTTAAAATTTTTAAAACAATTATTTTTCATGCCTTTCTTACAATTGCTCTATAACTGTAAGGAACAGATTTCTAAAAAGTTAATTATTAGTTTATGAAAAAAAAAAATAATAATTAAAAAAATAATAATAATAAAATATGACATATGTAAAAACACATTAAAAATGATAGTTTAATTTTTAAACTAATTATTAACTAAATTACTGAAAATATCATCTTTAAGTTGATGAAATGCATCATAAGGATATTCCATTTAAAAGATAAAGTCAATTAAAAATATATGTTGAAGTTTTAGCATTTTGATCATACTGATATATTGGGAAAAAAAAAAAAAAAACAGAAACTGAGAAAAATTAATTTAAAAACTGCAACTCAAATCATTTAAAAAGAATTGGATGCAGTAAAAATCCTTTTTTCCATATTTTTAATTTGTGGATAAATATGAAACATTATGAGAATATGATATGAATGTCTAAATAGCAAGAGTTGGTTTTAAGCAAAAGTTGTAAAATTGACATTTTTATCATTTTTTTTTTTTTGCAAAATACAGGGTACCAAGTCTCCTTAACGGATTATTATCACATGGTCAGATGGAAAAGAAGTGTTTAGCTTTTCAAATGTTGGAAAAAATGTTATTGACTCAATTCTTTTAAAAGTGAAATATTCAAAGTATATTAATCATAATTTCAGACTCTGCCCTTCCCCTCACACACTGAAAATCAATAGATTTTCAAGCATATTAAAAAACTACAATACTGAAGAAAGATTTATACAGTTTCTAATATATTGGCAAAGAACTAATCAATTCTTATTTTACTTATTTATTTTGCTGCATATGAACAAGGCATTCAGAACTGGTAAGGACAATCAAACATTAATATTGCTATGATGTTTGGCAGCTATTCAGGCTTGTAAAGTAGATTTTAAAGAAGCCAATCTGTTAATTTTTGTCTCTTATAGTGTGAAATTAAAATAATCCATACATTAAAATGACTTTTTTTTTCTTTTTTTTTTTAAGTCATAGTTATAATGCACATGTAACAAAGCATATAAAACTATATTGACATGACATATAGGCACTTCTTTCTTTTTATCAAAGTTTTACATCATGCACTGTCAAACAAAAATAAGAATTTCTTTAAACAGGTGTGTTTCTGTATTAGCATTTTATATTGTCTTCGAAAAAAGGTTTTAAATCGAAATAAGAACATGTATGATTTTTAAACTGGAAAAATTTTGTCAGAACTTTTCAAAAGACAAGGGAGTGCACTAGTTTTACTGGCTTCAGGGCGCTGAATATATACATATACCACTGTATGTATAGAATCCTTTGCCAAAAAAAAAAAAAAAAAAGACATATTTAAAAGATATATTTTATTTGCATATTTTTAGTAACTGAAAATAACGTTTCTATCATCAGCTGTTTAAGAGATAATAACCATAACGAATATTTTGAATAACCTGTTATATCTTAACTCACAAAAACATATAATTGTCAAAATCATTATTACCTTTATATTTGTAGAAATAGCAGTTCTCTGCAGAACTCTACACAAAGAAATGAAAAGAAAATATAAATAAAATGAAATAACTGAAATTTAAAATTGCTAAAGATTCATAGTCCAATTAGATTTAAAAAAAAATTACCATTGTAAGAATAAAACTAATATAGATTAATTATATAAATTGTTATATTAGCGTCATTCTTTATGTACTTACTTGCCCATCTGCTCAGCAATACTCATAAAACGATGGGAAAATATAGATAGCTGAATCATATCCAATTCTGTTCCAATCTTTTGACTTTGACATTTCAAGACCTAAGAAAAAATTGATGATGAAGTTAACAAATAATATTTTCAACAAATCTCAACATCTTAAAAAATATATATATAAATGATTATAATCAAACAAAGTATATCCATATATATTGAACTTACCTTTATCACAATGCTACCATCTTCTATTATTGAAGCCATACAATCAGGTTCCACAAGGATTGTACTGCGAGATTATTGAAAATTAGATGTTTGTCAAAAAGATTCACAGTTTATGATAAATCCATTAGTAGATAATTAGAGCAAAAAATAATTGGTTGGTGAATAGTTAATTATTGCTTTCATAAAGCTTCATTTATATTTTGTATACTGCTAATTATTCAGTAAATTATTGTACCCACACTTTAGCCATAAACTTGGGGAAAAATACTTAAGTTGTGCTAGACATGATATGTTATTATTAGACTAGCTAAATCCTACACAATGTTTCAATGTGGACAAAACTGCAGTACTTTTGACTTGAAATGTAACTTTAGACTTTTTTCAGTTATGCTAATTTCAGATAGAATAAAATCATTGATTTTTCTATTTATTTGGCTATTTTATGCAGAAGTATATAATTACTGTGTATTTAATCACAATAAACAAACTACAGCATGTAAAAGTGCAATTGCTTCACTTACTTTTATTATTATTTCTAGATTTGTACACATGTATCATTGAATATAACATGTAACATCTACATGTTATATGAAAAAATGGATGTTACATGAAAAAATGGATCAATTATACAAGAGTAAATATGGTAGAAGTTTTTGTTATTGCATTACTTTAGAAATTAATTCTAAATAAAAATAGCTCACTTTAAGACAAAAGATAATCTTTCTTTAATCTGATTCAATTTTACCTTTAACAAGAAATCATGTAAACACATATTTAACTTTTTCCTCCAAAAATTACAGCAGACTTTATTTTTAAATTAAATCTTCATTTAACTTTCAATGAGTCAAGACAGATATAAGTAAATATTTTAACATGCAACTGTTGAATTTTGCTTTCTGAATAACCCAACTCAATTAGGCAATACTTTATTTAATGATCATAATATTTTACAAAATTTTACACAATTAAAAAGTAACTAACGAAAAAGTAAACATTAAATAAAAAAAAAAAAACATTACCAAAACATTGGTTTAGAAAAAGTAGAGTTACAAGACAAAGATATAAAAAGAAAACTTGTGCAATAACTTAAAAAAAAAATCTAAGCTGAAGCAAATGGAATAATCGAATAAATTAATCGAATACTAAAATTCATCTTTAAAAACTCAAAAATTAAAATTACACTTAATCTGTTTTATTACTTCAAAGATGATAAAATTATAAAAAGGATGTTAAATTACATAAATATCATTCAATGTCAATTACTCCCAACACTTTCAGCTATACACATACTCATCATCAGGGATAAAATACAAATTGTTATTACCAACAGGTTACTTTCAAAATCTCTGCTTCTTGATCCAGGAACAATTTAAGGAATAATAAAGGGAATAATTTAAGAGACTTGACAAGTCTGCATGGCTATTCTATAAAGTAGTCGATGAATGAGTAAATTTAGCTTAGAAAAATCCATACTTTTTGGACTAATTAAGATGACAAAAACTTCATTTAGATGAGGTAGGGTCATGTTTTTTCTTTTTTGTTTGTTTGAAGAAATTTTATATCTTAAATTTGTTTTGATATCCAAACTGGCTAATTACTTCATGAAACATTCACTAAGTTATCTTCATTCATAAATGAATAAAATTTGCAGGTATATTCAATCTAAAAATTTGCATGCGAATGCACAAAATTTTTAGGTTTTACTCAAATATCAAGAAATTAAACTGAGCTTACCATTTTCTTATAAGGGCAAAGTTGACATTTTTTAGATTTGTCAGCCATGGAAAGGTCATCATGAAGAAACAATTGGTTATAATTAAAGATGTACCACACTTATTAGAGAAATTAAAGAAAAATAAAACAAACATGTGATTCTTTGGCATTTAAAGAGTGCCAAATTGATGCATTAGTGTATAAAAATAACTTTATGAATATTAGAATCATTCACATTGTTGAGAGGGGGGAAAAAAAACAAAACAAAAAAAACATACTTAATGTGTAAAAAGCTTTTATAAAATTTTTTTTCATTCAGAAGAAGAGGGAGATGGGGGAATCTTGTCCTTTCAGACTACACCTTGGACCCACTCTAGGATAAAATGGATAATATCAATAATTTAACAAAGAAGAGGCGATTTCATTTCATTACAATTAAATGGAATTAGTTGAGATTTCTGTTTTCTTTTTCTTAATTATCTAATGCAGTTTTCATGCAACTCTGTTAAAAGAAAGGTTAAAACATGACACAGATTTTTTTAAAATGTATTATTGTATAAGAAAACCTAAAAGTGTTATTGTATCATTTGAGAAAAAACAAGCAAAAACATAATGAAATCATATGCCACGTTTTCCTAGGTGCAAAGCAAAATTGAATGTTACCAGTATAACAAATATACATTATTACAGAAATAGGAATTCACATACTTGTTTGAATCAATTATGATAGCTGGTCCAGAAATTTCATGACCATAACACAAATCTTCCATGATATATATTCTTGTATCAAGATAACCACCTTGAAAGTAGCATTTTTCCATCTAAAGAAAATAAAAATATAACCTAATAAAGTTGCAAGACATGAAATTAAAAGTAACAAAACAAGAATAATAAAGGTAAAAAAATATTTGTAACTGATAGTCTATTATGTAAAATTTCCAATGCTTTAAAAATTTTTATATTCAAAAGTTCAGTAAAATAATAAATGAAATTATGATTACTGTTTGTGAGAAATACACATTTTTTTCCATATTTGACGAAATGCCAGCATTTATGCAATGCAACAGCTATAAAGTTTTAGTACTAAACTTTTAAGAAAATAATTCATTCAAAAAGTAGACATGATTTTCATTGTAATGTATAAGGATGAAAATAACAAACAGATAAAAATAGGTAAAATGACAAAGAAATACACAATAAAATTGTAAACAATAAAGATTTGAAAATGCAAAATATAGAAAAATATGAAAAAACAGACAATACAAATTGTGTGAAAGATTTTCATCCCTGAAGGTACTTTTATAAAATACAGGATGTAATAAAATTAATATTTAGATTTTAAAAGTCTAATTTTTGAAACAAGAAACATTGAAAACTGTGATAAAGACATTTCATCTTTCTTTATATACAAGGTTCAATTCAACAATTTTTTCCCAGGAAGGATTTCTCTGTAGCTCTGAGAAGGAAGGGGAGGGGGGAGCACTTCTAGACCATACTTAAGTACACATTCCAAGCCATCCAGAAGGAGGGAGAGACATTTGAAATGCTCAGTGGGAATGTCATCCTAGAATCACCCCATGGATTCATCACTGCTTATAACTGTTGTGAATGTCCCCTCCTTCCTTGAATGGATGGCTTACATATAGAGGATAATTTGAATTCACTCATATTTGAAATAACATATCTGGTATTAAGCAGCAATTACTTTTTCAGTTTTTCCCACAGTTGTAGGAAGATAAACAGGGGAAAATTACAAACAGGCAACCTTATTTGCTGGTGGTGAAGTGTAAAATCTATAGGTCTCTTATGACATATGCATGATTGCATGATGTATGCATGATTGGCAGTAAAATGAAATCCACGTGGAGGCAAGATTTTTTGTGGAAGTTTTTAATAAATAAAAATATTCTTACTCTCAATTATACTTTCCCCTTTATTATGTTAAATTAATTTAAGTCATCTAGTAAAAATAAGTTTTACTTTCCTCAAAATCAAAGATATAGGGAATTTAGTTAAACAAAATATAAAGAGACATGCCTCCTCTCTGAATTTGGAAAATGTAACTAAAATTTCCTTTATTATAACCTTCTATATTCATTTACTTACAAAATATAGACTTTTGATATTGGATAAACATTGAAACATTTGAGAATATAAAATGAAAATTACTATATAACACAATTAAATTAATAACTAATAATCAAAATATTTAACATATAATTATAACTAGCTGTTACCCGTGACTTCGTTCAAGTATCATTAAAAGAAGAATAAATGCATTAATTAAGCAAAATATTTCATTCCCGATAATTAGAAACGTAAATGATTAACTAACTCTTTATCACATTCCATAGGAGACAACACAGTATTTCTATGTTATAGAGGCCTTGACATAACTAAGTTTCAAAAAAGTGAAATTTTGTGACAAATAATCACGAAAAGGAAACTGCAACCAATGAAAAAAGGCGGGCCAAATAAAATCGTGGAAATCGGCGAATTATATAAAAACATATGTCAAGTTTACCTAGTAAACCATTTTACTTTTAATGCCTTTGTGAAACGTTTTAATAGCAATCCTTCAAAAGATAATGGAAATAGTATATTCCTTTTCATTAAATTCAATTCTTGTGAATAGGGAGCAATTATTGTAGACCTAAATGCAAAGAGCTTAAATTTGCCTCCTTGATTTAATCTATAACTTAATCTAACTTAATATATTAATTAAATTTATAACTTAATAATATCTCGGAAAAAATCTTTATTTCTAAATAAAAATATGTTGACAGACGATTTTTGTTCTCCAGAATAAATTGATTCATGAAGTTTGAATGTGTGAAAATACGTTTTTATTCTTCAAAAATTTTACTGTAATCAAGATTTTTTTTCTTTCACCATCTATTCAAATTGAAAATAATTTTTTTTTCAGTTTTAATGACAAAAAATATATTAATCTGTTTTATTTCTTCTTTTTTATCCACAAAAATGGAATAATTTAGTTGTCATTTTCAGAGAAACTTCGTTAAAATTTACAAAAAATAAATAAATAAATAAATAAAATAAAATAAAATAATAATAATAATATCTCGGAATTTAAATCCTTTTATAGGTAGCTTTCAATAAAAAAAAGTATAAAGCTACCTATTGCAGCCGTTCAGAGGAAAGCAATTCCGGAAAATTTTGGTATATTTAAACCGATCATGACCCCCAGACCTCAAAAACCACCCCCGTTCAAATGTTGATTTATATATATATATATATATATATATATATATATATATATATATATATATATACATACATATACATATATATATATATATATATATATATATATCTGATCTATGTCATACGATAACACTCGTATTTATAAATTAATTTTGCTGAAACTAAATGTGTGTATTAAGCTCACCAATGCCTCGACCGAGTTCGTTGGCCAGCTTGGTCCGCCATCTTGTTTCAAGATGGCGGCCACTAAAAATTTTAAAACTAAAATAAATATAAAAAAAAGTTAAAAATTCAAATTTATTTGTTGCTTAAGTGTTAGGCCTTGATACAAGGATTCCAGAGCATTTTTTGTTTTACCTCTATCTTAAAAAATGGCTGAGATAGAGCAGTTTGAATTTCTAGGGTGGCTGACATTTTGAAACAAGACAGCATATTACTAAAAACCAACGATTAATTTATGAGTTTCAGTGAACACGATTTCTCGCAAATTATTTTCTTTCATTGTTGTAATCATTTTCCCAATCATACGCATAAAACTATATATTCATATATCTGTTAACGCCAAATTCTCGCCAAACTTGGCTACAATTGGAGAAATACAATCAAAATAAGTCTTCATAAATGAAGCCAACTTGGCTATAGCTCAATAATTTGGCGAATTTCTCTTTCAAATTCAGTATTAACGAATCTGCTGTAATTGGGTTCTTTGACTTTTAGCTTGCTGTTTCGAGTAACAGCTAAAATTTTAAAATGAAGATATAGGAAAGCTACCTTTTCCTCCCGGTACAGGCCGGAAGGCCTATTTAATTCTGAGAGTTTATGACATCCTCCGAAGAATGATAACCAGTGTTATGTAAATCGCGTTGTGTTCGACAATCTGAAAAGAGTAGTTGCGAAATACAAACAGGCGGTCAGATTTTAATATAATAGATACATATTTATTTATTTTTTCCTAATAATCATGGTGTGGTTTTAAGCAAAAAACTCTCATCTGTATGCAACTGATATTCATGCTTAATAATCGGTATAGATAAAAAAAAAATTTAATTTTTCGTTTTAAATATGGCGTGAAACTCATCTACTTTCTAGGCTTTGATACTAACTGATCCTTGTATTATTAATGTAAGGAATTGATTCACGCTCCTTGTAAAACACATTTGAAAATTCTTGTTTTATTTCAAACATGACGTCACATTTTCCTCAGAGAAATCTCCTTTTAATGCCATAATTCTTGTTAATTTTCTTTTTCTGGCAATCAGGACGTAAATTTTAGCGGAAAACTCACATTTGTATGTAACTGGTACTCAAGCTAATTATTAATCAGTATCGATAAAAAATATTTCAGTTTTCCATCTTAAATATTACGTCCATTATCTATCTACTTTCAGTATACATTGATATTCATGCTCCTTGTATTATTACGACTATTTGAAAATACATGTTTTATTTATGACGTCATATTTGTCCAAACCGAGGAGGATCCTTTTCATAGTTCCATGGTCCAAGCGAAATCTATTTTTAAGAATATAATTATTGTTCCTTTTTCCTTCTAATTATAACGCAGTTTTTTGACAGAAAAATACCTTTTTAATGTAACCGGTATTCATACTTCATGTATAATAACAAATACTCCATATTTTTGCTTCCAATATCACGGAAATTCATCTTCTTTTGAATTCTTTTTCATTTTCATTTTTCCCATGAAAATCGTTCAATTGAAAATTAATTGTTGAGGAAAAATTATTTTTCTGTGTTTTTATTTATTGGCAACGATCAAAGCCCTAGCAACAATAAAGTAAAATGGTTAAATTTTATGGGAAAATGTCCATTTATTCTCTATGAAAATAACGAAATTTTGAATTATTAAGAAAAATATTTGAATAAAATGAACAAAAACCGGCCTATGTTCATTGGAGGGTTATAATCAACGTATATGCAAAGATACGGGATCATTAAATGCTTCATTTTAATGCTGGCTTCAGCCTAACATTTGCACACAATCAGATTTATAATATTACTAGCTGTTACCCGTGACTTCGTTCACGTACCATTAAAAGAAGCATAAATGCATTAATTAAGCAAAATATTTCATTCTCGATAATTAGAATCGTAAATAATTAACTAACTCTTTATCACATTCCATAGGAGACAATACCGTATTTCTATGTTATAGAGGCCTTGACATAACTAAGTTTTTAAAAAGTGAAATTTTGTGACAAATAATCACGAAAAGGAAACTGCAACCAATGAAAAAAGGCAGGCCAAATAAAATCGTGGAAATCGGAGAATTGTGTAAAAACATATGTCAGGAGTACCAGGTAAACTATTTTACTTTTAACGCCTTTGTGAAACGTTTTAATAGCATCCTTCAACGATAATGGGAATAGTATATTCTTTTTCATTAAATTCAATTCTTGTAAATAGGGAGCAATAATTGTAGACCTAAATGCAAGGAGCTTAAATTTGTCTCCTTGATTTAATCTGTACCTGAAAAAAAAAAAAATATTTATTTCTAAATGAAAATATGTTGACAGACGATTTTTGTTCTCCAGAATAAATTGATTCATGAAGTTTGAAAATGTGAAAATACGTTTTTATTTTTCAAAAATTTTACTGTAATCAAGATTTTTTTTTTCTTTCACCATCTATTCAAATTGAAAATATTTTTTTTTTAGGGTTTCGTTCATCTCACGAAACCCTATTGCTCCCGCTTCGTTGTCTGTCTGTCACAGAGCCATTCTCGAAAACTATGTAACTTACAGAGTTGAAACTTTGTGTATAAATCAGAATATCAGCTGTGAAGAGCTGAAAATATTAAAATTTGAAAAATTCGTATCCTCTTTAATAAAAAGGTATGTGTTGCTGACGACTGGGATCGTTGCCACAGATTAATCTCAGAAAATGAAACATTTGAAGTTCCTGAAAAAATTAATTGCTCGAAAAGTATTTGTCAGAAAATTGTTAGACAAACTGCGTTAGATAGGTAAAAAAAAGTATTTTTCTTGATAAAAATTTCAAATCCACTGATTATGCCATTTTTCAAATATTGAATTTCAAAAGTGACCAAATTTCACAAAGGAGTACCATAGCGAAAGCTTCACGTGTAAAAAAATAATAATAACAGCAATGTGTCAGCACGAGTCACAAATTATAGTAACCGTATTATTCTGTTAAAATATAAAAGTGAATTATGATGTCACGAGTACATGATTTTTATTTAATTCTCGACAAATACTAGATGCGCCATTTCTATTTAGTTGTGAATAATATAGGTTTATTCCCGTTATTAAAAAATGTAGCTATAAAACATATAAATCAATGGAAAACAGTAGGTAATAAATTGTAAACGTAATAATAAACCGTATTAAAAAAACATAACTTAGTGAAATAAGTATTCGTTTTTATGTTATTATAGGATATCTAGGCAGATTATTTTAAAATACAAGGTTAAATTCACAGATATATTTCGTTTGATTCAAGGTTCTTTTGGAGAAACCAACCAGCGCAGCGGGCGTAGTCTGCTAGTTATTTTAATAAATAGAGATAAAAAAACAAAATTCTAACAGCCTTTTCCTTTTAAATTTAAACATTTTTCATTATAGCAGATGCCAAAAATTAAAAATCCACAATGAAAATCTTTCCACAATAATTAATTTTCTATCAGACGATTTCCACGTGAAAAAGGAAAATGAAAAAAAAAAGTTTCACCAATTGAAAAAAAGATAAATATGAAATAAAATTGATTGACGTCGTAGTCGTAATAAAACGGAAAATATCTAAGATTTCTCAATAATACAAGGAGTATGAGTATGAATAAGTAAACAAAGCAGATTAAAGTCACGTCATTAGAGAATTTAAAAGAAAATCTGACGTCATATGGGAAGTTTAACTAATTTTTCAGATGTTTGAGAATAATACAAAGCGAGTATCAATATAAATAATAGAGAGTGGTAAATATATGAGTTTGAGAAACATATTGAATCGTGATAAAAATCAGATTATGGAAATATTCGCATATTTTAACATTTTGAAGGTATACATCAATTTGTTTAATTTTGAAATTATTTTTTTAAATATTGCATTTAGTCCGTATGACGGATATTATTATGACAGAATATAATAGCGGGCTTGGCCCGCTATCTGGCTGGTTTAGATATTCGAAACAAAAAACGAAAAAATAGACCGGTAAATTTTTACTTTATAAAAAACATGACTTCTTTTTTTTTGTTGCTAAATGAAATTTGTTTGAATTTATT
The DNA here is from genome assembly GCA_963931845.1 of Maratus michaelseni. Lineage (NCBI taxonomy): Eukaryota > Metazoa > Arthropoda > Arachnida > Araneae > Salticidae > Maratus > Maratus michaelseni. The sequence goes on along the minus strand of OZ007592.1, from coordinate 317,736,442 downwards.
AAAGAAAGGATAAAGTGTTTTGAAAGGAATATTAAACGAAACCCTTTGAGCGATCTTTGATCACACTTACCCACTTGTTTCAGTTTTAATGAGAAAAAATATATTAATCCGTTTTATTTCTTCTTTTTTATCCACAAAAATGGAATAATTTAGTTGCCATTTTTAGAGAAAATTTACCAAAAAAAAAAAAAAAAAATCTAGGAATTTAAATCATTTTTTTAAATTCTGAGAGTTAATGACATCCTCGGGTCAATGATAACCGGTGTTAAGTAAATCGCGTTGCGTTCGACAACCTGAAAGGAGTAGTTGCAAAAAGCAAACAGGCGGTCAGATTTTAATATAACAGATTCGTATTTATTTTTCTTTTCCTAATAATCACGTTTTGGTTTTTGGCAAAAAACTCTCATCTGTATGTAACTGATATTTATGCTTAATAATCGGTTAGGATAAAAAAAAATATTTAAATTTGGCATGAAACTAATCTACTTTCTAAACTTGCCGATCCTTGTATTATTAATGTAAGGAATTGATTCACGCTCCTTGTAAAACACATTTAAAAATTCCTGTTTTATTTCAAATATGACGTCACTTTTTCCTCAGAGAAATCTCTTTTTAATGGCATAATTCTTGTTAATTTTCCTTTTCTGGCAATCAGGGCGTAAATTTTAGCGGAAAACTCACATTTGTATGTCACTGGTATTCAAGCTAATTATTAATCAGTAACGATAAAAAAAAAGATAAGTTTTTCATCTTAAATAATACGTCCATTATCTATCTACTTTCATTATACATTGATATTTCTGCTCCTTGTATTATTACGAACATTTGAAAATTACTACATGTTTTATTTATGACGTCATATTTGTCCAAACCGAGGAGGATCCTTTTCATAGTTCCATGGTCCAAGGGAAATCTATTTTTAATAATATAATTATTGTTCATTTTTTCTTCTAATTATAATGCAATTTTTGAGAGAAAATGATCTTTTTAATGTAACCGATATTCATACTTCATGTATAATAACAAATACTCTGTATTTTTGTTTCAAATATCACGGAAAATCATCTTCTTTTGAATTCTTTTTCATTTTCATTTTTCACGTGAAAATCGTTCAATTGAAAATTAATTGTTGAGGAAAAATTATTTTTTCGTGTTTTTATTTATTGGCAACGATCAAAGCCCTAGCAACGATAAAGTAAAATGGTTAACTTTTATGGAAAAATGTCCTTTTATTCTGTATGAAAATAATGAATTTTTTAATTATTAAAGAAAATATTTGAATAAAATAAATAAAACTTAGCGTATGTTCATTTGAGGGTTATAATCAACCTGTATGCAAAGATACAGGATCATTAAAAGCTCCATTTTGACGCTGGCTTCAGCCTAACATTTGCACACAATCAGATTTATAATATTACTAGCTGTTATCCGTGACTTCGTTCACGTATCATTAAAAGAAGAATAAATGCATTAATTAGGCAAAATATTTCATTCCTGATAATTAGAAACGCAAATAATTAACAAACTCTTTATCACATTTAATAGGAGACAATACAGTATTTCTATGTTATAGAGACCTTCACATAACTGTTTTAAAAAAGTGAAATTTTGTGACAAATAATCACGAACAGGAAACTGCAACCAATGAAAAATGGCGGGCCAAATAAAATCGTGGAAATCGGCGAATTGTGTAAAAACATATGTCAAGTTTACCTGGTAAACCATTTTACTTTTAATGCCTTGTTTAATGTTTTAATAGCCATCCTTCAAAGATAATGGAAATAGTATATTCTTTTTCATTAAATTAAATTCTTGTGAATAGGGACCAATTATTCTACACCTAAATGCAAGAAGCTTAAATTTGCCTCCTTGATTTAATCTATAACTGAAAAAAAAATCTTTATTTCTAAATGAAAATATGTTGACAGACAATTTTTGTTCTTTAGAATAAACTGATTCATGAAGTTTGAATGTGTGAAAATACGTTTTTATTTTTCAAAAATTTTACTGTAATCAAGATTTTTTTTCTTTCACCATCTATTCAAATTAAAAAAAATTATTTTTTTCAGTCTTAATGAGAAAAAAATATATTAATCCGTTTTATTTCTTCTTTTTTATTGACAAAGGGCGCGTCCATAGACCGAACCCCGAGTTACATAGGGTAACACATGGGTAACCTGAAGCGTTCAGAGAGCAATATCACGTGACTTTTTACGAATTACCCGTAGCGTTCAGAGCTGGAAATTACTCAGACTTCGGGTGAATCACATTACCTGGAGAATTTTGTTGGGTAAAGTGATCACGTGGTTGTAAATCTGATTTGTTTGTTTGCTTTATAGCTAACTGCAACTGTTAACTGTTGTTCTTTATGACTCCTACTGTACACTTGAGTCCTGAACATTTGATTGGTCTACCTTTAACAGGACTATGATACAATTGGACAACATCGGCTAGGATGGTTCCTGAAATGTTTGTACAATCAAAATGTAATGATAGATTGGTTGACGGAAGTGTTTGATTGTAAATATACCCATAACTCTACCCAAAAGCGTTCACAGCCGTTTTAACCGAACTTTACCCTGAGAAAATCAGATGACGTCATTCCCCAACTATATGAGTAGCCCGCGTTTCGGTCTCTGAACGCGCTCAAAATTGGAATAATTTAGTTGCCATTTTTAGAGAAACTTCGTTAAAATTTACAAAAAAAAAAAAAATAATATCTCGGAATTTAAATAATTTTTTTTTAATTCTGAGAGTTTATGACATCCTCGGATCAATGATAATCAGTGTTAAGTAAATCGCATTGCGTTCGACAATCTGAAAGGAATAGTTGCGAAATACAAACAGGCGGTCAGATTTTAATATAATAGATTCGTATTTATTTTTAATTTTCTAATAATCATGGTGTGGTTTTGGGCAAAAAACTCTCATCTCTATGTAACTGATATTCATGCTTAATAATCGGTATAGATAAAATAATAATAATAATAATAATTTTGCGTTTTAATTAAGGCGTGAAACTCATCTACTTTCTAAACTTACCGATCCTTGTATTATTAATGTAAGGAATTGATTTCCGCTCCTTGTAAACACATTTGAAAATTCCCGTTTTATTTCAAATATGACGTCACTTTTTCCTCAGAGAAATCTCTTTTTAATGGCATAATTCTTGTTAAATTTTTTTTCTGGTAATCAGGACGTAAATTTTAGCAGAAAACTCACATTTGTATTCAAGCTAATTATTAATCAGTATCGATAAAAAATATTTTAGTTTTTCATCTTAAATATTACGTCCATTATCTAACTACTATCATTATACATTGATATTTATGCTCCTTGTATTATTACGAATATTTGAAAATACCTGTTTTATTTATGACGTCATATTTTTCTAAGCCAAGGAGGATCCTTTTCATAGTTCCATGGTTTCAAATATCACGGAAATTCATCTTCTTTTGAATTATTTTTTATTTTCAGTTTTCACGTGAAAATCGTTCAATTGAATATTAATTGTTCAGGAAAACATATTTTACCGTGTTTTTATTTATTGGCAACGATCATAGCCCTAGCAACGATAAATTTAAATGGTTAAATTGTATGGAAAAATGTCCATTTATTCTCTATGAAAATAATGAATTTTTTAATTATTAAAGAAAATATTTGAATAAAATAAACAGAAACCAACCTATGTTCATATGAGGGTTATAATCAACATATATGCAAAGAAACAGGATCATTAAATGCTTCAATTTGACGCTGGCTTCAGCCTAACATCTGCACACAATCAGATTTATAATATTATTAGGATTAGGATAGGATGTAAGGAATTGATTCACGCTCCTTGTAAAACACATTTGAAAATTCCCGTTTTATTTCAAACATGACGTCACATTTTCCTCAGAGAAATCTCTTTTTAATGCCATAATTCTTATTAATTTTCTTTTTCTGGCAATCAGGACGTAAATTTTAGTGGAAAACTCACATTTGTATGTAACTGGTACTCAAGCTAATTATTAATCAGTATCGATAAAAAATATTTCAGTTTTCCATCTTAAATATTACGTCCATTATCTATCTACTTTCAGTATACATTGATATTCATGCTCCTTGTATTAGTACGACTATTTGAAAATACATGTTTTATTTATGACGTCATATTTGTCCAAGCCGAGGAGGATCCTTTTCATAGTTCCATGGTCCAAGCGAAATCTATTTTTAAGAATATAATTATTGTTCATTTTTCCTTCTAATTATAACGCAATTTTTTGACAGAAAAATACCTTTTTAATGTAACCGATATTCATACTTCATGTATAATAACAAATACTCCATTATTTTTGTTTCAAATATCACGGAAATTCATCTTCTTTTGAATTCTTTTTCATTTTCATTTTTCACGTGAAAATTGTTCAATTGAAAATTAATTGTTGAGGAAAAATTATTTTTCTGTGTTTTTATTTATTGGCAACAATCAAAGCCCTAGCAACGATAAAGTAAAATGGTTAAATTTTATGGGAAAATGTCCATTTATTCTCTATGAAAATAACGAAATTTTGAATTATTAAGAAAAATATTTGAATAAAATGAACAAAAACCGGCCTATGTTCATTGGAGGGTTATAATCAACGTATATGCAAAGATACGGGATCATTAAATGCTCCATTTTGACGCTGGCTTCAGCCTAACATTTGCACACAATCAGATTTACAATATTATTAGGATAGGATTAGGATTACAGATAAAAAATTAAACTTATTAGCAAGGTGTACATTTTTAACCTGCAAACAACTCTGAATTCTTAAGATTATTATTTAAATATACAATAAACGTAAAATAGTAATAATTCACTGAGTTTACAAAATAAAATAAAATGACAGTCCATATAACTGAATCATATACAAATGATATTTTCAAAATAATAATTGTTTTGGAAAAATAAAATATTTCTGCAAACGATAGAAAAGGATTACTTTAGAGAAATTTCACAAAATTAATTTTCAAGATAACTGATGATAAAATTCATGCCAATAACTCTTAATTTTGCTTTCCTTTAGGAATAAAAGAATTTTCAAATGCTCCGTTCAATCCATTTTATTCTATCATATTTTGTTTATAATTAAATAAGGAATATTCATGTAGGTAACTTGATTACCGTTATGGAAAATAAATAGGTTTCTACATAAACTAAGTACAATTTGATTGAAAGACACATTATGAATTGAGCTTTTGGATCACAGAAAACAGGAAATTCTGAAAAAATGAATTCTCTAATATTTTTTAAACATCTTAAATCCTCTCATCAAGTATAACCTCAAAGCATAAAAATTTCTTAAAATAAAATTTCTACGATAGTTAAGACATTTAAAATAAAACTTACAGTTTTATGTTTAGGAGGTGAATTTGAAACTTTTGTGTCATAAGGAAAGTCAAAACAATGTTTTGCTAGGCCACGCACTCTGATATCATCTACTAAGATGGGACGATCAGGTATAGTAAAACCAAATTCTCTTTTATACCTAGGAAAAAAAAAAAAAGAGTTATAATTACAAATATATATTAAAAATGACAGATATTTCTGATTTCAGTATAACTAGAGATGGGAAAAATGTTTGTTTTCTGTAACAGGATTCTATAGTTTAGCAGTATCTTGGTAATAGGTTACAATAATCTATTAATTTTGTAACTTATTTCTACCAATAAGTCCATAAGGTGTATTTGGCACTGTGCCATAATGTTTTCAGATTGTGCTGTTTCACTTTCAGAGCATGCTGAGTTGTTTTTTTCCCCCTGGAAGACATTATTTTTTTATCACTCACTATACTCATAAATGTGAATACACGTGTGTTTTAATGAATGACCCGTTAACTGATAACTTGCATTAACATTACATATTGAAAGAGAAATATTACATTTAAAAACAAATGAATGTTCAACGATGAAATCTTTTGCTTCAATGAGACTCAATATCTCAAAAATTTTGAAATGTGATGAAAAAGTTCTTTTTTGAGAATTTTTAGATTAAAACAATCCTAAAATACTGCTAAATTTGAGTGTCCTATCTTTACTAGAAAGCAAACTATAGCTATTGTTACAAACATATGCCATCTCTTTTTTTATAGTGAATGAAATATTTAAATATATTTGTCTCAGTTTTTATTTAATTCAATTCTTATTATTTAAAAATGGCTAGGGTTTTCTGATATGTTTACAGCATTGTTTGATCTTAAAAATTAAACAATGTATCAGACAATTAAAAATATAGGAAATTCCATGTATTAAACGTCAAATTCACCTTCTTAAATTGAAATAACACAAAACAAATACATTGATATAATTTAATTGATACTGTAATAGGTGCAAATACGAAAACACAGTTTTAAAACATTAAAACTATTTATAATGTTAAAATCAGATGTCAAAATTCTTTAGCACTTTCAGCTAAACATTAGCCATCATCAGAGGATAAAACAAGTCAAAAATCACAGTTCGGAAGAAGTACACTGGACAGGTAGCAAATGGGTGAAACCAACAAACTATGAAATGAAAGGAGTGAAGGAAAATGAGGTGATGCCATTGAAAGCTGGTGAGGGGGTGGGTCAGTCAAAACCAAAAACGCCGGTGATATCAAGTAAATTATACCAAAAATGCAGGATCAGATAAGATAAAATATCATTACATATATTATGGCCTCTTTTCAAAATTTCCAGGGACTCTCTGATTACGCAATTTAACAATTGCATATTGTATAATAGCATTACATTACATAATAGTATATTATATAATATACTATAATATTGTACTATATAATGTACTATAATAATTATGATTGCATATAATATAATATGATAGTAGTAAATATAAATAGTAGTCAATTATAATAATTCTATTACATACTTAATAGGAGTAGAGATTTTCATTGATGATATTATTTGATTTGATTTTTTATTGTGAAACGTGTGCAATTATTTTAGCATCATTGAAATATACATCAATGTCCTTAACTTGATTTAACCTGGATAGAGCAGTGGATAATTTACCTTTTTTTATGTCAACTGTATGTTCTTTGATTCTTTCCTTTAATTTGTGAGTTATCATGCCCACATATGAATATGTTTTAAAACTGCTATTAACTTTAAACGGGATGATATAAATGTCAGATGAACCACCAATAAAGTTAAAATATCTGGTATATAGAATGATTGATCCCATTGATAATGGAGATAAATCTGACATTTATATCATCTGGTTTAAAGTTAATAGCAGTTCTAAAACATATTCATATGTAGGCATGACAACTCACAAATTAAAGAAAAGGATTAAAGAACATACAGCTGACATATAAAAAAGGTAAATTATCAACTGCTCTATCCAGGTTAAATCAAGTTAAGGATATTGATGTATGTTTCAATAATGCTGAAATAATTGCACACTGTTCACAATATAACATTTGCATAATCAGAGTCCCTGGAAATTTTTAAAAGAGGCAATAATACATGTAATGATGTTTTGTGTTATTAAATCATGCATATTTGGTATAATTTACTTGTTATCCCCCATGCTTTTTGTTTTCGCTGACCCCCCCCCCCCACTACCAGCTTTCAATGGCATCGCCTCATCTTCCTTCACCCCCTCCATTTCATAGTTTGTTGGCTTTGCCCTTTGCTACCTGTTCAGTGTACTTCTTTAGAACTGTGATTTTCAACTCATATTATCCTCTGATGATGGCTAATGTTTAGCCGAAAGTGAAAAGGAATTTTGACATCTGATTTTAACATCATAAATAGTTTTAATGTTTTAAAACTGTGTTTTTGTATTTGCACCTATTACAGTAACAATTAAATTATATCAATGTATTTACGTTGTGTTATTTCAATATATCAGACATGAGATATCTAAGGATTGTATTTTCTCTTTTTTTTGTAGTTTAATATACACATACAGTAAAATTTGTTCAAAGTGGAATTGCAAGGGATTTAAATATATTTTCAAATTGGGCATATTTCTGCATTGTACAAAACGTTATATGAAGCTTAATGAAAGTCTGAAGAAATTAGTTTTCTTAACTTATAATATTTAACAGCATTATATTACATAATAAACTATAATATTGCACTATATAATGTGTTATAATAATTATAATTGTGCATAATCTAATATGATAGTTGTAAATATAAATAGTAGTAAATTATAATAATTCTATTACATACTTAACGAGCAGAGATTTTCATTAATGATATTATTGCAATGATGCACATTGTAATATCTTGTATATTTAGATATCATCACATTTTTTATCATTACACTTAGTGTTTACATTTCTTTTAAAAGGGGGCAGGACGGATTTATTTAAAAAGGTACTTTTTGTTCGGCGAAAGGGCACTTTTGTTTAATGAAAGGACACTTTTTGTTGCATGGAAAAGATACTTTTCATTAGATTATTTGTCAGTACAGCATACATCAATATTGAAGTTTTCTCCAGAAGGGGTTTTCACAGCTCCAGGAGAGGGGAATTCAGGGCTAGCACTAGAATTTTTCAAAATTTTAGGGAGGAATTTTAGGAATTTTTTTCCAAATTTTAGGAAAATTTTAGGGGCATTTGCGATATTTTTAACATTACAAGTATGTAATAACAGTGTTTTCGTGCTAGTCAGGCACATGTGGTACACTGCCAAAGAATATTCCCATCATTCCAATGAATTCAGCCCTTGTTCCATGTGCTTGTGTTGTTTGTTGCGAATGAGGGCATTTAAATTTGCACAATAACCGGCTTCATATTACAAACCATTTTGACAGCTTATGCTTACTGCAATTATATTAATTAGAATTTTGAATTCCTGGATCATTGAGCCCAACCAGAATGAATGCTCTCTTTTCTCTCTATTTTGGATGTTCTCGGTGAACCTAGAGAACAAGAGGCAGGAAGCAGGGGCATTTATGAGAAAAAAAAAATTCTGAAGCTAACAGAAAAACTTCTGAAAGTTTTTTTTCACACTTCTTTGTCGAAATTTGGATTTTTTCAGTGTTTTTTTTGACGAAACATGCATTTTTTCGCGATTCTTTCATGAAATTTGCCTTATTTGCACGATGTATTGACAAAATTCCACGTTTTTTCGTGATCTTTTGATGAAACTCGTGATCTTTTGATGGAATTCACGTTTTTTTTCGATAACTTTTGTCAGAATTCGTGTTTCCTTCGTAACCTTTAGACGGAATTTGCTTTTTTTCGCGACCTTTTGACGGAATTTGCTCTTTTTCATGACCTTTTGACGGAATTTGCTTTTTTTTGTGACCTTTTGACAGAATTTGCTTTTTCTGCGACCTTTTGACAAAATTTGCGATTCTTAGATGAAATTCATGTTTTTCTCGCAATCTTTTGACGAAATTTGTAATTTTGTGCAATCGTTTGACGAAATTCGCCTTATATGCACGATTGATTGACAAAATTTCGTAATCCTTCAACGAAATTGGCGTTTTTTTCCACAATTTTTTGATGAAATTCACATTTTTTCCGCGATTCTTAAACAAAATTATATTTTTCCTTGATTTTTGGATGAAATTAGAGGGGTTTTCCACGATTTTTTTTTTTAAATCGAAATTCACGTTTATTCCACGATCTTTTTAAGAAATTCTAGTTTTTTTTCCGAGATGTTTTAAAAAAATTTACGATCCTTTTAAGAAATTAGTGTTTGTCACGATCCTTAGATGAACTTTGAGTTTTTTTTTCAGGATTGTTTGTCGAAATTAGCCTTTTTCCTCCCACGATATCCTTGGATGAAATTTAAGCTTTTTTCCCCTATTCTTTGTCGAAATTTGCTTTTTCCGCAATCTTTTGATGAAATTTGCGTTATCTTAGCAATCTTTTGACGAAATTTGTGTTATTTTAATGATCTTTTGACAAAATATGTGTCTTTTTCGGTGACCATTTTTCGAAATTCACAATAGTTTTCAGTGAAATTTTGTCGATCTCGAATTTTTAGGAACAAGAAGAAAATTTTAGGAGAATTTTAGGAATTTTAGGGGATAAAATAATATTTAGGAAATTTAGGAATTTTAGGGGGAATGCTAGCCCTGGGAATTTCCCTTTTAAACCCTAAATAAGCATAAATTTCTAAATCTTTCAGGAAGGAGAAACTGGGATGAATGTTCCCAATGGGAACATTCATCCCATTCCCTGAATTTATCACTCACATAAAGGGTTCTCACTGCCGAGCACCATTGTTCTAAATTGCGACAAATGTTTCATTTGGTGAGAAAACGAAGGATTGAAATCGCTATTTTGCCAGAGTAGATTTTTTTAATTAAGGTGACACAATCTCAATGTTGTTACTACACAATTGAAGGTTTTTTTCCTTGTGCAACTTTATTATTTTTATTTGATTTTTTCAGAACTTTTCACGTTTTTAAATTTTTTTATTTGTTTTTATTTAACCCACCAAAATGCTATACTAAATCCTGAGTTAACTCGGGTTTTGTTCCATAATACTTTTTGGAAATAAATAGGGCTAGAATTTTTCTTCTCAATTTTACAAAGCATCTGTAATATGCTTATTATTAGTTTATATAATCAAAAGCTTAATTTAAATCAATAGCTGATCTATAAACAATTACAACAAGTTGGAAATTGTACGTTAAACGTGACAAATGAGGTGCGTTCTTACTAATAATTAGTTTTACAATATAAAAACATCTTCGCTATTATTTAAGTGAAATGAATTATATCATCTGTTATGAGCGAAATGAACATGCCTTTCTTTTCTCTTATTACGTATGCCATGTTTACAGATGCAATTTTTTTTCCCGACACCAGATAGCACTGCAAAATTCACCATGGAGATCTTGCTTTGCAAATTATTACCTTCATGGTTTAACATTTCTATAATGATTCAAGCTGAACGAATCTCTTATTTTGTATATTTACTTTAATGGATATTGGGATAAATATTGTGCTGTTAACCTAATTTTAATTGAAGTTATCCCAGAATCTATACATTTTTAAATGTAACTCATCCCTCAAACAAGCAATTTTTTTTGAACAATCTTTCTAAAAATATAACTTTTATGCAATTTTATTAAAAAAAATAATTTTGAATAAAAATGGCCTCCTGGCATATGAAAAAAAAAAAAAAATAGTCAGCCCATATTTGTTTTCCTCAGTCACATGCGCTTTTATTATTTGTAGATTACGTATGATAGGAGTTAACAGAATGAAGAAAACTTTTTAAAATATCTTTTTAAGTTTTGTTTCGATTTTCATAAAATTTGAAATGACTCGACAAAATTCTGCAACGATTATATATATTAAGTTTCAAACAATTCGGTTGGGTAGTTTTTGTGTTGTTATATGAAGACAGATGGACAGACACACAGACCAGGCAACGACTATAAGTGCTATGTATTTATATAATTACGAACGTATCTAAAAACTGGAACACATTAAAAAAGAAACACTGTGAAATTTTAAGAACAATTTTAGAATCGGTGTTTCATGACCAATCTATCGCCAACATAATTTTCATCTGTCTATATATTTTCTTTAATGATTAGCCAAATAAATAGGGTTAGTTAAAAGACAGTGAGAATCCAGCTCTCACACGTTATCAAGGTAAACTGAGATCATGCTATATTGTTAAGAATCCCATAAAATAATTGAATAAATTAAATCCTATTAAAATAACTCCATTTTCCAAATATCCTTCTTAAAATTTTCTTTAGTACCTGAAAAGTTCATTTCTAATTTTTCTTTAATTTGTTTAACACTGGTGAAAAATCTTGTCATTGAATTGTAGAATAACAGACAACTTAATCTGGAAGAAATTTATCAAATAAAATAGGCTACCTAATTATTAGTTTTATCTTTTTTAAAAGGTTTAAACTATCTATATTAATGAAAGAAATAATTTACATAAAATATCAACCATTACAATATGTTTAATGGACACATTTATTATTTTGCTTTTAACACTGGCAAAATAGAAAATCATTTATTCTGAAGATAGAAAGATCATAAATTATAGAAAAATTTCTGCAATTTGAGACCGCTCCTGCTCAATTTAGTAGAGGAGGCAAGTTTCGTGAAAATCACACCAGCCATTTTTTATATCACCCATAATCAGGAAAATTACTTGCTCATTTAATATATATGATACAAATAAACAAAAAACATCCGTAACAAAATGCACATACTTTTCAATAAAACAATCCAAAAAGTCTGCCATTTTGTCAGAGGACTGAATCCTTGGGCACATTAAAGCACAGTCAGTCTTATCATACCGTAAGTTTAAGTATAATTCCACAGATATCTGATGCCTAAAAAGGTTCAGAATAATACATAATATATAAAAAATCAGGTTTAATACAGAATATAAAAGAAAAATCTCCCTAAATTATTAGAAAAGTAATTCATACTTAACAATATATAATATAATGGATGGGAACATATTTACGATTCTGAATAATTATGAAAGTATTAATAAAAATCCCTGATGGTTCGGCCTACAGGCACAGGTAGATTTCGAAGACACAGACCGTGGGGCGTCTGTTTGTTGGGAGTTGCGGAAGAAATGACCTTTTTGCCATGATGCGGCAGTTGGAACTGCCCACTTTGAAATCTAACTTGTTTGCAAGCGGAGCCGGCAGGTTTTTTTTTTTTTTTTTTTTTTTTTTTTTTTTACTATAAGGGTTGGTTTTATAAAAAACTTGTCAATATAAAAGTTTTAGATAATATTAAGAGGATTTATAATAAATTTAAGTGGATTTGATATCTTGTGAATTGACAAAATTATGAATTTTTTTCTTATAAAACTCCCCCCCTCCCCCCTTGGGACCGTTTTTAATGATATAAAAAATCTGTCATACATAAATTTTCGGCCCTTTTCCTAGAAGTAATAATAACTTTAAACGGATTCGATACGTATCATAATTTAGAAATTAAGGGGTTTTTTCTGTTTTCACAAAAAGCCCTCCCCCCACTCCCCCTTTGATTCGATTTTGCCCATTAACGAACTTGACCGAGATTTTATGCCCCTTGATTTTATGTATCAGTTTGGAAGAGATTTGTGCAGAATTATTGCAGTTATCGTGTTCATAAAAAATTGACATAGATAGATAGATAAAGTTTTGAACTGGGGGTGGTTTTGGGTTCTAGAAGTCATGATCGGCAAAAGTTTTTCAAAAATTCCAACTTAGGGGAGAACGTAATAGGCATTATTTTTTATGAAATCTACCTAAAATTACATCACTATTAACATATTATTAACAATAATTATATTATTACTCTCAATAATTATAAAAATATTTACGATGCTAATATAAAATAAAATGTTTTTTCATAAATATGCCACTTATAATACGCCTAGGGAGAAATGCACTAGAAACATTTTAATAAAAATTCAAATAATTTTATATTAACATATGCTGTTATCACTTGATAACAGGGGATTCTAAAAATATTGTTTATACATATTCATAATACAAAAAGACATTAGCAAAAGCTTCAGGCATAAAGCATGTTAATTTTCATTGCATTAATTACAAGCTGTTTTGTGTGTGTGTGTGTGGGGGGGGGGGGCAGAAAGAAGTTGATTAGATAATTGCTTAGTTATTTATCATTACTAAAAATTCACAATTGGGACAGAAAAAAAAATGAAAGAGTTTTAAAGACTTAAGTTTTGTGTGGTAGGAAAGAGGGGAAAGGGGATTTTCATTGCATTAATTACAAGCTGTTTTTTTTTGTGTGTGTGGGGGGGGGGAGGGGGGGAGAGAAAGAGGTTGACTAGATAATTACTTAGTTATTTATCATTACTAAAATTCACAATTGGGACAGAAAAAAAATGAAAGAGTTTTAAAGACTTAAGTTTTGTGTGGTAGGAAAGAGGGGAAAGGGGAAGGAGAGAGGCAATTTCAGGTTGTGGGAGGATGTTAAATGATTATTTATTGTTATTGTTACAATAATGTAACAAATAGAGCAAAAAGTGTTTTAAAAAATTAAGGACATTTGAAGATTTTTAACCCTGTGAGCTGGGGTGTGGGTGACAAATGGGGAGAAGCAGAAATTTTATGTAAGAAGTTTATTAGATGATCTATTAATTCTAGGAGGAAAAAAGGAAAAGGCTAGGGGAAAAAAAAGGGGGGTGGGGTTAAGAGGGAAGAGACAATTTTAAATGGAGGAAGGATTTCAAATGGTTAATTACTTATTATCACAATAATGAAAAAAAAAGAATACTTTTAAAGATTGCAAACTTTGTGAATTGGGGGAAGGGAAGGGGGCAAAGGGTGAGAAGAAGATTTTTTTTTAATAATTGAGTTGAGGGGGAGTTTATTAGATGACTTATTATTTATTTTCCTTGCTAAAGATTTACAAATAGAACATTTTTTCTTTTTGAAGAGATTTAAAGATTAAATTTTATGCGCTTGGTAAGTGAGGGGTGGGAGGATGGAAACATCAATTTTGATGGGAGGAGGAGAAAATTATATGATTGATTATTTATTGTTACAATAAAGTAACAGATAGAGCAAAAAATCCTTAAAAAAATTTAAAGTTTTAAAGATTTTAAACTTTGGATACTGCAGGATGGGGAAGAGAGAAAAAGAGGGGAGCAAAATTTTGGGATCGGGAAAATTAGATTTAATTTTTATATAATCGATCATTTATTTTTACAATGAAGTAACAAATGGAGCAAAAGTTTTATAAAAATTAAGTTCTAAAGATTTTAAACTTTGGGTACTGTGGGGGATAGGGGGGGGAGGGCAAAAGGGGTGAAGCAAAATTTCAGAAAAGGGGGGGAATTTAGAGGATTTTTTTTTTTAAATCAGAAATTCACTGAAATACATAAAAGGTGAACCTCTGATTAAGAAATAATAGGAGAGTAGAATTAAAAGCTTTTTGCAGATTTTACATTAAAAAAATGATGACTTTTAAGGACCAAAAATTACTTTTGAAAAATTTATGATCTTTTAAGGACTTTATGAACTCTGTCATAGCCGTTATTTATGATTATTGTATACATTATATCTGTTATTTATGATTGTTGTATATGTTACTCTTGTTTACATATTTTTACTAAATAAAGAGTTACTAATCAACATGTTTCTTTCAAACTTTTTTTTATTATTGGTGTTTATTATGTTCCCCTAGAAAAATTAACTATAACAGTAGCATACAAAACCATAAACAAGGAATATTGATACAAACAGTTTTATCCCGAGACTTTTAAAGCATAGGAGTTATGCCAAGTATTTTTTAATTTTTCAACAGGGTACCTTCCTGAAATCTTCTGAAGTCAGGATATACAGATAAGGCATTCGATCACAGTTATTGGCTGAAAATTGTGAACATGTAACAAATGAGACATGAAATGAATGCTTATGCATTTTTGACATTAATTTCTATTGTTTGGTGACATATTTTTTATAGAAAGTGGTCAGCTGGGAAATAGACAAGTACCACTAATTTAAAAATGACACATATTTCATATGTTTTGTCAAAATTAGATCTGTGCTAGTTACACAGTAATTGAATAATGAGCTGTTATTATTATTTTTTTCAAACTACCATATTCATATTAAAATGAAAGTACTAACTCACTCTATATTACTGATAAACCTAAGTTTATTTTTTCTGTACAGATTAACCACAAATTATCATATTTAAAAAAAAAAAATTATATTTTATCCCATTTAAATCTATATTTTTAATCATTGGAAAAATGGTTGTTGTTTTCGGTCGAGAATGAACCTCTTGATACTCACAATTTATTATTTTAACCATTTTTAACAAATTTCTGTAACTTTAGAAGAATTTTTTAAGCGTTTTTAATAAAATTTGGTAACTTTAGAAATTTTTTTCTTTGAATAGGCAATAGAAATGCATAAAATCATCACATAAATGTTAAAGTTACAAAAAGGATAGATGCAAACTATCAGATATGAAAAAAAAAAAAAAAGCCAAATTCAAAAATTGACGTCGGATGAGAAATCGTCTTATAAAGCAAAAAACGTGGTCTTCAACTTCAATTTCCTCAAAATACCTTTAGCTCAGACATCAATCTAAACAAGAGTTAAAGTTATTGTAGGAAAGACCCAATAAAATATTTTTGTTTCTGTTTTTATTAATATATTGTAAATTTGGTACTTTCGTGTTATAGCGGCCCCCAAGGATGAATCGTCAAGCGACTAAGATTTATCGCCAAATTATAAAGCATGTATGACATTATAATAATATATGATATATATATATATATAACATTTCTTGACGTATGTGGCCAAGTTATAGTCATATATGATGTATATATGGTGCATATATGATGTATATATATGATATGTGTATATGATGCATATACAACATATAAGACGTAAATAATATGTGTATAATGACGTATATGGCACATATAGGAATGTTTGAAACATATATATGCGCATATAGTATGCATATATATAAGCTTTGCGATGATCTTGGCAAAATCATAACTGCAAGTTTGGCATAATCATAATTGTGTGGCACGCTATAACATAAAAGTATGGTAATTTTTTTTTTTTTTTTTTTAACTTTTGGAACATTTTTCCAATGGTTATTATAATTTGTTAAATTATAAATTTTTTTTAGTGCAGTTATTTTAAAAGACTTACTTGTCAAAACCCTGCATCACTAGTTTGTTAATACAATTCTTTGAAAGTGTTTCGAGTCTTGAATTTATGTAACCAAAGTTTTCTATAAGAAAAAAATAAATAAATAAAAGCATATGCCTATAAAAACACTATGCCTATATTCAAAAGAAGAATTTATTCACTTTAACCCCTTTGCAACAAGCGTACTTTACAGAATTTGTTATCTATTACACCAGTATTTCCATATGGAAATTTTTGCTTAATTTTATTGGAGAAATTTTCTGATTAAATAAGGAAAAATTTACTTTTCAAAATTACTGGTAGGAATAATTAAGGACTCAGAACACTTTATGCATCATGTATATGCGAGACTCATCACAAAGAGGTTAAAGTCAATTAGCATTAATTTATATGACACATATGTCAAAGAAATGTACTATTTCTATTTTAATAATATTTGATTAATTTTTCAACATGGGAGCGCTCAATAAGCTAATCTTTATATTTTACTTATTCTTGAATATCTATTCTAAAGAAAAGATTAAAATTTACAATAATCTGACAAATGGTAAATTCTTCACCTACTATACTTTACTCAAAAAAAAAAAAAAAAAAAAAAAAAAACTATAAATAAAACAGTAATTCTAAAAAAGATTTCAACAATTAACATTTTTGAAAGTCTAAAACTGAAAGTTTCAAAGTTTCTTGCAAATTCTTTTTTATTTGGTATTTAGTAAAGTGATATTTATGAAAATCAACCTGTCTTCAACTTTCAGGTAATAAGTACCACAGATTTGATTCTAAACTGATATTCATACAATCAGCTCAAAATTAAATTTCAGGTAAAAATTTTATTTTAATGTTTACTTGATTAAAAAACAGAAAAAAAAACCCCAAACAAATGAATTAAAATATTTATAAAATGTGAAACATAACTTAAAATTTGCTTGAATGTTAAATAGAGGTTCAATCATTTAGAACATTTCTGAATTTGGAATATATATATAATTTGAAGGTTATCAAAGTGGCAATCTCTCCAATAACTCAAAAGCTAACAAATATTTTTGAAATCTAGCAGAATTGTAATAATGTTTCAATTAATAGATCTAAATTAGGATTTGTCATCCATTGCTTTCAAAGTTTTTACTATACTTCTAGAACATTAGAAAAGTTTAGGACAGAAATGCAACAACATAACTTATTATTGTAAATTAAAAAAAATATAAACACACATAGAACAACATGCTGCTCTAAAGCTCAGTTTTTCAATTTTTTGTTACGTCTTTTTATGTCTAACATAAGACCAGCAACAAAACCATTATTATAATAAATGTCACTGATGATCAGTTACTTAAGATTTTATTAAGTAAAAACCTCTGAGTTGAAAAAAATTATACTTCTAGACTAGCCAATGATGACTAGCTAATTGTTATTATTTTTTTTAACATGATATGACAAGTAGAAATGCGGAAAAAAAATCAGAAATAAATAAGTATATGATCTACACACTCTAAATAAACATTAATGAAATATGTGATGCAATATATATTGCATTAGAAATTATTTAGTGTTATTAGAAATTATTTTTAATAATTAATATAATGTATTTAGTGATTTGATAAAAAAATGTTCAAGAAGCATTTTTTTTTACACCTATTAAGAAAACACCTTCGTAAGAATTTACATATACTTTTAATTATTTCTCATGAGTGAAAAATGTAGATTATTTCATTATAATTTGAAGTCCACAATGTTTAATGCATACATATAATAATAATAAAGGACCTAACACATACCTTGAGAAAAAACAACTGAACTAGACTCCTGAGCTTCTGATACGACATCAGCCAAGGCCATACCAAAAGCTGAAAGTATTCCAGCATATCTGCATAAAATATGTTTAAAAATATTAAAATCCTCAATTATTAACTAATAGTACAAAGCAATATGGTTAATTGCAAGAATTAAGAAAAAAATCTTATATAAACATATGTTTATAATTTAAATTAAATTTGTAATTAAACAATTTTGAATAAAAGAAACCAAGTGCAGATCCGAGGGGATCAAGTGTAGATAATGGGGGTCATGACCGCCTCTAAATAAAAAACATTTCTATAGAATAATACATTTTAAAAAATATATAAACATATATAAAAGGTGCTTTGATATTTTTTTCTCCATTAAAAATGCTAATCTTATTGATACATTCACAAAGTCATTTTCATACAGAAATGTATTAAAATTGCAGTCATTGTTTAAGCATTAAAGAATCAAATATAGTTTTTTATTTTTCTATGAATGTTGTACATCTTGAATTGTATCCAATTGCAACTTCAAGACGATATTTCCATGACTGTTGAACTCCAAAAGTTGGCTTAAAATGTGAACTTTGTTAAAATTTTCTGTAAGATTAAATAAAATAAAAAATAAAAATTGAAACTTCGATTTCTTGGCATCTGAATAGAACATAGAACCTACACATTTTATACCTTTACCAGGTTGCTATGGCTCAGGGAATTCTTCAGAGAAAATAGCAGTATTTTCTTATAGAAATATTCACCTAATTTAATCTCACGATCAAATAAGGCAAGTTTTTTTTAATGAGAAAATACTGGTATTTACCCTGAAAAATTCCCTGACCTGTAGCAACCCTAATTTATGAATATACTGCAAATTTCTTGTATTTATAAATGAAAATGAATTCAGGTATAAGTCAGAAAATATCCAATTTGGACACGATATAAAAATTTGTAATAAAGACATGTCACCTTCTCCCTTTCCTCCAAAAGAGACATGACCCCTCTAAAGGGAAGGCTGGATGCGCCTTTGAAAGAAACAAGGACAAAGGAGAAAATTAAACAAGTGGGTAGGTGTGATCGAAGATCTCTCAAAAGGCTTAGTTTAATATTCCTTTCAAAACACTTTATCTTTTCTTTAATAAATCCAAATAAATTTCATGCATATTCATTTGGTTCCACATAGCAACCAAAAAAAAAAAAAAAAAAAAAACTTCATGTTTTTGTGTTTTTTATAAAGTAAAAATTTACCGGTCTATTTTTTCATTTTTCCGAGTATCCAAACCAGCCCGATAGTGAGTGAAGCCGGCTATTATATTCTGTCATAATAATATCAGTCACGTAGACTAAATGCGATATAAAAATATAATTTCAAAATTAAACATGTTGTACACCTTCAAAATGTTAAAATATGCGAATATTTCCATAATCGGATTTTTATTCTGATTCAATATGTTTCTCAAACTCATATATTTACTATTATCTATTACTCATATTGATACTTGCTTTGTATTATTCTCAAACATCTGGTAAAATTCGTTAAATTTCCAATATGACATCAGATTTTCTTTTTAATTTTCTAATGACGTGATATTAATCTGCTTTGTGTACATACACATACTCATACTCCTTGTATTTATTGAGAAATCTTTGAAAATTTCCATTTCATTACTACTATGACGTCAATAATTTTTATTTCATATTATTATTTTTTTTTCAATTGGTGAAACTTTTTATTTCATTTTCATTTTTCACGTGGAAATCGTCTGATAGAAAATTAATTATTGTAAAAAGAATTTCATCGTGGATTTTTAATTTTTGGCATCTGCTATAAGGAAAAATGTTTAGGAAAAGGCTGTTAGAATTTGTTTTTTTATCTCTATTTATTAAAATAATACGAATTTTTCAAATTTTAATATTTTGAGCTCTTTATAGCTGGTATTCAGCTATATGCACAAAGTTTCAACTCTGTAAGTTACATAGTTTCTGAGAATAGCTCTGTGACAGACAGACAGTGGAGTGGGAGTAATAGGGTTTCGTGAGATGAACGAAACCCTAAAAAGAAGGATTCAATTTCACATGGCTAAACATTCAATTGAACCATACATTATATATATGAATGATCAACAGATCATCCAAAAGAGGATGTCCTAAAGTTTTAAATACCATCACTAGAGCATTTATAAATCTCGCCATGCAGCGCAAGATTTATTTGAATTCATGAGTACAATAAAAGAGCGATTTAGTCTTGTGTATGTGTGTGTGTGGGGGGGGGGGGAGTTAGTTTATTAAAAAAGCAATGTATGTGGCTCTTCTAGAATCAACTTTAAATAATTTTAAAAACATAAAACATCCAGCATCAACCTTATATAATCTAAACAATTGTATCACAACTGCAGTGAACTCATTGATGCAAGATATTCTTCTTCTTTGGGTATGGAATGAACTCACTTATTGTCTTGATCAGCAGTTCTCAACTTTTTTTCTCTTCTGTATCTCTTCCTTAAGTTTTTCACTTATGAGTACCCTTCCCCTCACATAACCACCCCCACCTATACCTCCATAAAAAAATATTTATTTTTTGTTAGTAATGTCGTGATGACAGTTGCAGTTTTTTTAGGAATTCCAGATTTATCCATTTAAAGACAAACAATACCAACAGAAAGTCACTCAAAACAATAAATAATAGTTAGACACTTCAAATTCAACACTCATGAAAGAGGAATGAAATTACACATATTAATACTCTCATTATTACCTTGACATCGCCAAGTGGCACATTCAAATGATATATTTTCAAATGTGTTTTAAATAAGAAAGAAAGAAAATCCAAGCTAGAAGCCCCAAGCAGATTTAAGTTTTTTCTGGATATTTCTAACATTACTGCTAACAACAAGATAGCAGAAGAAAAGGGGGAGGAAGTGCACAATGGACAAAGCTCTTTTTGTGAATGTACTGCATGAGCCAACGTTATTCCGACAACATCAATACAGAAATTTAACATGTCCAGTGAAGAGATCTGCATCAGACATTGTGTCTGAGCCTGGGCTTAATTGTTTCAGTACTCAGGCTGGACCTGGACTTAATTGTTTTCAGAATGTGTTGGGCAGGAAACTTGTAAAAATAACAGCTTCAAAAGTACGATGTTTTTAACAATCTTTAATCTTTATACAAAACTATATTAGTTTT
Source organism: Maratus michaelseni (assembly GCA_963931845.1). Lineage (NCBI taxonomy): Eukaryota > Metazoa > Arthropoda > Arachnida > Araneae > Salticidae > Maratus > Maratus michaelseni. The sequence continues at coordinate 317,714,855 of OZ007592.1, read as the reverse complement.
CTTTAATGAGTCTATTTGAATGTAATAGCCTAAGCATCTAAGTAATCATTAATGTTACTATTCTGTATTCTATGCATTGTGGATATATAGCCTAAAATATACTGTAAAATTTTTGCCTAAAAATGTATGCAGTATTCTTTAAAAAAAAATCTTAATTAAAAGAAAAATCAGATTTTTTTTTTTTTTTTGTAGAAATTGAATCAGGCAGATCCTATTTTCATTGATTTTTTCATGGGCCATGCCGGATTTCATTGATGTTTTTCACAGCCCAGGCCATGAATTGTAAAAATATAAACAGGCTTGGCTGAACTTTTGGAGATATTACTAAGAAAGGGCTGGAGCTAATGATGATTTATGCATCAATTACTGGGCCTAGATATTTTCTTTAATTTTGTGAATAGACTTTTACACAACTCTCTCTTTGAAAACCAAAATTATGACACTTTGCCTTTGTGTTTTGATTTCAAATTTTGATTTTTTATGTTTTCCCCATTACCAGTGACATTTTCACACATCCCTAAGCAGTCCACAAAGTACCCCATGTTCTAAAGAGGGATTAGCATTGAGTCAGAGCCAACAGCTAACATACAGCTAAATGAGTCAATTAAAAAGTTTAGTCATAGCTCTGTGCTATGCTGTTTTAAAATGAAAATATATACACACTGGATATTAAAGATGATTTATGTCTCTACTTGGTTAATTAACAGTGAGAATTCAAGACACATACAAGGATAAACAAGCAAACCCATCACATTGAAAAACTTGCTACCACTAAAACTTACATCAAATGGAAGAAAAAAAAATCTATTTGCTGTTTTCTTTGTTTCCATTTTTCTATTCAGGCATCTCACATGAAAAAAAAAAAAAAAATATGGAGTATGCCATTTACATGCAGGAGTATGCATGTAACAAGGCATCTATGTTACTTCTTCAAGGAGTATGGGAAGCATAAAAGTTTGAGCACCACTGGTCTAAATGATATCACTGTAGCTGCAAGGGTTCACATTGAACATTTATAAATTTTAATGGCATAATCAAAAATAATTTTCATCATTCATATACAATCAAGAAATACAATTATATGAAATATAATCCATCATTTTGAATCATGATGTACTTTAAAAACTATAGCTTCTAGCAACATTTTAAATGTAAATATAGATTTTATGTGTTACTTAATACATGATTAAAAATGGTTTTTCTTAAATGAATCAGATTTCTAATGTTCATAAGGTTAAAGACAAATAGCAACAGGGTGTGGCAATGGTAGAAAAGTGGGGGATGGGATTGGGGAATATAGCAGTGGCAGTCATTTCTGTCTAGTAACCCTCGGTAGAAAACATGAGATGGAGGAGGGAGCAGTATGCATTTGTGATCGAAGCCTATTTTTCGAACAACTGTTCATCTCACTCACCTGATCTAACACCCAGTGATTTTTATTATGGAGATATCTCAAAGAAGGGATTTTAGAACATCATCCTACAAACCTGCTTCAGCTGAAGAATATAATGTAGAATTAATCAGCTAGAATTCCAATCGACATGTTGGAACATGTAGAGAGGAACTTCAGTAATCAGTTGCATCAAAGCATAGAGGACGGTAGCCACCAGCTTCAAGATATTTTGTTTAAAACTATAAATTAAGTTCTTTCATTGGAAAAAAAAAAAAAATTGTCTATCAGCAACACTTTTTCTTTTGTTCACCTTTGAAAGAAAGGAAGTTTCTGTGCCCTACCTTGCATTTTTATAATGCCAATTTGTAAACTAAACTAAATTAAAATCCCCCAATATTTCATCAACATTTCAAATATGTATAACAGCATGAATAGTGCGCCAAAAAAGATTGCAGAAATATTAATGCTTGATATGTAACAATGAGTTAAAACAGATCACATTTTTTATCATTAAAAAAAAAATGTAAGATTTACTTACAGCAGGTAAAATTACATCAAACATGAAACAGTAAGAAAACAAATAAGAACAAAGTAGAAGAAAGCAAGACAAAAGAGTTTTTTTTAGGGGGGAAAAGAAAAAAATTAAGGTAGAGGAAAATTATGGAAAATTCCTCGGGATTTCAACAATGGCCTAGATGTTCGTAAGTGAAACTAAATATATTTTAATGTAAATATAATATTATTCAATGGAATGAAGGAGGAGGGAATAGAAAAGTTTAGAAATAATAATTTCATAAGTACATCAACTTTGACCAGTAGTTACTCATTTTTACATTTTTCTAGATAGGATTATTTTGAACTTTTTACTTTCATGTATTAAAAACTATCTAGAGCACAGTAACACTTTAAAAACTCGCATTGTAAATTATTAAAAATTAAAGAAAGGCAGAGTAGGATAAGAAAAGAGAGAACAGAAATGAATAATTAAAGCAAATTTGAAAGAAAACAAATACCAGTTTAAAAAACAATTAAAAATCCTTATAATAATTTTTAAAAAGGTACAACAATGAAGAAAACATAATAACGTACAATTACTTTTCAAAGTACAGGAATGAATACCTACTTTTTCACATATCATGAATTTCTAAGATATAAAGCAATGTTTAAATTTAAAAATCACTTTTAACCACAATAATGTAATAATAAAAATAATAATAATATATTGATAAAACTTATGCAAATAATAATAATAATAATAGAAAACTACCCAAATTAATTTTAAAACTTACAGAGACAAGCTAGAAGTTGGAAAGAAATTATAAAATCAAATCAAATCAATTTATTAAGAAAAGATTGATGCATTTAAAGCATGACATTTAAAGAAACTACCAATATTCAATAATTAAAAATAAATAAATAAATAAAGAAGGACAAAAATAAACAATATTGCAACAAACAAAATTTGGGAGAAAAGGGAAAGTAAAATAAAGTACTTGTGAATAAAAATAGTAGAAATCCCCAAATTTTTAGCAATGGAGCATGCATGTTGACTACCGGCTCCACCAAAAACAGCTAAGATATGTTGAGAGGTATCAAATCCTTTACCCTGAGTTAAGGAACGAATGGGACGGCTCATGGCTTCATTTGCCACATTTACAAATCCTAAAGCCAATTCTTCGAGTGTGTATAAATGCTTGCCTTCACCACCAGATGCTTGAGATATTATAAAATCATTGATCTGAAACAGTTATGAAGCTTAATAAAAATATACTTATGGTGCTGTTACAAAAGATAATTGCACAAGCTATAAAAAAATAATATAATAGTATGTTGATAAGTCAAAAAGTAAATCCTTACCCCCTCCCCCTCACTTTTTTTGAAAGCACAAATAAAGACACACATAAATGCCACAGATAAGGTACAAATAAGAATATAAGGCACAAATAAATGGCACAGCAATGGCACAAATAAGAAATCAATTTTATGTGGGAGTCATCCTTCTGTCATTTAGTGCCTATTTCTTAGATTGTGCATATGCTGCTAGCAAGGCCGTAGACAGAAAAATATTTCGGAGGGGGATTTGTAGGTTCAAAATATTATTCTTATTATAGTATTTTATATTTGTTTTGTAATACTTTAATAAAGGTAAAATTATTTAAATGTTATCTATTGTGAATTCGAGTAACCAATACTTATCATAAAAGAAAAAGACCCTTCACAAAATTCCTTTTAATAAAATAGGCCCTTTCACAAAATTCCATTCCATAAAAATATTCCCTATTTGAGTCTTCTTCATTACAAAGAAATTTATAATTTCGTTTGTGTTGATGGTGATTCTACTTTGCCAATGTATCGACAATAGTGTCAACCAAATTAAAGATTTCGGAAGCTTTTTACAGATATTTTAAAATGTTTTTTGTCACAAATGTATTCCCAGGAGCATATGTCAAAACTTACGTTTACCAGTTTGTGGATATTTGGAATTAGACGCTCATTGTATTCTTCCAGCATTTCAGTTAAACAAGTTGGAGAATTTATTTGAATAATACACCAATTTGTTTGATAGCATAGAAATCTTGCTTTACGCAGTTCCATGAAAAAAATAAAAATAAAATAAAATAGGAATTTTAAAACTTTCTATTTTTATTACATATTTTCTATTTTCTTTAATTTGCAATGTCAGATTTTTTAATTTTGACTTTCTTGATTGATACTTAATGGCTTATTTATACTCATCCTGAAAAAATTTCGGAGGGGGATCAAACCCTGGTGATCCCCCCACTGGCTACGGCCTTGGCTGCTAGCATAGTGCTAACAGAAAAAACAGATGAGTGGGGCATTCAGTGTTTGGCAGGTATGGAGAACAGAAGATTGAACAGTACTATTCACAGGAAGTGACCAGACGTTTTGTCATCTGATGTGCTTCTTCTGAACAGCAATCCAAGACCCCATACAGTGACATCAGTTGAGAGCATGTCCCTATATTCCACACCTAGTACCAAGTGACTTCCACCTCTTTCTGACATTGAAGAAGACACTCAGAGAAAGGCATCTTGGAACCAATCAAGAATTGAAGAAAATATGAAGCAATTTTTTTTATTTTATTTATTTATTTTTTTTTTTAATGAGGGACACACATTTTTATCCACAGAGGATTTTAGACCTTGTTAAGCCTTGTAAATGCATCAATATCTTAGGTGATTAGGTAGAAAAGTGGAGAAAGCCTACTTCTTTATGTTCATAATCTATCATTTGTCTTGGGAGAAAAAAACACTGCTCATAACAGCATAAGGAAATGCATTTTTCAACTATCAATCATATGCTAAAGATCTGACTTAAGTTATAATTGTGCTTTCTATACAAAACAGCCAGTTCAACAACAACACTTAATTTAACTTAAAAAAAAAAAGATTTCTTTTAAATTTAATATTATTAATAATATAAGAAAAATATCATAGATTTTAATATAAATCCTTCAACAGTCTTATAAATAAATAATAATAAAATGAAAATAAAGGACAATTCACTTTGTACAATATTTCATTCAGAATTTTTTTTTTTTTTTTTTTTTTTTTGGTATTAACTTTTATTAGTTTTAAGTGCCTTTCTTAATAAAAAAAAGAGTATTAGAAAATTAATTAGATCTAATAATTTTTAAAAAAGCAAACAGCTTTTGGTCATGGCACATTCATGCTTGTGTTTATGTAGCAGAAAATGAACTTTCAAAATTAAAAGTTATATATATGACAATCATAATTATGATAATTATATTTAAACCATAGATATCCAAATTAAAAATCTAATTTGCAATGCAATGATTGCAAGTAACAGGTGACAATACCCATGACCATGTGATTAAAAAATATATATACATACATTTGTAATATATCAGGTGTTCCCCACTTACATAATCATATTATGTTAAAGGGTAGTTGTGAGCTAAGGAGAAGTTCTATTTTAAACCTGATTTTTATTAGGTCAAGTCTTTAGATACGAGAGGATCGCTTTCAGTAAGGTTTGTTACCCAGAGAGTTGTAGCTATTATTACCACTTCATATTTAAAGCCTCTTTTCACTTGTGCAGCCTGTTTTTATGAAAGTACTTCTAATTTTTCCCAGTAGGAAACTATGTGTTATCTTATTAGATTACTGATTGATATTTGGGTCAATCCATGCAGACCTTCCCAGGAACAGCTCTTGCAAATCTAACCACAGAAAAAAAAAGAGAGTTGTGCTTACTTCAGCAATTTTCATCTTAAAGTTAGTTAGAATTTGAAGTTTGGAAGTAATAATTGCAGGGCTAAGGAAAACAAAAACAAACAAACAAAAAAACTTATCAGAGGCAAATTAAGTTTTAAGCATTAGATTTTAAAGTTAGAAAAATAATTTAGGAATTAAATTTTGAATTTTAAAAGGTTTTATTTTATTATCCTTTCACATATACTTGAAAGAAAGGCATTTTTACTCTGAATTATTGAATATTATAGAAATGAATGAGTTGAATCAACTCAAAAATATTTTTGATGCCTAGTGGGATATTTTAAACATTAATCTAAAAATTTCTACTATGTAAATGAAGAATAATAATCACATTTAATCAATTCTAAATTCCAACATGAAACACTCAGAAACTTACATAATTACAAATTGTATACACATACAATGATGGAAAAGGCTTTTGACTACAAATCAATCAGAAAAAACACCAAGAACATATAAAACCATATTTTTCACTGAATAATAAAATATGAAATATTAATAAAATAAATAGGTAGAAAGTAGCCCATCTTTTAAACTACACCTTATGAAGGATCAATTTTATATGATCTGAAACAATGATGTAGTGTCTTTTGTTTTATTTTTTATGGTGTTATTAACAAAGTTTTCAATTTTATTTAGCTGGTGCAGGTTCTTGGTGCTTTTTTATTATTTAAGACTTTTTTTTTTTTTTTTTTTTTTTTTTTTTTTTTTAGACATTTTTATTCATGGAATTATCTAAAAGTACCTCATTCTTTAATGTTTCAAAAGCTTTTGTGGTGGCTTCTTTATCTAAAGATAAATCTTTAGTTTTACCAAAAATCTTTGGAAAAAATTCAGGCTGTAAGCGACCTAATACGAGATTAGCATCAGTCACAGTTAAAGGTCCACCTATATATTAAAAGAAAAATAACTATCACATATCTGTCAACATTGCAAAATAACAAAGTGTAAAGAGAAGATTTAAAAAAAAAAAAAAATATATATATAAATATATTTTTTTTCCATGAACATAAGACCCATTTTCTAAGTAACATATAAACAACTTTTTTAAATACATAATAAATGAATATTGTTAAATAATACAGTGATGATCATTATAAAAATAGTTTGATGAGAAAAATATGAAAAACATTATACCACTAAAAAAGAAACTGATTTTAAAAACATATACATAGCTTTCTTTTTTAATTTAATTTTTGTTTTTTAAGGAACGTCTGAGCAAATTTATTTAAGATATGACTTCTTTTCACATACAATGGAAATTAAGATTTCCTTTGGTAATTTTTGAAATGAAACTCATTTCTTTGACAATACTAAATATCCGTTTTGCATTGAGAAATTACCATTATTAAAAGCAACTAGAAAGTAATTCATAATTTAAGGGAAGAAAAATGAAATTTTTGAGAAAGTCTGTCTTTGAGGCTATAACAAATCAATAATTTGTAAGATGATTTAAAGTTAAGGAAAATATTTAAAGAGAAACAATTTACACATGCATGAAAGGCAATGTAGAGGAAAGAAAGCAGTTTGATTCAATTTAATTTACAGGTAATATGATGCAAAAAAAAAAAAAAAATAATTTCATACATTTTTAACAAGTTATTGGATATTTTATTTATTTTCAGATAAACTTTGGTCAAATTAAAGAAAGAGAAAGAAAAACTATCCACATGAAAAGGAAATGGCATAAAAATGCATATAAAAACTCATATATATATATATATGAAGGGAAAACGTTAAATTTCATATTAGAAGTATTTAATATAGTTTTACATTATTATTACAAAGTATTAATGTACATTTTGTTATTGTATGCTATTAGCTAATGAAATTAATAATTTGCAGTTTTTATAATTTCTATTATTACAAACTAGTAGATATAATTTTATTAATTAAAGCATAATAAAAACATAGATTTTGTCTGTAATAAAAGAACTAATTGTTTTGAAAGGAAAAATTGTTGGTTGCTATTCTGTATTTAAACAAATGGGGTAAAAAACATAAAAATCCGATTTAAAAAAAAAATGATTTAAATAATAAAAAAAAGAAAAAAAAAATCTATTCCGGATTAAATTTTTCAAACTTAAAAAAAACTTCAAGATCTGGTAGAGGTAAACATAATAACAAAAAATACACTGATGATATTGTGATTCAACAGGAGCTTGATAATCTTGAGGCACAATTTTGTAATGATTATTGTTGGCTTGCTATAAGAAAACATGTTTTTAGTATAAAAAAGAAATATATAAACCAATATTTCAAGGTATTTAAAAAGAATCAATATTCTCCACATTTTTGTGATATCTTTTATGATATTCTACATTATAGAGCAAACCTATTAAATACAAGTCTTTCTAATAAACCTAAATATAAAACTAATAATACACAATTAATTATAAATTTTTCCAATCATGTATTTAATAATATAAATTTACACAATATAATAAACAACATTAATAATAATTTTCCAATAAAAAATTTTACCATTCACAAGACATATAAATATAATCGCACACTTGGACGTAAAATTTTTAATTACAATTCTTTTGCAAAAAATTTGGTCTCTTCAAAGAATTACCCATGTTATTGTAATGACCCAAAATATCAAAAGTATATAAATACAACACATGGTCATATCATTACTGGTGATCTTAATATTGTAGAACAACCTATTTTACAAAACTTAATGCATAATGGCACAAAATTTCGTCTTCCATATAAGTGTAATATCAAATCCATAATATTGCAGTTTATTCAAGATATTGATTTGTTTATATATAAAATTGCTGTTGATTACAATAAACCAATCGAATATTTCAGTGAATGGAGATTTTCTGTAATTGATAAATTAAAAAATGAAATTATAAAAAATTATCATCATATTACACATGCAGCTTTTAAAAACATAAATAAACATATATCAGAATTACAAAACAAATTTATAATTACTTATGTAGATAAATCTCCTAATAATTATGCTATCATTTGTAAAGAATACTATAAAGTGTTAATTCACAATGCAATCAACACAAGTAATATTTTTAATAAAACTAAATTAAATATTGAAATAAATAACAGAAAATTATTAAATTATCACAAATTACTAAAAATCAAATGTAATAATTTTAATTATCCTTATCTTGTTATAATTCCAAAATTTCATAAAAATCCTATTAAATTTCGCACTGTTACCATCGGTTGTAACACATATAATAAAAATGCAAGCAATTTACTACTTAATATTTTAAAGCAGATATATGATATAACGTTAAAACATAATAACCAACATTGCCTAAAAAATAGTTTTCAACTCATTAATAAAATACATAATATCAATCCGGTAAAATTCATAAAAACATTGGATTTTAATGATTTATTTAATAACATTGATATAAAAGACTTACATAAAACAATGTGTATATTATTTAAAGAATTTAAATCTCAATTAAAATTAAAAGAACATATTTCAGTAAATATTTTTAAAACTTTACTAAATTTTACATTGCATAATAATTACATTATATATGACAATATTATCTATAAACAATGCCAGGGAATTCCGCAGGGCGGAACCGCATCTAGTATTCTCTCTGACCTTTACTTATATTATTATGAAAGAAATATAAGTCCGAACAATGATTATGTATTTTATCGCTATATTGATGACATTATCATATTTTATTTCAATGAAAAAAATTGCACATCACCACTCAATTTTTATCCTACTCAGCTTAAATTAAGCGAAAATGATTTAATTAATAATAATATAAACTTTCTTGACTTAAAAATTAATATTACTAATAATTATAAATTAATTTTTGATATTTATGATAAGAGATTTGATTTCCCATTTAAAGTAAATATTTTTACCAATTTTGCTTCATGTTTACATAAATCTGTTTATAAAAATATAATTATCAATTATCTACATCGTATAAAATACTTATGCTCAGATATAAATAAAAACAAAAATATTAGATATATTCGAGATCAAGCAAAAATATATGGATATCCAATTTTTATGATAAATTCAATCATCAACTCTTTTAAATAACATTTATTATATAATTTAAATATAAACATGGTATGTAATAAATTATTGTTTTAGTGTGCGATAACATATAACAAAAGATAAAGAAAATAATAATTATAACATACATTATTACAATTATAACATATTAGGAAATTTAATATTTAATATTTGTTTGAACATTATATACACTTTATATAGAAAATTACAAATATAACATACATAATTACAATTATAACATATTAGGAAATTTAATATTTGATTGAACATTATTTATACTTTGTATAGTTGTGATTGTGCGTTGACGATCACCTCTGTTTAAGGTATTAATGATGTGCAGTTTTCATACATTTATAAATTAACTTATACAATAACAAATTAAATTATACAATGATAACATGGTGATTATAACTCATATACATATCTATTTGCAATATATATAAATATAAATATATATAGTTTTTATCTTTGTCTATGAATAATTAAATTAACAAGTATTTTAATTACTGCATTGCATTAATTTGATTGAAAAACAGTAGTAATACTATTAATTATCAATATTATAAATTTTGAGATATTTTGAATTGTTTATGAATTATTTAATTAGATATTTAAATTAATCTATAAATATAAAATATATTTACAATGTAGTATAAATTAAACATTAATTATTTAATAACAAGTCTAATATATATTTAAGTAGTAGTAAAAATAAAACATTAATTATTTAATAAATGTCTATAATATCAGTGGATTAACACAGCTGGCAGCAAAAACAATTTGAATTAAAATAATATCTCTTTTACATAATATATTCTTGTTAAGAATATCTGAAATGCTGTGCAAGTTGAATTAATTCTGTGTAGATTTATTCATATAGTAGTAATATATTTTATTTGAATTTAAAGTAAAACTACAAGTTAGTATTGTTTTTTAAAGTTTATTTATATAAATAAATCTAATGAAGTGAGTATGTAACTAATAAAGTGGATATTTAACTAAATATTAATTATGAATTATTATAATACCAATAGATGGCGACACTTTACCTTTCAGGTAGTTGTAGATAATATTGTTAATATTATATTTAATTTAACTATAGAGGGAGCTATTGATTGTATATTAATTTTACTTTCAGGAATTAAAATTGGATGGAGTAATATATATTCACGGATATAAATTTGTTATAAGTGTATTAAAACCAGAATTATTTTGAGTGTTTTTGAATCATTTTGTGATTGGGTGTCATCGATGGGGTTGAGTTTTAAAAAAAGTGTGCTCTCAACTTGTCTTACAAATCATTTCTCTCAACTCGACTTAGTAAACATGTATGATGCATTGCCATGTGGATGTGAATATTATGCAGAAGTTGTGACATTTTAAGGATTCTGTATAATTATTGTGAGTAAATATTTAATCTACACTTTACGCGTTCATATTTCCAATTTTATTATTTCAAAACTGTTATCTCGTGGTAATTTAGTGAGGTGTTAATTACAGTTTTTTGGATAATCGATGTGAGTGAAATATATTGTATTTTCTTAATGGTTTTTTATTTCCTATTTAAATATTTCCAAATTTTAATATTTCCAATTGTTGTCTGGTAATAATTCAGTGTACCTGGATGATTCTACTGATCTTAGCATTATGCCAGTAGAATTATGAAACACTGAATTATTATTTAAAACACATGTGGGTGCATCCAGGCTGATGAGTACATGTGCATGTGTTTTTCCATATCCAATTCATATTTAATTCTCATGTGGTCCAATTTTCCATTGTATATGGTTCATATTTAATTTATTAATCCATTTGTATTTACTTAATTGCAACTCCAATTTATAATTTTTTTTTTTTTTTCCCTTTCTCTATATTTCTTTTTTCAATATTCTTTTGGTATGAGTAAAATTTGGCCAATTACCATTGAAGCATCAGCTAAGGTAATATTATGTTTGCACATGTTAATTATTAGCTATGTGGTATTCTGTATACACAATATCATTAATTATCTCTTTGGAGATTTAAGTAGAATAGAATTTGATATGTTTTTTGAAATTCATAGATATTATAATTATATATATATATATATATATATATATATATATATATATATATGTAAGGAATTAATCCGGGGACGACTTGGGAGAAATAAGTTGGTGACACATAAATAAGTTTGACTCGGGACCTCTGTTGCGAATCTAACTCATTTATTGAAGCATTCCTTCTTACAGTCATATTCGCGCGTTCAATCGGAGGTCCCGCGAGCCATTTACGTTGTTTTGAGATCTACATGGCCGAGGGTTTGGCTGACCGCTCAAATGTGCCAAAATTCTGTCTTCCTCGCCCTTGAAGGCTGGTTTTAATTCGAATTTAGGATATTTTCCAGCAGAGGGAGAAAGAGTCAAATTGGGAGGATCATTTATTTTAATTGGTCAATTAGCTTTTGACTGATGTCTGGGGTCTTATGCCGACACCAAGCCTTGGCCGTGCCTGGGAGCCGCACCCCACAGATTGCTGCAAGAAATGCAAACTCATCACTTTTAAAACTTAAAGAGATGTCGAAATTGATAGATGAAAGTAATATTTGTGAGGCTGAGAAACAAAGATCACAGGGGCAGATTAGATTTAAGCATTAGATTTATAAGTTAGAAAAAATGTTTTGAGATTTTAAATTTAAATTTTGCATTTTGAAAAGGGTTTATTTATATCCTTTCACATCCCCCCTCTCCAAGATGAGATCCACCAGATTTGCCTGCAAAACTGGGGGAGCTCACCCGGAAAACCGAGAATGCCAAAGTGAGTTAAAAAGAAGTGTTAAATTGAATAAGGCTACAAAATAAGTTAATGTTAAAGTTAAATTCACAACTAAGATTGGTAAAAAGTGAGGGCTGAATTTTGCTGCTGGAAAAATATTAAAAGTTCACATGTTGACGCGTAAAAATTAAGGAAAAATGAACGATTTTATGATTTTATGCTAAAAATTTCTAAGTTTGGTGTATGGCTCTCGGGACAATCTGACCGAACTTTACATTAAAAACTTGAAAAATATAATATTTATACCACAAAACATACGGAATATATGAAAACAATAATATACTATTGTAATACTAACACAAGGTATATATGAAAAAAATATATATACAATAACAAAATAATATTGTTTTAAAGTTTTGTGGTCATAATTGTGTGGCTTTAAAGTCTCGGGACATTTTTGTGCTATTTTTGTTCAAGTCCTTACAGCACAAATTTTCCAAATTTTATATAAAATTATATTTCTGTACAAAATTATAATTCTGTAAACATATACTATTAATACGAAAAATAAGAAATTATTCTAATATCTGAAATAATTGAAAAATATGTTTTTTATATGCAACATGTTCACATTAGACAAATACTTGAAAATATTAAATTATGAAAAAGAAACTTGACATTATTTGTTCACATTTTTTCAAAACGTGAAAATATTGCAAAATAAAATTGCAGCAATATAAAATTGTTAAAATTAAAAGATTATGTAAATATTTAAAAATAATGAAATATACTGTAAAATGGACAAAACAGGTGTGGAAATAACAAGTGTAAGATATAGAGTTTATTTACAGGGACTACTGGTTAGGTAAGTAGTTTTATTTGTATCCTAAACCTTTGGAGGTTTTAGCAGATCCTAAACCTCTGGGAGGTTTTAGCAAAAATAAAAAAAAAAAGAAAATTGAGCATGATATTTTTATTTTGGATGTAGATGCAATTTAATTGTAAGCAATGGAATTTACTGTTTTGCAAACTGAGGTGTATTTGTTTTCCCCAGTGGCATCAATAAATCCGAGCAGCAAAATAATAAATTAAAACTACATCTCACTGTGAGCTCAAAGAAAAAAAAAATTCCTGCTCTAGACAAGTATAAATCACGGAACATTTTCCCTTTAAGATCGAGGCCAGAACGCTCCGAATTTTCCTTGCCAGTTTTTACGCAAATAGCAAAATCTTTTTTATTTTTAAGGGTTTTACTACTGGCAAAGGAAAAATTAATTAATAAAACAAAAAAATAATAAACCTGGTATGAATAAAAAAGGACAGCGTTTCAGAAGTGCGTGGCAACCTGGTGACAATTCTGTTTACTAATGGATCTATTCTTACAAAAATATCAGCAGTCGCCACATTTACACATGTACATCACTGAATCCTCTTTGATTGCACAGGGGTGTTTTTGGTTGGAGTTTAACCAACTCAAAAACTTAAAAAAATTGTGGGCTTAAAGATTTAATGGACTGGAACCATGGTCATCTTTAAAAATTGAATGGGTGGATTTAGACACTATTGGACTTACCACGGCAAAAGTGGGTTCACCAAGGTCATGTCTAAACCGATTGGTTAATAAATTGAATTTATTTTGAATATTTAAAATGGTAAGGACGGGGCCTTCCAAATTTTTCTTTAAAAACTGGTTGGGGTTTAACCAACACAAGGAATGATGGGTCACGATATTTGAATTAAAAAGTGATATGGGTAATAAAGGGGTGATATGAGTAATAAAAAAGGAAATGGTAAAAATAATATAATATAAAATATAAAAATATTGAATAAATTTACTGGAAACACAACATTAATACTTACTTACATGATATATAAATTTGCAATTTGATTTGTATGGTTACCAGTTGTGTAAAAATATATTTTCATATAAAAATAAACTAACTATAATAATGAATAAGTAAAATAGGCAATAATTAAACACACACAAAATCTAGAAATAATACTAAAAATATATTTACAACTTTAAAAAAAATTCACCTGGAAAAATTGGGTAAAAACTTGATGAAAAATACTTAGTGAATAAAATGATGAAACACTGAACGATCACTGTAAATGTATAATTTAATATCTTCATAGCTATTTTCTTTCCTGTTTCACTCTTATATGGAAAAAGTTATAAAAAGAAACAAAAATGTTGTCTGTTTAAATGTTTTTACTGAAAAGCTTTTATAAAAGTAACTAGTTCAACCCATTTATTTATAATACCATAAACATTAAATTCAACTGCAGTTATTTTTTGGTGATCGCACGTATGCTTCACCTCATGAAAAAGAAAAGAAACTACTGTTATCAAAACTTATCACAATTAATGTGCATAGCTGCTCATTCCCCAATTTCTTATAACTTTAATAACTTCAACTTTACAAGAAAAAATAAAGCTAATAAAATTTTAAAATAATAAATTTAAATTTACTTAAGACTTCTAAAATCCCTTTAACCCAACTGTGATATTTTAGAAAAATCTATTTTTAAACTTTTAAAAGTTACACATTGATAACAGCAATTTTTTTTTTTTTTTTCATTTTTGATATTTCCAGAAGTAACTTTTCAATATTAATTCGTTAAGCAAATAAACAAATAAAATATTGTTTACTTTAACAAAATCGATTTTTAAAAACATCTTTTCATAAAAGAAATAACGTAAAAGAAATCTGTATTGTGGCTTAATTACTTTTAATACAAAACTTAATAAAACATTAAAAAATTTAAGCTTCAATTAAAAAATATCAGTTACTTTCAAACACTTAAATGAAGAAATTAAAAAGAATGTAATTAAACTTTATACTTTTTTTCTACAAAACCATTAAGACGGAAATTTATATAGCAATAAAACTTACCTGTGGATAAAAATATCCAATTTGCTTTAACACACCCACACACACAAACAAAATAAAATAAAATAAAATAAAATAAAATAAAATAAAATGCAGTGCTTTTTCTGACCCAGATCATTAACGTTATTTGTTCACTAAAGGTAAATAATAACACTTTCTGGTGGTCAAGTCATTGCATGCTGAATCACTTTACTTCAACGTGCGCAACTGAAAGAAAAGAAAAGCTTTAAAAAATAAATGAACACTGAATGTTTTTTCCTTTTCTTACTCAGTTCTAACCACAAAAATTTAAAGTCGGGATCGCACAGATAAATATTTCAGTTCTGTATCAGAGTTTGCACGATCTTGAAAATCAGCTGTCTCTATGACCTACATATGTTGAGGATGAGGTATAAAAGAGTTTTTCGAAAGATTCAGTTTGATCTTCAGTGAGTCTAAAGTTAATAAATTGATGCGGTTTGCACATAGATAAGTTTCTTTTTGACGATAACAGAGTGAGGGGAAAAAAAAAAAGTTTCTTGGTTGAGGACCGGAAATATAGCAAATAAATTTCAGCATAAAAGATGTTTATTTTCGGTTTTTCTCAGATGATCACGAAAATTATTTTAAGTTTATCTGGCGAGTAAGCACACTAAGTAAAATAATTTGATTTGGAGAAAAAAAAAAAAGTTTTTTACCGGCCATCGGGGGGAAAAGTATTTTTCTTTTCTAGGTGACTATATTCAACTTTTATACACAATAAAAGTTCATGATGGTAAAATGCACTTTCTTGAAAGACTAATCGAAGTCTCATTAATTGCTGGCAATCCTTTGAGATTGTTCGTGGGCCGATTGCACTGACACAACACAGATACTATTCGAAATTTTCATGGCACAAGTGGAATTTTTCATTTTTCAAGTTCTTTTATCATGGAAAGGCTGGGATTTTCCCGAAGTAGGCGACCGTCATGCCGACTTTATAAAATGTAAGGAATTAATCCGGGGACGACTTGGGAGAAATAAGTTGGTGACACATAAATAAGTTTGACTCGGGACCTCTGTTGCGAATCTAACTCATTTATTGAAGCATTCCTTCTTACAGTCATATTCGCGCGTTCAATCGGAGGTCCCGCGAGCCATTTACGTTGTTTTGAGATCTACATGGCCGAGGGTTTGGCTGACCGCTCAAATGTGCCAAAATTCTGTCTTCCTCGCCCTTGAAGGCTGGTTTTAATTCGAATTTAGGATATTTTCCAGCAGAGGGAGAAAGAGTCAAATTGGGAGGATCATTTATTTTAATTGGTCAATTAGCTTTTGACTGATGTCTGGGGTCTTATGCCGACACCAAGCCTTGGCCGTGCCTGGGAGCCGCACCCCACAGATTGCTGCAAGAAATGCAAACTCATCACTTTTAAAACTTAAAGAGATGTCGAAATTGATAGATGAAAGTAATATTTGTGAGGCTGAGAAACAAAGATCACAGGGGCAGATTAGATTTAAGCATTAGATTTATAAGTTAGAAAAAATGTTTTGAGATTTTAAATTTAAATTTTGCATTTTGAAAAGGGTTTATTTATATCCTTTCATATATATATATATATATATATATATATATATATATATATATATATATATAGACATTTTTTTGAATTTAGAATACTAGAATTTTTATAAAGACTTGAAAAAAATATATACATATACAATAAAGCTTTTAGATAAACTATACAAGAAAGAAGGCAAATTTGTTTACAAAGAAAAGAAAAAATTAATGTATTTTTTTAAAATGTAAAAAGTGAACATGACCCAAAATTTCACATACACTATAAAAATAATAAGATAGAAATGACAATTTTTAATACCTAAACTACAGTAAAAACCCATAAAGCATTAGAAAAATATGTATTTTATAAA
This sequence comes from Maratus michaelseni, assembly GCA_963931845.1. Taxonomy (NCBI): domain Eukaryota; kingdom Metazoa; phylum Arthropoda; class Arachnida; order Araneae; family Salticidae; genus Maratus; species Maratus michaelseni. Next base: position 317,697,635 of record OZ007592.1, on the reverse strand, counting down.
ACAAGTAAACATACAAGAAAACTACATGAAAAAAAAAAAATCTTTTTTTGTAAGAGAAAATAATTAAAAGGCTTTAAATTGTATTGATAAAAATTAAGGAGAAAAATGATATAACATTACTGAGTAAGTGATATAGTTTCAGGGTAGCTTTTTAACAAAGTACTATTGCATATCAAAATACCTTTTCTATAACACACAGGTCCTGGATGAGCACCAGCAGATTCTGGCCCCACAACCAAAAGACCAGATCGAAAAAAAAGCATTGAACCTCCTCCAGCAGCAACTGTCTGAATATCAAGCTGTAACAATAAACAAACATTGAAAATATTATAGAGGAAATTTGAAAAATATGAACGATAAAGTTTTATAATATTAGTCATTAGAGAAAATCAAAGGATATCAATAATAAAAGTCAATTTTTTTAACATAGCAAATTACCTAGAAGATAAATTTAATTGATTTGTAGTTTATAGGAATTAAAGATGATGCAAATAGTAATTTTAGATTAATTTTGAGCATCAAGATAATGAAAATTAAAACATTCAAAATCAGGGAGGACATACATTTATGTGTGCTCAAAATGTAGCTTAACAGCCAAGAAAGTTTTCTAAAACTTATAAGATCTTAATTTTTGAAAAACAAACTTCTTTTATCGGGGATGAGAGCGCTCCAACCCGAATGCCTGATTGTCACCACTAAATTTCAATAGTATTTGTCATCTTATTTAAGGACAGAATTTCTGAAATTCAATACGGTGGAGAATACTATTAAAAGTTAATGGTAAAAATCGGACATTCGGGTCGGAGCACTCTCATCCCTGTTTTATGTACATATCAGGTAAACATTGCATAAAATTTAACTTAAATTTTTTTTTTACAAATGAAATATGGACATTGGTGAAATTCTTGAAAACAATTGCAATATTTACTAAAACAGAAACTTACTTGAGGAGACTGAATATTAACACCTGCAATAGCAGTATCATATACATGATCAAAGCTACCATCAAATCGGCTGACATCGGTGGAAGTACCTAAAATAAACTACTTTCAGTTAACATTTCTCTTCAAAAAGGAAATAAATATATAGAATTATTTCCTAATGAATAAAAAAATTTTAAGATAGTACAGTAGACTCCTAATTAATCTGACACTCACAGGACCACAGATGTGTTGGAAAACTGAAATTGTCAGATAATCACGAGAACACTACCAGATGCAATTTCTAATTGTATAAATGTTAAACTATAATTGAAATTATTAAAAATGAAGTAAATAACTATTATCATAAAGTAAAATAATTAACTGTTATCACACAAGAAATATTAAAATTAAAGGAAGGTCTTAAATACCTATAATATACATTTTATTTTTTGTCATAAGTAAAAATAACGAATTTTCAAGAAAAACAATAATTAATGTATATTTTTGTTTTCTCTTAAACCCTTCACTCCCAGATGTAATAATCCTATGAAGTATGTATCCATTAAGATTGTTAGTCAGTCAACTTTCGAATTTCCTTCGCTAATGTTAATGGTATCTCTGACTATAATAATAGGTTAATAGTATAATAAACATATAGGCATAGAATGCATTCGTATCTTTAAAATATCTTCTCAAGAAATTAATATTTTTAACTTCTTTTTCTGTATACTCTTCTTAAAGAATGTTTATTTTTTCTTAGTTCTCAAAATATTTCTAAAATATATGTTTAATTTCATATTTCATGTGTTAAAAGCAGGTGAACTGTGAGTAAGATTTTAACACTTCCCATAAAATTAAGTATATATTTCAGAAATATTTTGACAGCTAAGAAAAAATAAAGAGACTTTTTAAAGAAGAGTACATAGAAAAATAAATTAAAATATTAATTTCACGAGGAGATATTTTAAATACATGAATTCTATGCCCATATAGGTTTAACATTAGCGAGGAGAATTTGGAAGTTGACTGACCAGCCTTAATGAATACACTGGGAGTAAAACGGTTAATTGTGATTTATTTTTTAGCAAGATCTTGAAGTCTAATATAAAAAGAGCTGCATTACATATACTTCTCCCTGATTTTGAAACCTATTTTTTATACAAGGAAAATTATAATACAAAGGTGTGCATACTGGGGAGAATTCTCTGGATTTCTGAAAATTTTCAATGTATTTTAACTTATTATTGTGATAAAACTCAGTGTTATTTAATACAATTTACAATGTTCTAAAATAATTTAACAGTACTTACCATGCTAAAACATTGTATAATTGATTATATATAAGTTAAAAAACAATAACTTTTTGTCTGTAAATTTGGAACATTTCCATAAACATCTTTATTATGAAATATGTGACGGGGTGTTGGGTAACCAAATGTGTCATATAATCGAGCACTGGATAATCAAGAGTCTATTATATAGACATAAATAAACCTTTATTATTACATTAAAGCTTATAATTAAATAAAATTCTAATACTTCACTTAAAATCAAAGATATTAATAATAAACAATTTTTAATTAGTTACCTCCCATATCAAATCCAATGATAGGTTGCTTATTAAATTTAGAATATGCAGTCTCACTGTAACCAATAACACCACCAGCAGGTCCAGAAAGAATAGCTCGAGATCCACAGAATCTACAAGAAATTATTTTTCAATAAGTTGACTTTTATTAAGGAAATAAAATCATCATTGAATAAATAATTTTAGCCGTGGGAAGAAAAGAAATAGATCAAACCTACATTACATTTTAATAGAAGAATAGAGTAGGGGATGAAGTAAAAAAAGCATCCTTAAGGTTGCAGATCAGTCAGATATGAAATTCCCCTCTCCAATGTTAAACCTATTTTCATGGCATTTGTACTTCTCATCAGAAAATTAAATTTTTGAACTTTTTTCTGTATATTCTTGTTATGATTTAAAATATTCCCTTCATAATTTATTCAGTCTTTTAAATATTTAACTTTATTTTATTCATTTATTTAAATTAGTTCATTAAATTTCATTTAAATAAATAAAGCTTAATCAATTAATTTCTTTTTAAATCAAACATTCATCTAAAATTGATACCTTTTAGTGATAAAGTAATTTAATATCAATCTCTTTCCATTTCACATGTTTTCCGAAATTCATTTTGATTTAACTTTCCAAAATTTACTTTGATCTATTTTTTAAATAAACGTTACTTCAAAAATATCTAAACATAACTTCAAAAATATCTAAAAGAAAATCTATTCTTACTTACTTTTTACATCTTAATAAATATCCATTTTAAAAAGCAAATATTCAAAAATACAGCGCATTTCCTTTTTAAAAAATACAGCACATCCCTTTTTCCTCCAGCCCGGCAGCGGAGTGCGTAAGTTTTGCCGTCATGTACACAGCCTAATGTGGGTATTTTTTTCGCCGACAAAATTTTTGTACTTAGCGTCCTGTAGCATTTTTCCCTACTTCAATCATCTTCCAGCAGATCTTCGAGGCTTCTTCAACTATAACTTAATTATTTGCCCGACAATCTTCCAAAGAGCATATTTCTTCATCCTCTATTTTGCTTATAGAGTAGTTGCCAATTCGATGAGATAACTAATTCGCAAGTTAGTTTAGCAGAGCCACATGAGAAATGCCATTTTCTTCATGATTCAAGTATAAGCATCTTCATATGCAATTTTAAATAACCAGCCAAATTTCATATTTTACATATCTGATGTCATCTTTAACATTTCCAGCTATATTGGACATCATCCTTTTTACATTTGACGTCATTTAACAGATTCAGCGGAGTTCCAGTAATTTTTATCTGTTTTGTATTTGACGTTATCGTTTTCGTCTTCGGCAATAGTGGCAAGATTCCTTAAATAGTGCTTACGAACTTTCTGTATTTAATTTTTAGACATCAACTCTATCCTTTATATCAGAACTTATTAATAATATAAACGTAGCTTCAAATATGAACTAAACAACAAAAATTATAAACTCATTTTTGTGAACTGAAGGTATTGCCTTTTAAAATTAATAGAATACTAATAATCCCATACTCCAGTGATTGTGAAGAAAGATCTTGCTAGATCTGTATTAATGTCATCTTTTATGTTTGAAGATTGCTAATTTTGATCAAATCATTTAGTGCACTTATGATAAATAAAAAGTCAACTATTTAATGCTACAATTTGGTGAGTGATTCTTTTTCTATCTTATTTTATTCATGTTGATAAATCCAACTGATCAGGTAATTGAGAATTAATATTGTTATATCATTTAATAGATAAATTTCAAGATCAATTTACAAGATTCCTAATATTTTATTTATTTAACTCCGTAATTCCAAGATTTTGATTGAATCTATAACTTTTGACTTTTACTTCACATCATAATGCTACTTCCATTTTCAATCATGCCATATGGTGGAATTTTGGGATAGATTGCTTATAATTTTCCAAAAATAATTTTTAGGTTGTGATTCATTCCGGTACTGGTTGCTGGTGAATCATCTCATTATTAATTCCCTCTTATAAGCATTCCGATCCCAGAATTTCACAATAATTCTTAACGGATGCCTCTTCCTGGTTTGTTTCACAAAATATTTCTAAAATGGATGCTTAATTTTATTTGAAGTGTTAAAATCTTACTCACAGATTGTGAACTTTTGGTAAGATTTTAACACATAAAATATAAAATTAAGCATATATTTTAGAAATATTTTTACATTCTTTAAGAGAAGTAGAAAAAAAAGTAAAAAAAATATGACAAAGTTAAAAAATACAAATGCATTCCAAGACATGTTTGAGATTGGAGAGAGAATTTAAAGTCTGGCTGATCTGCAGCCTTAATTTCAGGCATCCAAACATACTATCTATGAGGTCAATATACAATCTTACTACACAAATAGGCTTTGCACTAGAGTGTGGGATTATGTGATTTCCACTATTTAAAAATAAAGAAAAATCATTCATCAAGCATAGATTATGAAAAATTTTCTAACATTTTCAGAATACTGCAACAAAACTTTACTGTTTAATAAGATGAAAGAAGATATCTTAAATAAAAAAATTAAGAAAACACATAAATATATTTGAAAACTCAATTTGAGCAAATACCAACCCCCCCCCCCCCCTGAAAATATACTTAAATTATTTTATTGATCCCTATATTTGATCTAAATATTTGTATATATACTACATAGTATGCTAAAATTTAGTTCAGTTAGAAAATGTATAGCATCTTTAAAAATTCAACTTCAGTAATTTCTGCCAATAGATGGAAATGTTCTCGAATTTATACACACCACATATTAAGCTAAATTTTAATTCAAGTAAAAAATGCATAACACAACTAAAAACGCTCTTCCAGTAATTACTATCCATAGATGGTAATGCATCCAGCTCTTTGTGTATTTCTGTATATGAATTTGTCAGGGTTGCTACTATACAGGAGAATAAAATTCCCTGATTTTTTCCAGGTGCATTTTAAGAAAATTTGAGTCTAAGAATGTAATGCATACTGGACACGATGAAGATAAAATAAATATTGCATAATTCACAAACACTAAAATTTTCTAAATACAAATGACATTGATAAAAAGCTCCTTAACTGAATTTCCCCAAAACACGTTCTTAGGACTACAGTAGGAATTGCTCTCTTTAATAACATATGATCATTACAAATTTTCAAATGAAGTTTTCTCCAAACCGTGAAAAAAATTACTATACAATACTTATTTGTGTACTGAGCCACCATTCACTTCAGCAACTGTATCACAAAATCTCTGAAGTCCACATAAACTTTATTTTTAACAGGAGGCAAAAAGGAAAGAGGAAGTAGACGTTTCAATGGGAAGATGGAGGCTTGAGATGATTAATTATTTGGGGGAAAGTTCCATGTTCCATAAGTGGGTATGTCACCAAATGGCATATTTTATTGACTGTGTCTTGGCATAAATTTAATTCCATTGCTGTAACTTGGTTTGTTTTTGTTTGTTTATCAGAGGATTATATAACAAATCACAAAGTAAAAATCTATTCTTTTAAGTTTGTAACATATATGTTATTTTACAATTTAGTACAGGATATAAAAAGAAAATAAAAACTTTTTTAAACAGGTAATAAATGTTATTTTTTGTTTTTTTATTTCAGTTATTTTTTTGTAAAATTGATTGATTTGATGAATTTAAATTTTTTTCTAAACATTCAGTACATATTTTCTAATTATTCTGTGAATATACAAACCTTTCTTAATAGACTATTTTTCCCATACACTTCCTACATTTGAAACCACCACCTCACTGTTGCCAACATTACTATTGTTTGATGCCAAATTTGGCGACATACCCACTTACAGAACTTTAGTCAATTATTTACCACTCCAAAATAAAAAATAGATCTGAAAATATTTTAAAATCTGTATTAATAAGTTTTAAAGTGTGGAAAGTAGAAATTTTGCAAGTGGGGTAATTTAGATGCAATTTCCTTACAAAAAAATATGGAATCTGCCAAAATGTGAAGGATTCTCATTTCTGGTGGCCTTAAAGATCACACTTATTTAGAGATACCAATGAAATTTTATTACATTTTCCAGATTTTGGACAAAATATTGAAATTTTCTGAGTTATTTGGTCAATTTCCAAATTCCTTGACTTTTTCAACTTCTCCGGGTAGTGTAGCACTTCTGCTTTATTTATAGTCTCTAAACATATTTTAGTGTATTAAATATAATTTAGCTGGAAAATGCATTACACAATTAAAAACCACCACTAAGCAATTCACACTCATTGACAGTAATACTTTTGTGTAGCCCTGTGTACGATCTAGAGAATTTATACACACTACATAATCTAAAAATGTAGTTAGTGCACGTCCAGCAATTATCACTCATAAGTAGCACTGTAACCAAATTCTTTCATGTGTCCCTATAAACAAGAGATAAATGTTGTATGTTCTATATTCTACAGTAGGCATCTTGAAATAGCCTCAATAACGTATACAAATTTCCTTATGTTTGAAACAGTGTATCATTATTAAAATACGCTGCAAATAATTCTTTCCTACAGACTATAATGTAATTGAATTATTTTGCATGACCCTGTAAATGAATGATAAATGCTTTGCACTCCATATTATACAGAAAGCACGTTTTGCAGCACCTCATGAATGCATATCAATTTCATTTATGTTTGAAATAGTGTAACATTATTAAAATATACTGCAATAGATTTTTCTCCACAGACCATAATGCAACAGAATTCTTTTCAGTGTCCCTGTAAATAAAATAATAAAATATAAATGCTACATACTTTGTTTTCGATAGGGAAGATGCTATAGTAAGTCTCAATAACATGTATCAACTACATAGAAATCAAAGTACAGGGTGATTATAATTAAAGTCCCACTTTCAAAACACTGTAAAAAAAGGAACCACTGGTCAGAATGACTTCAAATTTTAACTGAATATACTGGAAGAAGGGTGAAACAGTATGGCCTAAAAAAAAAAGTTCCAAAGTGTATCAATAAATGGCGCTGTAAGCGGCCTACTATGCAAATGAAAAGAAACTCATGCACAATTATAAACCGAATCATTATGTGCTTTTTGACCCAAGGACAATTAAAAACCGATTTTTTCCATCCAATGTGGAATCCAATCCAAATTCACCTTGCTGTGGTGGATGACACTAACAGTACCACAACTATTGACTCATTTTTTCCGTCAAACAACCGAAACATTTATGTACATTGAACAGTACAGTTGGTTTACTGTCCAACTCATGCTAAAGCCATCATATTTCAATTAAAAATGTCACTTGTAGCCGAATCCACTTTCGTTATGCCATTTACAGCACCATCTATTGATATGCTTTGGAACTTTTTCTTTCTTATGCCATACCATTTCCTCCTTCTTCCAGTACATTCATTTCAAATTTGAAGTCATTCTGACCAGTGGTTCCTTTTTTACAGCATTTTAAAAGTGGGTCTTTAATTATAATCACCCTGTATATTTATGTGAGTTAGAGTGCTGACAGATGAACTGAAGTCATAAACACTTTTCAACTATGATAGAAATATTAAAAATCAAACAATACAAACTCACTCATGTGATTTTTCAAAAGCTTTTTTTCAATGATCATATGTCATAACCACTCCTACATAGTTGAAAAGTGTTTATGAATTTGGTTTGTCTGTGCTCTAACTCTTGTAAAAATACTTTGATTTCTACTTAATTAATATATTTTATTGAGATTTACCATGACATGTTCCCTATTGAAAATGAATTACGTAGCATTTATAATTTGTTTACAGACATACTCAAAAGAATTACATTAGATTATAGTCTATGAGGAAAGATCGATTTGCAATGTATTTTAATGATGTTACACTATTTCAAACATAATGAATTGATATCTTTTTTCACCTTATTAAACAGTAAAGTGTTGTTACAGTATTCTGCAAATGTTGCAATATGTTTCGTAATCTATGCTTGATGCACAATTTTTATTTCTTGTTATATTAACAAACAGCGGCAAAACTGAGAAGAGACATACAATGACTGTCAAAGGTTGAAAATGTATTTTTCAGTAGTTTTGTGAATCTATATCCAAACATTTTCCAAATTAAAACATTTTTGTTAGCAATTGCAATTAGTACTGATTCCGTCAAGTATTTTTGCTGTAGACAGTAGACTTTAAAATCAGTTTACTAACTGATCAAGTAAGGTCTTGATGTAATATTTTTTTCCTTGATGTCTGTTTTTGGGTAAAAAAAAAAAAAAGTTATTTTTGTCAAATTTATACTTTTATCGAAAATAAAATTTCGTAATGAGAGATATAATTCAATTAATCAAATCCAAATTAAGAATCTTTTTAAGTCCTCTTAATGAAGTTTTCTTCTGTGAATTTGTTCTGTTAGCAAATTACACATTTCAAATCTCAATGGGTATAAAAAAAATTAAATATATATATGAAGAGTTGGCTTTTATGAAATGGAATTTTGATAAAGGATCTTTTTGTGAAGAGTCGCCTTTTAGTAAATTAAATTTTGTGGAATGGCTTTAAACAGGACCCAATTTTTGCTTGTATAGATTCTGTAAGTATTAAATATTCATTTATATTTCAGATGAAAATTTACATGTTGGACATTTCAATTTTGAAAAGCTGCAAAAGAGATTGATACAAAAAAACTGAAAGGTACTGTTCAGCACTAATTTGAATAGTTTTTTTTTAATCTTCTATTTAATTATTTTTTATTAATACCCAATTTTTGTATATTTCTAAAGTTTCAAAAATATAAAGTTTTTCCCTTGCATAGAATAATAATAAACAAGTGGGTAAGTGAGATTGAAGATCGCTCAAAGGGTTTCGTTTAATATTCCTTTCAAAACACTTTATCCTTTCTTTAATAAATCCAAATAAATTTCATTTAGCAACAAAAAAAAAAAAAAGTCATTTTTTTTATAAGTAAAAATTTACCGGTCTATTTTTTCATTTTTTCGAATATCTAAACCAGCCCGCTATTATATTCTGTCATAATAATATCTGTCATGCGGACTAAATGTTATATTTAAAAAAATAATTTCAAAATTAAACATGTTGTACACCTTCAAAATGTTAAAATATGCAAATATTTCCATAATCGGATTTTTATCAGGATTCAATATGTTTCTCAAACTCATATATTTACTATTCTCTATTACTCATATTGATACTCGCTTTGTATTATTCTCAAACATTTGAAAAATCCGTTAAACTTCCGACATGACGCACAGTGTAAGATTCTGCGAATCTAGCGGGTCAAAATTCAATTTATGAAAATTATTGATATTAATTAAATAAAATTGCACTTACTATAGATAAAATGGTTCTATATTATGGAAAAATATATACTTACTCGTTACATTGCACATTTTACGTCATTATTATTACATTATCATAATCATAATAGAAAGAGTTTTCGTCATTTCCATTTATTGACTTTTACGCAGTGTTATTTTATTCGGTGCAGATTTAAAAAACATACAATACGTACCATTTAAAACAAGAAGAGTTTTTTTTTAGTAAATAGCAATTAAGTTATTAGATACTGCCATCGCTGTCAGTGTTATCATTAATGTTTTCGGCACTGCCTTTTTTTTACATCCTATCTATAACAAATATGCTAAAAACATTCCATAAATCTTATCTGTGCATGTAGTGTCGATAAGCCCCAAAAAAATGTGTGAGCATTACTCGTATGTGTTCGAATCAATTTCAAATTATTCATAACCTTGGAAGTTGCGTTACAGATATATCATTTTCGGGTTGCTTTATTTAAAGATAGAATATTACACACTTGGCCATCTACCATTGTATCTTCAAATCTGTGCTCTATTTCGTTACGTTTGATCATCTAATTCTACTATAGTTGGCACAAGAGCAGTAATTTGATTTCTGACATTTTCAAATTCTTCCGTTATTGACTGATCAGTTTCCTTGGCATACTTAAATTTTATGGGTCTACAGTAAGAAGTAGATGAAGGATGTGTATTTTGCCATAATATAAAGTTTTGATTATCTTCATTACAACCATATAGTTTAAAAGGAACCACAGATGGGATTAGAATATTTGCATCTTCAAAGTTGTTTTTATTTGATTTTTGCTTGTATCTACTTTGTCCACCGCTGCAATCGACCCCCCCCCCCCACACACATTTAAAAATCATTGTTATATTTTTTAACACAGACCGTTTTTCTTTAGTAAGAAAATTTAATATCTGTTTTTGTATGATACAAAGTCTTTTTATCATTAAATCTGTAATTGATTGTAATTTAACTTCTGCAAATGATTAAGAAAATAAGCAGTTTTCTTGGGATGAATGGCACATTTTTTTGCATCTTTTACCTACTCATAGGATGGATAAAAGTTCAAAACTTTTTGTAACGCAGAGTTTCTCGTAATCCCGTATTTTCGGCAACTAAATTTCCCAATTTAATATTAAAACCAACGCTTCTTCAAGAGAATATTTAAATATCAGGTAGCCGGCTTTTTGAAAGATTTTTTTTAAAATTTAGTTGCTTTTTTAGGGATTGAAGATATTTGCTTTAACATACCCGAAGCATCCTTTCGTCCAAATTGTCTTAATTTTAAACACGTGGCATGTGCTAGTTCATTTACTGAGTGTTCTGAGAAGAATGGATAAAACTTTTTTCCGCTTTTTTTCGGTCCACTTGAACAAAAATTTTTTTTGGACGTCCAACTTTTTTTGCATTGTCATTATTACTTCTGCCTGGTACTCATTGTTATTTTAGAATCTAGCCATCTCTTATTTTTCTTTAAAAAACGTTCTTTATGTGATGGCAATTTCTCCATCTTCGATTAATGTCAATCATAAACGAATGGATCACCCGCTTAATCTGGTCTAACATAACATATGAGCAATGTTGAAGTTTATATTTGTGTAATACATTGTCTATCAAGATATTTTCAGAATTCACTGGAAATGATTTATATCCAGTAACATCATTTATAAATATCTCACAGAATTCTCTTTTCGAAATTAACACTTCAGTACCTGTAAAAAATTACTTATATTCAAAAGTTGCAAATAGTTGCAGCTGAAATTGATTTATTTTATATCTATATGCATATATAATTACAAAAAAAAAAAAACCTTACAATGTACCAGAGTGTACAAAATTTTTGGCAGCTTTTTTTAATTTATCATATGCTATTAAATTTTCAAATAATTTACATATTAACGTACAAGTTTTTTTTTTAAGAAGTAACACTTTTAAATAACTATCGTAATTGTAAAATACAAAGTAAATACTTTGTTGTAACGATTTCATACTATTATAAAACAATATTTACAAAATAAGTATATTTTTAGCCATAAGTAACATTTGCAATTACATCTACAACAATCGCCACTCTAAAAAGGTTTAAAGAAAACGTGGTTTTGAGCCGACTTTTGATGGTGTTGTTGTGGAGTTAAACTGCTTTAACTTTATCTCTTTTCTCTTTAATGTGTTAGATGTAATTTAAAATGTCTAAAACTCAAATTACTTAAAATCGATTTTCTGAACTTTTTCCCTCTAGATTTGTGAAATCTTACACTGTGTGACGTCAGATTTTCTTTTTAATTCTGAAATGACGCGATATTAATCTGCTTTGTGTACATAAACATACCCATACTCCTTGTATTATTGAGAAATCTTAGACCATTTTCCGTTTTATTACCACTATGACGTCAATCAATTTTATTTCATATTAATCTTTTTTTCAATTGGTGAAACATTTTATTTCATTTTCATTTTTCACGTGGAAATCGTTCAATAGAAAATTAATTATTGTAGAAAGAATTTCATTGTGGATTTTTAATTTTTGGCAACTGCTATAACGAAAAATGTTTAAATTTAATAGGAAAAGACTGTTAGAATTTCGTTTTTTTATCTCTATTAAAATAATACAATTTTGAATTTTATAGCTGGTATTCAGCTATAAAAACACAAAGTTTCAACTCTGTAAGTTATATAGCTTCTGAGAATAGCTCTGTGACGGACAGACAATGGAGCGGGAGTAATAGGGTTTAGTGAGATGAACGAAACCCAAAAAAAGGTAGTTCTGACTTTAATTTTCAAAAAATTCCCCTTAAAATATTAGGTAGGAAAAATACAACCATTCTTTTTTCCTAAAGCAAACCCAGCACTATTGACAGTAAAAGTGTAAATACTTAGTATATCATAACAACTAATTTAAAAATAAATAAACAAATAAAGTAAAAATTTATTTTAGTGTTACACTAGATTTTGTTTAAAATTTTTAATCATCATTAATTCGGCTAGGAATGATACAATTATTTCAACTAAACATTTTTGAAAAACACAATAAAATAATGTTCTGGTAAGCAACATAAATCCTCACCACTACCACCACAAATAAGCACCCAGCTTAATAATTTTTAATTACTTCCTTTCTTTACACACAAAATGGCCTTACTATGGATTAAAATTTGGAGTATCCAGAAGTGCATTAGAAGAAAATATAAAAAAATTACAGATATTTTAATATATGTATGTACTACATAATTTCTGATTATGTCATATGAGTAAATATGAAATTTCACCATTAAGAAATAAAAAAATATATGTCAAAATACAAACAGAATGCATCCAAAACAAAACATACAAGTTATGTCAAATGATAAAGAAAACAAGCATTTAATCAATCAATTCTTTAAAAAGTATTAAGAAAGATATTCAAGGGAAAATTTCATACAAATTCATTGGTGTTAATCCTCCATCAGACTGCATAAAAAGAACATTCACATCCTAAACATATAAAAAGAAAAATATATAATCAATAATATAATAATTTATACAAATAATCAATTTATTTCAATATTTAGAGTCATACGATTTCATGTAGAATTATTCCTAATTTTTTCTTTAGTTTGTTTTATTATTTATTTACGACTATTTTATTATGATTGGGGATGAATAATTGTTATATTTTCACAACTTCAATAAATATGTTTTAATAGAATAATCATCTATAAGCATTTTAAAGATATCTGTTATTGCCATAAATACAAGTTAAATAACTATAGCCTATGACAATTGGGAGTAATGACAAACATTTTGGTAAAATCAATATACCCTTTCCCATTTTATCAGGGTATAACGAATCTTACATTATCCATGGTCAAAAAGATTACTCCCTTTTTCTGCATGCAGTCAAGTAAAAAATATATTATATTATGCTATTTTAAATCTTGCATACTGCAAAGAATACTATTAAAAGTAATTTCATTATTCAAAAAAGGTAATTTGGTACTGATACATATTTTTAAAATTTCATAAATCTGTCAATAGTTTTCAAAATGGGCAACAATTTTTGACACATAAATCTACAAATTTCACAATAGCTAAATAGTTACTATACTTGTGTGACTAACATTTTCCACCAATTTCTCACATTTGCTTAACAGTTTTATTCTACTGTAAAATATGAGGAAGATAATTTTTAACACAAACTTTTTAAAAATAATTCATAATCTATAATACAAGTTTTTTTTATTTAACTGAAGAAAAATAAAAGTTCTAACAGTTTAGGTAACTGGTATTTATTCATAGAAGTAAAACATTCAAAGCATCATAAATTATGAAAATTAGATCAAATAAAGTCATTTAAGTCATTATTAAATTAACAGTGAGGTATGGAATAGTTATAAAACCTGTAAAAAGACTTTATCTTGAAAATTTACATAACATTTTTGAAAGGGGTAAAAAATGTAATGTAAGGGGGAAAAATGTAATGTAACTATGATGATAACCTTTTAATTATAACTGTCCTAATCCTATTATGTTTAAGTTTTGTCGTAATTTTATGTGTGTTACTTATTAAAAAAGCAATTTACCTAACTTAAATGTGTGGTTATTTGAACTTATGTTATTACAATAGATTAATGAATAAAACAAGAATGAAAAATTATGCATCAGGCATAGATTAAGAAACACTTTCTGATAATTAGAAAATATTGTTAAGAAATTTCACCTTTTTTCATTCAATAAATTGCCATACCTAAATAAACAATTTAAAAAATACACAACTCAGTAAAAATCTATTTTCAGCAACTGATCTCCATGTTTGGTAATGTGTGCACATTCTTTCATGCAGTCAGTATATTATTTGTAGAATTCATACACACCACATAAAAAACAAAACTTAATTAAGTTTAAAAATGCATATTACAGCTGTAAACACACTTCCAGCAATTATCGATCATAATCAGTTCCTGTAACTGAATTTTTTTGGGTGTTTCTGCAAATGTACAATAAATACTATGCACTCCATAATATATATATATATATATATATATATATATATAAACATGTTGTATAACACCTCGGTGATCCATATCAATTTCATTATGTTTGAAATATCATATCATTAAAATGAATCAAAATTTTTCCACATGGATTATAATGTCACAGAATTCTCTTGAATGCCCCTGTAAATGAACTGTAAATGCTACTTATTCTATACTCTACTGAAAGCATGTTGTATTCCATCTCAGTGTTGCATAAAATTTTCATTGCGTTTCAAGTAACGTAACATCATTAAAATGCACCACAAATGATTTTCCCACTTAGACTATAATGTAATGGAATTCTTTTGTGTGTACCTGTAAAACCTTTATAAATGCTACACACTTCATTTTCTATAGCATTCTCTAGTAAACCTCAGCAACACATAAGAATAGCATGACAATCCAGGTGTATTTATGAAAGTTAGAGCACGGACAGATAGATGGACAAACAGACACCAAACACTTTTCAACTGTGTCAGAAAGTGTTAAAAATGGTGTGATTTAACTTTTACGGTCTGTAAGCCCCTTGATGGTCTTAAGTATAGCATCTAGAAGAGAAGACGAAATCTTTGCAGCAATGAAGTAACCCAATTGCCACTACCACGTTGAAG
This sequence comes from Maratus michaelseni, assembly GCA_963931845.1. NCBI lineage: Eukaryota > Metazoa > Arthropoda > Arachnida > Araneae > Salticidae > Maratus > Maratus michaelseni. The sequence goes on along the minus strand of OZ007592.1, from coordinate 317,682,207 downwards.
AAATTTCATTAAAAACTTTAAAACTTAAATATAAAAATGCAAATATCTAAAAAATAGTTAATGATGGCTAATCTATAAAAGAACAACTTTCAGTTAAAAAAAATTATCATTAAAAATGATCTGTCCAGTAGAAAATCCAGTAATGATGACAAAAAAAAAAAAAAATAATAATAATAATAATGATAACTGGCTTGTATACAAAATATATATGCTAAAGGAGACCACATTGACAAAAGTAAAATATGAGTTCAATTATATTTTTTATGTTAAATATCAAAAATGTTCACCTATATTTTGTTATTACATTATGTATAACATCGTTCAATATTAAGTTTGTTACTATTTCACTATACTTTATTATTTATTGTTAATTTATACATTTGACCAAAGACTTTTGCACACTAGTGTATATATATATATATATATTTAATAGTTATATTATGCAACAAGTTTTATTATATATATATGAAAGGGTAAGAAAAGAAAAACTTATTCAAATTCAAATTCAAAAGTTAAAAATCAAATTCCCAGTTACTTTTTTTTAACTTTTAAATCTAATACAGTAACAGTATGAGACCATAAATCCAGAATGCTTGGGACCTCCACTGCTTTTCTGGATTTTAGATCTTCTCTCAAAAAATAAGTACAAACAGCAATAATATGAGGGAATTCCGATATCCATTCTGTTTAGCATAATACTTATAATTTGTGCTTTTAAAAGTAGTCAAAATAAAAAATGTTTTAGAAAACAAACAAATATTGATTTACAAAAAAAGTAGTTAAAACTGCGCTTTGTTTTAAACAGTAAATACTTGAATTAAAAAATTGGCAAAGAAAAAAATATCTAAAGTGTGCTTACCTATTGTTAGAAAAAATCTTAACTGCAACAGAACATAAAATTATAGCTATCATTAAAAAAAAAAAAAAAAAAAAAAAAAAAAAAAAAAGGAGGAGACATTACTTAGCATTTTACAGCTATCCAGAGCGAGGGATGCAGACCCCTCTCCTCTTGTCACTCGCATTTTTTATAGTGGTTCTTGGCACACTTTTTTTAAAGTGGGTTACATTCTCAGTAAAATAATAGTAAAGCTGCTAATTTTTATTTGCCAGACACTTTAAACATGTCCGATAATTTTAATTCCTTAACATCTCTTTTATTACAAATATTTTCATATGACTGTTTTTTTTTACTTATTTATTTTATTTTATTTATTTATTATTATTTTAATTTAATTTTTTTTTTTGGGGGGGGGGGGGGGGGGGGGTTGGAGTGGGGGATGAGTAAAAGTTTTGGGTTTTCCGGTTTCTGGATTTGAGGTCCCATACTGCACTTAAAACTAAATTTGCCCCTGTAAAGTTTGTTTCTCAGTCCGACATTTAATACATTGTCCTTAAATTCAAATTAACTTTAAGATAGAAATTGCTGACATAACGCAACTCTCACTTTTCTGCTGTCTGTTTTGCAAGAGCTAATCCTGAGTAGTTTGACAGCAGTCTGGCACAGATATTAATCAAAAGATTCTAAAACAATGAAACTGGAAGTTCCTATCAAATTTACTCTTTTGCATTTTACTGGAGAAAATCATAATTACATGAATAAAAAATGGCTTATCATGAGAGTACATAGGGCTTTTTTGATTAAATGCTTGCTAACGTTCTCCACTACATGCGAGTGAATTTATGGAATAATACAGGAATAAAAACTTTCAGACTAGTTGTAAGACATTCGGGCAGTTACTTTAAGATTTCCATCATTTTGATTTGCTGTAGAATGTAGAACTCATTTGTAGTTGTGAATTAAATGAAGACACCAAGTTTGGATTCAACTTTTTATTCTTATTAAGATTGATCATTCTTTTTAAAGTCAGGCCCAAATGTTTCAGAATCTGAAAGCACTTATTACTACATTATTCCATAAATGTGTCTGCAAATGTTGTAGAAAATGTTAGCAAGTATTTAAAAAAGTCCACGTTTTCTCGTGTAAGCCACTTTTATTCATGCACTTATGACTTTTTCCAATAGGGGGCAAAAGAGTCAATTTGGAAGGAGCCTTGAATTTAATTGATTTAGGATCTTTTCATTTATATCTGGACCAGTCTGCTGCAGAATTACTCAGGATTAGCTCTAGCAAAACTGACTGCAGAAAAGTGAGAATTGCATTTATGTCAGCAATTTTTATCTTAAAGTTAATTAGAATTTAAGGACTGGACATAATAATTGTTGGACTCTTTACAAACTTAACAGGGCAAATTCAGTTTTAAGTATTATATTTAAAAGTTAAGAAAAAGGAACTGGGAATTTTAATTTTAACTTTTGAATTTTAATAAGGTTTTCTTTTCTTATTCTTTCACACATAAATATATATATATGAAATACATATATATACATCATATACAGACCTTAAGCTTGTCTTGGAATCCAGTAGAGAAATTTTCAACATATTTCTTTATGCATGGGGTTAAATAGGCATCCACACATGCTATATATTTTCAAAGAAGGAAAAGAAAACACTGATTTTATGGAATTGAAAGTTGCCAATAAGAAACTTAAAAAAAGTAATTTTTAAATTAGTCTTTGTAAAAGAGTAAAACATACCTGTATGACCTCTTGGTACAATGCGTAACATAGGCATAACTTCGGAGGATAATGAAATATGCTCAAAACCCATTTCTAGAGCAATCTTTTTAATCTGAATTTCATGATCTGGAAATCTGCAATATGAAAAATAATAATGCATATGCAATTTTATTTCTCAGAAAAAAAAAATGTACCTATACACAGCTGTAAACAAGGAAATGTTATCAAATCATTCATTAAACAACTTGCAGCTAGACCACTGTATAGATGCCTATCAGAGCAAAACAAATACAATATCAGACACATCCTCCAATATCCCCAAAATCAAATGTTCTAAAAACTAATATTTTTCAGAAAATCAACTTGGGGAAAAAAAAAAAAAAAAACAGTAACATTTTTTATTATATTTTTATCATTATTATATTTAACATTGTACAACAGTAATTTTTAAAAGTATTCTAGACATAGAACTTTGACTATGTTAGCTCAATCTCACTAAAAGTAAAAAAAAAAACAAGAACGAAAAATCATGCGCCAAGCATAGATTATGTAACACTTTCCAACGCTTCCAAAACAATTTTACAAATCATACCGTTTAATAAGCTGAAAGATAACACCTAAGTAAACAATTTGGAAAACGCGTAACATATTTAAAAACATAATTTCAGGAATTTCCAACATATACAATATTCGTAAAAATATCTGAATACTTTTATTCAGCCCTGTATATGATCTATAGATTTGTATATATACTACATAGGATGCTAAATTTTAGTTCAGTTAGGAAACGCATAGCACAGTTTAAAATTCTCCTTCTGGAGTTTCTGTCAATAAACGGAAATGTGTTCGCGAACTTTTGTGCTTCCCTGTATATGATCTACAGAATTTATACACACCACGTAATAGACAAAAAGCGAGTTAAATTTAAAATCGCGTTCAGTAACTTCCAGGAACTATTGTTAACAGACAGTAGAGAATTCTTTTGTGTGTCCCTGTAAATGAACGATGACTGCTATACACACAATATTCTGTAGTAAGCCTCTTGTAATGCACCTTAGTGATATATATATAAATTTCAATGTTTTTAAAATAGTGAAACATTATTTAAATAAACCGCAGACGATTTTTCTCCATAGTAGACGTAATGTAACGGAATTCTTTTGACTGTCCCTGTAAAGTAATTGTAAGTGCTATGCACACCCTATTCTATATTAAGCTTCTTGTAATGCACCTTAGTGATATATATAAATTTCAATGCATTTAAAATAGTGAAACATTATTTAAATAAACCGCAAATGATTTTTCCCCATAGATCGCAATGTAACGGAATTCTTTTGAGTGTCTCTGTAAAAAAACTATAAGTGCTATGCATTTCCGTTCAAATAGGAAACATGCTATAGATAGCGACAATAACATATAAAAATTGCAGAGCAATCCGAGCATATTTACAGGAGTTAGAGCACGGACAGACGGCCATACGGCAGACAAACCGAAGTCATAAACACTTTTCAACTAGGTTGGAAAGTGTTAAAAAATGATGAATTCTAAAAATAATGCAAAGAAAATTTTCTTTTAACCCCTTTGCGACAAAAGTCTTTTACAGAATTTTTAATCTTTTATCATCGTTTTTAAAAATAAAATTTTTTGCATAATTTAATTGGAGAAATGCTTTGATGTAACAAGGCAAAATTTTCAATTAAAAATTACTGGTAGAAACAATTAGGGATTCTGAGCGCTTTATGCATCACATATATGTGACACTTGTCCTGAAGCAGTTAAAGCCATCTATTCCTTTTTTACTGTATTCACAGTTCATTCAGACAAGAGACAGTAAGAAAGCATAACTGGCTGATGTTCAATTCATGTGGTTAAATGTCAAAGCTCAGTGTGGTAGAAGTACAGTTACAGTCATCCAACTGTGTTATGTATGGGAGGCAAAACAAAAGCAGATGATATTTACCAAAATAATCTGAAATCAAACGTGCTTGTCAGTTTTTGAATCATCAGTTGAGGTCTGTGTTTTTATTTAGTTTCTGCAACTTGGATGTATTTTCAAACACTTAATAACCTCTATAAATATGATGAAAGATGTGTGTTGACGCTGCGCTAAAGTTACTATTAACGTGGGTGGACTGTATAGGAAAAAAATATATATATAATGCGTTGATGCCAAGAATGTGATGAGTCAAGTAATTACTAACATGTTTATATACACATATATACAGTACATAAGGTTTAAATTCAAAGTACTGATGCCATAGTCAGTGCGAACAATAACAGAATGAATGAGTGGAGAATACCACTTGAAGAACATAATAACTATATTATTCTTACTATGATTAAGATATGACTTATTATGGCGACACTTAATGATCCCATGGTCATTTTAGCCAATGAAATAGCTCAATTATGTGGTTTATACAATTGCGAATTTATCGTACTAACACCACAACAATGTGGGAGAGACGCATAATCCTGTAACTATTGCCATGTGGCAAAAACAAAATTATGATAGAATGCGCTGCAGTCGCACACGTCTGGCAAGGTCAAGGGAAGCTGTAACATACCGGCCCCCATTGACATATAATAATAATAATAATACCTATTTTACAACTTACACATAATAAGAATTACTGTTTAAAACAATATACATGACTATTCAAAAATTAGAAATATACAATCTTGAACAACACTTTGCATATAATACTTTCAAAACATAAGAAATTGATACATAATAATACAACAACAATTAAACTTGAATATAGTACAAAAGCAAATATCAAAATAAACACTCAATAAATACTAACACATATAGTACATTTAGCTGAGACCATAATATTTAATGAAAGAAAATGCTAGACAAATAAATGAAATGGTTAACTATTATGGATGCAAATTGTTATCCTCTATTTGCAGAGAGCAAACTTTTGAATTAGCTCTGCTCTGGTAACTATACCTAATTCTGTTTTAATTTCCAATACTCTGATTTTTTTTTATCCACATCTGGTATTACTTTAATAACTCGGCCGAAGGTTATTTACTAGGGGGTACATTTTCTTCCTTTAGGATGACCATACATCCTTCCTTAAGATTTGCCTTCTCAACTATCCATTTCGTGTGTTGCTGTAAATGACTCAAATAATCAGTTTTCCATTTCTTCCAAATGATTTGAGTCATTTTCCTTATGGCCTGCCAATGAATTAGATAACCTATTTTCATTAACTTTTGTTATATCGGGCTCGGTTATTGAAGTGATTGGGCAGCGTATCAAAAAATAAACAGGGGTCAGGACTTCAATTTCATTCGGATCAGACGATAAAGGTAGTAAAGGGTGAGAATTTAAAATCCCTTCTATTTCTGCAGTTAAGAGTCCAAAATTCTTCATGGGTTACTCGTGAATTGCCTAAAGTTCTTTTAAGATGATATTTAAATGATTTTACCCCTGCTTCCCATAATCCACCAAAACTAGATGAGCGAGGGGGTATGAATTTCCAATTAATAGCCTCAGAGGTCAAATAATTAGCCCATACATCATCAGGTTTACATGCCATGGCATGCAATTTCTTTAATTCAGAATTGGTACCTACAAAGGTTGTCTGTCCATTGTCTGTCATAATAGTTGAGCTTTTCCCTCATTTTATAAAAAATCGTTTAAGAGTAGCAATAAATGATTCAGATTTTAAATCTGTTACTATATCTAGATGGACTGCTTTCACAGCGAGACAAACAAGCAATGCTACATAAATTTTATTGCAATTTCCTTTTCTTTGATTTTTACAATTAATAATAAAAGGTTCGCAGAAATCAACTGCACAATTTTGAAATGGCAGGCTAGGATTGACTCTTTTTGAGTGCAAATTTCCCATAATTTGATTTGCCCCTATTGGTTTGTTTCGGAAACAGGCGACACATTTATGAACTATCCTTCGGGCCAGAGATCTACCATGGAGGACCCAATAATTTTGCCTAACATGATGCAATAATGATGGTAGCACAAGATGAAAAAACTTTTGATGAAAATATTCAAAAATCATTTCACTTAACTTATGGTTATTAGGCTACAATACTGGATTTTTTTGTGTTATAGGTCAGATTGGAATTCTCTAAACGACCTCCAACTCTTAATAAGTCCTTCAGAATCTAAGTATGGGTTTAAAATTTTAATTTGCTGTTACCTGAAAAATTGCACTGGTTGGTCAAATTTTTGATATCCTCAGCAAAGGCTACATACTGTACCTGTTTGATCAGATATTTCTCTCTCTTTTTTAATTCCGACGAGGACAATGGTCCAAATAATTTGCTTCCTTCATTTTTACAATTATGAAGAAAATATAACTGCAAATTCTGATTAATTTAAGAAATTATTAATTATTGAAAAAAGCTTAAAGTCATTAGAATTTAATGGATTTACTAAATTTAAAAGTCCAGAAAGGTTTATAGTGTCCAATATTTGTGTTTCAGAAGGAACCTCTTTCATTTCTTTTAACATACGACCCTGGTCCTCTGATGATAGCTGAGTAATTTCATGGTCAGGAACACTAAACTGTTGAGTGAGAAAAGTAGGTTCATGCCACCACAGTTCATGACTAGCTAATTCTGTTGCATCGAGACCTCGTGATATTGGCTCAGCAGGATTGCTGCTCGATGAGATGTATTTCCAATGAAAGTTCTGTGTATAACCTTGAATCTTGGCAACCCGATTACTAACAAATATTTTTAACCATGGTGGGGTCTGAATCCATGCTAATGCTATTTGTGAAACTGTATACAAATAGATGTTGTGAATGTCAAGTTTTAAGGCCTTACCTTGTGATTTCCATAAGATTCTTAACAACTTTCTTTATTCAGGATTTAACTCTATTTCTCTGTACATCTTTTCAATGTCAGTGAGAAATACAAATCTGTTTTCTAAAGCGAATCATAATTTCACATAGATCTTCATTTACTAATTCAAGGATTTGCTATTAGTTGTAGGGCTCGACCCATTAAAGACAACTCTGAGTTTCGTTGTGGAACTTTTGGGACGATATATGTACCCTATGGTGTGGAAAATAATAACTACCTCTTTCTTCTATATTTTCCATAATTTTTGTCATGTGATCAACAGTTTCGTATTTGTTCATAAAATCGCAATAAAGTACTAGCATTAAGGGGTTTTTCTCAAGACGATTCCACAATTGTTGTAACCTTTTCTCGGCAATAATCTTAGAACCTTCGAGGACAGTCAGATTTTCCCTTAAAGGCATTGTTACTATAAATCTTCCCATTTTATCATGACGATATGTCTCTAAAAAATGACTTTCACATAGCTGCTCTTCAGCACTAAGAGGAAAGAATTAATCTCAACAACTTCAATTTTCCAAAATTTTTGAAGGTTTTTCTCTAACGTATCTGTTTGCTGGAAGTCCACAAAACTTCTGATTGCATTTGGTTTTTAATGTCCCCGAAACAATGTAACCAAAAACTGTTTTTTGAAACATTAATTGCGAGATTTTATGCTTATCTGCTTCCAAAATTTCATAAAAATGTTCTGCCCAATCAAAATGTCTATTTTAGCTGGATTTCCAAAATAGGGATCAGCTAATTCTATGTTTTCTGGCAATTGAAAATAAGGCACATTCATATTACTAGAAGGAACCCATTCAGTTATTTTTGGTGTAATTAAGAACTGAATTGATTTTTTTGAAAGGAACGATTTCTGTTGGAAATAGTTGTCTGCACTTTAGATTTCAAGCTAGAAATCTTCCCATTAATTCCTGAAACCAAAACATTAGCTTTATTTTTTTGTAATCCTAATATTTGAGCTAGCTTAACTGCCATTAGAGACACCTGCGATCCATTATCTAAAATTCCACTGGCTGGTATTTTTAAACTGCATGAGTTTTCTACATAAATAATACACGTCATTAATAAAACGTTGCTTTCATTTTCTCCCAATAAATAAATTTTATTACAAAATGATTGAGAAAGTTCAGATGAATCATCCTTACTTCCTTCTTTGAACTGACTATTTATTTCATTCTGAGCCTTAATTTCTTTTTCATTTACTATTTGAGTGATAGATGGTTGATTATTTTCTTTCTGCACCATTAAATTTGATGAGCTTCTGTGACAAAGTAGGCTATTGCGTTTATCTAAACAAAACTTGCAGTGTGATTTTGATAAACAATTAGTGATTTTATGTTTTGCCTCAAGCAATTAAGACAAAGATTAAACTTTTTCACTGTAGAATATCTGTCATATTCAATCCATTTTAAGAACATATTACATTTAAAAATTGAATGATTAGTTGATTGGCAAAGAACACACTTATTTCCTGTTTCAGAATTACTCCTTACGAGTAAATCCTTTGCTTTTTTATTTCTTTCAAATGATGGTTGCTTATGTTTCATACTTAGATTACCCTGCAAATTCTCTAATACTAAGCAGCGTTTTTGTAGAAAAGCAATAAATTCCTCCCAATTGGGTAATTCTGTTGTGGTTAATGATAGCTCAAATTGCTTTTTTGTTTCCTTGTCTAGTTTTTTAAGAATAATGTTTATTAACATAGTTTCTGAAAACTTATTAAGTTCTAACCCTATTGTTTTAAGAGCTCAAATATGTTTTTGACATCCGTCAACTACCACTCTTAAACTTTTAGCTGCATCTTGTGATGACATTTCCATAGATAATATTTCATTTATTTGACTGTTAACAATAAATCATTTATTTTGAGAGAGGTTTTTAACCAAAATTATCTCACATATTTTGACAATAAATAAAAATTTTTGACTTTTTTTTTTTTTTTTTTTTTTTTGGGGGGGTTGGGGGGGGGGGGGTGTATGTGTCTGAATGTTTTCTTTAGTAAAATAATTTATTACATCCAAATAAGGAAATAAAAAGCTTATGTAAATATTTTTAGTGATAGATGAATTTTGTGAAGGAGTCTGTTTTATTAAATGGATTTCAGGGAAGGCCTAGATAGGCCCCAAATTTTTCCTGGATCGAAGCCTGAAATAAAAATGAATTCATGTAATTATGAATGAAATCTTTATTTATCGAATAAAGACTGAAGTATAATAGATGAATTCCAAAGGTAAAGATGGCGCTAATCATAGATAATTTTATAACTAAAATGTTTTATTAGATCTTCAGAAATATATTTGTAAAAAATTGCAAAATTTTATAAAATAAATAAAAATTTATTAAAGCCACTAGAAAAACAGGAAGACAATATGCGCCAAACTTTTAGAGGTTTACTGTACTGAAAATCAAATTCCTTGATCGTTGCATCTGGGATTTGATATAAGTCAGATATGCTATTGAGAGATCAACAGCATACTTTTTATGACTAAGCCATAATATTATAAGTTTTGTGGACACAACCGAACTTTTTAAACAACAAGCTCATGAAGTTTGTAAACAGTTTTTTAGATTGTTTTTCAAATCAGGATTAACGATTAAAAGAAAGCTAAAAAGACAAAAAATAACGAAATTTCACCTAAATGGACAAAGATATATCTAATTTTTTCTCTTTGGGCTAATCAAAGTAAAAATTTTACGGTAATTAAAATTTCCAAACAAGTTGCACCATTGTAAATTTTTAAGCTGCAGTTTTTATGAAAGTTTTATGATTTAATAAAGCAAAAAATGCAATTCTTGAGATAAAATTAATTTTGTGTTAAAAATCTTTGAAATAAAATTTTAAAACTAACCTTTTCCTACAATTTTTAACTTTTTGCAACATTTTTTTTAATACTTCCCATACATATCTGTTCTATAAGAATAAGGACCAAATTTTCAAAAAGTTAATTAGTTAAAATGTCATGACAAAATTTAAAATACAATAAAAATGACTTTTTGCTTAACATTTTTGTTTTTAGAAAATAAACTATTTATATTGCTAAAATCCTATTTTTAATTAAATGTATCTTAAAGATTATATAAAAAACAGTGAGTCAATTGAAAAATATTTACGGAAATTTTGTCACTTAGGTTGGGTTGGGTTGATTATTGACGGCCAATTATCTACACTAGGGATATAGGCCCGGGGGGAGTGCCCTTCGTGGGGTCTTTCTAAGGGAACTTAATCTGTATTTACGCATGGATAAATCCACGGCTCGAAGAAAACCACGAAAACTCTGAACGATTAGGCCAACGGGCGCGATTGGGAACGAACCCAGCACCTCCCGTCTACCAGCTTCGAGAGCACAACCTCTCAGCCACTGGTGGGGCTTTTGTCACTTAGGATATATGGAACTCCTTGGAAATCTCAAATACTCTCCTTGTAATTGAAACAAGGTGGCAGTTTTTTTTCAATAATCAGGTTTAATTTATGAGGTTAAGCAAATGTGGTTTCTCGTAAATTTACTTTCATTGTTGCAATCATTATTGCTACTCTCGTACGCTTAAAACTACATAGTCACAACTGCTAACGTCAATTTTTTGCCAAGATTGGCAATATTTGGTTAAATATCTTGGCGATAAAAGTAGGTCACCATAAATCGCCAATTTGATGATAGGTGGCTAATGTTTTGAAATTCCCATTCAAATTCAGTATTGACGAAAACTAGGAATCTTCTATAATCAGGTTCCATGCACTTTAGCATCGTATGGTTGAGTAAAATTAGCTGAATTCTTAAAAACAAGGAAGAGGGAAGCCACATTTTCATCCCAGTACATGCCGGAAGAACTTTTGTTCACCTTGAGGAAAAATAATTTGGTTATTTCTTTTATTTATGGGGGGGAGGGGGTTAATTTTTTTTAAATTATTCTTTTTTTGTTTCAGATATAATCAAGACACAACATAATATGCAGAATAAAGAAAAAAAAGGACTAAAAAATATGCAACTTCAACTTCACAATTGTGGCAAAACTAGTTTTGCAAGATTAATTTTACTGTACAATTTTAAAACTTTAGTTACTGTTTTCTACAACTGAACAAATATTTTTTATTTCAATTATAACAAATTAAAAAGTGCAAAAAGAAGTAATAATCTAAATTAATTACAGGCTTTGTAATCCACGATCAAACTTCGATCACTTTTTGTCATCCAAACCTTTCTGGTCCCCTTTATCAGAGAAAATAGTGAAAGGGTAAAGGCACAGCTAAGAAAACAAAACTACACAATGAATTTTCATGACTGATACTTACATATAAGAATGCATCAGGACAACAGCTAGACTCCTTATTCCCTTCTTTTGTAATTTTAAAAGTTCAGTTCTTACTTGTTCTTTATCTAATGGTTTCCAAATTTCACCCTAAAAATTTAACATTAAGTGTTTAATATATTATAACTTGCTTAAAACGATTGTACAGTAAATTCTGTGAAAATGACATTATGAGGAACTGGTAAATAATTCCATTTTAGACAAGTTCACATCCTAGCAAGTATAATAATAATAATATATATATAGATATAGATATCATATATTCTATAATATATAAATAGTACTTAAATGATCTTAAAAACCAAATTAACACATGCGTAAAAAATTTTATAAAAAAACATAAAATTAGAAAATAATAATAAAAAAATATATATATAATAGGACGGATGAGTGGGTAGATGTTAGATTACGGAGGCGTGGCGGAGTTGTCTGGAAAATATGCATAGTTAATTTATTTATATGTGTATATATATATATATGAAAGGATAAAAGCTAAACCCCTTTTTAAAATGCAAAATCCTTTTTTGCCCCTTTTAAAATTTTAAATTACTGTTTTAAAAAATAGAAATTTAAATCAAAACTTTTAAATGCTTTAATAATTGTGTTTCAATTGATTGAAAATGCCGTCGCCCCTGTTAAATTAGTTTTCCTGCATCGCATCTTATAACTTTCAAAGATCGTTTTCTGACTCTTCATAAGAATATTTGTGCTGACGCTAACGCAATTTTAAAGTCTTGCTGCATCCGATCGGCCGATGGAGCCAACGCCTTTATTCCGCACAATCAATCACTCAGCTCGCGGCCAATTAAAATTAAAAATACGCCTCTTTTGACTTAGACGACCTTTAGCAGAAATAATGCAAAAACCTCATATTTATACCATTGCACTGCTATCAGGAGCGAACTTTTTACGATTTCCCTCATCTAAACAAATCCACGCCAATCTGCTCTCTCGGAATTGCCTCGCGATGGACGAACCTTCGATGTCCAGACAGACTTAAAAAGCAGCTCTCACGCCAATATGGGCCTGGTTTAAAAGGATGCATGTAAGAAAAAGAAATAAACCAGGTTCCGTAATAGACGGTGTCTTCCTTTAAACAGACATACATTCACTTGGAATTTAACCGAATCCCGCTCACGGCCCAGGACTACAAGAGCATGCAAGGGAATCAGAATGAGCGCTTTGACGTAAATACGGAGCCGCCATCAGTCCGCGCAGCCACCGGCCCGGCGATCAAGGACCCACCGACGGAGCAACACGCTTCGTTTCAGAAGTCGAGTAGGACAGTTCATCTCAACGGGAAAATCCCAAAAACTAAACAGTTACGTAATCTACGCCCGTCAATCACAGCGAATACCTCCGTGAAAAATTCTTACAGCATACGGTGAAAGACTTACGGAATTTATCCCAAGAACTCAAAAGTACTTAATCTCCCTTCGTCAAAAGGAAAGTGAATCATTAACTTTTCTCTTCATTCTCAATCTTGTGCAGTATTTCATTCTGCCGGCAAGAATCGAAGTGTTTTATCGGATGAAAAGTAGGTCAACTACACAGCTGTTTTCAATTTTCAAGAGCGCGCCGGTAAAGAAATGAACTCGTGACTCAGATGTTTCGGTTTCTGGTTTCTGGACTATTTAGAAAAATAAATCAGAACTGCGCTCAGCAAAAACAAAAACCACGTGACTACGGGAAAAAGTATTTTTGTGGGCAGTGCAAGAAGATATAGAGATAAATATTTCAGTGAAATTAATTTATTATTGTTTCGCGTCGCAGTGAAAAAAAAAAAAAAAAAAAAAAAAAAAAAAAAAAAAAAAAAGTAAGAGGTAAATTTTTCATGGATTTATTTAAAGCAAAGCCGTATAAAGGTATGTACTTTTGATATTAACGTACAGAAAAAAAAAAAAAAAAAAAAAAAATTTTTTTTTTTTAAAGATCTTTTTAGTGAGAGGCAGTGGTTCTCAAACTTTTTATTTAATTTTTTATGCATGCCAAAAATAAATTAAAGAGGATTATTTTATTATGCTATTACTTGTGTGAAAATTTTAATTATTTTTAAGTCAGCTATTTAAGTTCAAATATATAATTGTTTATGTATTGTGTTTAACGTAATTTTAAAGAGATGAAAGAGTAAGAATGGTGATTTTTATGAAAATTCTTTAGTTGTGTTGAACTGATAATTACGATTTTAATGAAAAATAACATTAACTAAACCTCATATTAAAATCATTTTTCTAGACAGTTTGAAAATATTTTAACAGAAGTGAAAATTTTATTAGTATTATATTATTATAATATTTTTATTATTAGGTGTTAAACTTTTTAAGGGTGATTTATATGCAACGTACTTTATAGTTAGTGAGGTTATTTAAATTTTTTATTGAATTCAAGTTATTGAAAAAAAAAAAAAAAAAAAAAATTATTAAGGTGGATTTTAATTTTAAAAAGATGATTTTAACAGATATTTACAGATATAGTGTTACAAATTTTAAATAGTTTGAAAGATTTTTTCATTTTTATTCTTATGTGCTTTAATTGTGTATTATATTTCTGTGTAATTCAGTGATATTTAGTATTTATATCTATCATGAGTAACCCAACACCTCCCAAAGAAGTAGAGGATTTAACAGACAAATCAGGTGACCCCGAAAAAGAAAAAAATCAAATTTCGAGCAAAGATGATAATCCCGTTAATAATTCTGAAGAGAAAAATAATCAGAAGTCTAGTCAGGAATCTGGATGTGCACCAGAGACATCTGGTGTAACAATGTTAGGTGGACAGACCCTGTCAGCTCAAGCTGGGTCTGGTCACACTTCAGTATCCGCCAACCCAAAAATGTCAGTAGACCCCGATATCGTTGTGTTTTCTCCGCAAGATGGAATGTCTTGGATACCATGGTTAGCCTATTTCGAGAGTGTCTGTATAGGACAGGGAAAAGACGAGTGCTGGAAAATTAGGCACATACAGAAGTATTTAAAGGACAGTGCACTTACGTTGTACATTAATAATTGTCTAAATGTACTTCATTGGTCCGAATTTGTCACTTTGTTTAATGAACACTACGAAATTCCCGATACCCTTTCTCTCACTGATTTTTCACGTATTAGATATAAAGTTGGAGAGGACTTGAACGAATATTATCAAAAAAAGACTAAAGTAGGCCGAACCTTAGGTTTAGAGCAGAAACTTATCCTGGAAGGGTTAACGGAGGGCTTGCCATTAGAAATGCAGAAGTTAGTTATTGCAGGCAACCCCTCAACTACACATGCATGGCGTGAATTAGTTTTCAGAATTAGCAAACTGCAACTGGACAGAAAGGGAAATGAGAGCAAATTTGAAGCAAGCCCCCAAAACCCCAATCAGTATCGACAATGGCGACCAAGCCGACCTCCATTTGAGAATGGACAGAATTTTAACAGGCAGTGGAACTACAGAGTTCCCTATCAAACACACCCCATTCGACCTTTTCCATCAAATCAAGCAAGAAATCCCCAAAATACGTTTAGACCGACTTCAAATGTTCCACCACGACCTAATGTACACCACCAGACCACTTTGCCGCCCTCTCCATGCAAAGTTTGTCTTAATATCGGAATACCAAATGCGTATCATTGGGTGGGAAACTGCCCTTTTCGACAACAAGTGTTAGCAGTACCAACCCCTAGTCACAATATGACTTTGCCGAACCCCAACCAAGATCATAGCGCTAATGAGTCATCCCAAAATACATCTAGTAATCAATGACGATTTCTTATGTCCGGACATATACAAAAAGAAAAAGCTAGCTATAAAAAATCAAATAGAGATTGTCATAAAGTTACTTATGTAAAAAATGAAGACTCACTACCTTGTTTGATCGATACTGGGAGTTCGATTAGTGTTATTCCTTGTCATTTAGCCCATAAACTTAACCTAAAAATATGTAAAGTTCAGCAGAGTATACCAGTCACCCAAACACAAGGTGTTCTTGCTTTGAAAGAAAAATGCCTTGTTAGTTTGCAATTAGGACGTATCTCTAAGAGAATTGAACTTTTTATAATTAACAATCAGTTACCTTATGCTTTGATTGGTCTACCCCATTGCAAACTGTTTAGATTAAATATTGACTGTGTTAAAATGCAAATAACTCAAGATAATAAGAAAGTACCTCTCATGGACCATATTCCAACAAATGCGTCTCACCATACTTTACATTTATCAGAAGTATATACTAACCAGCCAGCAATTGAAAATGCAGAGATATTCGAAGAAAATTTTGAGCCGGAGTTGTTCGAGACCACTGACCATGTGCAAAATGTTCAGTCTGTCAGAGAACAATTACCTGCTCTTCTAGCCAAATATGTCTGTATTTTCGCCAAAGATAAATATGATATAGGCTGTGTAAACATGGAACCCCAGAGAATACAGTTAACCTCAGATCTCCCCGTTTCTTTAAGAGCATATCGCACTTCCCCTAAGGAAGAAGAGGAAATTAAAGAACAAATTCAAAATTTATTGCGAGCCGGTATCATTAAAGAAAGCTATTCCCCTTATTCATCACCCGTAACTTTGGTGTATAAACGTGAAGAAGGGAAGAAAACCCGGTTATGTATTGACTTCAGAAAATTAAATGCCATTACAAAAACAGATGCAGAACCCTTACCTCGAATCGACACCCTGTTAGATAAATTGGCGCATGCTAAAATTTTTTCCACTCTTGACTTAGCTAGTGGATATTGGCACATTCCTATCCACCCTCGAGACACTGAGAAGCTGGCATTTGCCACCACCTTTGGATTATATGAGTGGAATCGTTTACCGTTTGGATGGAAAAACTCACCTGCTTGGTTTAACCGTACCCTCCGTAGAATTCTTAATAAATACAAAATTGACTTTGCCTGTAGTTACTTTGATGATGTTATTGTATTCTCCCAAAATGAAGAGGAACATTTATGTCATTTAGAGGCATTATTTAATATCTGTGTTCAAGAAAACCTTAAACTCAAATTGTCAAAGTGTAATTTTGTGAAATCCAAAATTAATTTTCTAGGATATGAAGTTTCGAACGGTCGTATCACACCTGACAACCCTAATATAGAGACGATTAAGAAATTAACACCACCAACGAATGTAAAAGAATTACAACGTTTTTTGGGATCTATAAATGTTTATCACAAATTTATTCCAAAGTATGCTAACATTCGATACCCTCTCAACAATTTGTTGAAGAAAAATGTCCCTTATGTGTGGGACCAAAATTGTCAAAATTCTTTTGAAAAATTAAAAAATGCTTTAATTGAAAAACCAATCTTAAAGTTGTTTGATCCCAAAACACCTTGTCATTTGTTTGTAGACGCATCAAGTCATGGAGTGGGATGTGTAGTGAAACAAGTTGATGAAAAAGGAACATTACATCCTATAGCATATCACTCTAGAAATCTTCGCGATTATGAAAAAAATTATGCAATTACGGAGTTAGAATGTTTGGCGATTGTGGATGCTTTAGATAAATTTTATCATTATTTACACGGTCAAAAATTTGTCATACATACAGATCATGCGGCACTTACCTGGCTCAAAAGTGTTAAAAATTTAAGAGGACGTCTTTTCCGCTGGTCCCTAAAACTTAGTATGTTTGACTATGAAATTAAATACCAGAAAGGCTCCACTAATGTTGAAGCTGATATGCTATCTAGACAACCTGTTTCAGAAAATTTACCCCATATTATACATCTCCTTGACTTGAATGAAGTAAGAGACAATCAGAAGAAAGAAAATGTAACAATTGATGGTAAAAAGTACACTGAGATAAATGATGTTGTTGTTATTAAAAAGAAAGGTTTGTATAAGATTGTGGTCCCCATGTCTTTACGTTTACCCCTATTAGAAAAAACCCACACACAATTTGGCCACCCTGGAATTTATAAAATGATAAATTTAATCTCTCCGCAATATTATTGGCCTAACTTTAATCAGGACATTGAAAATTTTGTAAAACACTGCCACACTTGTCAGATAAACAAAAAATGTAGACAAAAAAGATTTGGCTTATTGCAATTAATGCCCCCAACAGAGATACCTTTTGAATGTTTGGCAGTAGACTCTGTTGGCGGATTTAATTATTACAATTCTACAAAAAAATATTTGCATTTAGTCGTTGACCATGCAACTCGCTATGTGTGGGGTTTTCCTTCAAAAAGTGTAACTACCGAAACTTATACAAACATTTTGAAACAATTATTTCAGATACAAGTACCAGATAGATTGTTAACCGACAGAAATGGAGCATTTACAGCTTCCAGGTTTAGGAGATTTCTTCGTAATTACAATATAAAACACAGATTGACGAGCAGCCATCACCCGGAAACGAATGGGAAAATTGAACGACTAAATCAGACTATTGTCACTAGATTAAAATGTAAAGTCAATTCCACATCCAAGAAAATACCCTGGACTAAGCTTTTAGATGAAGTCTTATATGAATATAATAACACCCCTCATTCTGTAACCCAATTCACCCCTAGCTATTTATTTTTAGGAAATTTACCATATGATCCCCCTTTACCAAATAATAGTTACTATCCCCCTGTGGAAGAAGCTAGAAAATTAGCTAAAGAGAGAACAATTGCTTACCATAAAAAGAATAAAGTCCGTTATGATGCTCGTTTCCTTCCTGTAAAG
Source organism: Maratus michaelseni (assembly GCA_963931845.1). Taxonomy (NCBI): domain Eukaryota; kingdom Metazoa; phylum Arthropoda; class Arachnida; order Araneae; family Salticidae; genus Maratus; species Maratus michaelseni. The sequence goes on along the minus strand of OZ007592.1, from coordinate 317,663,822 downwards.
TTTAAAGTTGGTGACATTGTGATGTATGAAGAATTTCACTATCCGAATACCCGTAAATTGACTGCACCATATTCTGGCCCATACACCATTTTAAAACAACTTTCTGATGTATCCTTTGAAATTGATAAACCCAGCCCACATTTTAAGAGAAATTCCGAAATTGTCCATTCCTCCAAGTTAAGATACTACCACCCTCCTCAAAATCTTAAACTCAGCCATGAATAAACCCCATCTATCTCTTTCAGCTGTCAATTTTTTTTAATTTTTGCTTTCCTATCGTCCCCCTTACTCGTAGCATTTGGATGAGGATCCAGCTGGGCGTGTAACCCATCTCCCCAGCAGTGTAGAATGATGGTGACAGTTTAAAAGTACTGTTAGAATTTTTATTATTTTTAAAAAATATTATAATGACGAATTGATGACACATGAAGGGGTCCTCCGCTCCGTGGCCACCCATCTTTAGCCGGACTGTTTTCCCAGATTCTCTTTCCAGGTTGAACGGAGAATCTGGCAAAACTGCTTCGCTTCCCCTCTGCAGGTGAATATCGATTACCCACTTTTCTTTTTCTGTCGTGCGAGTGGCACATTTTTGGGTGATATTCCCCTCAGAGTATTAAAACCCATATCGCACTGACCCTGCGCATGGTGAAAATTATAGCAAGTGTATATTTAGTTTTTATTAGCTGTAGTTTTCTTTTTTTTTAAACAACTTAGTGTTGTTTTTTCATGGATATAAACCTAAGGCTGCATCATAGAAGTAGCTAAGTCCCTAACAAAACGGAAAGGTATACGAAGAAATATAATTTGTTTTTGTTATTAGTATTTTAGGATATTTTACTGTTATTTTATCTCAGTGTGAAAATTCAATATTTCTAGAAATGAAAGCTTTTCAAATTGCATTTGAGATACAATATATTTTGTTGATAGTATTAGTGCATATTTTGTATTATTGAATATTTTATATTTTTGAATAATTTGTATTTGTGAATATATTTTACATTTTAATATTTTGTATTTGTGAATATTTTTTTTTTACATTTGAACATTGTCTATTATTGAATATTTTTTACATTTGCATATGTTGTATAGTTTTCAGTATGTTTACCTGTGAATATTTTAATATACTATATAGTTTATGGTTGCAATTTGCAATTATACACAAAAGGATGTTTCCCAACAAACTATATCAAAAACTTTAAAACAAAAACTGGAAAGAAAGGGAAACACTACAAACACAGTTATGTTATGACAACTGTTATAATCAAGATATGTCGTCTCGAGACACATTATTGTTTTGCTGCAGCACCATTGAAAGAATTCCAATATTTTAGTGTAACCAATATTTTTATGTAAATTTGATATATAAATGTAAAAATAGGTCCAATTGACTTGAGAGCTGAAGTAAATACTGAAGAGCTGGAGAAATTACTTGAGAGCTGGAGAAAATAAGAATCTAAAAAAAAAAAAAAAAAAAAAAAAAACATGGGTTAAATTCACGAGATAAGACCCACAGGTCTTGCAGGCGAGCCCTGTGGCTCTTGTTTTAGTGGGGGGGGATATGAAAGGATAAAAGCTAAACCCCTTTTTAAAATGCAAAATCCCTTTTTGCCCCTTTTAAAATTTTAAATTACTGTTTTAAAAAATAGAAATTTAAATCAAAACTTTTAAATGCTTTAATAATTGTGTTTCAATTGATTGAAAATGCCGTCGCCCCTGTTAAATTAGTTTTCCTGCATCGCATCTTATAACTTTCAAAGATCGTTTTCTGACTCTTCATAAGAATATTTGTGCTGACGCTAACGCAATTTTAAAGTCTTGCTGCATCCGATCGGCCGATGGAGCCAACGCCTTTATTCCGCACAATCAATCACTCAGCTCGCGGCCAATTAAAATTAAAAATACGCCTCTTTTGACTTAGACGACCTCTAGCAGAAATAATGCAAAAACCTCATATTTATACCATTGCACTGCTATCAGGAGCGAACTTTTTACGATTTCCCTCATCTAAACAAATCCACGCCAATCTGCTCTCTCGGAATTGCCTCGCGATGGACGAACCTTCGATGTCCAGACAGACTTAAAAAGCAGCTCTCACGCCAATATGGGCCTGGTTTAAAAGGATGCATGTAAGAAAAAGAAATAAGCCAGGTTCCGTAATAGACGGTGTCTTCCTTTAAACAGACATACATTCACTCGGAATTTAACCGAATCCCGCTCACGGCCCAGGACTACAAGAGCATGCAAGGGAATCAGAATGAGCGCTTTGACGTAAATACGGAGCCGCCATCAGTCCGCGCAGCCACCGGCCCGGCGATCAAGGACCCACCGACGGAGCAACACGCTTCGTTTCATATATATATATGAAACGAAGCGGGACTCCGTCGGTGGTTGGGCGCCGGGCCGGTGGCTGCGTGGACTGATGGCGGCAAGACCTGTGGGTCTTATCTAGTAAATTTAACCCGTGTTTTTTTTTTTTTTTTTGATATGAAAGGATAAAAGCTAAACCCTTTTTTAAAATGCAAAATCCCTTTTTGCCCCTTTTAAAATTTTAAATTACCGTTTTAAAAAAATAGAAATTTAAATCAAAACTTTTTAAATGCTTTAATAATTGTGTTTCAATTGATTGAAATTCGCGTTGCCCCTGTTAAATTAGTTTTCCTGCATCGCATCTTATAACTTTCAGAGATCGTTTTCTTGGATGTGGAATTGACTTTACATTTTAATCTAGTGACAATAGTCTGATTTAGTCGTTCAATTTTCCCATTCGTTTCCGGGTGATGGCTGCTCGTCAATCTGTGTTTTATATTGTAATTACGAAGAAATCTCCTAAACCTGGAAGCCGTAAATGCTCCATTTCTGTCAGTTAACAATCTATCTGGTACTTGTATCTGAAATAATTGTTTCAAAATGTCGGTATAAGTTTCGGTAGTTACACTTTTTGAAGGAAAACCCCACACATAGCGAGTTGCATGGTCAACGACTAAATGCAAATATTTTTTTGTAGAATTGTAATAATTAAATCCGCCAACAGAGTCTACTGCCAAACATTCAAAAGGTATCTCTGTTGGGGGCATTAATTGCAATAAGCCAAATCTTTTTTGTCTACATTTTTTGTTTATCTGACAAGTGTGGCAGTGTTTTACAAAATTTTCAATGTCCTGATTAAAGTTAGGCCAATAATATTGCGGAGAGATTAAATTTATCATTTTATAAATTCCAGGGTGGCCAAATTGTGTGTGGGTTTTTTCTAATAGGGGTAAACGTAAAGACATGGGGACCACAATCTTATACAAACCTTTCTTTTTAATAACAACAACATCATTTATCTCAGTGTACTTTTTACCATCAATTGTTACATTTTCTTTCTTCTGATTGTCTCTTACTTCATTCAAGTCAAGGAGATGTATAATATGGGGTAAATTTTCTGAAACAGGTTGTCTAGATAGCATATCAGCTTCAACATTAGTGGAGCCTTTCTGGTATTTAATTTCATAGTCAAACATACTAAGTTTTAGGGACCAGCGGAAAAGACGTCCTCTTAAATTTTTAACACTTTTGAGCCAGGTAAGTGCCGCATGATCTGTATGTATGACAAATTTTTGACCGTGTAAATAATGATAAAATTTATCTAAAGCATCCACAATCGCCAAACATTCTAACTCAGTAATTGCATAATTTTTTTCATAATCGCGAAGATTTCTAGAGTGATATGCTATAGGATGTAATGTTCCTTTTTCATCAACTTGTTTCACTACACCTCCCACTCCATGACTTGATGCGTCTACAAACAAATGACAAGGTGTTTTGGGATCAAACAACTTTAAGATTGGTTTTTCAATTAAAGCATTTTTTAATTTTTCAAAAGAATTTTGACAATTTTGGTCCCACACATAAGGGACATTTTTCTTCAACAAATTGTTGAGAGGGTATCGAATGTTAGCATACTTTGGAATAAATTTGTGATAAACATTTATAGATTCCAAAAAACGTTGTAATTCTTTTACATTCGTTGGTGGTGTTAATTTCTTAATCGTCTCTATATTAGGGTTGTCAGGTGTGATACAACCGTTCGAGACTTCATATCCTAGAAAATTAATTTTGGATTTCACAAAATTACACTTTGACAATTTGAGTTTAAGGTTTTCTTGAACACAGATATTAAATAATGTCTCTAAATGACATAAATGTTCCTCTTCATTTTGGGAGAATACAATAACATCATCAAAGTAACTACAGGCAAAGTCAATTTTGTATTTATTAAGAATTCTACGGAGGGTACGGTTAAACCAAGCAGGTGAGTTTTTCCATCCAAACGGTAAACGATTCCACTCATATAATCCAAAGGTGGTGGCAAATGCCAGCTTCTCAGTGTCTCGAGGGTGGATAGGAATGTGCCAATATCCACTAGCTAAGTCAAGAGTGGAAAAAATTTTAGCATGCGCCAATTTATCTAACAGGGTGTCGATTCGAGGTAAGGGTTCTGCATCTGTTTTTGTAATGGCATTTAATTTTCTGAAGTCAATACATAACCGGGTTTTCTTCCCTTCTTCACGTTTATACACCAAAGTTACGGGTGATGAATAAGGGGAATAGCTTTCTTTAATGATACCGGCTTGCAATAAATTTTGAATTTGTTCTTTAATTTCCTCTTCTTCCTTAGGGGAAGTGCGATATGCTCTTAAAGAAACGGGGAGATCTGAGGTTAACTGTATTCTCTGGGGTTCCATGTTTACACAGCCTATATCATATTTATCTTTGGCGAAAATACAGACATATTTGGCTAGAAGAGCAGGTAATTGTTCTCTGACAGACTGAACATTTTGCACATGGTCAGTGGTCTCGAACAACTCCGGCTCAAAATTTTCTTCGAATATCTCTGCATTTTCAATTGCTGGCTGGCTAGTATATACTTCAGATAAATGTAAAGTATGGTGAGATATATTTGTTGGAATATGGTCCATGAGAGGTACTTTCTTATTATCTTGAGTTATTTGCATTTTAACACAGTCAATATTTAATCTAAATAGTTTACAATGGGGTAGCCCAATCAAAGCATAAGGTAACTGATTGTTAATTATAAAAAGTTCAATTGTCTTAGAGATACGTCCTAATTGCAAACTAACAAGGCATTTTTCTTTCAAAGCAAGAACACCTTGTGTTTGGGTGACTGGTATACTCTGCTGAACTTTACATATTTTTAGGTTAAGTTTATGGGCTAAGTGACAAGGAATAACACTAATCGAACTCCCAGTATCGATCAAACAAGGTAGTGAGTCTTCATTTTTTACATAAGTAACTTTATGACAATCTCTATTTGATTTTTTATAGCTAGCTTTTTCTTTTTGTATATGTCCGGACATAAGAAATCGTCACTGATTACTAGATGTATTTTGGGATGACTCATTAGCGCTATGATCTTGGTTGGGGTTCGGCAAAGTCATATTGTGACTAGGGGTTGGTACTGCTAACACTTGTTGTCGAAAAGGGCAGTTTCCCACCCAATGATACGCATTTGGTATTCCGATATTAAGACAAACTTTGCATGGAGAGGGCGGCAAAGCGGTCTGGTGGTGTACATTAGGTCGTGGTGGAACATTTGAAGTCGGTCTAAACGTATTTTGGGGATTTCTTGCTTGATTTGATGGAAAAGGTCGAATGGGGTGTGTTTGATAGGGAACTCTGTAGTTCCACTGCCTGTTAAAATTCTGTCCATTCTCATATGGAGGTCGGCTTGGTCGCCATTGTCGATACTGATTGGGGTTTTGGGGGCTTGCTTCAAATTTGCTCTCATTTCCCTTTCTGTCCAGTTGCAGTTTGCTAATTCTGAAAACTAATTCACGCCATGAATGTGTAGTTGAGGGGTTGCCTGCAATAACTAACTTCTGCATTTCTAATGGCAAGCCCTCCGTTAACCCTTCCAGGATAAGTTTCTGCTCTAAACCTAAGGTTCGGCCTACTTTAGTCTTTTTTTGATAATATTCGTTCAAGTCCTCTCCAACTTTATATCTAATACGTGAAAAATCAGTGAGAGAAAGGGTATCGGGAATTTCGTAGTGTTCATTAAACAAAGTGACAAATTCGGACCAATGAAGTACATTTAGACAATTATTAATGTACAACGTAAGTGCACTGTCCTTTAAATACTTCTGTATGTGCCTAATTTTCCAGCACTCGTCTTTTCCCTGTCCTATACAGACACTCTCGAAATAGGCTAACCATGGTATCCATGACATTCCATCTTGCGGAGAAAAAGCAACGATATCGGGGTCTACTGACGTTTTTGGGTTGGCAGATACTGAAGTGTGACCAGACCCAGCTTGAGCTGACAGGGTCTGTCCACCTAACATTGTTACACCAGATGTCTCTGGTGCACCTCCAGATTCCTGACTAGACTTCTGATTATTTTTCTCTTCAGGATTATTAACGGGATTATCATCTTTGCTCGAAATTTGATTTTTTTCTTTTTCGGGGTCACCTGATTTGTCTGTTAAATCCTCTACTTCTTTGGGAGGGGTTGGGTTACTCATGATAGATATAAATACTAAATATCACTGAATTACACAGAAATATAATACACAATTAAAGCACATAAGAATAAAAATGAAAAAATCTTTCAAACTATTTAAAATTTGTAACACTATATCTGTAAAAATCCGTTAAAATCATCTTTTTAAAATTAAAATCCATCTTAATAATTTTTTTTTTTTTTTCAATAACTTGAATTCAATAAAAAATTTAAATAACCTCACTAACTATAAAGTACGTTGCATATAAATCACCTTTAAAAAGTTTAACACCTAATAATAAAAATATTATAATAATATAATACCAATAAAATTTTCACTTCTGTTAAAATATTTTCAAACTGTCTAGGAAAATGATTTTAATATGAGGTTTATTTAATGTTATTTTTTCATTAAAATCGTAATTATCAGTTCAACACAACTAAAGAACTTTCATAAAAATCACCATTCTTACCTTTTCATCTCTTTAAAATTACGTTAAACACAATACATAAACAATTATATATTTGAACTTAAATAGCTGACTTAAAAATAATTAAAATTTTCACACAAATAATAGCATAATAAACATAATCATCTTTAATTTATTTTTGGCATGCATAAAAATTTAAATAAAAAGTTTGAGAACCACTTGTTTATGCTTCTAATAATAAAAACAATATTTCTTTAAAAGATTACTTGGCAGTCCTTTTAAAACAACCAAAATTGTAAAAAAGAAAAAAAAATTCTTGTTATCTAATAAATCAAAAAGCATTCAAAAATAAAAGTTTGAGAACCAAGCCTCTCACTAAAAAGTCTTAAAAAAAAAGTTTTTCTTCGTTAAGGTTAATATCAAAACTATATTACATACCTGTAACCTTTACTTTAAATAAATCCAAAATAAAACACAACACACCGGACACAACAAAAAAAAAATAACTAAATAAAATAGCTTTTACTTTCATTTCACCACCACGACGCGAAACAATAATAAAAAAAATAACTTTCGCAGAAAGATTTCTCTGATCATTAGCCAAATGATTTATTTTCTTTCCTTTTCTCTATAGTCCACAAACCAAAACTCAAACATCTGGCGCTTAATAGGTCACTTGAGTTCATTTCTTTATCGGCGCGCTCTTGAAAATTGAAAACAGCTGTGTATTTGACCTACTTCTTTCTAAACACTTGATTCTTGCCGGCAGAATGAAATACTGCACAAGATTGAGAATGAAGAGAAAAGTTAATGATTCACTTTCCTTTTGACGAAGGGAGATTAAGTACTTTTGAGTTCTTGGGATAAATTCCGTAAGTCTTTCACCGTATGCTGTAAGAATTTTTCACGGAGGTATTAGCTGGGATTGACGGGCGTAGATTACGTAACTCTTTAGTTTTTGGGATTTTCCCGTTGAGATGAACTGTCCTACTCGACTTCTGAAACGAAGCGGGACTCCGTCGGTGGTTGGGCGCCGGGCCGGGCCAGGCCGGTGGCTGCACGGACTGATGGCGGCTCCGTACGTCAAAGCGCTCATTCTGATTCCCTTACATGTTCGTGTAGTCCTGGGCCGTAAGCGGGATTCGGTTAAATTCCGAGTGAATGTATTTCTGTTTAAATGACGACTCAGTTTATTACGGAACCTGGTTTATTTCTTTTTCTTACATGATTCCTTTTAAACCAGGCCCATATTGGCGTGAGAGCTGCTTTTTAAGTCTGTCTGGACATCGAAGGTTCGTCCATCGCGAGGCAATTCCGAGAGAGCAGATTGGTGTGGATTTGTTTAGATGAGGGGAATCGTAAAAAGTTCGCTCCTGATAGCAGTGCAATGGTATAAATATGAAGGTTTTGCATTATTTCTGCTAGAGGTCGTCGAAGTCAAAAGAGGCGTATTTTTAATTTTAATTGGCCGCGAGCTGAGTGATTGATTGTGCGGAATAAAGGCGTTGGCTCCATCGGCCGATAGGATGCAGCAAGACTTTAAAATCGCGTTAGCGTCAGCACAAATATTCTTATGAAGAGTCAGAAAACGATCTCTGAAAGTTATAAGATGCGATGCAGGAAAACTAATTTAACAGGGGCAACGCGAATTTCAATCAATTGAAACACAATTATTAAAGCATTTAAAAAGTTTTGATTTAAATTTCTATTTTTTTAAAACGGTAATTTAAAATTTTAAAAGGGGCAAAAAGGGATTTTGCATTTTAAAAAAGGGTTTAGCTTTTATCCTTTCATATATATATATATATAATTATAATATCTATGAATTTCAAAAACATATCAAGTTCTATTATCATTCTACTTAAATCTCCAAAGAGATAATTAATGATATTGTGTAGACAGAATACCACATATCTAATATTTAACATGTGCAATCATAATATTACCATAGCTCGTGCTTCAATGGTAATAGGCCAAATTTACTCATACCTGAATAATATTTAAAAAGAAAAAGAGAGAAAGGGAAAAAAAAAATTATAAATTGGAGTTGCTATTAAGTAAATACAAATGGATTAATAAATTAAATATGAACCTTATACAATTTAAAATTGGACCACAAGAGAATTAAATATGAATTGGATATTAAATATGAATTGGAATGGTTTTTACATATTCTTTTCAATTATAGCTAGATGAAAATATTGATTTTTATATGATACCATAATTTAGCCTAATTGGCTCATAAATCACAATTGATTAACTTCTATATATATATATATATATATATATATATAAAGGGCATTTTGATTTACAAATACGTTTGCTAATACACATTTTATAATGGACTATGATTTGATACTTTTATATGCAAATTAATGTAGTTATATTTACATATTCATTAATTCATTTTAATGTATTCATATTCATTAATATTTAATAATGTTATCGATTAATTGTATTTAGATTAATGCCCACTGTGGACAATATCATATTAACTTCTAATACAATGTATACTTTCTTAAATGCTAATATAATACATGTATTCATTTTTATTAAATGTTCTACCCTCTCCATTTAAATCATGTGTATTTAATTTTTAACAATGTTTGTAGAAACATTAAATGTAACTAATTAATTTCAATATTTAATTAATTTTAATTTTAAATCCTTAGCATCTTAATTCTTATAATTTTTTATTTAAATTTGATTATAAATTAATTTACGTGATGTTGCATTTCTGGCAAAACTATTTAATTGTAGCTATGTCATTGCTAGGTGCAAATATTTATCTGAAGCATTAATCAATAATTATTAATTTCACCATTTTATATATCATTTTTTACATAGAATTTTTCATTAATACATCCATTACTTTTTTTTTTTATGTAACTGTATAATTTATCAACATAATTTTATTTATTATTTAATTATATTTATTTATTATTTAACTATCAGTTATCATTCTTTAGACAGTATTTGTTTTAATCTTTAACTAATAATAGTAATCAAATGCTTTTATTAAATTATAGAATATTCACTAATTTTCCCATAGATGGCAGCACCTTATTAATTCATTTGAAAACATGTTTGGTGTTCTATTTTAAGTTTTCTACAGAGGGAGCTGATTCTATATTGGATTGTGTTTGGCTTTGCTGTACAATAATATTCCTTGGTCAATCATCTTTTAAAACTTATTTGGCACCATGTAATGATTTTCTCCAATTCATTGCCTGTGTTATGTGTTGACTCCTGTTTGGATCATGTATTCTATCTGGTAACTGTTGTTTTCTTTTCCCTATATCATTTTTAATCTTGTTGTATTTTGAACTTTATGATTATATTTCACAGTTTTTTTCTCTTTTTTATGGGTAAGGTTTCTTTCCTTTTTAATATTGTTTTTAGTTTTTGAACTTTATGATTTTTTTCATAGTTTATTTCTCTATTTTGGTGTGGTAGTCCCAAAATCATATTCTTTAGCTATGTTATGGCTAATATGATGTTGAAACCACACATTTTATTTGTGGTAATTTAGGCCTTTGGAACCTGAAGATTCTGTCTAAATTCCACAAATTTCATTTTTTCAATTTTTAATTTCTCCTTCTTCTTCTTCTTTTTTTACTATGTATATAGAATCTATATTCAAAGTGTTGGGGAACACTATTGTCAATTAATTGTTACATTCTAATTCATAATTTCATAGTTTTTGTTGGTGTTTCGGTAATGTTTCATTAATGGTTATATATATATATATGTCAGGATTAGGAAGTTTCTCCACTTAAGATAGGATTCCAGACAGGTTTTGTTTTCAAAAGTTTTACTGTACTAAAGATTGTCTTAAAATATTTTTTCAGATCAATCACAAGTACAGTAATGGTACAGCATGAACATAATTTTGGACCAGCAAAATCGCTCTTTTTACTCTCTTTTATCTATAATAGAAAAAAATATTGGAATTCAAAATTTTTTTACTTTCTGTTTTTGACAGATTTACATATTTTAGAGGTCAGAGATCTCAAAAAAAAGTTTTTACAAAATGTCTATCTGTCCCTATGTGTGTATCCTCTTCGTATCATCGAAAAGTGCATGAAGTTATGCATAGAATTGAACCAAATTTCATATATAAGTTTCAGGCTATGGCCAGCAGGTCTAGTTGAATTTGGGGATATTCTGCCAGGAGGGGGCATTGTGATAGCAATTTTTGGGCCATTTTCATTATTGGATCATTGCAAAGTGTATGAAGCTATGCATAGAATTAAACCAAATTTTATATGTATGTTTTTAGCTATGACCAGGCAGTTCCATACGAATTTGAGGATATTCCACTAGAAGGAGGCATTGTGATAGCAATTTTTGTGCTATTTTCCTTATTGTATCATCAAAAAGTGCATGAAGTTAGGCATAGATTTGAACCAAATTTCACATATAGGTTTTTGGCTATGTCCATCAGATCCCAGGTGAAAATGGGGATATTCCCCAAGAAAGGGGTGCTATAATAGCAATTTTTATGCCAATTTTTTTATTGTATCATCAGAAAATGTATGAAGTTATGCATAGAATCAAACCACACTTCCTGTATAAGGTTTTGACTAGGGACGTCAGGTCTCAGTTGAAAATAGGAATATTCCCATGGGAAGTGTCACTGTGTTAACGATTTTCGTAACTTTTGGCAGTTTAAGTGTACAAGTTCTGAATATTTTTCGATGAAATTTTATATTTACAATAAAAGCTCAACTAACCGGTATGCCCGGGAAGTGCTGATTGCCAGATACTTGAAAAGTCCGGATAGTTGAGCGCTACAAAATCTGTCATTTAAGAAGAGGGGGGAAGGGGGCGCATCGATGTAATAGTAAAAAAGGTAAATGACTTTTTGACCTATTTTCCTGTCATCAGGAAGTCGATCATATAATTCATGTATCATCAGAAAGTGTATGAAGTTATGCATAGAATCAAACCACACATCATGTATAAGTTTTTGACTATGGACGTCAGGTCTCAGTTGAAAATGGGAATATTCTCATGGGAAGTGGCACTGTGGTAACGATTTTCATAACTTTTGGCAGTTTAAGTGAACAAGTTCTGAATATTTTTCGATTAAATTTTATATTTACAGCTAGCTAACCCGCCCGGCGTTGCCCGGGCCCGAGATAATTACAATCTCAGAGAAAGACGTTAACCCCCTCCCTTCCTATACCTGCAAATATAATGAATAATTTGTTCAAGATAACCACCGTCACGTACATTAACGCGATCATTAAAAAAAGAATTACATTTTTCTGATAATTAGAACATAACGAAGACGCTACGCTAAAATAGCCGGCAGATGATACCCCTTCCCGACCTCAATTTCAAATCTATATCTTAATTAGTTACCTAAATATTTGTTCATTAGTAAAATTTGGTAATTATTTCCTTTCATTTTCGCAAATTAAATGAGAGGGATCGGCCAGAGAAACAGATCTCTTTGTAGTTCAGTTTTTAATGAAAGCAGATCCCTGTCTGAAACTTTCTCGGATCGTTTTCAATGGTGCCGGCAGATTTTTGGCAGTTTTTTGCATAAATTAAAAAAAATTACCAACCAAATTTTTCAAAAATCACAGTCAGATACAGAATATTTTTTTACATATGCTCAGAAATTTTCAAATTGATATCTCAATTAGTTTTCTTAAAATTCGCTAATTAGTAAAATAATTTCGAATTTGTTCATTTCTGGTTGCAAATCCAATGCGCCAGTTCCTTTCATTCGCCATTTTGATTTAAAAGATGTCATTTTAGAAGCGATGGTTAATAAGAATCTAATTAATATCTAGGCTAATTATTAAAATATTAAAATTCTGAGGCTCAGGTGCACATCGCCAGACCTTGGACTATCCACAACTAAATTTCCAGACTTCTAGGTGGGCTAGATTTTGCTAGCCATCGCTAACAGACACACACACAGAGCAAAACTTTCTTTTATTAATATAGATAAAAGCTCAACTAACCAGCATGCTTGGGAAGTGCCGATTGCCAGATACTTAAAAAATCTGGATAGTTGAGCGCTACAAAATCTGTCATGAAAGAAGAGGGAAGAGGGGGTGCATCGATGTAATAGTGAAAAAGTCAAATGATTTTTTGGCTTATTTTCCTGTAATCAGGAAGTCGATCATATAATTCTTTTATTATTATTAAATTTGCAATTGATAAAGTTAATTTTGACAAATTAAAAGTAAAAGTAAACAATATTTTGTGTTAGGATGTCATTTCTAAATTTATTTATTAATCTTTTATAAAGTTATATTATTTATAATTAGACATCTGATAAAGATTTTAATATAGGGCTAAGATGAATAACAGATACTGCTGTTACTTTATGTACTAATAAAGTAAACCTCAACATGGGAAATAACAAAACTAATGAAGTCAACAAATCAACTAGATGAGGCACTGCGCTGTGCCCTTTTCTTCCTAAAACATCAACTTGGCTCCCCGTAATTAAAAAAAAAAATGGTGCCCTTTTTTTCTTTCCAGAAAAAGCATGTGGACACTTGGAAAATTAAGTTCTGTATGATTCTTCACTTGTGTTGCCTCAATCACTCCCACATTACGCAGTCCAAAAAAGGTGCAGCAATCCACCGTAATAATGCATCCTTTCTGCATAGCTAAGAACATTATCAGATGCAAGCTGATATCATCCGATTTCGCTTTCCAGTTACCATAAAAACAAACTACAGTTGTCAGTATTTTATTTCTGGAGAGGCTCAGATAAATTACTTTTTTTTTGGGGGGTGGGTGGGGGGACTCTAATTTTCTGAAAACTTATTGTATTTAAATAGAAATTTGGTAAGTGGCCTGATTTATTATTTGAATTTGCTGAAAATTTTAACACAATCAGACAGTTAAAAACAGAGATATATCCTAATCATATATATTATTTCTCCTGTCAACATCCCTTTTTCTAAGAAAATATGAAAGGCAGAACAACGAATGAGATACCATATGAAAGGTTTTAGAACCGGCTTCTGACATAGCCCACTTAACAATTCGTTAAAACATGTTTTTGATTAAAATTTGCTGAAAATTAAAAATTTAATCCTCATTGTTTTCATGAAAGAAATGAAAGGTTTTCGGAAATTATTGTTGCCAAAAAAATAAAATATCACATTATATGATGCTCATAGCAATTATTATAAAAAAACACCGCACAGGTTTATTTTATACTTATGATTAAAAAGCGAAATTGAAATTGAAATGTTTAGATTTATGTTTAGATTTATATTTCTATGTTCCATGTTTTTTCCGAAGCGGATGACGTCATCCTCTAATGCAGTTAAAATACGATTGTTAATTTTTTTTTCTCGCGCGTGCATTTTGCAATCTTGGATTAGTTTTTAGTCTAACTTTGATGGAATAAATGAGATGATATTCTGGCTTGACTAACAACTAAATGCTGTTTGCAGATATTTTTATCCTTGCTTTTTCTTTAGAAGTTTAAACCTGCATCTAATAAATATTACATATTGATAAAAAATGATACTTCTCTATTATCCCGTCAACCACTTTTCATAACAAAAAACTATCGCCAAATAAACGGGAGAACGTTGCCATTGGAATATCGAAAAATAAATAAAATATAAGAATTTAAGGATACAATTGTTATTTTAATTAATAAAATAACTACTAAATCAGTAAAACATAATGAAAAATATACGCAAATGTCGAATGTAAAACCACTAGATCACGTAACAAACACGCATAATGATTCTGACATCAAGTAAATGGGACTGCATTTTTGGCGTTTAACCTTACAGTTTGGCGGTAGTTTTTTGTTATGAAAAGTGGTCGACGGGATAATAGAGAAGTACCTAAAAAATATTAGATTTCAGTGCGAAATCTTCGCACGGGCCCTCTGGTAATATTATAAATCCCATTGTGTGTGCAAATGTTAGGCTGAAGCCAGCGTCAAAATGTAGAATTTAATGACCTTGTATCTTTGCATATAGGTTGATTATAACCCGTAAATGAACATAGGCTGGTTTTTATTTATTTTATTCAAATACTTTTCTTAATAAATCAAAATTTCATTATTTTCATCCTTTTTCCACAACAATTATTTTTCAATTGAACGATTTCCACGTAAAAAATGAAAATTAAAAAGAATTCAAAAGATGATGAATTCCCATGATATTTGAAAGCAAATATGGAGTATTTGTTATACATGAAGTATGAATATCGGTTACGTTGAGTAGACATTTTCTGTCAAAGACGGCGATATAATTTGTTAGAAAAATGAATAATAATTATATTATTAAGAAAAGATTTCGCTTGGACCATGGAACTATGAAAAGGATCCTTCTTGCCTTGGACAAATGTGACGTAATAAATAAAACCATGCATTTTCAAATATTCCTAATATTACAAGGAGCATGAATATCAGTATATATAATGAAAGTAGATAGATAATTGACGTCATATTTAAGGTAAAAAACTGAAATATTTTTTATCGATACTGATTAATAATAAGTTTGAATATCAGTTACATACAGATGCGAGTTTTCTTCTAAAATTTACCACATGATTGCCAGGAAAAGAAAATTGACAAGAATTATATCAATACAAAGGATGTGAATTATCCCTTTACTGCACAGCGTACAATCACGAATTTAAGAATTATATCATTAAAAAAAGATTTTTCTGGGAATAAAATGGCGTCATATTTTAAATGAAACATGAATTTTCAAATATGTTTTAAAAGGAGCGTGAATCAATTCCGTACATTAACAATTGAAGGATCAGTATGTATAGAAAGTAGACGAGTTTTACCATCGAGATGAAATAAACTGGAGAAGGCTATGGCAACCTTTTTCTGAAGCACACATAAAGTCACATGACATATGGACTTCTTTCTCCCACACGCGTTTGCCCACGTCTTTCATCCATTGGATTTACATGGGGTTGCTTCCGAAACAAACACACAGACAGTTTTGTTTCTTATTTTGTAAATAATAATGGTGACAAATTGCAGAGCATATGGATGTAAATCAAGATGTGTCAAAAAAGGAAGCATAAACTTTCATACAGGAGTCTTAAATTTATTTTAAAAGCTTGTTTTCTTTTAAATAATAATAATAATTCATACTTGAAGCAGTGTCATTATTTGTTAATGATTGGTATTTTGCCCCGTAAATGAAGCATATTAGTTTCTTAAACAAAATATTTTACAATAATGTATGTGCTTTTATTAGATGTAATTTATATAAGTTTTAAATCATTTTATTATTATTATTATTTATTTTAAAATGAAAAGCTCCCGTTTTCTATCTTGGCGACATTCTTTTACGCCAGATTGTAATTTTCTTTCCCCATGCAATGCATTTATATTTCTGACTACTGTAAGTGTTTCTTAAATTATTCGTAATGTTCAGGTATAAATAATTTTTAAATGCGTATTTAATTTTAAAAATGAGTATTTAAAATTTGTTTTTTGATAAGTTTTTCGAGAAATTATCATTATAAAAAAGAAACATTTTCTAAGAATTTAAGAAATTGGGGAAATAGTTTCAATATATAATTAATGTTATAAATTATCGCAATTTTTCCTACCAAACGACAATTTTCTTATTCCAAAGAGAAAAAAAAAAGTTATACACAAAGAATACCAGGACAATTAATGCTTAGGCTAATGATGATTTTTTTTTTTTTTTAATATTAACGTAAATTTAAAATTTTCATTAGCAGTATTGTGATCATATGAATTAGATGACACTACCTACTCCATCCTTTTTTTGAAAAATAAGGGTTTTAAATAAAAGAAGAAAAATAACATTTCGCATATTTATTATAGAACGTTTTCTTGTTTTATTTATATGACTGTGTCCAAAATGGTTTAGTAAAAAATATCGCTGCCTCTTGGACTTTTACGATAATGTCCAGAAGAACAGTTTTATTTTAGATACTATAAGAAATTTTTTTTAAATATATTGTTTTAGATATAACACAATGTTTATCATCAAATGCTCTTCACGCGTAATAATGGAAATATTTTGAAGTTTTCCTACTCATTTTATAATCACGTAAATATATTTTTGAATTGAAAAATATTTGGAATTATTATTTGCGCTTTTTTAAAATCTGACAAGAATAAATTAAAAACTTTTTCGAAATATGAAATGAATTTCTATCCAGAAAATGAAATTTTTAATAAAAAATTAAAAAAAAAAATCTTAAAATATTAGACAAATTAAAAAAATGATTGGACACTGCACACCGCAATCTAGTCTAATGTATGCATCTATAAAAGAAGGTTAATTTGCTATTCATAGATTTTTGATCTTATAAAACTTTTTTGACAGAACTATTTTCACCTATTTCTACATTAAATAGTGCTTAAAATAACAATGGTAATAAAAATAGGAACACGTTTACTTTTTTAACATGGTTTGAACCGAATTTCCAGACGCGACAGCGCAGGACAGGGAAAAAAACCTGCCGCCCTGAGAAAGCAATCGCCCATAACTCAAGTTATATCTGTACAGGTTGTAACTGTCATGTATGTATGATTATTGTATATTTATACATATTCTTCAAAACAAAATGTTTCAAATAACAAAACGTGTTCATTTTTTTTTCTTTTTTTGTGTGGCTTTAAATATTTAGTATTCAATGAGTCGTGGAAAGGGCTGGCAAAAAAATAAAAAAGGAGTAATAAAATAAGAAAAAAGGATTTCTTAAAAAATATTTTTCATCTCTCAACAACGTGAAGCTTTCTGACACATTTCCTGACTCATTTTTAAACATGAAAGCATGATAATTGCAGACATGATTATTGAACTGATTTGTAATCGAACAGTTTTATCATTTACCGATAAATGAATTATAACTTGAGTTATGAGCGATTGCTTTCTCATGGCGACAGGTTTTTTTCCCCTATCCTGCACTGTTGCGTCTGGAAATTCGGTTCAAAACGCCAACTTCGACAGCATTTTCTGAAAAATATTCTACCTTTACATTAAAAAAAAAAAAAAACGGAAGAAACGGTTCGATTACATAGTTTCTTAATAAGAACACCTGTCAGTGTGATACGTTTGCGAAAAGCAATGATTTAAAAAATGTGTCAGAAAGTACCTAGTTCGGATTTGAGAAGGATCTTAATTTCAAGAAGCCATAAAATATTCTATTTTATTCAATTTTAATATTATTTAAGTTTTCTAAGTTTGATTTTTGTCTTTAGTAGAAATTTTCATCTCAGTTTGAATGCAACAAAATACGAGTTTATGTTTGTCACACAGCCAACCGGACTTCGATAAAATCCAATCCAACTTTTCTAAACTCCTGATTAAACTGAGGATGGAAACATATATTCAAATGAAAATAAATATTACAAAATAAGAGAAATTTTTTTTCATGAGAATTACTTTTAGTATGAATTATGAGTAACGCCAATAAAACGAAAAATCGCCAATTTGGAAACCTATTCCCTAACTAATTCAACTAACACACGTGACACATGTCTGCCTCACTTTTCCCGTCCCCACTGAATGGGGAATATCGGTCTATCTTATCTCAAGTCTATGAGTTTTACGCCATATTTAAAACGAAAAATTGATTTTTTTTTTATCTATACTGATTATTAAGTATGATTATCAGTTATATACAGACGAGAGTTTTCTGCTAAAATCACATAATAATTTGACCTTCTGTTTGCATTTCGCAACTACTCCTCTTAGACTATCGAACGCGACGCGATTTACTTAACATCGGTTGTCATTGATCCAAGGATGTCACACAAACTCTCAGAAATAAAAAAATTTAATTTGATTCCGAGATATTACTATTATTATTATTGTAAATGTTAACGAAGTTTCTCTAAAAACGGCAAGTAAATTACTCCATATTTATGGATAAAAAAGGAGAAATAAAATAGATCAATAGATGTCATTTTCTCATTAAAACTGAAAACAGAATTTATTTTCAATTTGAATAAATAGTGAAAACAAAATCTTGATTTAGTAAATTATCAGAAAAATAAAAACATATTTTCACATATTCAAACTTCATGAATAAATTTTTTTTTGCAGAACGAAAATCGTCTGTCAACATATTGTCATTTAGAAAACAAGATTTGTTTCAGCTATACATTAAATTAAGGAGGCAGAATTGAATTTAAAGAAAAAGCATATACTATTTCCAATTAATTATTTTTGAAGGACAGCTGTTAAAACGTTTCACAAAGGCGTTAAAAGTAAAATGGTTTATCAGATAAAATTGACATTTGTTTTTATACCAAATTCATTGATTTACACGATTTTATTTGGCCCTCCTTTTTTCATTGGTTGCAATTTCATTTTCGTGATTATTTGGCACAAAATTTCACTTTTTTAAGACTGAGTTATGTCAAGGTCCTATAACAAAAAATACAGTATTGTCTCCTATCAAATATGTTAAAGAGTTAGTTAATTATTTACGTTTTTAATTATCGAGAGTGAAATATTTTGCTTAATTAATGTATTTACTCTTCTTTTAATTTTGCGTGAACAAAGTCACGGGTAACAGCTAGTATATATATATATATTAAATAAAAAGTAAGGAAAAGAAAAGGGTATTGCTTCATTCTTTTTTTAATTATTATTATTTCTGCTTGCCATTTATTCTGTTGAAAAAATATTTTTCCTCGACAGCCAGCTGGAAAGAAAAAGTTTGAGCTGATAAACATACAACAATAAAATAAAAACAAAAGAAACTAACTTACTCTGCAGTATCTTTTTTTAAATTTCTAGTTAGGTGTATATAGTTCAAACACTTTCAATTATAAACACTACAGTGTATCTGAAGATAAAAAAAGAAACCTTCGATATCTGAAATGATGGAGATGACCATATATACCAATCCCAATTGTTAGAAAACACAATGTAATTTTCCTCCCTCCTCCTGCTTCCTCACTTGGCTGTTCAGTTTTCAGAAAAGATGTAAAAAAGGTCTTTTCTATCGTTTAATTGCTCCCCTACTCCCAGTCCAGTTTTGCCAAGAGCAGAAGAATTAATTGGTCTTTCTTCTCTCTTTACATCATCCTTTCCCTTCCCCTCCTCCTCTCTTTCGCCGGGAAAAACAGCTGGCAGGCGATTGCTGACTATGACGCAACATGAAGCTATTTAGAATGCTATCAAGTTATATATTTTATTTTTGTTATTATTTTTATTTTATAACATTCACTGTCATAAGCATACATAGATTTGTTTTACACTGAATCAGTCGCTGTGATAATTTGAGAATGCTAACAGTAAAGTTCCGACAAAAGCAGTAAAAATTTTTCAACTGTTTATGAAAAGAGAAAAATAAAGGAGCTGTCTGAATTTTTCCGGTTAGTTGAATGCCAGATAATCGAATTTTTACTGTAGATGTAATATCATAGGCCGAGGTTTGGATAAAATTTTGGAAAAATTTGGCCTGAAGGTAGCACTGTGTTAGCAAATTTTGACGTATTATTGGAAGGATGAATTAGTTTTCGCTGTTTTCCCACAGATGGTTTTACCAGAACAGTATGTGTGTAGTTTAAGATGGTAACACATCTATAAAGAAGTACTATAAGCAAAAAAATTCAAAGCAATAAAATTCAGTGTACGTCATTTCACCAAAGTGTAAACAATATTTTTTTTTTCATAGTGTTAAACATGTCGAATTTCGTGCCAAAAAGGGGTATTTGCAGGGAATTTTACTGCACTACTTTATTTTAAAAAATCTGCAGATGAAGCACACAGAATTCTTGTTGAGACTTAGGGCAGCCATGCTCTGTCAGAAACAACATGCAAAGATTGGTTTAGACGCTTCAAAAATAATGATTTTGATGTGTAAGATAAAGAATGCTCTGATGTACCAAAAAAATTTGAATATGAAGAAATCGAGGCATTTCTTCATGAAGACTCATGTCCGATGCTAGATGAACATTTGAAAGCATTAGGAATGATTCTAAAGGAAGGACTTTGGGTGCCATACGTGTTTAAGCCAAAAGATGTCAAACAGCATCTTTTCGCATGTGAACAGCTGCTTCAACGACAGAAAAGGAAAGGTTTTTTGCCTTGTATCATGACTGGCAAGGAAAATGAATACACTACAATAACACTAAGTGTAGAAAATCATGGGGTAATCCGGCCATGCATCAATGTCCTCGGCAAAGCCAAATATCCATGGTTCCAAGCTTCTGCTCTACATTTGGCAGGATCAGCTGGGTGTAGTTTATTATGAGCTGCTCAAACTGAGCAAAACCATCACGGGAGATTGCAATCAACTACAATTGATGCATTTGACACTAGCATTACAGTAAAAATGGTCTCTATACGAGCAGAGACATGACAAAGTGATTTTGCTACATGACACCACTCGGCACATGGCCTGGCTGAGCAACACTTCCATTCTTATAAAGATGGCAAAAAAAAAAAAAAAAAAGGATCGACTCTTGGATAGCCTCAAAAGACTTTACTCCGGGTGCAGCGACGCTCATAAGCATTGTTCACTAATGTTTTTCTGATCAGGATTCTTCAAAAAATTTCCCCTCTCACCCCCTTTTTTTTTTTCATTTCTATCATTTTTATTTTATTTTATTTTATTTTTATTTTTTATTATTATTATAATCTCCAAATTTTCCCCACATATAACATTAAGTTTTTATCTTAGTCATTTCCAGTGATTTAGATCACTGATTTTTGCTATGACCTTTCCTATTTACCCTTTCCTTCATTAAACATGATTAGACTCCAGTGATGCCTAGTTTAATAAATGAAAAGTTTAATATAAGTGTAAAAGTAACAAAATATAGTAATTATTCAGATACATAAAGATATATTGTTAAATGGCAAAAAACATTACCTCAAATTAATCAAATTCCTCAACTTATAGTTGGAAAAGTTAAAGAAATAAGTTGTAATCTATATCATTTAGTTACGTTAAATACTTATAAATACGCATTTGATAACAAATCATAGTACTGGACAAAAATAAAACATCATGGAAGACGAACTAAAAAGTTCGCCAATTCAACCTCAGGACTCACATGACTCAGATGACTCGAAAACAACGGAGTCTGAATACAAAATTGCACATTCAAGCCCAGAAGCAACTACGGCTTTTAATACTTCACGAACAGTATTAAAACGAAGATCCAGACGCTATAACACCCAAAACCCAAGTATAAAGTATCAAAAATTCACACAGAAAAACGCAATAAGAATGGACTTAACAGCATTGATGAACCAATACAACGACTTCCTACGAAGAATGAAAAAAGGTGACGCAGACGAGGCGAGCAAATACAAAGAAGAAATTAACAAAAGACTGGAAAAATATGAAGAAAGATTCAACTTCACAGAAAAAACAGCAAAGGAAAGGACATTCCAGAAAGAAAAGATCTTAAGCTTAGAAAAAGAGAAGAAAGAACTAGAAGAAAAACTGGAAAAATTAAAACAGGACACTACAACACAAAGACAGAATCAACAGGATAAAACCGAAAATGAGGCTCAACTAATAAATCAACAATTAGAAGGAATCAGAAAGGCACAAGAAGAAAATAAAAAATTAAAAGAATCATTGATCTCAAAAGATGAACAAATAGCTAAACTCATCCAAGAAAATACGAAAATAAACAATCTCTTAACAGATGTAAAACTCCTTGAGCAGGTAGGGAAAGATCTTCAAAAGTTAGTAAAAGAAAGAGATCAAACGATACAGCAACTACTCTGCGAAATTCAGGAATTAAAATCAGAAAAACCAAAACCACAGAGGTTAACAATAAGTACGGGCATTGCATCAATAGAAGAACTTAAAAAAACTCTGGAAAACATAGAAACAAAGACGAACAAAATATTGGAAAAAATGGACCAGACGGGAGAGTACTCACTTATAGAACAAGCAAAAATAGATATATCCCAAACTAGTTACTCAGAAGTATTGCAGCAGTCAATGAAGGAAAATATCCCAAAAAAGAATAAAATAGGCATCTCTAAAGCTGCAGTATTATTACACAAGAAGCCAAACACGACAATGTCAATGGCAACAATAAAAGATATTTTGAATAGAAAAGTTAAAGAAAATAAAGATCTTCCACATATTGTATGCAGTCCAGCACGTGATAAAAATCTTCTGATAATACAATCTGACAGCCCAGAAGAAACAAAAGCTCTTTGGACCTTCATTGACAAAGTTGAAGCATTGAAAGATGTTATAGAAACTCAATATACTCCATATAACACGAAGAAAATTATAATACTTGGCATTCCTAACATTACAGAACAAGAAGAAATAACACAAGCAATAATAGAAGATCTAAACATGGATACACCAATAACTATTTTTAAAGTCATTCAAAGAAAAACATCTAAAACATATCAACTTGTTCTAAGTGTGGAAGCCAACATAGCCAATTACCTACTGAATAAAGGAAAACTCCTTATTGGTTTCAACTCGTGTAGGATTGAACAATATCGCCCAGTAATACGTTGTGGATACTGTCAGAGATACGGCCACGTATCAAATAGATGTCAATATCCAAGAGCATGTACGTACTGCACGAAGTCTCACAATTCTGACAAGTGTAAAGTAAAACACAATCCAACAGAACACATATGTGTAAACTGTAAAGATACAGAAAATGACTTTCATCATGCAGCAAACACAAGTCAATGTCCCATATATCAATATCATCTCTACAATAGAAATAACTTCGTTAAAAATAGCATTTCCAATTCAATATTTTAAATAAAGAAGATATACAATCTCAACATGCACCAACAATAGCACCTTTTAGTGAAAATTTAGAATGTCTACAAATTAATCTACAAAACAGTCGAGCAGCTACAGACCATCTCTGGGGCTTTGCCAATGAAAATAAAATTACAATATTACTCATCCAAGACTATTACCACATCAAAAACAAAGTTTGGGGTATTCCATCAACAGCATGGAAAGTCTTTACATCCAAAAATCAAACAGCTGCAGTTGTGATAACTAGACCGGATGTTCCAGCCATCCACACTTACTCAGATGAAAATGCAGTGTTCGTCAATATTACTACAACAACAGGAAGACTCACAGTGGGATCATTGTACTCTAAACCAAAAAGTAACCTGCTTGAGGATATGAAATGGTTAGATCAGTTTAACCCAATAACAAACCTGATACTGGGTGCAGACCTTAACGCCCACTTGGCACTCCTGGGTTATCAAAAAGAGGATGAGAGGGGATCAATATTGACATACCTGCTATTGGCAAGAGAACTGATTCTTATAAATGATTCTGAAGCACCAGCATCATTCATTGGACAAATTGACAATCCCTGTGCCACTAATCCGGATGTGACATTGTGCTCTCAGGACATTTCTGAAAGAATCCAGACGTGGTATGTGGACGTAGAAAATATGAGTAAGTCAGACCACAGGTACATTCGATTTTCTATAGCA
The DNA here is from genome assembly GCA_963931845.1 of Maratus michaelseni. Taxonomy (NCBI): domain Eukaryota; kingdom Metazoa; phylum Arthropoda; class Arachnida; order Araneae; family Salticidae; genus Maratus; species Maratus michaelseni. The sequence goes on along the minus strand of OZ007592.1, from coordinate 317,639,466 downwards.
CTTTCAATTAACTACATAAAATTAGGTAGATTTAAAACCAAATATACAACTTTTAAAAAATTTAACAAAAATTTTAAGAAATATGTATCTGACTTACAAAATGAACTTGACATTATAACAACAACGCAAGAATTAGACAACTGGCTAGATACCTTTAACAATAATATTTTAGAAACATGTAATTCCACTCTCAAAAAGAAACAATTAAAACTATATCCAACATTTACATGGTGGAACGCCTCTCTGAAGTCCCACAGAAACAAAATAGCCGCATTAAATAGGAGATTTAAACGAACAGGTGATACTAAATGGAAAATACTACTAAAGAAAGAAAGAGCACTATATAAAAAACATATCAAATCAGAAAAGGCCAAATCTTGGCAAAAATTTTGTACACAGACTATTGATAAATTTGGAAAAACATTCCAAATTGCAACAGCAAAAAATACAACAAACCAACATTTTTTACATACGACACTTACTGGCTCTAATATATATTCCACAATCTCAGATACATTTACAAACTTGCTAAATCACCATTTTCCCACACAAGAAAATCCTGATCCTCCTTTATCTAACTTTGTAAGGGAAACACAAAATTCTCCCACCCCACCACTTTTCTCAACTAAAGAAATAAATTATGCACTATCAGAACAGAATAATCTGAAAGCTCCGGGCTATGACAAAATTGATGCATTTTTAATCAAAAACTTATTCAAAAACTACAAAAGTCTTATTCGCGATCTTTTTAATAAATGTCTATCTTTAAATTATTTCCCAGCAAATTGGAAAATTGCCCAGGTTATCTTCTTTGCAAAAAACAATAAAGACCCAAAGCTCCATTCATCCTATCGTCCAATTTGCCTTCTCCCGATGCTGGGAAAGATAATGGAGAGATTAATTAAACACAGAATAATACATTACATTGAAATTAACAATCACTTCCATGAACAGCAATTTGGCTTCAGAGAGGGACGAAACACTATTCAATTATTACAAGCCGTAAACGATGAAATTCATAAAAAATTACAGTATAACAAATATTGCATCTTGGTATCTTTTGATATACAGGGTGCATTTGACAATATAAATTGGACTATCCTCGGCAAAACAATACAAAAACTACCCATTCCACAATACCTGAAAAATATATTACTAACATTTTTAACTAATAGAAAAATTATAATAGACTATCAGAGTATTAACACACAAAGAGAAACATACCAAGGTTGTCCGCAGGGTTCATGTCTTGGTCCCCTGCTCTGGCTGCTTATAGCGAATATAATATTAATCACATATTCTGAAAAATTCCATAACTTAAAAGCTTTTTGTGATGATTTTAATATGATCATAGCGGCAAATAGCCGACGAGAACTTGAAGATAAATCAAATAAAATGATATCGCTGTTTAGTAATATCTGTACAAAACTAAAACTTAAAATATCGACAGACAAAACGGTATATATAATGCTGGGTAAAAACATTTTAAGGAACAGAGAACCTCAAATTAAACTGAATAACATTAAAATTAAACGTGTTGAAACACTTAAACTATTAGGTATCCACTATGAAAGTAATCTAACTTGGCATACACATATATTAAATATCAAAAGTAAAATTTTATCATTAACATCATCCATTAAAAGAATTTTTTCAACGACATGGGGGGTAAGACGAGATTTTCTTCGAGAATGGTACCTTACTGTCCTCGAGAAAATTATCGATTACGGCTCGGAGGTTTGGTACAATAATCTGAGAATAATTGATAAAAGAAACTTACAATCAATACAAAGAATTTGCTTAACATCAATAACAAAATGTTATAAGAATGTATCGACGCACACACTTCAGGTGCTCCTGGGCATTCCACCGTTATTATTTACATTAGAAGCAAAAAATCTTAAATACAAAATTAAAAATAATAAAGACATCTTAATATTTAATAATCAAATATTAGAATGTAACAAAATTGAAGAACAAGTCTATAAATTTCAAACAAATCCTGAAATATATATTAACAATTTAATTTTGACGGATGTAAACATAAACAAACCTAACGTAACACAGATCTATACTGATGGTTCTAAAACAGATAACAACACAGCATATGCTTATGTGGCCTTTAAAGATCAAATTAAAATTAAAGAACAATCTTGCAAAATTCAAAATAACAACACAGTCTTTCAAGCTGAACTTACTGCAGTTATTAACTCGATAAAATGGGCTATCTCAACAAATCAAAAAATAACCCAAATTTTTTCAGACAGCAAATCAACAGTATTAGCATTAAACAATATGTTCCCTAAATATAAACAAATATTTGACCTTCATAAATTACTAAAAGAAAATAAAAATAAAATTTTCTATATCACGTGGGTGAAAGGACACGTGGGTATTGTGGGCAACGAACTGGCGGACAAGCTGGCGTACCAGGCCGCACAGTACTGCAACTTGCCAGTAAGCAAGGAAGTTAAACTTCCATGCTCTTTACTTAATAAGCTTATTAAATTGCAATTGCTGGACAGGTGGCAGCACAACTGGGACTCCTCAGGGTGCGGCAGGTTTACACATAGTATTATTCCAAAGGTTCAATGCTCACTTATATGTAAAGATAAAGTCTCACTCTACTTCCTCAGTGGATGTGGAAGTTTTCCTACATTCTTACATAGAATTGGCAAAAGAGATGATGACTTGTGTCAGTGTGGTCAGAGAGGTGACCCACTACATTATTTATTTGACAAATGTAAATTTATGAAGTATAAATTCACATATAATGAAACTAAAACAACTCTTGACAATATTCTAGATATACTATCTGATAAAAAGCAACTATTTCAACTTTACGAAAATTATAATATCTTAAATCAAAAATATTCATTTATTAAATACAAATTCCTCTTATAGTTAAGTAAATAAATAAATAAATAAATAAAAGTTTGTTTTATGTATTGTATCAGTACCAAATTGTAAATACAGTGGCCTCTCACTTATGCGCGATGTTCGGTGGTTGCTTTTTCGTACCACTGTTTTAAACAGTATAGAGGATTTTAGGGGGGGGGGGATAGGAAAAGTTTTTATTTTTACATTTGAGTACGGGCGTTACATTTTTGGGGGGGGGGTTTCTGGTGATGAGGTTTGTTTGCCGTGTGTCGCGTGTGGGTGAGGGGCCGCTGTATAAAGTGTATTTCAAAATGTTATTGTGTGTAAATATAATTGTTTGAATTTTATATTGTAATTATATATTGTAATCATATTTAAAAATATATTATACCTCTAAAGGTTATTGTATACGTACTAATGCATTCAAAATGTACGACTACAAATAATTGTCATCATAATGTTAATCTCAAAATGCTATATAAATAACTAAAATTAAAGTTTATGTAAAATATCAATTATTGTAATAATTTTAACGTTCGCCCAGCCTTGTGGCAAAATTGGGTAACGTTTATACTTTGTAAAAATTGTAGTTTAACTTGTAATTATTGTAGCTAGCGCCGGATAGTAATATTTTTCCCTCCCTAGGCTTAGGGGTTCGTCCTGGCCATTAGCCAAAAGCTGGTCCCTAGGGTGGGCGCTGTCTGTCTGTCATTTTTCCTCACTTGGAATTCAAATGCTGCCAGAAAGATGGGGAAAAGTAGTGACTAATGATGGACTTTCAGGGACAGGTTTTTTTACTAATTATTTTAAATAAAGTATTAATATTCATGAAGAAACAGCGAGAACTTATTCAACATTTCAATAACATGTATGATAGAAGAAAATTTTGGGATTGGTACATCCGATAAATTTGAGCAGGAAAAAGCCTTTTGAGAAAAAAAGGAAGAGGAAGTGAATAATAATTTTAGGGAGAGAGATAAATTAAAAATTAAATTACAAGGTATTTGGCAGATGACATGACATTACATTTTTTTATTCTTTTGTTTTTATAAGAATTTTATTAATGAACAGTCTAAAAATTTTGCTGCTGCAACTTTCACACTTAAATAGGTTTAAAATAAGATATGAAACACAACACAGATCAGATGATAAATTATTATCTCAAAAGAAAAACAAGTATTTATAAGTAGTTTAACTGAAACATTTTATTCAATGCATAAAAGTATCAGAAAATTTATGTGCTTTTTAAAGGTTTGTTTTTACTATTTTAATAAAATAAATAAAATATCAATATTGACTTTCATGTTGTAGATGGAGAATGATTGGTAACTATAGAGATCTGCACGGGCCCAGAATTAAAAAAGCCCGGTCTCGATTTTGCAGCTAATTGGGACATTAAAGTTCGATCAGAGGGCATATTACTTTTTTAGATGAAACACAGATTTCATGGCACATATTTAAACATAAATCAGTCAGCTTATCCACTATGAAAGCTGAATAAGCTACTTTAGTAGAAGCAGCAAAATAATTAATTTAATTAAAGAATGAGTCTAAATTTAAGTTATTATACTGTGACAATCAAGCGGTGATCTGTTTTTCACATTCTCCTATAGAAAATGCAAGAATGAAGCACATAAATATTAAATATCATTTTTTTTGGGAAACATGGTTTATGATAACATATTTACTGGGTGTCCCAAAAATGACTGATGGATTTTAAAATTCAATAACTTGCAAACGGTGACAGATATTTAAAAAATGCTTGCAGGAGGGTTATGCATGATGTCAGGAGTTTTTTTACTGTAATTCTTGATTTTAGTTTGGATTTCATACAGTAGATGGCGCTGACAGCGATTGGCGCTCAGTTGAGGCTGAAACTGACGGCACTCAGCATTGATGCGAAGGAAGGAGATTAAGGTTATGGAGTGAGTCTCATTTGCCAGTACAATCTTGCTCTTAGGCTCCGATTTTGAAATCATTCGATATGTTTGCAATGGAATGCATTGTTTCCATGGAAACAATAAATTCTTCGATAGTGAATACAGCGTTCAGAACTGGGCATGAATTTAACAAGCAGTATTTGAGTTTGCAGGCGATTTTACATTTATGAAGTTTTATTTTCCGGATTAAATTACTTTTTATGGTCTGATTTAAAGAATATTTTATGCATCGTATTTTAAAACTAGGTGAAGAGATTTAGTATTTTTTGTTGTTAAAAATTTCATAACTTTTGTTATATTCTAAGAAATTTTAGATCTTTTAAGGAAGTTTGTCAGTAGGTTTTTATGAAAGTTGAAAAATAATCCTTTTCTTAGACAGTAAGTTAGTTGCTGCACTGAACCCACGCTCAGCCATATATGATGAAGCAAAAGCAATTAAAAATTTCTGTAGTCTTGCCCACAATCCAGGGCAGAGAGCGGGTTTTGATCTTTGAAGTCAGAACTCTTAGTATCCATTTCTGAATTTTGCTTTTAGTTCTTCGTTTGTTGTGCGTTCTATGAGTTCCTCTTCTAAATTTGACGATTCTGCTGTATCTGCATTTGCAAAAGAATCTGAAATCCAACTCAGTGTATTCATGTATAAAATATCCTGGAATCATTTCGTAAAATCAGCATGAAGAATGTCTAAGTGTTGGCAGTAAGTAAGTAAACTTTCCTGTTTTTCTGGGACTGCTGATAATGTGGGAAAGCGGTTGTATTAAAATCTACCTAGTTTTGTTTGAACAGAAGAAGTTTTCCGACAAAAGCAGCTATGACTTTTTTGTTTTAATTAAATTCAACTCATCACCTTACAATTGTAAATTGACTTCATTAAATATTCTAAACAGCTCTGTCAAATAAGCAATGTCATTTTTAGATGTGATCGTACAGTTTTTCGTCACTGTTTTCATGAAGTCCAGTACTGAGTCAGATAGATTGAAAAAACGATTCATTCAAATACCTTTTGAGAGCCAACAAACTTCTGTGCTTCTGGCAGCAAGTGATTGTAATCTTCATCATTTTCACTACAAAGTTGGACAAAAATTCTGTCATGCAATTGTGTCTAATCTTATTAACTGCTCTAATAACATAATGAAGCAACCAATGTATGCAGGCGTTCATTCAGATTTTTTGCAACCAAATGCTGATGATGAATAACACAATGTTCAGCAATCACACCTGATTCTGCTTGTTTCAAATGTGCTATGAACCCCTCATGACGCCCCGTCATTGCTAGAGCACCATCAGTAACAGCTGATAAAATATTATAGGAATTTCTTTCTCTTGAAAAAACTAGCTCATGGTATAGAATATAAATATCGATTATCCCTTTGTATCAGTTTCCAAATTTTTAGTAAATAATAACTCTTAACAAATTTTTTCTTCTTTTATGACTCGAACGTATGATAAGAGTAATGCTTTGTTATTTGGTAGAGTTAATTCATGGAGTTGAATGAAAAATTTGGAAGTCTTTATTTAAGTAATAGCATAATGCTATTTCAACATCTTTAGCCATTCCATTTATTCTTCTTGGCAATGAATTATTACTCTGAGGAATTTTTCTGATGATATCTGACGGTGTCTTATGATGAAGAACAGTTTTTATTACCTCTTTGTCTGCCGGCAAGATTAATTCCTTGCCAATTTACGTGGCTTTTCCACTTTTGTGATTAACAATGAAATATTATATGGGGCTCATTATATAGGTGAAAACTGGGAAATTTAGTTAGTAGCCAGTGGCCAGTAGACTCAGTTCGATTAATGGCCACTTTTTAAAGTTAGTGGCCACTATTAAGTTTCAAACTTTCTTGACATCTAGATAAATTATAATCGTTGTATATAAACATATTTTTCTATAAGAGTTTTATACCTTTTGTATGAGTATGACTATGAGTGTATTTCGCATGATTAAACAGTATCTCTTGAAGAAAAATAATCCAACTGGTGAGCATGTGGCAGGATTCGAAATATTGAAGATACTGAAATGTCCTTAAAATCTGCTTGTATCCGGTGGGAAAAAAGGAATAAATTACTTGAAATGCATGTGGAATCAAAGCTGATGAATATATTTTGCAGAATAAACTGTATTTCTTGAAAAAATAATCCAACTAAAGAGTAATCATAACATGCACATAAGAGCACTTGAGAAAAAGCCGAAATATTGAAAATACAGCTAAGTCAGTGAAATCTGTTTGCATCTGGTAAGAAAAAGAATTAACCAGTTCTCTAATTAGATGTAATGAATGTAGAGATGCATATTTCTATGAAAAATGGTGTATTTCACTTGGCGATCGATAACAGATTTTTTAATCGCCACTTGGCGAGTGGCGACTAAGGTGGCGATCGATGGCTTATTTTTTAATCGCCACTTTTTAAACTTTAATCGCCACGTGGCGAGTGGCGACCGCTAATTTTCACCTATAGGCTCATAGTTCGTGAACTCAAAAAAGTTTGATACAATTCGCCATTTTAACCCTCTGCTGACCAGAGGGGTCCAATAGACCCAATAGGTAAGTTCAAAATGAGTATTCAAACCAGAATTTGTTTCATAAAATAAGTTAAGTATAAAACACAGAAGAGTTGATGTCGGTTAAGAGGCTTCCGAGTTGCAATCAACTTAACGCCCAGTCTATTGTGAGCGTCTTGAATTAAATTGAGCCGTTGGGAAAAGTTAAGATGTAGTATTAACTACAAGATAAAGGAACAATTACAAACAGCGAAACAGTTTTATGTTTCAAGGGGATACCCAGTTGCAAGCAACTCTACTCCCTGTCTATGAGTAGTTGTATATCACATCCTAAAGGAAAGGAGCCATGTAAAAAAAAGTACAAAAATAGCAAAAAGGCACTTAAAATAGAAAAAGAAGCTATGGATTGCACCATCAACTTCAACAGCCAATCCAAAATTAGAAGCTAGCTAAAGTAAATAAATAAGTTAAATAGTTGTAAATAAATATTCTGGTGCGAAATGTTTTTATCAAGGTTGAGTAAAATTTCCGGTAATTGTAGGGTTAAATATTTTTCTTCCTGTCCTGGAAAATAGGATAAATCTTTGTCCTTTTTATCAACATGCATTTTATTTAAATGCTCTTGTAGCCTAGAAGGCTTCATGGCTTAATTTGAAAAACTTTTTGGCAAATTAATCACAGGTAATAATTGGTTTATAGAAGAGTGCGTAAATCCATATTTCATATACTTAATATTGTATACTGCCGACATTTCATCTTAGATTTAGACATTTTGAAATGCAAAATTTGCCAATGCTTAGGTTTAAATAAATTAACTTTTCAACAGATTTATAGATAGTAAAAAAAAATAATGGCTATAATGACTTCTGTCACTTTCACTCAGAATAAACAAATTTAGCAGATTCAAACCACATGTTCGTTTTCAAATCACTGTTCAGGCATGTGTCGCCATCTTTCTGACATTTTTCAAAATACAGGTAAATGAAAACAGGAATTTGGTTGAAAACTTTTAGCCAGCCTAATATAGCAAATTTTGCACTCTGTGATTTTTTAATTTTTAATGTGATTTATATCGATTTTTCACGTTTTACAACGATTTTTTAACCTTCATTAAAGAATTGCGGTTACAATGTTTTAGCCTGCGATAATGAAATTTTGTCTCTGCGTGTTTTAACATTTAGTCGTGTTCCATGGCGATTTTTTGACATTCGTAAAAGAAATTCGATTTGGGGTCTCCAGTTCTAGGTTAGTTTGTACAGATTTTCATTTAAAAGTATAGTTGAGGGGCTTTTTACGAGCCCAGACAATACCAGTTAGTTTTATTATATTAATTATATGGCCGTCCCCATTGACAGTCTTAATGTCCCCATTTTTCTCTGGACCCTCTACTGCCCCCCCTGGAAGGTTCCAGCACCCATTGGGGAGGGGGGGGGGCAGTACTGCCCTCGTTGGGAACCTATGATCTAGAGGTAGATGTCTCCTCCCACCTTCCCAGATAAAAATTCCTGAATAATTCTATTCTTATAAATACAGAAAAAAGGGAGGAATTATAATATTAATATAATTAAAATCAATGAAAAAAAGAATAAAGAAAATTAAATAATCAATACAATTTCTTCAATAGTTAATATTATTAATGTTCTTACAACTTCATTGTTGGTTCCAGTAAAAACAGGACACTGTTTTTCTAGTTCACAATTACTCTTCTGCAAAATCACCCGCTCTTCGATTTCAATCACTTCATCATATAGATGTTCAGGACACACTATTTCCTGTAAAGGAATTTTTCGAAAAATTAAATATCATACTATTATGTGAATAAAAGAGAATCATTAATAGTACATATAATAATTTTTGTTATTTTAAATAATGATAAAACCCTCATTAGGTTTGAGGATTTATATTATAAAACAAAACATGGCCATGAGTAATATTGACATCATGTGAATGTTAGTAACACCTGATTAATAAATTTTGCTTTTACTGCAATTTTTTTCAACTTCTAAACATTGCTCATTTTAACTTTTTACAAAAAAAGTATTTTCAAATGAAATTTGTTTGAAAACTGTATCACAGTTTACTTATATTTTATGATTTTAAATTACTTTTCAAGCAGAATTTTTAAAAAAAATCTATAGCTTGATTACAGAAGAATAATAATCAGTTTGCACTTAAAACAACCTAAGTAATTCAGCACCTGTCTCTGGCTAATTCTCCATAATGAAATTTAAACTAAATAAATAATCAAAATAGATAAAACATAAATTTAACAGGTATGTAATTGAAGAATTTAAATTTTTGCACTGTTGAATAGAAAAAAAATGTATTTTCCAAAATAATTTGTGTGAAAACTGTATAATCAATTTACTGATTAATTAATGGTTTTTACAACAATTTTCAAGAATTTTTTAAAATCTGTCTATTGTGCACACCCAATTACAGAACATTGCACTTAAAACAATATGAAGAGTTCAGCATTTGTTTCGCTTACTATTCCATAACAAATTAAAACTTCATCAATAAACATGCAAAACACAAATTTAACAGATATCTAATTGAACTACACTCTTATATACTAAAATAATCAGAATAAAAATTGCATTGTATATAGTGAAACTTTTGGTGATTTTTTCGGCTATTAACCCCTGACATGCAGCTAGTGTTTTTTGACATTAATAGTGGGCAATCTAAAAAAGTGCATTAAATGTTCTTTTAGAGATTTTGATTAAAAATAGTTTTTACCTATGTTTTATAACGTGAGAAAGCCGGGTTGAAACCCCTGATATTTATATTATAAAGCAAAAACATGCCCGTGAGCAATGCTGATATCATATCGAGTGTGGCAACCACCTGAACATTCAATTTTGTTTATAGCAAATATTTTAACTTCTAAACACCGAACATTTTCTATTTTTACACTGTTGATTAGAAAACAAAAAATTACTTTCAAAAGTACATTCTTTGAAAACTTATCTCAATTTATTGATTTTTTATGGTTTTAAAAATATTTTTCAAGCATATTTTTTTTTAATCTATCTCAAAAGTAATTACACATTTTGAGTGAAAAAGCAATGGAAATTTTGGTTCTGTTTCTAGCAACATATTTTTGCGAAACAAATTTTTCATTTGTCACAGCAATTAAAATTTGATATTTGTTGTTGGTTAGAAATTAAAATGTATCTCTGTTCTCAGTAACAGCACTGGAGCCAAAAATCCATGAACTTAGCAACAAATGAGCCATGAACAAGAAAACACATATCACATTAAAAATGTGTGATACTTAAATAACCTTCAATTATTTTTTAATAAGTAAACTAATAGGAGAAAATTGTCCAAAATGGGGACGCTAACATATTTTGGCCAACTAAATATATATATATATATATATATATATATATATAACTGAAAAAAATCGGGCAAGCTATTTTACTTTTAGAGTAACTTCAAGACCATCAGAACTCAAGGCTGTTTGTTAGAAAAAATCATTAGGTTAGACAGGAAATTTATTTTTATGAAAAATGTTTGAAGTCACCATTTTGGACGATTGGTTAAGAATAATGGGGTACTCATATGATATGAATTAACATAAAATTGAAGCCTAATGCGAAATTTCATTTTAAACAAGTATATTTGGACAACATAAAATGAAGTTATGAATACAGAAAAAGAATACAAACCAAAGTATCATTGTTATTATTGTTAAAAAAAAAATCACTCATTTACAAAAGCCCCACATGAAATTATCATCCCCTTCTTCAGCACTTGAACAGGCTTCATGTGGTTTTCATTGATTCAAAAAAGTGGCTAATTTGATTAACCAATGTTTCATATAAGCGACAGTATCCATATCATTTTTAACACTTTCCAACCTAGTTGAAAAGTGTTTATGACTTCGGTTTGTCTGCCGTATGGCCGTCTGTCCGTGCTCTAACTCCCGTAAATATGCTCGGATTGTCCTGCAATTTTTATATGTTATTGTCACCATCTATAGCATGTTCCCTATTTCAACTGAAGTGTGTAGCACTTATAGTTTTTTTACAGGGACACTCAAAAGAATTCCGTTACATTACGGTCTATGGGGAAAAATAATTTGCGGTTTATTTTAATGATGTTACACAAATTCAAACACATTGTAGCTGATATATATCACTAAGGTGCATTACAAGAAGCTTAATATGGAATAGGGTGTGCGTAGCACTTATAGTTACTTTACAGGGACAGTCAAAAGAATTCCGTTACATTACGTCTATGGAGAAAAATCGTCTGCGGTTTATTTAAATAATGTTTCACTATTTTAAACGCATTGAAATTTATATATATCACTAAGGTGCATTACAAGAGGCTTTTTACAGAATATTGCGTGTATAGCAGTCATCGTTCATTTACAGAGACACACAAAAGAATTCTCTACTGTCTGTTAACAATAATTCCTGGAAGTGCGTTTTAAGTTGCTGAACGCGATTTTAAATTTAACTCACTTTTTGTCTATTACTTGGTGTACATAAATTCTGTAGATCATATACAGGGCAGCACAAAAGTTCGCGAACACATTTCCGTTTATTGACAGAAACTCCAGAAGGAGAATTTTAACTGTGCTACGCGTTTTCTAACTAAACTAAAATTTAGCATCCTACGTAGTATATATACAAATCTATAGATCATATACAGGGCTGAATAAAAGTATTCGGATAATTTTCCGAATATTGTATATGTTGGAAATTCCTGAAATTACGTTTTTAAATATGTTATGCATTTTCCAAATTGTTTACTGAGATGTTATCTTTCAGCTTATTAAACGGTAATGATTTGTAAAATTATTTGGAAAGTGTTACATAATCTATGCTTGATGCATGATTTTACGTTCTTGTTTAGCTCTGGGAGGGATTTTAACCCCGAAACACCTCCTCCTTTTGCTGCGCCACTGAATAAAATTTAATGGCATATTTTATTAAAAGAATATTTTTGCGTTGAACAAAAGTTTGTATCGAACAAAAAAAGTACCGTAATTTAGGGAAGAAACGCCGCACCTGACGTAAACGCTGCACCCTTGAAAATTGGCATCGTTTTGTAAGAAATCGGCGTAATCGCTGCACCCATCGTAAACGCCGCAGTAAAAAAAAATATTTGCCCGTGGCAATAGGTACACAAAAGTAACATGAATACGGCTAAATTAACGGAATTATTAAAATAACTAATTATCTAAAAATGTGTAGAATTAAAATATTTACAAAGTGGAATCGATTATCCGAAACTCCAAAATCCGTAAAAAACCGAAATTCGAACTTTTTTCTTGAAGCATTTTTTGAAAAAACTGTTTTGATCTGTTTTTTTTTTTCTTTATTTTAAATCTTAATATATATACAATAAAAGCTCAACTAACCGGCATGCTTCGGAATCGCCGATTTTCCGGATACTTCAGCACTACAAAATCTGTCATCAAAAAAAAAGGAGGGGGGGGGGGGGGGTGCATCGATGTAAGTGAAAAAGGAAATGATTTTTTGGCCTATTTTCTTGTCATCGGGAAATCGATCAAATAATTCTTTCATTATTATTAAATTTGCATTTGATAAAGTTAATTTTGACGATTTAAAAATAAAGATAAACAATATTTTGTGTTAGGATATTATTTCAAATTTATTTATTAATCTTTTATAACGTTACTTTATTTATAATTAGACATTTCAAAGATTTTAATTTAGGACAAAGATGATTAACAGATGCTTCTCTTACTTCCTGTGCTAAAAAAGTAAACATCAACATAGGAAATAACAAAATTTACTCCGGCAAGAAGGTGAAACAAGTCACCATAATAATGAGTCCTTTCTGCATGGCTAAAAACGTTATCAGATGCAAGCTGTAACGTCCGATTTCGCCTCCTCTCCGATCGCGATAAAAACAAATTAGTTGTCAGCACTTTTTTTTTTTTTTTTTTTTTTTTTTTTTGAGTGGCTGGGCTCAGGCAGTGGCTTTTTTTGAGGGGGGTCTATTTTTCTGAAAACGTATTGTATTTAAATAGAAATTTGGTAAGAGGCCTAATTTATTATTATTTGAATTTGCTGAAAATTTTGATACAATTGGATGATTAGAAACAGAGATATCATTTTTAAAAAAAAATAATAAATAAGGAAAAGAAAAGGGTATCATTTCGTTACTTCTGTTTGCAGTTTATTCTGCTGAAAAATATTTTCTCGGCAGACGGCTGGAAAGAAAATGTTTGAAGTGATAAAAATACAACAATAAAACAAAAATGAAAGAGAAACTAACTTACCCTGCAGTATCTTTTTTTTTTTCCAGTTAAGTGTATATATTTTAAACATATTCAGTTAACGGGTATTGTTATAACAGATACTTCAAAATGCATTTAAAAAATAAACTTCTAAAATATTTATTGAATAAATAATCAAAACGATTTTAGAAAAATCTTCACTATGGGTTCGTCATTAGAACGGGAATTGCAAAATTGCGCATTAACGGGGAATTGTTATAACAGAGGATTCGAAATGCGTTTTTAAAAAAAAACTTCCAAAACTATTATTGAATAAATAATCAAAAAGATTTTTAAAAAAATCTTCACTATAAGTTCGCCGTAAGAACGGGAATTTCATTAACAGAAGATCGTTATAACAAAAGTTGAAAAAAGCAATGACAGCAACATAGTCTTTACTTTCCAATGAATATAATGTAATGTTTTAATGAGTAATATAAAAAAATAAACAAAAGAGTTAAATTTCCATTGCTAACGTCAGAAAACAGCTTTCTTATTCTATGTTTGTAGAGTGCAAAACAATAAAAAGGAATTTCCATTGTGGCTCCCTGTCCCTCCTTAATCCATTCACCATATTTTCCCCCAAAAGGGGACTCGTGTATTGCATTCCTTGGGTACCATCGGAACTTTCACTTACCATCGGCAACATCACTTCGCGATCGAGGCGAAAATTATTCAAAGGAAAAAAAAAAGGATGAGTGAAAAAAAATCCTAAACACTGAATATTTTACACAAAATTTTCACAAACGCCGCACCGGTATAAACGCCGCATTTCGCAAATTTTAAACTTTTAAACTCGTAAACGCCGCGGCGTTTCTTCCCTAAATTACGGTATATTAAAAATTAACTGCATTTACCAAGCTAAAAATGGATGGCCTTGTTTGATTGCCAATGTGTAAAATATCTTTAAAACCTTCAGTGATAAGGAGTGCCATTCTTTCTCCTTTTCTTTCTAACAGAGCATTTGTTGCTACAGTTGTACCCATTCTAATCCAATTCAGGTCTTGTGTAGGAATTTTACAATCAGGCTCAAGTTTTATACCGGTCTCCTAAAATAAAATAATGAAATTATGTATTACAATTAATACATTTTTATAATCAGATTGAAAATAGTTTTAAAAATGTAAACATTATATTCAAAGCCTATGCATTTTTAATAGAGATGAGAATCAATTAATGGGATTTTAAATCATTTTCAATTTGGTCTTAAATGATTTTAATTTAACTAATTAAACATTCACAAAAAAATAAGGTAACTTTTGTTTTTTTGCTAGTAAATGCAAAGATATTTTAAATAAATAGATAATATAAAAGTCCGGGTGGTAATTGCAAAAAAATTACATTGCTGAGCATCTGTAAACCAATTATGTTATTTTATTTCATTCAATACATTTCCTATTGAATTTGCTTGATACTCATCGGTTAGCCGGGTGCCAGGGAAATAAATAAATAAAATATATATATATACAAATATATATATAATATACATATATATATACACATACATATATGTATATATATTTTACCGGTGCCCGGCTAACCGAAAAGTACCATTTTCTTTTATAAGGTGGTTTAATTAAACAGTATTTCATGCAATTACCTCTTGATTCTTGGTATATATCATTCAAAAAATATAATTGAAAACCTTAAATGGATGTTACATAAAATCATTTATTTTAATTACGTACATGTTAGAGATGAATTTTTCAGAACCCAAGACTGAAATTTTGTTTTATCATTAATGCTCTAACCTGATACTAAAAGTATGCAGTAAAAAACTGTTAAAAACATTTCAAAATTGTCTCACAATTAATTTTCTCATTTAAAAATATTCACTCACATAGAAATAACTATTATAATCTTAAATATTCTCTCATTACAGTGATCACCTACCATTGACATCTCATACAAATAGACGCCGGATCAGCAACCTTTTTTTGAAGAAAACATGTCCCTTCCCACCAGCACCTGCTGGGGGAATATTATGCCAAACAGGTTTTTTTCCCGTCAAACTGTTACTGGAATTCCACTGTCTGTTTCTTTTATTACGAGAATTGAAACAGAAAGTTGCCAAGAAAGGGATTACTGTTAGAAAACAGCACCTTTTCGCCGTTTTTTGGCGTTAGCTGGGTGAAATGTGTTTGCCAGATTCATCCAGGATAGCTCAGTTGGTAGAGCATTGGCAGCTTAAGCCAAAAGGTCCCTGGTTCGAATCCTGGCCTGGACATTTTTTCACTCAGTTGGAAAATTACAACTCATATGATTTGTTTAACAATTAGAATAATTGTGTTAAAATGAATCAAATAATTATTATTTGTATTTTTTACAAATTTATTTGTGAAACCCACTTATTTTACCTCACCTGACCCTAATTATCATTCGACAAGATTTTTGCCAAATTTATATATTTTCAGTTCTAAAAAAGTTAAATTCTGTGTGTATTCAGGCTCAGGCCCTTAACAGTTGTATAATAATAATAATAAACATGGGGTATCCCCTTTTGATACCCCATGTTTTTTTTTAAATATTTAAATTGTCACAGACAGACACAAAAGGTACCATTCAACTGGGAACGGAAGTTTCTATAATTATTCATGAATAAAATAAGCATAGGGGTTGCCTCTAAATTAAAATTGAAACAAACATAAAAAAAATTCCAATATTAACACTTAAATTGGACATCATATTTCAATCCTAATATAAATTTTAAATTTAGATAACAAGTTTGAAGCCATTTGGTGAAAAGTTAAGAAATTATAACGATATAAAATTTTAATCTTTTAATGTTAATTTTCATTCATATCTCCCGCAATAATTATCTTTTTCATATTATTTGTTTTTTCTTTTGAAAATATCCCCCCCCCCCCCCCACTTTCTCTCGTTAAAAAACACTAATCTTACCTGCGCTATAATTCTTCTGATTCCTTCTCTAGGTGCATCGTTATAGTTAGACGGGTCATCCGAAAGTAATTTTAATAATCTAATCTTATTGCCTGGACATACAGCAAAGACATCAGTGAAAGTTCCACCTCTATCTATAGCAAAACTAAATTTTCCTTTCATTGTTACACGAAAATAGTGGAATATTTTTTAGTTACAGATAAACAACTGAGAAAAATGCAGACACACTTTAAAATAAAAAATAAATCTATAGATAAATAATATTTAGATCTTATAGTATAGAAACATGAAAATCAAGATCAGTCACATAAAAATCGGTCCAATTTTTTTTTTAAATATGGTAGTTCTAGTTGAAAAAAAAAAATCCCTTAGTTTAAGACAAAACAAACTGGCTTAAATAAAAGAACGCTGATTTGAACCAAGCCCTGATGAAAAGATATGAGATATCATTTAATTAAGATAAAGAGAGGTTTGTGAAGATTTAAAAAGAGATAAATAAAAGAGGGTCTGATAACACAAATTTGTCACTTCGGCCGAAGTGCGAATCATTAGTCTTGGCGCCGGAAAGCAATAAATAAACAAAAATGTAAACATTGCTTTCTGATATTATGAAGTTGAGAGCTTCAACTTCTTCTTCACTAATACAAGATTAATTTTTTCTCCAGAATATTATGAATTTTAGAAATTTTATTGAAGCCAACATCCTTTTCTCATCCTGAACATCATGTTCAAGGTATTATTAATAGTAAACGTGTGTAAACATAGATATTTATTACTACATATTTATTATGTCAAATCTGATCTAACTGTGGCAATCGCCATTTTGACCAATAGCGTTTGGAGCGGCCTTTGCAGAAGGAGAAAGAAGCAGACGATATATGTATTGTTCTGTTGAAAAGTAATGCTGGTTCTTTTTTTCAAAATATATATATATATATATGTTTCTTTTCTTTTGATTATGCCTGAATTTCTTATTTTGTGTACATTTTAGATTTGTCAGAATTTCTTTATTTTATGAACTATCAAGCAACTTGCCCTATGAATTGTAAATGAATTAAAATGCAACAGCGAAATCTCTTGTAATTTGTGCTTAAAAAATAACTCCTATCTCCGTGCCCCAAATAATTTGGCTAGTTTGTACATGCTATATTCTCTCTCTTTATATATATATATATATATATATATATATATATATGTATATTTATTTTTTTAAATTTCATTAACATAATTTATATTTTAGAATCAGGGGAGACTGGTACACAATGGACCACTTTTTTAGTTAATTTTTTTTTTCTGTTTAACGGACAAACCGATCTTCATGAAAATATTTTTGAATATTCCTTAAACCTTTATACATTCATCATAATTTTCTCAGAACATACTTTTTAATATATTTAAAAAAAAAAAGTAAAGTGGCGCACAGTGGACCGCTATTAGGTACTATTATCTGAAATACAATATGAATCTATTTTTCATTAATCTAATTATTTTTTATTTCCCCTTTACCCGCAAAGTAACATAGCAATATAAATTTACAAATAACATTTTGAAAAAAAAAAAATTAAATAAATAATAACTGATTAATACAGGAACAATTGCAATTTAGTTGAAGTTATTACTTAAGTACAAAAAAAAAAAAAAAATCAGCGCAGATTAAAATTTGCAAATGAAATTCCAAAATACTTATAAGTAAGATGGAGCCTGGAAATTTTCCTGAAATACTTTTGGATCTGGGAGCAACATTTTGAAATGACTGACATCAACAACAGATTCATCTACAGTTTCGGGAAAAATAAACTGATTTCCATTCAATTTGCGTCTCATGAATCTTACTTGCATAGAATCATCACCAATTAGACTACAGTTATATTTATCAAAGGCAGTAAATACAAAACAAAATATTTCTTACTATGTTAAATAAATTGTTATTTTTCTTAGTTTACTTTATTTTACAGTTAAATAACTACTTTAAAACAATATTTCTTTATAGAAAATAAGCAATTATTAAATATTTTGAACATTCTGCATTACAGGAGCAGAGTGGATTGCGGACCACTGTGCCCCAGGAGTGGGTGGTCCACTGTGCCCAGTGTTGAAGTCCAATAAATAATCATATTAATATTGTTTATAACTATCTTTTAAACATATTAACTTTAAAGTTAAATAAAAACAACTATCTTAGCTTCGCAAAAAAAGCTGTTTTATCTTATTTATCTACAACCTTTAATTACTAAAAAATATAAAAATATGATGATGAAAATTTTTACTTTTAGAAGCTCAAAACAACCAATCAGTATAAAATAGTTCAATCTGAGCTAAACATATTTTCTGAAGGCTATAAATAATCAGTGCAGTGCTGTTACCTATTAGGATAGAAGAGAAGCTTTAAAAAAAATTATATAAAATATTAGGGGGTGGTCCACTGTGCCTATAGGTCCAGTGTGTACCGGTCTCCCCTATATTTTTTCATAGCTCTCAAGAAATATGGAAGAAAATACATTTATTTATTTCCTTTTTCTTTTACATTTTCTTTTATTTAGTTTTTTATACAGAAATATGTAAGAAAAAAACCAGAGTTGTAAGGTATCCTAATTTTAAACAGACATATTGATTATAAAATTACTGTGGAAAGCTCTGCAATCGGGTCCACAGCTAATTGGCATATTTTAGTGGGTGTGGTTTGACTCTTAAAGTTTTTTTATACCAATCTTTGTTGTTGACCCAATTATGGAATGTTAGCCAAACCGCCAAATACAATCAGTGTTGCTCACTTAGTCGGAACTGATGCGTTACACTCACGCAAACATAAGTTTGGCGACTTTTTGGTTGGCGCGATTTTCAAGACCGCGCCAAACTAATAATTTAATACAATGGCTAGGTTGCTATTAAAGGAAAAAATCCCCTAGATTTGGCGACTTTTTTCCTTTTTTTAACCGATTAATTTTTTTTTTCTGCGTGAGTGTAAAGCATCGTAGCCACTTAGTCCTTTTGGGTTTAAATCTATGTCATTTTTGTTTTGTCTATCCTGAAGAAAGTTTCAGCATCTAGCCCCTAATCTAGCTAGGTGGTCACAGACTTTGAAAAAGTCAGGGAATTTTGTCCAACTGGAATTATCACTTAACATAAATAACAGAGAAATTTGGGAAAAATCAGGAATTTTTTTTTTCATTTCAATTATTTATCACTCGCTGTTAACTGGAAAATAATTGCAAAATCGCACAAAAATATGACTGATCCAAAGGTGTTTCAATCTTTTTTAGTGACTCAATGAATTCTTAGCAACTTTTCACAGTTGGAAAGCTGCCAATTTATGTAAAATGTCTTTCTATCTTGAATATAGCCTTTTGTTGGTTCTAATGTTGAATTAACGAGGTGGCCCAGTAGACCAAATGCCTCCCTCTCACCAAATAATATAAAATTTTCTAAAAGAAGCAGAGGAAGGGTTTTTGGAGTGCCCCACCTCTTAAAAAGTTAATAACTTATATTTTTGTATCAAAAAATTTTTTTTTAATTTTAAGGAATTTTAATCTGTTATATACACTATTTTAAAATGAGTATGGCCAATGTAGTATATTTCTACGTAATAAGTACTATATTCACTGCTATAAAGCTCAACAATAATAATAAAAAAAAAAAAATGAAAATAAACATTCAGTATTATTATGAATTTAAATTCTTTCAGTAGTACTTTGTTATGCCTTAATATTTATGGTTAATCTAAATATCATACGGTAAAATAAAAATATTTTTCTCTCTCCCTGACAAGCAGTTTTATTCTACACCATTTATAAATGTTGATTAAGGAGAATCAATTTCTAGAAAAATTGAATTTAAAGTCCTGCATTTTTTACTTGCTCGCTTAGGGTTAGCATGGCAAGTATAATCTCTTTATTGGCCATAAATAATTTATACTTTTAACACTTTTTCTCAACAGTCAACATGAGACATAGATAGTGAGTTTTGGTCATGTTTATATGTGTGTAGGAGGACAATTGGTATGTCTTGATAAATATATCTTATGCTCTAAAAGGTTATCTTAAAGTATAGCCAACACATATAAACATGTAAAATTAACAAATCTAAAATAGATTTTAAAAAAATATTCGATATTTAACATAAAATATTTTCTTTAAAAAAAAATCTAGATTATTTTCAACAATTAATAACATAACAAGATGATCTCAAAAATTGTGATCATGTTGTAAAAGAGAAAATTCTTGATTGAAAATATTACCTTTTAAGGAAATTTGAACAAGAATATGCAAAATATGGTTTAATAAAAAGGCATTAAAAAATTTGGAACATTTTTCCCCTTGTTGATTTTAATTGCCAAAAATGTTGATTTAGAGCTATCACTCATAAACAATTTTTTTTTTTTTTTTGTAAACCTGGCTGTTTTGGAGAAGTGTCAAAGTGACAGTACACAGTACTTCTCAAGAAGGTGTAAAGACTGAACTACTAAGTGTCAAATCATTCCAGTAATTCCTTAGGAAAGGCTTTCTTTTTTGAATATTTGAATTTAATCGGAAAAGATCATAATTGCTCATTTAGTGCTCTGACAGAAAAATCTGACACCCCAGATAACAAGGATTTCAAGGAAAATGCTTTGAATAGCTGTGTGAAAAGAAACTATACTCATGAAAATCCATCAAATATTTGTTTATTATTATTATTATCAGTTATCAAAGGATTCTTGTTAGGGCTTTAAGGTATTAAGGTTTAACTGTGTAGAGTAGTTCATTCTTTGAACATAAGACATAGCTGTTATTAAAATGGTAAATATTTGAATTTTCTACTTAACTGACTGTAACTATTTAAATTATTTTCAGATGAAGTATTATTACTTACATAGCTTCCAAAAATATTTATTTATCAACAAATATACATATATATGTAATAGGAAATGATATTTAAAAAATAATTGTTAAAAAAAAAAAAAAAAAAAAAAAAAAAAAAAACTAGGTTTTTTGCCAATTTTGCCTGCTGGATTTTGTATTATCTCATGCAATGAGATTCCTGATGAATAAAACATTTCTATTCTCACATTGATTTTTTCTTTCACTTTATCTAGTATAAGCAAGGCCTCATTTTTGCCTAAGTATGGTCTTGGGCTTTGAATTGTTCCTAAATTATTTTCTAGTTATATTATTATAAGTTGTCATATTAATCTGTAGACAGATTAGGTATAAAAAAACTCCAGTAATGTCTGTGTCACCTGTGCCCTCTAGTTTTCATAATCAGGCCTTGAATATAAGATATGCAACTTGATTTAATATACTTGTACCTTTTTAATTTTTGAAAGTGTGCCATAATTTTTTATATAAAGTGCATTTTTGCCTGTTTATTCAATTAATATGATTGTGTTGCAAAAGAAAATACAACTTTATCTTATGTGATTTTTTTTTAAAAAGTAACTTTGAATTTATTTTATTTTACAGGTTATTTGGTTCAAGAATATCAGTATGGAAAACGGCAAGCCTAATAAGGAAAATGAAATGGTAAAGGCATTGGAGGATATACATTTTGGTAAAATTATTCTTGAACTTTTTTTAAGTATGTTTTAGGAGTAACTAGTTTATTCTAGGACTGTTGGGGGGGGGGGGGGGGGGGAGAGAAAGAAACTGACAGAAAAAAAAAAAACAATGCCTAAAATTAAAATATGTCATCAACTACATAAATTTTTTTAAAACAAAGCAAAGTTATATGAAATAGTTTAACTTATTAATCTAATGAAATATTAATATTAAAAATGTGATTAGTTTTTATTAAAGAACAGAAATAAAAGAAAAATAATTTTCAATAGATTTTAGCTAAATTCGATGCAGAAACATATTTTTCTTTTCTTTTCCCATTATATTAAATTGCTTATAAAAAGACATAGCAAACATTGCTGATGCAACTCATGAATGACTTGCACTTTTACAAAGTAATGAACTTAAACCTCATATGCAAACTGTATTGAGCATATTCATAAAAAAATATCTAAATTCCCCTTCTCCCAAAATTTGCTTGCCCTTCTCCTGAAATTTAATAACTATAAGTAATTGTCTTTAAATTTCTATACTGGCAAGTCCTTGATTTTTATTTAAAGAAATTTGTAGGAACACTGGAAGAGTTTTCTAAATTCTACATACATATCATACAGATATTCCATTAAACAGCTTTTTATGTTCCTTGTATGTTATACTATAGAAGATGGAATTATAGATGCAGTTTTGATGGAGAAGTATATCTCAGCTATTAAAGGAAATCTTAATTAAAATTTCTTTTTTTTTTAATACTTTCCTTAACATATATTTATCAGGAAAAAATATTGGAATCATGAAAATAATTTACTTTTTTTTTGTATATGGATTTACACGTTTTAGGTTGACTTGAATAGGATTTGATAATTTTTAATCTCTTTCTGTATGTGATGCATTTTGCAGTTATTCTATATCAAAAGCTGAAGCATAGAATTTCATCAAATGCCCTATTTAATTAGATTTAGCACATAGAGGTGCTGATTGTTTTGGTGTATATGGCCCAAAAGGTGGCACTGTTATGCTGCATTTTTTACATTTTACATGAGGTATTTTAGTAAGGTAATCTGGGTGAAATTTCATCAAACTTCACATTCCAGTTAACCCTTAACATAAATTGTTGATGATTAGATTTTGGTGTATTTCACTCAACAGGTGGCACTACTGAGTCGCATTTTTAACGATTTCTATGATAGCCAGATCTCTGTTTGGGATAGAATTTCACCAAATTTAATGCCCACTCTCCAGGGGGCATTGTCATACTATGCTTTTTCGGATGAACATTATAGATTATTTCAGCTTCTATTGTGTAGAAAGGAACTGAATTTTATGATTGAGTTAATAAATAACAATATGTTAATCTAATTTTAAATTTTATTACTTAACAGAAGACGCTGTTATGCTGTGCTTTTTTTATTCCCTGATTACTGTTACTACATGTTAAATTTCAAGAAATGCACTATACTTTTGTAATTGTTAATGTGTAATTCTGCTAACGATTGATTTAATATTTTCTTATACGCTTAATTTTTACTGTTTATATTTTATTCGAAATCATTTTTTGCTGTTCTAAATATCCATCTTGCCATAGGATATTTAAGTGTGTTATATAAAGCTATGTACATTGTTTAATGACATTTTTGTAAAGATAATCAATTAACATATCTTTTAAGGTAATTTTTAAAAATTTGCATATTTAGGAAAACTTGGTGCAGTATTTTTAAACTTGTGGTCCCTTTTCAGTTGCCTTTTTTAATATAAATGGTCCTCTAAAGTCCCCCTATTTAGTATAAATGGTCCCCCAAAGTTCTCTTCTATCTACTTCTACTATATATTCTAAAACACAAACGGAAATTTCGTTCCGTTCCTTTATAACTCGAGTTCTGCTGAATGGAATTTGATGGAACTTGCACTGTTGGATAGGTAATATTTCAGGGAAAGTTTTAGTATATAACATATAATTCTACATAGATTAGTTATAGAATTATGATGGAAAGTTCTGTTATTTTGGACGATAATGTTACCATAGGTCCTTTTTTTGGCAACCATTATCATTGGCGAAAGAATTGAAACGTCTATTTCATTTAGAAAATAATACAAACACCTCAAAAATAAAAGAAAACTTGCTAATTTTATTTAAAACAAAATAAGCAAAACAGTTTTGATGAAAAAGAATGTTATAAAACAAAAATGTTTAATTTATACATGAAAGGGAAGGTTCGCAATGCTTAAAAAACTATTCAATGTGAAATATTGCAATTGAAACCATATTTGGTGATTTATCGTTAGCGTCAGGTTAAAACAAATGCATCTGAAAATGTTTTTAGATAAAATCTGACTAACAATTTTATTTTTATCTAACTCTTGCGTCATGTGACTTACAGAAGGAACTAGCAGATGTAATTATAAAAGTGACTGTAATTTTGAATCGCATGTTATTTGTTTATTTATGATTTTCATTTTCCTTTTTTCGCCAAACAACTTGATTTTAAGCAGAAAAAGCATAAGCATGACATTGGTCACAATATTGGCACAATAATTCATGTTCATAATGTGTTTTTCATCATGTGTTTTTTCAAGTGTGCAACAACATTTTTGGAGTAATTTTTTATATTCAAATATAAATTATATAGTTATGTAAATTACGCAGTTAATATTATATAAATGGAGTCAAATATTTAAATTTTAGTGTATATGTATGCAACACACATATTATTATCACACATTTAAAAAAAATTTCACCATTCATTTTTTTTAGATTTTTTTGCATATCTTTTCTTATTTTTGAAGGTTTTTAAACATATTGCACTAATCTTCTGTAATCGGGTCACCTGCCAATTGGCATATTTACTATATTGTTGGAAATTCCTTTTTTACTTGAACGGGGCTCTTGATGGTGAATCCGATTACAGCGAATTTGTACTCAGCGGTTAGTAAAGTTATGGTTTTTCATTATGAAGGAAACAGACAAAAGAATATTTACTATTACATATTGTTCTCTTTCGAGATAAATTAACTATATTAAGCAAAAGGTAAGCAGAGTACGCAGTGGAATCTTTAGGTTTGGAAATGCATGAATGTGGAAGACAGCAGAAGTACAGCAGGAGCAACAACAAGATGACTTTATTGATGGCTAATTACAAATGACAATCCAACGTCAGCATTGCTTCGCTGAACAAAATTAAAAATAAAAGCAAAATAAACTTTCATCAATAAACTAACAGCCGCCACCAGCCTTTAAAACGTAGCTAAGCTACGACGTCGTAATCAGTTACATGGCAGAAGACAAAAATGCTGCTTCCAAGCAAGCTACGTGGAAAAATGCAAGGCAAGTCAAAGGAAGGAAGGCAGGAAGGCGAGGTACAAACATCTTGACCTGCTACATATACCAGTCTGTTTTGGAAAAATTTGCATACAGTTGCTGCCATTCTGTAAAAAGAAAAACGTATGCGAAACTCCATTGGCTTCACGGGCCATGACGTCAAATGACGACCAATCAGAGCGGCGATCGTCAGACGAGAGTTCTGGCTGGGTCGAAAGTAACAGCGATTAACAGCGATAGATTGCGGATGAATCGCGTGTTTACCTGAAAAACCTCGTGAAGCAATGGAGTTCGTTTGTACTTTAACGTAGGCTTGGGGATGGTAAAAACAAATGTATGTCATGTGAAAAAGGGAAATATTTAAATGAATATATTTTACACTTAAATTTTAATACATGACATAACAATCAGCCCCCTTTTTAGCATCCTCCAGTCTTTACAACAACTTCAAGAAAAAATATTTAAAAATTTAAACATGAAAAATACACATTATACTTAATTCAAAAACAGCCAGTCTAATCATAACCAGGTCAGGGAAAATGAACTCACCGGCCAGGCACTGATCAAAATGACCAAAAATTGCAGTTTTTTTTTTCCCTCTCTTAACTATCTCAAATTTCCAACTCTCAAAAATATTTAAACTCTTCGGAAAAAAAACAGTCTAATCAATGTCATGTCAAAAAGGGCATGGCAATGAAAAAGGTGGCCAAAAAATGTAATTTAAAAATTTGCACATTTGCATACAAAATTTCATTAATTGTTCTTTAACCTGAGGTTTTGTGAAAGCATCAGCTAAATTTAATTTACTTGAAATATACTTTAGTTTAAACAATTTATCATGAGCAGGGAAGACCGAGCTATGCTTGGTCAAAATTAAATTTGAGTTCAAATATCATGATCCATGACCAAAATGACCCACTAATTGAATTTTCTCGAACATGTGACTTAGCCCAACAGTCTTCTCGTGCCCGAAAACCATAGGATGCAAAATTTAGTGTAAATTGAGCCGCTTTATAGATCTTGACCCACAATGACCCAGAAATGACCCACTAATCGAATTTTCTCGGACATGTGACCTAGCCCAATGATTTTATCGTACTCGAAACTTGTAGGACACAAAATTTAATCAAAATCGCTAGAGCCGTTTTTTAGATAAAATTAATTTGACCCGTGTTGACCCAAAGATGACCCACTAATCGAAAGTTCTCGAACATGTGACCCAGCCCAATAGTCTTCTCGTGTCCGAAAATGGTCGGATACAAAATTTCGTCAAAATCGTTTGAACCGTTTTTTAGATACAATTAGCTAGACCATGACCCAAAATGACCCACTAATCGAATTTTCTCGAACATGTGACCTAGCCCAATGGTTTTCTGGTGTCCCAAAATGGTAGGATACGAAATTTCGTCAAAATCGTTAGAGCCGTTTTCAAGATAAAATTTGCATATATATATATACAGTTGAACCTCGAAAATCCGGACATCCAAAATCCGGAAATCTCTAAAATCCGGACATTTTTCCGATTTCCGTTTTATTAATTTTAAAAGTAGAATAGCTCAGGGGTGATTCTGGTCCAAATTTTCTGAAAAATTTTAAGGCAATGATTTCCGAAAATTAAAAAAAATATCGGTCATAAATCCGAAAATTCGGACATAAAATGTATCGGTATTTCGGCAAATGATCACCGAAAAAAATCAATCTCGTCATTCGTTCGAAGAAAAGTTGCCAATTTTGTGAAAGGATCGCCAGAAAAACGTGACTTTTGTTAGAAAATCGCGAAAAAAACGGCAAATTTTGTCAACAGCATTGCAAAAGACGGCAAATTTCGTCAAAGAATCGCGGAAAAAACGGCAAAATTTATCGAAAGATCGCGAAAAAAGGCAAATTTTGTCAAAGGGACGCAACAAAAAGTAGCGGGAGTGGACACCCCTCCCCCCCCCCCTCTGTTGTAACTTTTCAGAAAATTTGCTGTAAATTTCAGATTTTTTTTTTCTTTTTTACTCAGAATCACCCCTGGAATAGCTGTAATTTCCATATTTCTCATGGAATGCAGTTAAATTCTTTTAACTGAACACTAAATAAATCTATATGAACTTATTCTGGTATATTTTTATACCACCTGGCCATTAATTAAAGAGTTTTAATTATTACAAAAACTGGCATGTTAAAAAACGGCATTAAAAAACAGACATAGAGTTCCCCTGCTACAGAATTTTGCACTCTTTATTAACCCATGAGAATGTACTCAACCTGATACGCTGATGACTGGACTTATATAATTCTAATAAAATTTCTCCAAAAAAAAAAAAAAAAAAAGTGCAAATTTGTTATCACTTGACTCAGATATTTTTCTTCTCTCCCTGTCCAAACAGAACTGAATGATCGACCTAGTAACCAATTGCCCTATGACCTTGATACACTCCTCTCGTTTGGTCATTTCCTGAATCTGTTTTTGTTACTTTCAAAAGAGCTTTGAATGCAGAAAAGAAAAGAGATAACAAGAGTTTTTTTTTTCTTCACTTTTTTTTTTGTAATAATCTTATGATGAATAAAAGGAAAAAGTAAATTCTGAGCAAGAAATGTCTTTAAAACAATTTTTTTTTTTTTTTCGTCATTAGGAGATTCTGAAATCAATAACTGAAATGTTTAAATAAAAAAATTAACTTAAATACTTTGTCAGTTTTGCCATTTTTGAGTATTTTTTAATGAATCTAAATAAGTTTAGTAAGTGTCTATTGTGTACTATATTTTAATTTATTGTGTTTTGATATGTATATTTAATTTCAGCATGAGTATTTAGTGTGTTATTCCTATTTTACTAGGAACAGCATGCGTATTAGTCCGCGGTCTGCCATTTTGTTTCTCAAACGATATCAAAATAAAGGTAACATCTGGCTAAAAGACATACAATAATCACAATATGTATGTATTATTTCATAAATACTTCGACGCAAGCTGTTCCAAATAAATAAAATCTTTTCATAAATCTTTTAGCCAGATGTTACCTTTATATTGATATCGTTTAAGAAACAAAATGGCGGACTGTGGGAAAATATTTTTTAACAACCTCTAAAATCCGGAATCGTTGCGGTCCCGACGATTCCGGATTTTCGAGGTTCAACTGTATATATAACCACACACAAGATTTGCTCGTATTAGAATATATGATAAATCAAATTTCTCAAAAATAAATATTTAATATGAATATGTTTAGTCCTTTGATTCTCAACAGGTGAATTAGAAAAAGCAATAGCTGCCTGATTATCACAAAACAATGAACATTCTTTAAGATTTAAATTTAAACTTTCATTTTCTAGAACATTTTTAATCCACATTAACTCTTTTGCAGCTTCAGTGAGAGTTACATACTCGGCTTCCATAGTTGAAAGGCTAATGCATTTCTGCTTAAAGGTTTTCCAAGAAATTGGTGACCCGTCTAAAAATAGAATAAAACCTCCTATCGAAACTCGATCATCTCTATTTGCTGCAAAATCAGAGTCTGAATAACAAGAAATTTTTAATTCGTTAATTCTAGATAACTCCAATTTAAAATGTTTAGTGTACTGTAAATAGCCGAGTAATCTTAGTAAACTGTGCCAGTGTTTCATACCTGGGTTAGATTGGAACTGTGATAACAGATTTACAGCATACATTATGTCTGGCCTTGGTCGACCAGCAATAAAACTTAAACAACAAATTAAGTTTCTATAAGGGAATTCAGACATCTCATTAACTTCATTCTGATTTACTGGAGAGTCCATTTTTGACAAAACTAACCCCTTAGGTATTGGGACATTACTCAAAGGAATATTATATTTTGAATACAAGCTACAAACTTTGTCAATATAAGAATTTTGATGAATGTACAGCTTGTCTTTAACCTCTTGAAATTCAATACCTAATAGCTTTCTTGTTTTCCCTAAAACTTTCAGATTCAAAAACTTATTTAACAAACTTACACCAAGTTCCAAATCACTTTCTGTTTTACCGAAGATGACCATGTCATCTACATACAATAAAAGAACAAGTTTATTTTCATAAATATAAACACAGTTGCACCAGTTAAGTTTAATAAAATTTAGTTTTAAAAGTACATCATCTATTTCAAAAAACCATTGAGGACCACTTTGATGGAGGCCATATAAAGCTTTATTTAATTTACAAACTTTACCTGTTTCACTAATGAAACCCTCCGGCTGCTGCATATATATGATCTTATCCAGATCTACATATAAATAGACATTATTCACATCTACTTGAACATTTAACCATTTAAAAAGACATACAAAAATAGTGAAAAACAATCTTATAATTGAAAAACTTACTACTGGACTGAAAACTTCATCATAACTTAAACCTTTTATTTGACTAAACCCCTGAGCTACAAGTCGTGCTTTAAATCTCACAATTTCATTATTTTCATTTTTCTTAATTGTGTAAACCTATCTATTACCCAAAATTTGTGCATCTTTAGGTGGTTCGACAAGATCCCAAACTTTGCGGTCAAACATGACCTGCATTTCCTGGTTCATTGCTTTTTCCCACTCTGATGCTTCGGGTGTTTTTATCGCTTCTTTGTAACTTCTAGGGATTTTTAATTCAATTAAATTGGTTTCATTTGAAAAATTTGAAACTTTACCAGATTGATTATTTTTTCCCCTGAAATAAAAAAAATCATAATCATATTTTATGTTATTTTCTGCACAGTACTTTATTGTATCATTTAAAGATCTTAATTTAACTTTAGTTCCCTCAATGCCATAGTAAATATCTGTCTTGGGCTCATTTTTCCTAGGGACAGCACTCCGAACCCAATTGATGTATGTACAAGGAATTAAATCTGGGCTGTTATTTGAATTTTGAATAGTTGAACTTCTAGTCTTTACAGGGCTAAGAGTAGTTTCCTTTACTTTGGCTGGGATATCACTTCTACTTTCTGACTCGATTAAGTCATCTATCATAGGAAAGATATCACCATCCTCTGGGAAGTTCAAATAGGAAAAAGAACGAAAATTATGTTTTGGACTCTTTATGACATCAACCCCCCTTTTGCTCTCATCAAACCTTACATTTATAGTTTCAAAAATTCTTTGCTCATCTATTATCCAAATGCGATACCCCTTAGTCGTTTGTGCATAACCGCACATAATGCCAAGTTTTGCTCTCATATCGAGCTTTCTTTTTTGTTTGGGTATACCAACATAAGCTAAGCAACCAAATTTTTTAAGATGAGAAACAGAAGGCTTTCTCCCAGAATACAATTCAAAAGGAGTTTTACTGAAATTTTTATGGCAAACTCTGTTCCACACATACGTGAAACATAAAAGAGCCTCAGCCCAAAATTTCTGAGATAAGCCACTAGAATTTAAAAGGGTTTTTACACCGTCAAGGGCAGTTAAATTGAAGCGTTCTGCACAACCATTCATCTCGGGAGAATACAGGTTCGTTTTCTCATGGGCAATGCCCTGACTTTCCAGAAAGTTATCAAATTCATCATTACAGAATTCAAGTCCCCCATCCGTCCTAACAGACTACTTTCTTATCTAAAAACCTTTCGGCTCTCTTTTGATACTTAAGAAATGTCTCGAAAACATCAGACTTATTTTTAAGGGCATATACAGTAACTTTTCTAGAAAAATCATCTATTATAGATAAAAAATACCTGCTACCCCCATGAGATGAAACTGGCAGCGGCCCACACAAATCCATATGCAGCAGCTGGAGAGGAACTATGGAACGAATTTGACCAACAGGCTTGAAAGAGACCCTTTTTGATTTAGCCAATTTACAAGAAATACAATCCAGTCAATTTTGATAGCATAGGAATACCATTAACACTTTCCTGTTTACTGGTGTTAATTACATATTCACTGTTAATATGGCAAAAACGTTCATGCCACAACTCATTAACATTTACTTTATCTACTTGATTTGCTGATAAATTGACTGGATTGTCATTTCCCTTACATTTAGTAACATATTTTGATGGCTTCAAAAAGTACAGGTCATTTTTCCTTAAAGCATAAAAAAGTTCATTTCCCTTCTTGTCATAAACAAAAACTTTACCATTTTTACCTACAAAATTTATCCCCAGTTTTTCAAGCTTAACCTCAGAGAGCAAATTCCTTCTTAAGTTAGGATTATACAAAACATCTTTTAAGATAATACGATTGAATTTTCCATTTTTACAACGTACTAAAAACTGAATTGTACCCTTACCCTCAACTGGACATTCTTTCTCCCCAACTGCAAGAGACATGTGCAAGTCAGATACTGGCTCAAAAGTGAAAAATAAATTTCTATTGCTACAAAAATGCGCTGTAGCGGCAGTGTCAAAAACCCAGTGGGAATTTCCATAGCCCAGATCTGATGAATTTGCCTCGCATAATTCAGGAGAAAGCTCAATTAAGCTACATTCAAGTTCAGAGAAGGTACAATTCAAAAGATGTTTACATTCTACATTACTAGTTTCCAAAGGTCTTGAAAAATTTTTACTTTGAAAGTTACTTTTATTTTGGAAATTACTTTTAGTTTGAACATTAGATTTAAAATTTCCAGATTTAGATTTATTGAAATTACTTTTACGATTAACATCAAAATTACTTTTATCATTACAAGCCTCCTTACTAGATTTACTTAATTTAAGTTTACAATCAGAAATTAAATGACCATACATTTTACAATAAAAACAAGGACCAATTCTACTTTTGTTTTTATCGAAACCTCTAGATTTAAATTTACCTGGTTTAACAGACAATTCACTGGCAAAAGCTACATTAGAAAAGTCCTTTTGAGACAACTTTAAGCGATTCTCCTCCAGCAACAGCTTCTATTCTTTCAGGCAGGAACTCAGCATCAGTCCACCTATAAATGGCTTGAACAATAGCTTGAAATTCATCTGGAAGGCTCCGAATCATCTGATAGCCCAAGTAAAGTGGCTGCACTTGATGACCAATGTCACGAAGACGTTCAGCAGCTTGCTTCACTCGACACAGGAAAAGACCTAAGTTTTCACCAGGAACAAACCTTGTATTAAAGAAAACATCAAGAAGTTGAATTACTCTTGCTCTTGTGGTTGGCTCAAAATGGTCATGAAGAATTTTCCAGGCTTGTGCTCCATCAGTGGTACTTGAAATTAAAGGCTTGAATTCAGAACTCAGGGACTGATAAATAATAGTGTAGGCTCGATTTTTCCTCAGTTTCACATCTTGTTTTTCTCTCCATGTCAGCACAGATTTCTCAGTAGCCTCTGGAGTTTCCGTTTTAGCATGTGATAAACTCTTGGGTATCTCCTCTCCATCCTTTTTATCAATGAACTCCCACGCTCCATAATGCAGCAACAGAACTTTAACTTCATGCTTCCAAGTTTCCCAGTTACTGCCGGTCAGCAGGGTGACGTTTTGATTATTTTCCATCAGCCCCCGTCGCTTTATCATGGCAACTCTCAAACTCGAAGCTTTCAGAAGGTCAACAGCATGCAATACAATTCACAAAAATGAAAGTTCATTTTCAAAAACAAACCAGAGAGAGAGTCTACAGGCTTAAAATATCACCGTTTCTTCACTTCCACATTTCCTTAAAAAACACTTAAATTCCGGTTATGAGTCTGGGCCCATAACCCTGTTCTCTTTCGAGATAAATTAACTATATATTAAGTAAAAGGTAAGCAGAGTACGCAGTGGAATCTTTAGGTTTGGAAATGCATGAATGTGGAAGACAGCAGAAGTACAGCAGGAGCAACAACAAGATGACTTTATTGATGGCTAATTACAAATGACAATCCAACGTCAGCATTGCTTCGCTGAACAAAATTAAAAATAAAAGCAAAATAAACTTTCATCAATAAACTAACAGCCGCCACCAGCCTTTAAAACGTAGCTAAGCTACGACGTCGTAATCAGTTACATGGCAGAAGACAAAAATGCTGCTTCCAAGCAAGCTACGTGGAAAAATGCAAGGCAAGTCAAAGGAAGGAAGGCAGGAAGGCGAGGTACAAACATCTTGACCTGCTACATATACCAGTCTGTTTTGGAAAAATTTGCATACAGTTGCTGCCATTCTGTAAAAAGAAAAACGTACGCGAAACTCCATTGGCTTCACGGACCATGACGTCAAACGACGACCAATCAGAGCAGCGATCGTCAGACGAGAGCTCTGGGTCGAAAGTAACAGCGATTAACAGCGATCCAAAAGCGCAGCGATAGATCGCGGATGAATCGCATGTTTACCTGAAAAACCTCGTGAAGCAATGGAGTTCGTTTGTACTTTAACGTAGGCTTGGGGATGGTAAAAACAAATGTATGTCATGTGAAAAAGGGAAATATTTAAATGAATATATTTTACACTTAAATTTTAATACATGACATAACACATATTTTCCATCTACATTTATTTTACTATCACCAAAAAAGCAATACTTCCAATGTATGAAAAATACTTTGAAATGTCAATGGTGACCAAGGAACAATATTTACTGATTTATCATTTTAAACTAGATAAGACAAAAAGTACCTGAAATTCAGATTAGATAAAATTTTGATTATTATAAAGCAATTTCGGCTAGCGTGCAGCCCTAGATGCTAAACTTAGTGACAAAGTATGTACATTATGGGGTTTATTTAGACAACAGACTGGAGAATAATGTAATCTTGAAAATAAAAGAAATAGCAATCCTATTTGTTTCTCAGAGTCATTATGCTCATTAGAGAAAGGCACAAAAATCTTCGGTTCAAAATTTCACACAACAGATTATTTGTAAACATTTTGCATAACTAACTTTATTTATCATTCTCAAGGAGTTTTATTGGTGAAAGATTTATAATTCAGTAGACAGTAATTGGACATTATTTAATGGAACTTAGTTTGGCGTGTAATTAACACCGTTTTGTAGCTAACTCTGGTACATTTGTAACTATATTGTTGCAAAAACTTCTGTTTGACTTCAAACTTGGCTGTGGACCCCATTAAGGAAGATTAGGAATATTTTATTTGATGCATATTAGAGGATTATTTTTATTTACCAGAATCAGTTATCAAGGTTTTTTTTTTCAGGTTAATGGCAACATGATTGCAATTGGTATATA
Organism: Maratus michaelseni; assembly: GCA_963931845.1. NCBI lineage: Eukaryota > Metazoa > Arthropoda > Arachnida > Araneae > Salticidae > Maratus > Maratus michaelseni. The sequence continues at coordinate 317,605,047 of OZ007592.1, read as the reverse complement.
AAATGAAAAAGCAGTGAAAATAACGTTATTTTAATTTTATTCATTCAATTCAGCTTTAAAAACCCACTTTTTTATGACTCACATTTCTTTTAAATATAAAAGTTAAAAGCTGTTCTTTATGTCCATATAATTTATTACATTTTTCATTGTATTTATCTGCTGGAATCCAAAGATAGAAAACTGTAGCAGACCTGCCAGAAGCATATTAGAGGAGAATTCATAGCCGAAGTATATTTCGAAATATAACGTAACCTAGAGTGAGATTGCTATTTAAGCTACCAGAACCACACATAGTACCAAACTGAGAGGCGCGGAGTTCAAGAACTAACAAACGAAAATGAATAACCCGAACATTATTTAAGTTCAATGGTCAATCTCTGCAATGATTGTAATGCTCTCTTTTTTAATAGTGTGGCGGCTCAGAGAAAATTTTAATTTCTGTTGGTTACAACGGCCACATTTCTCTACCAATAAATCATCAAAATAAAGAGTTGCTTTTAAATTGCCCGAATTTTGTATAACACATAAAATACTATAATAACGCAGGCATTCACATTGTACATAGCAATGCGGAAGGATTTTTCAGGTAAAGATCCATATTATTTGAAAGCACATGGTCGAATTCAACGTTTTGTTTGATACAAGGTTCATTTGGAAAATGGACCAGTGCAGTGGGCATAGCCTGCTAGTTTTAAATAAAAATGGTCCTCTTTCTCCTTTTTGGAGGACTAAAATGTGTTGGGAGCCTTGCATAAGTGATTCCATCTGTTTACAACTTCTCTTTGTTTTGGGTTGTAATGAACATTTGTTAACTTTTATTTAATTATTTGTAATCCTTAAATTTGGTGTTTTGCAGGGTTACAGATTTATAAATAAGAATTTTTTTTTTTTCATATTGCAGTCAAACCTTGTTAACACAAAATTGAAGGGACTGTGAATTTTTATTAGTGTTATCTGGGATTTCGTGTTAACCATCAAAATAGTAACGCCATCTATATTAGATATAAAAACTAAATAAATTAACGTATAAATATATCCCTGCTCTTAAAATCATAAATTAATAAGAAATAGAAAATTTAATTAAGAAGTAAAACAAACTGGTCATCATTTTAGGCAATAATAAATATATTTACCTGCTAATCATTTTTTTAAAAAGTCCGATATTTGCTTTTGTTTCAATTTTTGTAGATTACTTCTGTTTAGGAGGATATGGAAATCATCTAATTTGTCCAAAGCTCAAGAAGCATCCTCTTGTTCCATATAGAAATGTTGTATAGTTTTCAATGCTGCAGTAGCTATATTTAATGTTGCTAAACTTTTTCATTGTGTGTCGATTTCTCCAACCTCATCATCTGACATTTCGATGTTGTCTTTTTTTCAGCTAATGCAGCAATTATTGCTTCATCTGTTGTCACATCCAAAGTCAGCACATCTTTATCTATGCAAATGTACTCAGTAAACGATGTCTGGGAAAGAATTTCTTGTTTTACGGCCTTTTTTATTAAATTATTTGGCATTTCAGATTCTGTTTCATAAGTTTCTTCATTTATTTCATTCGTAAACCCCATGTGTCGGAAACAATTTTTCGCAGTTCCAGTAGTGCTATTGTTCCAGAGACTTCTTAGGTAAGTTATTGCTTCGAGTAAATTCACAGGAAATTCCATTTTATTATCAAAGCATTGAATCATTTTGTAAACAATTTCTTTTCTATACTGCACTTTTAAGCATTGAATAATCCTTGGTCACAAGTCTGAATTTTTCAGTAGTCTTCGGAGGAAGGACATTTCATTGCTTTTAATACTGGAACATCTTTATGAGCACTGCAGTTGTCCAGCATTAAAAAGATTTTTCTTTTTTCTCAGTAGAATTTCAAGTTCAGATCAAGTAGCCATTTTGTGAAAGCATTGTTCATCCATGTATTCTTGCTGGAAGCATAACAAAGAGGGAAACTTGTAGCATTTTTGAAACAACAAGGTTTGGCCGATTTACCAATTGCGAGCAGGGGTAATTTTTCACTTCCGTCCATGTTGCAGCCGATCATAATCGTAATTTTTTCATTGCTGAATTTTCTCCAGTACCCTTTTCTCCTTTTAAAGTAAATGTTCGTGAGAGTTGTGCTTTAAAAAACAGTCCCGCTTCATCGGCATTAAAAATATCAAGGGGAGCATAATTTTTTTTAACATCTAACCACTTTTTTAAGAAAAAGGACTGTATAGAATTCTCATCTACAGTAGACTCTTCTCCATATATCTTTCTGCAGACAATTCTATGATGCTCTTTGAATCTTGCCAGTCATCCGTTAAAAAATGTGAAATCGCTTTCACCTAGAGCATCAGCAAAAGCATTTGTTTTCTCTCTGCATCAGTTAAAACAATGTTCTGGCTTCTTGCCTCTTTTATCCACCATAAGAGAGCAATTTAAATTTCTTCATTCTTTCCTGTATGCATTCGTTTTCTTGCTGGTTCAAATTGACTTATAGCAAAAGCCGCCTCAATATTTTCATGATTCTTTAAAATCGCAGAGAGTGTGCTGTTGAGTATTCCATACTTTGCTGCAATTTCTGATTTGTTTTCAGCACTTTATCGCTGATTTCAGTTAAAATTTTTTGCTTTGTTTCTAAAGATACAGTTTTCAACTCATCTTTCATAGAATTCTACAGAGCAACTGCAAACAGAATTCCAGCTATGTTAGTCAGGTAGTGAAGAAGGAATTTCACCTCTCTCACTCGAAGATAGAGAATTTTGGAAAACCCAGTTTATGTCACTATCAATACAGTCAAACGAGTAATAGAACAATCACTTTCAAAAAAGAAAGTCCTTCACCCAAACTTTCATTGTGACCAATCTTCAGCTGATATGGTCAGTATGGGAAAACTTCCGCATAAGGGAAGGTGCAGATTATTAGAGGACAAAGAAAAACCGGAATTCAGTATTTCACCATCTTCTGAAACCCTTTTCCACTTTAGGTCATTTTCAAACTGTGAGAAAAATTTCCTTTTTAATAATAGGATGTCACATGTGTAAGTTTGAAATATTGAAAACTTTGCGTAAGTAAACATGTTTTGACTTTAGAGTAAAAAAACTTTTTGCTTTAAGTGGGATTTTTCGAAATTCTATTTTGTGTTAAACCCAAGGTTGTAAAAAAACCAGGTTTTTTTCAAAAAACCCCCAAAAACCGGGGTTTTTTTGTTTAAACCTGGTTTTTTTGGTTTAAATGATTTTATATTTTAGTAAAACAAAGAATATTAATATTTTCAAATATTTGAAGTCAAGCATTAAACAAAAATTATTTTAAGTTTTGTTGAAATTATATAATACAATTTTTACTATTTTAATTTAACCATTATAATATTTTTTTATTATTATAATATTTTAATATACAATAAACAATAAAAAGTGTATCACTTATATATGTATATATATAAATCAATCACTACTACTAACACACTAGTCTTTAATCTACATTTTCTTTTAAAGAAAATTAAACTAAGAAATTTTAACTGACACAAATAACAACTATTTGATAAATATTTGCAAACTGAAGGTAAAGAATCACAAACTAATGAAATATATCTAAACATTTTATTGAAGAAAGAAGAAAAAAACTTGACATTTCTTGAATAGATATCTTACAGCAGTATTTAATAATAGGAATGAATAATAAATTTTACCCTCAATCATTGTTCATTTATTTCATTACGAACACTAATTTTGATGCCTTCTCTATGCCTAATATGTTTTGCAATTTTGAATGAACTACACCAAATGTTGAAAAAAATCCTTTCAACACAGGCAGTCGATGCTTTAGCTGTAGTTAGCATGTTCACAAATTCCAAATCATTCTCTGTAATCAAAGATTTACGTGAAACATTATAAAAACTATTCCACCATTCAAAGTCAGACATTGTATCAACAACTTTGGGGTAAAAAAAAAACATTTTGATCATGATTATGAAACGGTTCCAACTTCTCCAAAAATTTTAATGTAAGTGCTAGGAAATCAGAGCCACATTTTTGTTTGATAAATTCAAGACCCTTGTTTTTCTCTTCTTTTGTGACATCAATTCCTAGGTTAGAAATTAATACCAATGGGCTTAAAATAAATGCAACAAAATGTGCATCCACTAATGATTGTTCATATCTCTGTTTACGCTGATGATATGGCCTTTTTATTGTTTGATGTTGATGCTTCTTTTAGCTTCAGTTCTAGCTTTTTCCATGCTAATATTCAGCGAGAGAACAGCTATTCCTCTGTACAAAATCAATAGTTTCAGCAATTGGTTTCAAAATCGCAATCATGTCTTCGACATTTCTTTTTAAACAGATATTTAAGATTTTACTGGAGATGTCACTATCAATCTCAGATCTGTGATCCTCACAAACTTTTGTAAAAATTGACCAATTTTTAACATAAGATTCAAGTGAATCACAATAAGTATTCCATCGTACCTCTAGAGGAAGTACCAATGCACTTCCACCTTCTGCATGATACCATGCTTTCGGGAGATGATGGTTGCGAAAATATTTTAAAATACTTGTAACATGTTTTGTTACATCACTTTTAACCAAATCTTTGGCTAACCAGAAACCATATTTGCAGTATTGTCTGTGACAAAACTTGATATTTTACATTTGAACTTTTCTTCTGCCGTCTTCACTGAACTCAAGACCAAATTTGCTAAAAATTTCCAGTATGTGATGAAAAATAATGTTTTTTTAAGTTTTGGTATTTCAAAAAAAAACAAAGTCTGTTTTTTTTTTAAAAACCAAGTCTAGTTTTTTTTTTAAACCATTTGGTTTTTAAAAAAAAAACATTTGGTTTAAACCAAGGTTTAAACCAGCGTGGTTTAAACCTAAACGAATTAAGATTTTCAGACTTATCTGATGGGACCTCACTATTATTTCATGTTAACCAAGTTCGACTGTATATGCCAATTATTTTTTTTTATATTATATATAATCTGTATTAAACTGTGACTGTGATGTGATAAAATTTTATCTTGATTTATTATAATGGAGGAACCTGATGCTAAAAGTGTATTTTGAAAAGCATCCAGCATGTAAAAAAAAAACATTCTTATTAAGTAATATGGGCACCAAGGAATAGTTAGCCATGAAATAAATGTCTTTATATTTACCAATTTTGCAAAAATTTATTTTAAAAAAATCTAGCTTGTGCACCAGAATCAATAATAAAAAAAAGAATCAGCTTTAAATGTTCCACTCTCAAATTCACCACTTTTAAGATTTTTTGCATATAACATCATAAAAACTTGATACCTGAAATTTTTTCGTTCTAAATATGGAAAATCTGGAAATGTCAGGGAAATTTGCGGGTGAGTTGTAGTAGACATCCTGACAACTCGAGTAGGTGCTGTCAGAAAGTTTAACTGAAATTAATTTTCAAGAGATAGATCAGAAAACTAATAATATAGCATTTTTTATCATAGCAATCACTTGTGCATGTTTTTGTGGCTGGTGAAGCAGGGGGGAAAATGGGGAATTATTATTTTTTTTAAATCTCAAAAACAAACTGAAATGGGACTTATAATGCAGATGGAAAAATAAAAATTCCCAGGACACGTTTAGTTTTTTGTATGAAATTGTATTTTTTTTTTTTCAGTTAAAAATATCACATTTTTTATTAGTAAATTATGTTTTTTTTTTCTTCTCTGGAAATTTCTTTCAAAAGTAAGGGATGCAAAGCACACAGGACTGCAAATTATGCGGGCAAATGCATTGTTTGTTTCTTAGTTACAAATTAATGACAAAATGTTTCAAATGTTCTTTCCTTCTGGAATTAATCTATAAATCATGAAACAATTTAAATGTGGAGCATAAGATTTAAAGCATTTTATAAATATTAATTTTTATTAAAACCTTTTTTTGCCAATTTTTGTGTATCTGTAAAAAAATTTTTCTCTCTTTTTGCATGTGTGTTAAATTGTGTTACACACTAATAAGAATTTTATATAATGAAATTTTTATTTAGTTCATGATTTGTTTTATTTAAATATTTTTCTTGGAAAAAAAACATACTTTGGAATGTTTCTTTTATGTTTGTGTTATTATATTTTTATTTTCAATGTAAATAACCTGTGTTTTTTCAAATTGTTATAGAAAATCAAAATCTCCAGCAGTGTCTGAAGAAAATTGTAACTACGAGAAGATTTTTGGAAGCTAAATTGGATACAGGTATATGAAAAATATTTATATGAAGTCAATTATGACTAAACAAATTCTTATTGTAATAAAAAGTGCACACAAAAACATGTCATTCCATTACCTAAAAGAGGATTAAAACTTTAATTAGATTTTAATTCTAAAACATTAAAACCGAGCACTTTCGGCTGTAAACCCAGCCTTCATCAGGATTTATAATAAACACAGTTGTTAAAACACAAATGTTCAGATCACGTTCTCGTAAACAGTATGTCTTTATACTGCGAGCCTACGGGAGAGTTCAAATCATTAACATTCGTCCAACGGTGAGTCGGTTCCATTGTATAGCAAAAAAGGTGAGGAAGGAAGGAAAAAGGGGAAAAAAATCACATTTTACTGTTCCTTGATTAAATTAAGCCATATACTGGGAATATTGTAAGACAGTAAATTTTCTCATCAAATATATAAATTCATCACAGTCCTTTTTCATTGCTTTAACAAATTGTTTTATAAGAATCCAAAAATAAAGTAATAGGATGCGTTTAGCACTAACGTTTTAGCAAGGGAAAACTATTTTAATTTTGTACGATTCCCCCTCCACCAAAATAAAAATTGGTATGTGATGGATTTGATCATTGTATCGTTAAAGCTGTCAGAAACAATCATTATTTTTGTAGGGAAGATTTTGATGCCAATCAGAGTAATCAAAGTATTGTCCATCATTAGCTATGACTTTTTCTCATCTTTTTGGCTAGAGATGGATTCTGCATTGATAAAACAACTCATCTTCTGAATCAATCTATGAATCAAACTAATTTTTGACTTCTTCAAAAGAATTAAAGTGCTGTTCTGAATGTCTGTTCTGCATTGATGAAAATAAGTGGTAGTCCGAAGGGGCTAAATCTATTAAATACAGCAGGTGAAGTTGGATCTCCCATTCCAAATAGTGTTTTACACATGTAGCAACATGGAACCAAGCACTGTCATGTTGAAAAATTACTTTATCGTGTCTTTGGGTGTATTCTGGTCATTTTTCCTTCAACACACATTTCAATTTTATCAGTTGTTGTAGTGTTCACCAGTAATTATTTGACAAGGTTCTTCATCCAATAATGCTTTCAAATCTGCATCTTCAAACATTTTCAGTTGTTCTGAATGCTCCTTGTGTTTTCTATCTAACTCACCAATTTTGAAGCATTTAAACCATAGGTTCCCAACAGGAGCAGTACCACTCTCCTAGTGGGCGCTTGTACCTTCCAGGTGGTGGTAGCAGGTCCAGAGGAAAATGAAGGGGGTGCATTATGATAGTCAAGCGGGGCAGTCATGGCGTACCTATCTATATAAGAAATTAATTAAATCTATCTGGAAATAAAAAATCTGAATGAACGCCTGCATATGTCGCTTCATTACGTTGTTAGAGCAGTCATAAGAACGTGGAAGCAATTCTTTGTATGACAGATTATTTGACCAACTTTGTAGTGAAAATGAAGGGATTATAATCGCTTGCTGCTGCACCTAGAAGTTCGTTGGTTCTCAAAATGTATTTGTCTGAATCGTTTTTGAATTCCACTTGACTCAGTACTGGACTTCCTTGAAAACAGTGATGAAAAGCCGTGCGAAAACTGATTACATCCAAAAATAACATCGCTTATTTGACAAACTTGTTTAGGATATTTAATGAAGTCAATTTACAATTGCAAGGGGATGAGTTGAATTTAATTAAATCAAGAAAGTCATAGCTGCTTTTTTGGGAAAACTTCTGTTCAAACAAAATCTAGGTATAAGTGAATACAGCCATTTTCCCACATTTTCAGCAATCTCCACAACACAGGAAGATTTAATTACTTTCTGCCAACACTTAAGCATTCTTCATGCTGATTTTATGGAGCGGTTCTCTGATATTTTAAACATGAATATGCCGAGTTAGGTTTTAGATCCTTTCGCAAATGCAGATATAGCAGAATCATCAAACAGAAGAGGAACTCGTAGAACTCACAACTAACGAAGAACTAAAAGTAAAGTTCAGAAATGGATACCAAGAGTTCTGGCTTGAAAAATTAATGCCTTCTCTCTATCCTGGATTGTGGGAAAGAGTATATAGAAATTTTTAATTGCTTTTCTTTCATCGTATTTGGCTGAGCGTGGGTTCAGTGCAGTAGCTAATTTACTGTCTAAGAAAAAGAACAGAACTGAAGGTGGCAATTTGAGACTGAATTTTACGAAATTGGAATGAGGCATTAACTAATAGTTAAAAATCCACCAATTGAAACATCTCATTATTTTTTAAATTTCTTGTTGATTTTGTGTTTATTTTTAATAAACAATTATTTACTACATTTGATGGTTGTTTTAATTAATTTCTACTTTGTGATTCTTAGTAATAGGTAGGTAGAGAGATTATGACAGATAGGCGGATAAAATAGGTATAGATAATATGCAACAATATTTTAATGTTTGGTATAATTAATTATTATGGAAAAGGGGGCATTGGGATTTTTTTTATAAAGAGGGCGGTGGTCTAGAAAAAGGTTAGAAACCTATGATTTAAACCATCGTTCACAAGTTTTTGGGTTAGAGCATATTTACCATAAGCTTCAACTAACAGTCAATAATTTTTAGCAGCCGTTTTCTTCAAATGAAAAAAGGTCCTGGCAAAACATCTTTTTCTGGCACAAAATTCGACATATTCAAAGCCATGAAAGACTATGTTTTTGCACAATGGCAATAACGAATTGGTTTTTGATTGCATATGTTTTCCCTCCAAAATGCCATAGACTTCATTAGTTCATACCAACAAATGTATTAGTGATGCCATCTCCTGGCAAAATCAACATTATTAACCGAAACGCATATTATAGGGAAATTTAAGGCATAAAGCATTATCAGACTGGTTTTTTAGGGTTTTGTTTATCTCGCGAAACCCTATTACTCCCGCTCCATTGTCTGTCCGTCACAGAGCCGTTCTCAGAACCTGTATAACTTACAGAGTTGAAACTTTGTGTATATATAACTAAATACCTGCTATGAAGCTCAAAATATTAAAATTTGAAAATATCGTATTATTTTAATAAATAGAGATAAAAAAACAAAATTCTGACAGCCTTTTCCTATTAAATTTAAACATTTTTCGTTACAGCAGTTGCCAACAATTAAAAATCTACAATAAAATTCTTTCTACAATAATTAATTTTCTATTGAAAGATTTCCATGTGAAAAATAAAATAAAAAGTTTCACCAATTTAAAAAAAAAAGATTGACGTCATATAGGTAATAAAACGGAAATTTTCTAAGATTTCCCAATAATACAAGGAGTATGAGTTTGTGTATGTACAGAAAGCAATTAATTACACGTCATTAGAGAATTAAAAAGAAAATTAATCTGACGTCATATCGGAAGTTTAACTGATTTCTCAAATGTTTGAGAATAATACAAATAGAGTATCAATATGAGTAGTAGAGAATGGTAAATATATGAGTTTGAGGAACGTATTGAATCATGATAAAAACCTGATTATGGAAATATTCGCATATTTTAACATTTTGAAGGTGTACAACATGTTTAATTTTGAAATTCTTTTTTTTTTTAAATATCGCATTTAGTCCACATGGGAGAGTATAATAGCGGGCTTCGCCCGGTATCGGGCTGGTTTAGATATTCGAAAAAACGAAAATATAGACCGGTAAATTTTTACTTTATAAAAAACATGACTTTTTTTTTGTTGCTAAATGAAATTTATTTGAATTTATTAAAGAAAGGATAAAGTGTTTTGAAAGGAATATTAAATGAAAAACTTGGTGTGATCTTCGATCACACTTACCCATTTGTTGTTTTATGTTATGATTACTGGCCAGTTTACTTTACAGAATTGTTGTGTCTGAGATTATACTCGCATGTTTACTAGCATATTCTACAGCAGAATCTGTACATACAGATTCATACCAATAACTGACTTATCTAAGTATTCAGAACTATTCATCTGTAATGTATTGTCTTCTGGTAATTTACGGGACATATGAGCTACTAGCTGTTACCCGTGACTTCGTTCACGCAACATTAAAAGAAGAATAAATACATTAATTAAGCAAAATATTTCACTCCCGATAATTAAAAACATTAATAAATAACTATTTATCACATTTCATAGGAGACAATACAGTATTTTTTGTTATAGGGATCTTGACATAACTCAGTCTTAAAGTGAAATTTTGTGCCAAATAATCGCGAAAATGAAATTGCAACCAATATAAAAAGGAGGGCCAAATAAAATCATGGAAATAGATGAAATGGGTAAAAAAAATGTCAATTTTACCTGATAAACAATTTTACTTTTAACGCCTTTTTGAAACGTTTTAACAGCCATCCTTCAAAAAAACATTAATTGGAAATAGTATATGCTTTTTCTTTAAACTCAATTCTGCCTCCTTGGTTTAATGTATAGCTGAAACAAATCTTGTTTTCTAAATGACAGTATGTTCACAGGCAATTTTTGTTCTCCAGAATAAATTGATTCATGAAGTTTGAATATGTGAAAATGTTTTTGTTTTCATCATCTATACAAAGTGAAAATAAATTCTGTTTTTCAGTTTTAATGAGAAAATGGTGTAAAAAATATACTGATCTGTTTTATTTCTTCTTTTTTATACACAAACATGGAGTAATTTACTTTCCGTTTTTAGAGAAACTTCGTTAAAATTTACAAAAAAAAAAAAAAAAAAATCGTGGAATCTAATTTTTTTTTTTGAGAGAGAGTTTGTGTGACATCCTCGGTTCAATGATAACCAGTATTAAGTAAATCGCGTTGCGTTCGATAGTCTAGGAGTAGTTTCGAAATACAAACACACAGTCAGATTTTAATATAATAGATTCGTGTTCATTTTCCTTTTCTTAAAATTATGATGTGATTTTTAGCAGAAAACTCTCATCTGTATATAACTGATACTCATGCTTAATAATCGGTATAGATAAAAAAACATTTAAATTTTTCGTTATAAATATGGCGTGAAACTCATCTACTTTCTATACTTACTGATCCTTGTATTATTAATGTAAGGAATTGATTCACACTCATTTTAAAACATACTGGAAAGTTCCTGTTTTATTTAAAATATGACGACTCTTTTTCCCCCAGAGAAATCCCTTTTTAATGACATAATTCTTGTAAATTTTCTTTTCCAGGCAATTAATTTCAATACTGGCATAGGGGAAATTATGTTACTTTAACGAAATAATATTAAATCTTTAGGTTTTATCAACAAAAATGAAACTATTAACATTCGTCATTTTTTTAGGTAATCGAGTTATTTCTTTTAGTTTTAAGGATGAAAATAACTATTTCTCGCTATCCATGACATCATTTTTGACATGGATAATTTTGCAGAGCATATTATTGACATTTGCTAACCATTTTCTTTTCAAACTTCTTTTTACTTTTTAAAAATTGAAATAAAAAATATGGTATAGTTATATTAGCCGTGCGTAGATGGTAAAATGCCAAGTATTGTTACCATACAGACGAAAAAAAACGAAAGAAAGTAAAAAAAAAAAACCAAGATCATTTTATTTAATCATCAAAGCATATCTGCTTTATTTTCGATGTCTGAATTCATATTCGCCTGTTTCCTATGGTTACGCATATTGAAACCTTGTATTATCAAAAATTTTAAAAAATATGTTTTATTTCTAATAATATTATTTAATCTTCTTTTTAATACTTTAATTTTTTTTATTTCATTTTCATTTTTCACGTGAAAATTTTTCAATTGAAACTGAATTGTTGAGAAAAATTATTATTCCGGACTTTGATTTAGTTTTGGCAACAGTAAAGTAAATTTAACCATTTTAAAATATTTTACGAAAAAAATGTCCATTTATTCTCTATGAAAATAACAAAGTTTTGAATTATTAAGAAAAATATTTGAATAAAATAAACAAAAACCAGCCTATGTTCATTTGAGGGTTATAATCAATCTATATGCAAAGATACAGGATCATTAAATGCTCCATTTTGACGCTGGCTTCAGCCTAACATTTGCACACATTCGTATTTATAATATTATTAGGATTAGGATTAGGATAGGAAAGTGGGGAAAGATTCTTGGAGTCAAACAATCGGTTATAGAAGTAGACAGAAGAAGTGTGAAACAGAATTGATTAAAAAAAATAATGTAAACATTCGTGGATACCAAGTAAATAATAATAATAAAACATTTATTTTAAATGTCTCTTTTATTATATGTCTATTTTATGTTAGCAGAGAGATTAAATGGATCAAACTGAAAGTAGTGCAAGTCAATTTTTTGGTAAGCACATACAAAAATTTTAGCCTAAACCCTTAATTTTTAGTGGCCCTGGACAACTATTCAGTTGCCCCTGTCTCCCTTAAAGAATGGCCCTGATTCTACTTGTATTGTGTAATATATATTGTAATCATTACATTGCGATTCCCAAATATTTACAATATAAAACACGTTCTTATCACAGAGTGAACTTGTTTACACTCATTTCTCCTTTTAAATGTTGAGAAATGTACATAACATGTACATTTAAAAAAGTATTTTTAGTAAAAGTATTTTTATAATGTAGCAGTTTCATAAATGTATATGTGAGATGCATGATTTTCCTTTCTTATTCAAAAAGATAGCTATACTGCATAACATTATTACTATTCTTGTAGGAACAAATCAGGACTTTTCTCAGTTGACAGCAAATTAAAAATAGTTAATGTGTTTATGAATGAAATATATAAATTAAAGAAACTAGATGGAATATCAGTGTAATGAAAAATGAAATCTGATAACTTTCTAAAAATAAAAGACAATTGCAAAGGTGTTGCTAAACGTTTAATGTGTGCTAACTGTTCATAACTAAAAGTATTTGTATGATCTTTTTCAACTAAAAAATATTATTTGCCACTCTTTTAAATAATCTCATTTTACACTTTGTGTTTAGATATTCATTTAAGATTTCTATTTCATTTTAATCAACTTGACTAAAACTTTTACCCTTTTGCATGCTTAAAAGATTCATTTCTACTATGAATTAAATATGTAAAACCTTTTTTTTTTTAATTACAGTTACAAGTCAGTTATCATCAGTTGTAGAAGAAAACTATAATTTAGAAGGTAAGATATTTATCATATTTTTAAGAAATTATTATAGTGGGATTTTTTCTAATCTACAGGAATTTTATCTAGGAAATAGTTAATTTCTGAAAATTATTTTTGTTTGAATGTTATCCACAAAAAGACATGAATATAAAATTCCTCAATAGTAAATGAAATTAAAAAAAGAAATTACAAGGTTTACCTTTTATGTTCTGTGTGTTATCAAATTTAAGATTTATTTCTTAACATGAAAACACAAATTTATTAAATTGTAGAATATCATACAAACACAGGATACTGATACTGGTAGCAACACACACACAACATCAACACAAAAACTTGAATAGAAGAATTTACAAATCAGTTGATGAAATATTTAGCCTTGGATAATAATGCTTATTAGTAGTTTCGAATGCTTATTAAGATTTATTTCTACTATCAATTAAGTATGTAAAACAGAAAATGACTTGACAAACAGTGAATAAAAGTACCTTTGGTACTAAATGTCAGATGATTTTACCGGATTTTTACTCCCAAAGCTTTCTAAGCTTCTACAACAGAAGTCATACCACCGAGTGAGTGACAGTTCCTTTTGTAGGACAAGCCAAAAAGAGTAGATATTTGGTGGTGTTAGCTGGTGGCTGTTTCAACAAAGAAAAACTCTCCCTCTCTCTAACAATACAGTAAATTTTTTTTTCTAATAAAATAAAGTTAAAGTGTCTGAATACTTTAAAATTATTTCAAAATTATTTTTTTTTAATTATTTCAAATAAGTAATGGACAAGCTATGATAGTTGGGATACAAAAGTTTTATCACCCAAAATCTGGAGCAATTCTACTTATTTTAGTAGCTTCACTCAAACTTTTTTCCTTTTCAAGAAAAATAGGAACATTTCGGGAATGACATCACCCACTAATTGTTAAAGACCTCAGTACATGTTTAAAAACTACTAATGCTCGGAGTTCTTTGTTTTTAATTTAGGATCCTCTTTAAAATGTGCATAGCTAATTACTTGTACATTCTCTACCAAAAATTAGGCCTTGTTCCAAATCAAAATTGCCCTTTTATGTAATTGCTGAAACGTCAGTTGAGGCTTTCTGTTGAGACCAGAAAAATTTTTGGTTTTTGTCTGTTTGGTTGTCTTGTGATAACTGCCACAAAAATAGTCAGATTAGATTGATTTTTGGTAGGTATGTTGACGATGTACCCAGAATTAGCTCTATAGTTTTTGGTTCATTTGTTCGAAAAATATAGAACATTTTCTTTTAAGTCAAAGTGCTTTTCAAAGAGAAGTCAGATGATTTTTTAATTTTAACATTCGTCGAAAAGAAAATGACTCATTGGGATAGTTGATATGTTAAATTTCCAAAATAGAGATCTTAAATTAATATGATCACTTTAAAATTTGCCAATAATTTCTTAGAATTTCGAAATTAATTGTATAAATTATTAGGAAATTTTACGCATCAGTTTGAGAGATATAAAACATTTTAATTTCTCATTTTTTACAAAACTGTCCCATGCATTTCTTTTTTTTTTTTTTTACTCTTTCATTAAATGGTTGCCTAGCAACTATATCTTAAAGAATATCAAAAAGAGAAAATTGAGTAAACCACATTACTTTGACACAAAATTTTATTAACAAAATAGCTGATTTCTGGGTGGTTTTAGTTTTTAATATGCTTTTTGTAATGAAATAGATGAGGATTTATTTTAACTAGTAAAGATTGATTACCAAATTGGTTTTCCAAATAAAAATTGTAAAAACATTGAATGTGTAATCAATTTACACATTCATTGTTAATTTTTGTTTGGAAAACCGATTTGGTATCATTGTATATATAAGTATCATGAGAGGAATTTACATTAGTATATTTAATACACACAATTTTATTCAATTTCAGCAACATATGATGTTTAGTGGTTGAAAAATAAGTATTCTTTTAAGGATAAGATACAATCTCCTGTACAAGGAGGTGGTTAATCTAATGAAATTACAATAGTAAATGCATGCAGACATATACTTGAATAATGAAATAGCACAATTACTGGAAATTGAGAACATAAATTAAAGCAACAATGGGGGGTTCAGGGGAGGGGGGAGACAGAGCCCCCCTGAAGGAATATATTCTTATTCTGAAAAAATACAATAATAAGTAGTTTATCACATCATTACATAAAATTATGTTTAATGTGATACTTCTAAAATTTCCGGAAGTTTCAATAAATCTTATATGCTTATAAATGTATAAATAACTTTAAAAAATTGAATTTTAGGATATCAAATATTATACAGATTATATTAAAAATTAGTGAGATTAATGAACAATCATTTGTAGAGCTGACGTTGAGGCCTCTGATCTGTAGATTTACTAGTGAATAACAGATTGTTGTGGAAACTCCTGTCTAACTTTCCACAGTATAGTCCCAGTAAGATATTGCCATGTTTTTATGCTGAGACACTTCCTTAAGAACACTTGGAAGAAATGTTTATATAGTGCCTTCCCTCAAAGGGTTTAAATATACTATAAATAAATAATACTTTAATAAATAAATATAATATAAATATTAAATATGAGGGATATTGATGAGAACATAGAATTAATAACTTCTGACAAGAGAAGAGAAAAAGGTGGTGGAAAGAGCATGTCCAGTTTAAATAGGAAGATTTGTCCCTGGTCTCAAGCTGGTTTGGTGATATATGTGACAATGTTTTTTGGCGAATTTACATGTAAAATTTATTTTGCGTAAAACATTTTGTAATTTGATCTAATATTTTTTTTTTTTTTTTGTGCTTCTATGTTATATGGGCCCTGGTCTTAAGAAAGTGCATTTTCGCACCAAATATTATAAACAATCATGAAAGTGAAACGGCAATTAATGAAAACATTTCCACTCTTATATGGCCTATTTATGTATATATTTTGTATTACAAAATTATATGGCTTATTTATATATAACTTAAACAAATTGCTTGTGCATTTAATGCATTGATAGTTATTTGATAAAGACATAACAATCTGTTGGTGTTTTTAAAATATAAACAAAGGTTTCCAGAAAGTGCTTTTGAAATTTTTGCTTTTCATGTCAAATTAAATTAAACCTTGCTGTTTTCTTTTTCGTGCAAAAGGCCCCAATAACCAAAAAATACCCTCCCCCTTTTTTTTTATGAAAGCAAAAGTTACTTTGTATGTTTTGGTTTTAACAGTCTATCCACCTGGAAAAGTCAGAGAAATTTATATGGACTGGAAAAGTCAGTGGAAGGTCAGGGAAATTTACCACTTCTGAGGAAAAGTCAGGAAAATTTGAAAAATCTGAGAAAATGTTAGAAAATTTTGAAACTTTCAAGAAAAATAATAGGAGAGTGTTTCTTATAAAACTAAGGATTTGAAATTGCAGTGCCATTAAAATCAAACTTTGCTCTTCACAAGTATTGTAAAGAGTATTTCAACCTCTCATGCAAATCATTTTGTGTACCTCCTTTCAGTCCTCCTTTGTAAATCAGAGAATTTCCAGTTCCAGCTTCACTGAAACTTTCTACTGAATGTTGTAGGCTTGATTAGGTGTTTCACTCTGCTTACTTATCTTTGCTTGGGAACTGAACATTTGTTAGCTTAATTTATTAAATATTTATTATTTGTATTAAAATATGTCAAAGCAATCTGTATTTAACTGTGACTGATGTGATAAAAATTTCATCCTGATTTGACAAAATTGTTTAGAACCTGATACTAAGTGTTATCTGCAAAATGTTCAACAATTTGTACATTTTGCAAAGAATTATGTAACAAATCAATAATTTGTGCCTCAAAATCAGTTGTGAAAATTCCACTCTCAAATTCACAACTTTTAAGATTTTTTGTGTGTAACATCACAAAATCTTGATACCTGGAATATTTTTTTATTGGCATGGAAACCTGGAAAAGTCAGGGAAATGTCAGAGAAATTCGTTGCTGATCTGGAATAGACACCCTGTTTTAATGAATTATTAAAACTATTATTTACGATTACTAAATGTATCAAAAATCCTGTTTAACAGCCATTTTTTACTGTAAAAAAATGTCACCAAGTAAGGATCATGCTATATAAAGTGATGCTCAATTGATGGAAAAGACAAAAGTTTGGCTGTAGCATTTCATAATTGGTTCACAAACAAGGTTGGCATCAAACATAAGCGATGCTAGTAAAAATGCAGCTAAAAAATGACTGTGGATTCCATTAACACATTCACTACCAGCTTAAAATTAACACACTCGAACGATGTTCCATCAGATTCTCATGTTTATGGAATTCAGTACCAAGGACACATTCATTGTGTCGCTCAAGCGTTCATTTAATAGACTATAGGTACCACATATGTGTCAGTCATCTTATGGTACAAAATGTAGCGCCATGTGATAGGAACACCAGTAGAACTTGTAATTTTGCTCAAGAATGGTAACTCGTGTTATGCTCAGAGGATGTGTAGGTGGCGCCTGTGGAAAGTCAAATGAGTGACCAAGCGATGCCACGTATGCATCCTCACAAGGAAGGTCTCCTTAAAGCGCATACTCAAAAAATTTTGAAAAAAATGCTAATGAAGCTACACATGTATGTAATAAAGGAACAGTGGAATTTAGCTGCGGAATCCCAGTAGAAAATCTGCAAAAAAATAAAATACTTTCGAGTATTTGGCGTAAAAACACACAATTTGGTTAGCAACATTTTTCCTTCGCCAAACGCAAACGATTTTAATGCATTTTAAATTGCTTGTAAAATGATTATTCGAATGCGCAATATTTAATAAATTTAAACGATGAAATATTTATTATTTTTTGTATAATATATACAAGCTGCTTGTTGTTGCAGTTATTTATTTTTACAACTGAAAAAATATGTTCTATGTTTTGGAAGCTGCAAATATCTATTTTATGTTATAGCGAAGCTGACATTTAATTTATGTGTATTATTGAATTATTGAATCTGTATGTTTATTTTCACTTTTAGTTAACATTCGAAATTAAAAAAAATATATGAATCTGAAAGGCATATTAAAGTAAACAAAGAGAAGAAATTCTTGTTATGAGACCTGTCTATGAGATTTTTGTAAAATTTGAAAGCGTAAAATTATCATAAGCTTAAAAAATTATACGAATGGGTTAATTCTATGGCTCATGATACCATACCCTCTTGTTCAGAATCGTTTGCATTTTGCATTCAACATTTTCAACTCTCTGTATGTTTGCATTAATATTAATTTAAAATATTTTTTTTTTAATCAGATTAAATAAATCACTCACAGTTTTTTCTCTATTTATTGCCGATTGAATGAAATTTTGCCTATTGTTTTATTCTCCATTCCACGATGTTTTCTAATTTAAATGGCTTCAACGATTGTACAAGTAATTTTTAAATGTATTTTAAAAGGAAAAGCCCGATGACAAATGGATTCGTTATACATTTCTATATCGAAGAAGTCGTCGTTCCCATAGCAACAAAAACTTTCTTGAAATGACAATGTTCAGAATCGGGCTTATTTTTGAACGTGAAACAATTTTAATTAATTGAAATTTTGTTTTAAATCGTAAAATACAATTGTTAAATTCCATTGTATATACATATAAATGTGTACACAAAATTGTAGTTATAAAAATTTATTTATTATGTAAGTTAAACATGCATAAACAAGTTCAGTATGAAAAAGTTTTTCCTTAAAGAATATTTGTCATAAAAGCATATTTTTTTAATCCCTTGAAGGGCGGTGGGATATAATATATCCCACTTAATTTTAATTCCCAAATGCCACAATGACACCGGAATTTTGGAATCAAATTTTACTTTTATAATATACGTGAAGAAAATCTTTTACTCATATGGAAATAAATTTGTTGTTAAATCCAGGTGTGACTCAATGATTTCAACATTTTAGAAACATAAATACTTTGTCTCTGAAAGGGTTAATTTCCTTCCGTCGCCAAATAAATGAAAATTTCATATTTTTTTACGGGCGTTATATCGAGGTTCCGCAGAAATTTTTTTTTTATAGACGTATATATCCTCATGAGAAGAATATTCTGCAATTTTTTCAAAAATTTCTGAGTATGCGCATATGGAGACCTTCCTTGTCAGTAGCAAATATGTTAATGGGTTGCCACAATTTAATTTTTCATCAGACTGTGCTCGCCAAAATACGTCAATTAGGTGTGATCCCAATTACAGAACTTTCCCCCAATAAGTTATTATTTAAATATATAAACTATCTGGTAATGACAACTGAGAAAATGATGTTTCCATAAAATCTCTAGATTAATGCAACTGAAAAAAAATGATTCTTTTATGTTATCCGGTCGCAAATCTTGCTAATGAAATTTTTTGTCACCAATAGCAACTTATTTTTTGCATGTGTAAATTAGAGACAATGCTATGATATTGAAACAAAGTGTTTTGGTTTATGTTATTATTTCTTATTAATTTTTTTAATGAAATGAGTCAAAGGCATGTATTTTAAGTATATGCATTTTAAATACAGTGGAACTTCCATTTAACGAAGTCTCATCGTTACACTTAAAAGCTTCGTTATGAAGAAAATTCGTTAAATAGAAATAAACTTAAATTCATGAAATTTTTCCTTCAGATATGAAAAACAGGTATTGGATTCAGAAGCATTTGATTAAGTTTCAATTATGTAGCCGTGTTTTGCAAAACAGTTGTGTACGGTCGATGAAATCCCGTCACATTCCCAAGCTTTGGCTCAAGCTTTTATCAGCTCTAATACACAGGTTCTCAAACAACTAATGTTTTCACTACCTTGTCTTTTTCGATAATGTACTTCAAGATTTTTTATTATTCCTTAGACTAATGGCTGAAGTTTAAAAGTTGTATTGGCAGGAACAAAAATAACTTTGATGTTCTTTGATTTGAATTTTGAAGCACGTTCTTGTGGATGTACAAAGCAGTTGTCTATTAGCAATGGAAGGTCAGAATGGTAACTGTCTGACTCTAATTGATTTTTTTTGCTTCAATGTATCGGACTCAATTGCGTCACTGCATCTTCTACATCATTGAATCTAAAAAGGGGATTTGGACTTCCCCCAAATGTCAGAACTGGAGTTTCGGTCTGGGAGAGTAATGATAACAAGTGTTTTTCTTAGTTTGAATAAAAAATTATTTTATTTAGCACCAAGCAGAATGGAAATTATTTAAATGTGTTCATTTTCATACAATCCAATAAAATAATTTCCATCGCAATAGCAAGCTCTTAGTTTGGATTCTGTACAAAAGTGGAATAAACTTCGTTATATAGAATATATTTTTCGTAATATGGAGATTAATTTACATGCTAATGGTGTTCAAAGTCAAAGTTCTGCAGAAAATTTCGTTAAGTAGAAAACTTCGTTAAATAGGGACTTCGTTAAAGGGAAGTTCCTCTGTATATGTATTTGAAAGGATAGTTATGTATTTTAAGTAAAAGGAGTGAAAAATATATAATTTAATTGAGATGAATACAATACAAATGATATCAATAGGAACAATATTTGCTGATTTATCATCTGCACACGGCTAATTTAAAAGCACCAAAAATAATTGCATATAAAAGTTAAGCCTAATGTATATGTATTAATAGTACAAGTTTGGAGGTAAAAGTTCCATAATAAAGTCTGTAGCCAATTAAGTGTTTTAGAAAGTATGGTTTAATTCAAATTTAATTTTATTGTTGTAACCTGTTTATTTTTTTTTTCTGCAACAAATATTTACATTTGAATTTAAACGTTTTCATGCACATTTATATAACTGCTTTTTGTACAATTAAGCATTTCCCTCCCTATTTATATAATTGTTGTTTATACAATTAATTATATATAAATTTAATAACTAAAACAGAATTGTTGATGAAAACCAATCACTACAACTAAGTTATTTCAGTAATTTTTTTTTTCCCTTACAAATAGAAAAAGATATTTGCTTTGCATTCAAATAAAGTTATAATAGGTTTTATTGTACTCTAATATTAGTGCAATACTTTTGGTGCATGTGCTGCAATGACGTTGTCTACGAAAATCTTCTGCCAATGAAAATGATGTCTGCAATAAACTTTTGTTATGCATGTACTTTAATAGAGCTTTTTTATCTATTTTTTAAATATAATTTTCACATGGTTTAAAATTCTTGGTAAAGTCATATTTATTCTTAGTAATAGGTCCCTTTATAACCTCCTGTAAAAATTAAAATGCATACCTGGATCCAGGGCCTGATTTTATGGCATTGCATTCAGGCATGACCTTGAACCCACACTCTCAAAAAGACTTCTGTTTCAAATATAAAGTGGAAAACAGTTGACTTTTATTTGTTAAACTTCAATTGTTAAAAAAATACTTACTCTCTCTCAAAATGTTTACAATTTTGAGAGAGACAGACTAATGCAGGGGCATGCGGGGCAGCTGCTCCGGCCCCCATTTGAGGGGACCGCCATTGGAGTAATCAGGATTTTATTAAGAAGGTGCTAAAAGGTTAAAATTGGTCAAAAGTGACCAATATTCTTACATTTTCAAAGATTTAGGAAGGTTGTGCGGTCTTCCCTTTCCCCTTTTTGCTTCCCATATCCCCCCCCCTCTCCCACAAAAAAGAACAAATTATAGTATTAGAATACTAATTATTAAAGTTTTATTATAACAACTTACTAGTTCATTGTTTTCAAAAGAAATTCCTTATTGGTATTTTCCTAAAAGCATTCATGATGACCAATTAGGGGCATTTTTCTTTCAGACATCATATGGCTAACATAGATAATTAAAGGAAAGTTTGCAAACAAATACTCCCGTCAACCAATCTATCATTTTTTCTACTAGTACTTTTTCTTAAAGTACTGTATACAGATGTGAATAGTACCTGGTACGAATTTTATGTATACATACAACAGGTATGAAGTTTAATAGAGTCACTTCAGCGTAATTCATGAACAGTTTCTATGTATAGTTAGAAGGGGGCTCCCAGAATGATGCTTGCCCCAGGGCTCTAGATAATCTAAGTCAGGCCCTGTATATATATATATATATATATATATATATATATATATATATATATAAATCTTTTTAGAGATTAAAAGAATTCAGAATTTTAAATAACCTTTGCATAAGTCATGCGATATTGCAGAAAATCACACTGTGACAAAAGTTTAGACTAATTATTATCAGCCTTCAAACTAATTATTTTGTGAAATTTCTTTCCAATATAGAATTGTAAAAATGCTATCTGTTTTCTGTCTGATATTTGATTCCCATTTAAATATCTATAAATTATATATATATTTTTAATTTTGATTAGATCTTTCATTTGATATCAATCTCAGTTGGATTCAAAGAAAAGTTTGTTTGACAATTTTATGTTTGGTGTCTGTTATACTAGCCTTTTGAAGACTTTACTTACTTCATCTGAAGTATCTTAGCAAATCCAATTGTTATGACAGATGGATTTTTTTTTACTTTATATTATAATTTTAAATGCACTTAGACAGTTATCCTTCTAAATCAGCCCCCCCCCCCCACACACACACACACACACTTTTTTTTTTGTTAAATTACAGATTTTAAGAAATTAAAATATAAAATGTATTATTTCCACTCTTGGCCTTCAAAGTTTAAGAGAAAAGTGATAGAGACTGTCTGTTGTAAAATAAAGTAAATTATAATTATAATGATAAATAAGTAATCATTATAAGAATTATAAAAACCATTTTCTATGAATAAATATAACCTACAGTTTTATAAATATCAAATATCATTCCTTTTCTCAAATTATTTAAT
This sequence comes from Maratus michaelseni, assembly GCA_963931845.1. Lineage (NCBI taxonomy): Eukaryota > Metazoa > Arthropoda > Arachnida > Araneae > Salticidae > Maratus > Maratus michaelseni. The sequence continues at coordinate 317,582,002 of OZ007592.1, read as the reverse complement.
ACATAACTGTTTTTGGTGTTGCTAATTTCAGAACACCCCCTCTCTCCCCCCACCCCCACCCCCCTTCCTGCATAAGATCCAGTATTGAACATTACTGTAGGTCTAAAGTCCAAGTTTTGTCACAAAAAAGGCTGTGTTTACATACTATTTTCTCATGTGATGTACAGAGCCCCACCAGTGGCTGAGAGGTTGTGCTCTCGAAGCTGGTAGACGGGAGGTGCTGGGTTCGTTCCCAATCGCGCCCGTCGGCCTAATCGTTCGGAGTTTTCGTGGTTTTCTTCGAGCCGTGGATTTATCCATGCGTAAATACGGATTAGGTTCCCTTAGAAAGACCCCCACGAAGGGCACTCCTCCCGGGCCTATATCCCTAGTGAAGATAATTGGCCGTCAATAATCAACCCAACCCATGTGATGTACAGCTGCTAAGCAGGGACCGCACACACACAGAAGTTATCTGTTTTACTATCTAAACAAGAATGAAAAATCATGCGTCAAGCATCGATTATGCAACACTTTCCAACGCTTCCAAAATAATTGTACAAATCATACCGTTTAATAAGCTAAAAGATAACATCTAAGTAAACAATTTGGAAAACGCATAACAAATTTAAATGCATGCGGGGCAGCTGCTCCGGCCCCCATTTGAGGGGACCGCCATTTGAGTAATCAGGATTTTATTAAGAAGGTGCTAAAAGGTTAAAATTGGTCAAAAGTGACCAATATTCTTACATTTTCAAAGATTTAGGAAGGTTGTGCGGTCTTCCCTTTCCCCTTTTTGCTTCCCATATCCCCCCTCCTCTCCCACAAAAAAGAACAAATTATAGTATTAGAATACTAATTATTAAAGTTTTATTATAACAACTTACTAGTTCATTGTTTTCAAAAGAAATTCCTTATTGGTATTTTCCTAAAAGCATTCATGATGACCAATTAGGGGCATTTTTCTTTCAGACATCATATGGCTAACATAGATAATTAAAGGAAAGTTTGCAAACAAATACTCCCGTCAACCAATCTATCATTTTTTCTACTAGTACTTTTTCTTAAAGTACTGTATACAGATGTGAATAGTACCTGGTACGAATTTTATGTATACATACAACAGGTATGAAGTTTAATAGAGTCACTTCAGCGTAATTCATGAACAGTTTCTATGTATAGTTAGAAGGGGGCTCCCAGAATGATGCTTGCCCCAGGGCTCTAGATAATCTAAGTCAGGCCCTGTATATATATATATATAAATCTTTTTAGAGATTAAAAGAATTCAGAATTTTAAATAACCTTTGCATAAGTCATGCGATATTGCAGAAAATCACACTGTGACAAAAGTTTAGACTAATTATTATCAGCCTTCAAACTAATTATTTTGTGAAATTTCTTTCCATATAGAATTGTAAAAATGCTATCTGTTTTCTGTCTGATATTTGATTCCCATTTAAATATCTATAAATTATATATATATTTTTAATTTTGATTAGATCTTTCATTTGATATCAATCTCAGTTGGATTCAAAGAAAAGTTTGTTTGACAATTTTATGTTTGGTGTCTGTTATACTAGCCTTTTGAAGACTTTACTTACTTCATCTGAAGTATCTTAGCAAATCCAATTGTTATGACAGATGGATTTTTTTTACTTTATATTATAATTTTAAATGCACTTAGACAGTTATCCTTCTAAATCAGCCCCCCCCCCCCCCCACACACACACACACTTTTTTTTTTGTTAAATTACAGATTTTAAGAAATTAAAATATAAAATGTATTATTTCCACTCTTGGCCTTCAAAGTTTAAGAGAAAAGTGATAGAGACTGTCTGTTGTAAAATAAAGTAAATTATAATTATAATGATAAATAAGTAATCATTATAAGAATTATAAAAACCATTTTCTATGAATAAATATAACCTACAGTTTTATAAATATCAAATATCATTCCTTTTCTCAAATTATTTAATACATAACTGTTTTTGGTGTTGCTAATTTCAGAACACCCCCTCTCTCCCCCCACCCCCACCCCCCTTCCTGCATAAGATCCAGTATTGAACATAACTGTAGGTCTAAAGTCCAAGTTTTGTCACAAAAAAGGCTGTGTTTACGTACTATTTTCTCATGTGATGTACAGCTGCTAAGCAGGGACCGCACACACACAGAAGTTATCTGTTTTACTATCTAAACAAGAACGAAAAATCATGCGTCAAGCATCGATTATGCAACACTTTCCAACGCTTCCAAAATAATTGTACAAATCATACCGTTTAATAAGCTAAAAGATAACATCTAAGTAAACAATTTGGAAAACGCATAACAAATTTAAAAACATAATTGCCGGAATTTCCAACATACACAATATTCGGAAAAATATCCGAATACTTTTATTCAGCCCTGTACAGGATCTGTAGATTTGTATATATACTACATAGGATGCTAAATTTTAGTTCAGTTAAGAAACGTGTAGCACAGTTTAAAATTCTCTGTCTGGAGTTTCTGTCAATAAACGGAAATGTGTTCGCGAACTTTTGTGCTTCCCTGTATAGGATGTACTGAATTTATACACACCACGTAATAGACAAAAAGCGAGTTAAAATTAAAATCGCGTTCAGTAACTTAAAATGCACTTCCAGGAATTATTGTTAACAGACAGAGAATTATTTTGTGTGTCCCTGTAAATGAACGATGACTGCTATACACACAATATTCTGTAGTAAGCCTCTTGTAATGCACCTTAGTGATATATATAAATTTCAATGCGTTTAAAATAGTGAAACATTATTTAAATAAACAGCAGACGATTTTTCTCCATAGATGTAATGTAACAGAATTCTTTCGACTGTCCCTGTAAAGTAACTATCAGTGCTATGCACACCCTATTCCATATTAAGCTTATTCTAATGCACCTTCGTGATATATATAAATTTCAATGCGATTAAAATAGTGAAACATTATTTAAATAAACCGCAAATGATTTTTCCCCATTTTGACTGTCTTAGATGCTGAATGGACTAGTTATCCTATGCTAATAATATTATAAATCTGATTGTTTGTGTAAATGTTTGGCTGAAGCCAGCATCAAAATCTCAAAATGGAGGATTTATTACCCCTGTATCTTTGCATATACATAGATTATAACCCGGAAATGAACATAGGCTCTATTTTGTTACTTTTATTCAAATATGTTTATTAATAATTCAAAATTTCATTATTTTCATAGCCAATAAATGGACATCTTTTCGTATAAAATTTTTAAATGGTTAAATTTACTTTATTGTTGCTAATGCTTTATCGTTGCCAGTACTAAATCAAAACTCGGAATAATAATTTTTACTCAACAATTTATTTACAATAGAAAATTTTCCACGTGAAAAATGAAAATGAAATAAAAAAATTAGGAATTAAAAAAAAAGATGAAATAATATTATTTGAAACTAGGGGGCCTACCTCCTGCGAGCTACGCTCGCCAACCCCCGCTCAGACTTCGAGGCCTCTAAAAACATGACAGCGTGTTTTATTTTTAAAATATTGGTAAATCTGTAATTGGGTTGCCATGCTTTTAACGTTTTAATGGGGCATTTTTTTATTATCATGGCCTCATACACAGCTGTTGCGACAACTGACGATTGTTTTCGGGATTGATAAGAAAAATCAATTACAACTTGAAAACCAGCTTGTATAAAATGGTTAGGTTTAAATTGTGGCTACCTCTCGGACTTTTATAACAACGATCTTATGACAAAGACGTTTGTCATATATCTTGCTTTCAGTTCAAACCCCCCCCCCCTCAAAATTGTAACAAGTTAACATAAGCTTTTCCATTCCTCTTCCAACATCTAGCATACATGTATTGATTGCATGCTTCTCCTCCCCCCCCCCCACCAGAGTTTATAACATGGAGCAGTTGATGTTTATTTACCATGGCGTCAGTGCTTATTAGTATAACGGAGCATATCAAACAGGGTGCGTTAGAGATGAAAAATACGTAGTAAATCCAGGAGACAGAATAATCACATAGTTAGATGCAATGTCTATTTATTTTATGAAGCGGCAATATTGATAGTTAAAGAAGCAAAGGGGAGGTACCTACACAAACAATGACAAGTTTTTTTACAACCTTTCTGGTCACGTCTAACGGCCGAAGTGCTTATGTTCTAAAAATTACATGTACGGGTGTTGGCGCGGAAAGCATGATAAAATCGCCAGTACTTGGCGAGGGAGTCTTTGGAGACTGCGGACGGACGCGTATGGGAAAAAACGATAACTGCTAGAATCTGTCTATGATAGTGCATTCATTTGAGAATGGGGGGAAGGGTTGTAAGGATTCTTTCATGGAGACAGAAAAGGAAAAAGAAAAGAAAGTAATTTTGGGATTGGCGTTTGATTTTGCTAAAAGACAGCTGCAATTAACGGTTACTTATGACTCGAATCTAATAACAGGGTGTGAAAGATGTGAGCTTGCATATTACAGTTTACATGTGGGCGAGAGATATTTTAATTAATTCTTTTGAGAGCGGATGAGAAGTGCAAATGCTTGCATAAAGAATAACGGTTATACGTTACATTATTTTAATAAGTAGAGCACAGCTGCTTATATATTTTGTCTAACTTTTAAGACAGATGCACTTTTGATTTCATGAGAAGGAAACGGTTGAATTAGAAATATGTGAACATTAGTAACTTATTTTGGCATAACCGCAAAGTTAAGGACAGAGAGTTTTCTGATATATGCGAGTGACTTGCATTTTAGAATGAAGAAAGTAGATTTGTTATCTAAATTAAATCAGAAATAGATTTTAGTTTGCATATTGAATTTTGGGGGGGGGGGGGGATTACAGACATTTAAAATCTATAAACTATAATTGTTTATTTTAATTATTTATAATTATTTATTTATTTGGGGGGAATGAATGAATCTTTATGAATTTTTTTTTTTTTTTTTTTTTTTTTTTTTTAATCTCTATTTTGGGGTGGGGGGGGGGAGGAGAAGCATGCAATCAATACATGTATGCTAGATGTTGGAAGAGGAATGGAAAAGCTTATGTTAACTTGTTACAATTTTGAGGGGGGGGGGGGGGTTTGAACTGAAAGCAAGATATATGACAAACGTCTTTGTCATATATATCACCCCATTGACCAGAAAAGCTGTACTGTTTACAGTACAGTTTTTTTTTTTAAAAATATATATAATACAATTATACTCTCCCCAAGCTTAAAAAAATACATACATAATATAACACAAAATACTTGTAAATTATATGAGTTGCAACAGTATAAAGGATTTTGTTACCTCAATAGCTTGTAACTTCAGGCCATAAAATATAAAACATAGTGCACTACCTTTGAAGATTTTTTTTTTATATATCTTCGTCCTTTTTATTTTCTGTTTTGTTCTTTTTCTTTCTGTCTTTCTGTCACCAGCTTTAAAAAGTTACTATTTAACTAGACATGTCTAATGATAACTGAACACAAAACAGTACTCATTTTCTCAATTTGTTGCACTTAAATACTATAATTACTACTTAAGTATAATATGAAACACAAATGAAAACAATTAAAAAAATAAACACAAATAACACATAACATAAACATATATCCTTAAAAATTAACTTGAATTATATGAAAAAGTGAAAATGGATTAACTCAAGTGTAGTGTACTGAAAAGTTGTTTGAAAAAGTTTTTTAAAATTCGTGCAAGCACAGGACGGTAAAAAAAAGAGGTGCATGTGGCACGCCCATAAAAAGGGACCGCCCTTAATCTTGTCAATGCATGACAAGTGTGATGTCTCAGGCTTAGGGCCTTACGACCTAGGTGAGGAGGGCAGTGATGAGAGTCCACATCATTACAACATGAACTCCCTGCTCCCCAATGAAGATCACACTGATCTCCACACAGGAGCACGATTCGGGAACACATATACTTTTGGGAAAAGGGAATATTGTGAATTAGTAAACTAAATCACAATTGTCTCTCTAAACACAATCTGGTGAGGGGTGGTAACCTAAGGGCAAAAATTTAGAACGGTACCACTAGCCTGAAGGGGAAGAATTAGTCAAAAAATAAAAAAAAATAGATACAAGTGTATCTCATGTAAATCCTAATGTATTGACAGTCCTAGAGTGTTGAGAGACCTAAAATATGTCATAATCGGGTGTGATGAAGTGAAACTGTACAAGTCATGTAAGCAAATGCTTTAAGTTTGTTTAGGAGAACGATCTGTATTCTATTCTTCCTTTGCGTTTAAGGATGAGAAAAATTCCATCTGCTTGTGAATAACATTAAGAACCACAGTATTGAAAAGTACTATGTTATAGACATTTTCAGTAACATGTTTTAATTTTCTTTCTATTTTAGTGCACAATCATACATATTTTCAAGTTATTAAATTCCTACTATTAGCTCACACTCTCTCTATATATATCTTGTTCAAATTTTCAATCGTTAATAAAATCGTTCTATTTATCGTTCTATTCTCTATATTGTTATATCTAATTGTTCTATTCCTCCACCCAAGTTCAAATAATTTTTTTTAACTTGTAGTGGACACTTTATGTTAATACAGTTTTTTCAAATATTAATTCATTAATTAAATTTAATTAATTAATTTTAGTTTTAAATGGGAGAAAAAATTCCTCCCATTGTTTTCATAAATGAAATGAAAGATTTATCTCAAATGAGTGATGCCACAGAAATAAAATACCGCAACGATGATTATAAAATAATGTTCAATAAAGATAACGTTTGACATTCATGCTGCACGGGTTTATTTTATATATTTATGATTAAAAAGTAGGAATTGACTTTAAAAAAATTATATTACTTGTTTTAAATATGTAAATAATTTATTTTTATTAATATATATATGCGGATTTTCTAATAATTATTTATCATACAAAATTAATTAAATATTTTGTGCATGCATGCCTGCATTTATTCGGCATCAATTGATGAGATATTTAAACAAATTTGCTATCCGCGATAATTAAATATGTAAATAATTTATTTTTATTAATATGTATATACGGATTTTCTAATAATTATTTATCATACAAAATTAATTAAATATTTTGTGCATGCATGCCTGCATTTATTCGGCATCAGTTGATGAGATATTTAAACAAATTTGCTATCCGCGATAATTTTACACCATGTTATGTCACTTGAATATTGTCCATAAGAAAATCGGGTACTTTTCCAGTATAGGATCCTTTGCTTTTAGGTTTGGCGTAATTTGAGCTTCAAAAAGGGATAGATTCGTTAATATATATAGATTTGTTGCCAAAAGTTATGAAAACAAACCCAATGAAGATTTGGTGCTTTTCTATTATAGGGGTCTTGACGCTTTTTTAAAAAGCTTGGCGGAAAAAAACAAGCAGGATATTTTATTCTCCTTCCGTTCAGTTGGGCAATTATTATTTTATTATTACCGAATTAGTGATTTTATAAATTCGTTTAATTAAATTCTACAAAAAAATAACAAAATGACATCAATAAATAATAATTACTATTAATTCTCTTTCCCCCCCTTTCTTTTGCGTTTACATAAATGACGTCATTTGGACGAATTTATTCAAAATATTTTCAGTTTATAAATTAAATTAAATGCTGACAGATGATTGAATCCTGACAACGATAGAAATGTGATTTTTTTTTCAATTTTCCTGAAAAACACAATTTAATCACAATCTTGTGTTCATTATCGATTGAAATAAAAGATAAATTCAATTTCAATTTGAAAATGACGAATAAAAAGAAATCAATAATCCCTATCGGGATCCTTTTCAATTTTTTTCCCTTTTTTGTCACAAAAAAACTGAGTAATTAGTTGCCATCATTACAGAAATGTCATTAAAATTAGAAAAAAATTAATATCTCAAACTAATTCCAATTTCAAAATTCTATTACCAGTTTTGACATCCGCGGATTTTTATAGACAATTGGTATTAATTTCACCATCAAGCGTTTAATATTTAATTAAAAATAGCCCTGAAACATAATCAGTCGTTTAGTCAGTCGTTTCACAAAATCGTTTCATAAAATCGTTTCACAAATTCGTTTCATTAGGATTTTATATATATAGGGTAGATAAAACACACATGCATTTGATAATAATACAAGATGCATGAATGAATACGAGTATAAGTATGGAAAACAGGCGATTATGACATCATAAATATCGAAAATAAAACTGATATGCTTTGATGTTGAAATAAAATTATCTTGGATTATGAAATTGCTTCTTATTATTTTTCTTTTCTTTTCTCCTTTTTTTGTCTTTGATTTTTCATTTGAGATGAGTATATTTCAAATGTATTTGTATGTAAATTTGTATGTAAATTATATGTATTTTAAATGTATGTAATATATGTATGTTAAATGTACATGTTTTAAATTAAAGCTTTATATTTTAAATTGAATGCAATAAGAATGATGGCAAGGTTTGTCTGTGCGCTGCTAACATAAATATACCGTATTTTTAATTAAATTTTTTTTTAAGTTTAAAAAAAGTCTGAAAAGAAAATAGATAGCAAATGTTATTCATATTCACGCAAAATTATCCATGTCGAAAATGACGTCAGGATTAACGGGAAGTAGTTATTTTCATTCATTGAAACAAAAAATAACTCTATTGCCTGAAATAAACAATATTTGACGAGCGTTAATTCTTAAGCCGTTCATCTCAGGAAATCTTAATAAAAATGACCTTTTTTAAAAAAAAAGAGAAAGTGGCATTTTCATTCATAAAAACCTAAAGCTTTAATATTATTGCATCAAAGTAACATAATTTTCCCTCTACAGTATTAAAATTAAGACTCGAAGACTTGAAGTACATTGGTATAATCGAGACACGTTTGCAAATCATGGTTTGGCAACCAGATTTTAAATTCACGTTTCGTTCAGCTTTAAAGGAGGAAAAAGTTTATTGTCATTTTTAAAAAATAGCCTTTTCTTTTTCTTTTTTTTTTTTTTTTTTACCATAGATTTTTGTAAAGTTTTATAGGATTAGAAAAATGGCATGGATTCCATTAAAATTTTTAAATTTATTTGCAATGTTTTTAATAAATTTTAATAAACAACGATGTTATCCAAATGAAAATAAAATTTATTGAAAAATTTGCTTGCAAAGAAGAAATAAAAAAGTAATGAAAGTTTTCCTTAATCCGAATTGCGTAGACTTGAACAAATCGATCCTGCCAACTCCTAAAAATAAGCAAATTCCTAATATTATAAACATGAAAGCGCAATGTTATATCGTAGAATTTTTTTCGTATATAGGTAGAAAATAGCCAAGAATAGGATGGTTAAGCTCTGTAATAGGGTCTGTAGCCAATTTGCTTTTGGGTCATTCCATGTCAAATCACCCAGAGCATGGTACCCACCATCACCAATTGTGATAAAATTTGGTGTATTTGTAGAACTTTTAATGCTGATTCCAAAAATATCAATCATATTGAAATTGATCAAACGGTTTAAGAGTTATGAGCTTTTAAATATCTTCCAAGATGGCCGATTTGCCGCCATTTTTAATAGCGCATGTGATGGCATAAAAGTCTGTAACTCCTTACAGGTTTAACCTAAAATGTTAAATTTTTTTTTTTGTTTTTTTTTTCAGAATAAAGTAAACTTTCCTTGAAACATATTTCTATGCAGTTTATTCCATTAAATTGCTTTCAAAAAATTATTTTTTGGAATTTTTTTAATTAAAAAAAGTGTAACTTCAACAGCTGATTTACTCCATTCCCCCCCCCCTTCCCTTTCAATTTTCATCTAATTGCATACACAGACAACTCAAAGTGTGTTTTGAAGCCTGATAAAAAAATTTTAATGGACAGTTCACAGGCATTTTGTTTAAAGAAGAATTTCAATTTTACTGACCTTCCAAACATAACGGAAAACACAAGATGTTTGATATTTCTTTTATTATCAGAAATATCCTACATCTTTACATCTAAAAGTTTGATAAGGTTTTATTTATCTTACATAAAGATAATATTTTTTATAAATGTAGCTGAAAAGAAGCGGAATCTCATGGAAATAAACAGGAAAGTTAATAAGGAATTCTTGCAGGATGTAGAAATATTTTCATGCCAAATTGAAATCTGTTGCAAAGTTTCAGTAAATTATAAATAAAAAAGAAATGATGGAAAAAATTTTACAAATAGTCACATTTTATAGCTAAATCATACTTGTATATTATACCAAATATGATAAATTTACAACTCTTAAATAAGAAAATATAGCAAATAAAAATTATCGTACTTTAAAATTACACAAAATGTTCAGTTGCTGATTGAAAAAAGATATCAAGATTTGATCCAGAAATTGGTTTGTAGTTGTAAAATTTGGTATTGTATGTTACATATATGCAGCAAATATCCCAAGAAAAATGTTCTTGGAGATTTTTTAAAGTTAGAATTTCTAGACTTTGATTTTGAAGATACAATTGAATCTAAACAGTGGGTATGAACTGACAAAGTAGATTTAACATCACATACATTTACTCTGGGTGATTTCATCAATCCTGTTCTTAAAAAGATTGAAAAGCTTTTATCCCATGCATACATATCCAAGTCCCAAACATAGACATATACAATACATCTTGTATGATCCCAAAGAGTTTATTTGAAAAAAAAAAAGAACTTATTACTCATGAGGTTGTCATACAAATGGATTTTAGTGAGAACTTTTTTTTTGTACTGCAAGATGAAGCACAAGACTACCATTGGATGCATGGATACTGTATTTTACACACTTGTACTCTATGTAAAGGAAAATGGAAGTAGCTTAAAAAGTGAAATCCTTTACGTGGTTTTAGATGATATGAACCATGATATACCAATGGTTTATCAGACTCAAAAATTAATCATGCAGTATTTAAATAACAGGGTGGCTACAGATTTTGGAAATCAGGGAGATTTATCAATCTGTAAAAGTCAGGGAATTTCGTAAAGGTACTTGAAAATCAGGGAAATTTGTGTATATGCGAAAATTTGTGTTTCCTCACGGGACTGATTCGTCGACAAACGGGTGATATCTAAGCCAGTAATAGCACACGATGAAGAAAAGTAAAATTTTTATATAGTTTTTAAAAGATGCACATGATATGAGTTTTTAGTATTTAACACATTAACCACTTCAACAGTCAAAGAGATGAGAAAATAGTATTCTTTCCTTCAACCTATCTCGAGGTAGCCATTGAAGTGGTTAAGGTGATCAGACGTCCTCATTTTCTGTGGATAGTGCTTATGTTGAATGCAATTTACCCATTTTTGAAAATTTTATGATACATTAACATAAGCTGAACAGATGGTCAGCTTAATCTAATTAACTAACTCGTCAGATATAGATACGTCTTAAAATTGAACATTCTTCAGAAAATGAGGAAATTTTCTGGTCACCATATATTCATTGGCAACTGTATGAAGTTGTTGGACTACATTTTGAGTTTGGATTTATGAAACTCTGAACCTGTACTATATGAATATTGTGCAATTTTTGTTTTCTCTTGTTTTTTTCTCCCAAATGACATTGGTAAGCTGGATAAGTATGTTATACAAGGAAGCGGCTTATATTAAAAATATCGTATGTGTATCATTAATAATGGAAATCAAGGAAATCTGATAAAGGTAGTCAGGGAAATCTGAAAAATTAGGGAACTTCTTTCACAATTTCTGTAGCCATCTTAAATAATAAGTATCCCTTTATTACAAATGTAGAATATTTTACTGACAGCTGTGCTGACCGGTATAAAAATGGCAAAACATCTTTTAACCTATGTTACCATGAATATAATTTTGGTGGAATAAAAGCAAAATGAATCTTTTTTTCTACAAGTCACGAAAAATCTGATTGCGATGAGGTGGGAGAGACTGTTAAAAGACTTGTGATAAAAGCAAGTCTGCAAAGACTGCTGCATGATCAAACAAATGTGACTATGATATACGAATATTGCAGACAAAACATTGAAGGTATAACATTTTTTAATTATAACAAAAAGTGACATGTTGAAACTGCGAAACAATATGTCTCAATGGATGCAACTTGCTACAACAATTCCTGGAACACATAGTATGCACTATTTGAAATCTACAGAAAATTTATTATTAAAGTGGAAAAAGAATAAGTACTGATGAAAAAGTTTCTGTTTGTTAATCTTTTGATAGAAATGTTAGAGACTTTGAATATTCCATCTCTTAACAGTTATGTAGCATGTTGTATAAATGAATCGAATTGGTATATAAGATTAGTTTCAGAAGTCAACAAAGTAGAAGGAGATGTAACTGTTAAATTCATTCATCCAAAATGGCCCAACACCTTCGTAAAATTGGCCAGAAAATGACAGTTTCAATCATATCCTTTGTGCAGTTGACATCAATATAACAACTGGTAGAACATATAAACTTACTGATATATTCAGTGCTTTAATAAACAAAAAGTTGGCAAAACATAAAATGAGAGGGAAATAAAATTGAAAGATAACATGAACAAATTTTAACTAAAACAATTTTGTGATTTTTCATCAATATTACAAATAGAGTTAATTTTTTTAAGTAAATATCTTTACTTTAAATTGTTATTGATGTTGATATATTTTAATAGTGTATTTTTACTGTGTGTGTGCTAAAGGATATTTTGTTTAATTTTAAAATACTGCGATAATTTTTACTTGACAATATTTTGTATTTAAGAGTTGTAACTTTATCATATTTGGTATAATATACAAATATGGCTTTGCTATAAAATGTGACTTTGTAGAATTTTTGCCATAATTTCATTTTTATTTATAATTTACTGAAGTTTTGAAACAGATTTCAATTTGACATGACCATATTTGTACATCTTGCGGGAATTCATTATTAGCATTCCTGTTTATTTCTATGGGATTCCACTTCTTTTTAGCTACATTTACCAAAAATTTTATCTTTATTTAAGATAAATAAAACCTTATCAAACTTTTAGATGTAAAGATTTATGATATTTCTGATAATAAAAGAAATATCAAACAACTTGTGTTTTCCGTTATTTTTGGAAGGTCAGTAAAATTGAAATTCTTTTTTAAACAAAATGCCTCTGAAAACTGCCCATTAAAATTTTTTTATCAAGCTTCAAAACACACTTTGAGTTGTCTGTGTATGCAATTAGATGAAAATTGAAGGGGGGGGGCAATGGGAGAAATCAGCTGTTGAAGTTACACCTTTTTGTAATTAAAAAAATTCCAAAAAATAATTTTTTGAAAGCATTTTAATGGAACAGAGTGCACAGAAATCTGTTTTAATGAAAGTTTACTTATTCTGAACAAAACAAAAAAATTTTGAAGGTTCTAGGTTAAACCTATAAGGAGTTGTAGACTTTTATGTTGTCACATGTACTATTCAAAATAGCGGCAAATCGGCCATCTTGGAAGATATTTAAAAGCTCATAACTCTTAAACCGTTTGATCCATTTCAATATGATTGATATTTTTGGAATCAGCATTAAAAGTTCTATAAATACACCACATTTTATTAAAATTGAAGGTGGTGGGTGTCATTTTTAGAAAATTCTGGGTGATTTGACATGGAATGACTCTCTCTTTAGCGAGTGAAATTTGTCGCAAAAGTAAATACATTTTTGTAACCAGGTTTTTTTTGCGTGGTAAAACACTTCATGGTATTCTAAATGATTATTTCTTCTCTCACCTTGGACTTCTTTTTCAATTGGTTGCAGTTTCATTTTTGCGATTGAGTATGTTATTTGGTGCGAAATTTCACTTTTTTAAGACAGTGTTTTATTAAGGCCCTAAAAACAAAGAAATGCTGTATTGTTTCCTATAAAAAATGATAAAGCATTGGTTTAATTATATGTATATTAATTTATCAGGGGTGAAATGTTTTGCTTAATTAATGCATTTATTATTCTTTTAATGTTACATGAACGAAGTCACTCGTAACAGCTAGTTTAGCATACATGGGACTATATTTTTAGAAGGCCACACACCATTTACGAGCCCAAGGTAATGTGGTGAGTGTTCCCCTTTTGTTATGTAATTTAATTTCCATGCATTTCTAAGTAGAATAGGAAAGTGTATTTTATGACATGAAATTATCAGTAAAGTTGTTCTATTGTATAATAGGTATAGTTCTTGTTGAATTTCTAATTGCCATGAATTGTAAAAGTTCTAATTCTTGATGGAGGTGTTTTCATCCTTAATAAAAACTCCGGATTTATCTCAAATTTATGTCAGGGGCTCTTGAGAATAACTTATGTAATTTAAAGACTTTCCCTTTACTTCAATAAAATTTGTTTGTTTTGTTCAATTAGATGCATTGTTCATGTCTCTCTAAAATATTTTAATTACTTGTACTAAGCTTAAGATTAAACCTTTATATAGTAGCTCATTAATGGTTAGTGGAATAGTTCCACCCTTCTAAAGAGTTAAGCTCAATTTTAAAGTTAAGACATTTGCCAAGTATTTAACATACTGTTTGAATTCTCTAGTTTTTACACAACAGAAGATCTTAGCTTCTGTGTTTTATAATTATTTAAATTCAATGAGAGTTTTATAAGCTAACTGAAATGACAAGAGGAACATCTATTCCAGGTACTTATAATGTGATTTTATGTGTAATACAATACAATGCTAATCTAATATCTCAGTTTTGGTTTAACACAACACAATTATTTTAATTTCCACTTAAGATTTTATGTAGCATGATATGATTTTTTGGGTGCTTCGATGACCGACTGAAGTATAATGTCCTCTTTGTGCCTTCCTTTATATTGTCTTTAATTTCCACTAACACTAATGGAAATTTAGAACAATCTAAGCTTTAATATTTCCACCTTCTATAGGTATCTTATTCCAAATTTATGTCTTGACAACATCTACATGCATTAATTGTAAATTAATAGAGACCTTGTGCTTGTGATTTCTTGACTCAAAAAGGACACAAGATAAATTCTCAACTATTTTAAAATAAGGTTTATAAGAAAATTTTTGCATTAACCTTTTAACACATGCAAAGTAATTAAAAAAAAAAGTCATAATACAATGGTACTGTTATATAAAAATTAGTTCAACAGTTTGAAATGTAGAGTTTTAACTAATCTATGCAGTGTAAATAGATAGGATAAGAACATATATCCCCTTTTTCATAAATATTATCTATAATGTATTAAAATAATTAATAAAAAAGTTCATTTATGTACATTTTTTAAAGAATTTTTCACATTTATACTTTAAGCTATTTGTATGGTGTAGTCTGTATGCTGCTTTGTCTTGAAGTTTTCTAGAGTTATTATAGCAACATAAAGATAGAATAAACCAAAAAAAAATGTATTTTCAAAGATATAATGTGTTACTGTTGTTTTTTATTTTTTTGTACTTTTGTGTTATAGTGACTCCCAAGGATAAACTGTCAAGTGACCAAGATTTATCGCCAAATTATAAAGCATAGATGACAATGTAATAATATTTGATATATATAACATTTCTTGATGTATATGGCCAAGTTATTGTCATATATGATGCATATATATGATGTGTATAAGATGTATATGGTGTATATATGACATATAAGACGTAAATAATGTTTATATAATGAGGTATATGGTGCATATATGAGTATTTGGAGAGTATATATGATGTATTTATAAGCTTTGCAATGATCTTGACGAAATCATAGCTGCAACCATAATGGTAATTGTGGAAGCTGCTATAATACAAAAGTATCATTTTTTTTTTTTTGGGTGGGGGGGGGGGGGGATTGGGGTTTCTTAAATGTGTTTATGGCAAAGTAAAAGAAATTTTATTATTTGTAGATGGAAATCTTATTATCCAAGAAAAAATAGAAGCAGTAGAAAAAGAAGCTAATGCGTAAGTACTTTTAACTGATTTGCTTAAATTTAATAAAATTTAATATGATTCTTAAACTTATTTGTGATTTACAAAAGACACTTACTTCTGTAGTTATCAACAATTCAGAATCATTAACTATTATAATTGTTAGCTATGCAGAGCATATTTTGATATTTCTCTTCGCCATTTTTCACATTAGTTAAAGCAATTCTGACTTAAACTTTTCTTTTTTTTTTTTGCTCATTCATAAAGTTTATATTATAATTTTTATTACTTAGTCAAATATATCTCATTTTTAAATTTTATTATTTGCTTTGTCAAGTACATTAACACTTAAACTTGTTGAACCAGTATATACATTAAATATTGTGTTATAAAAGTTGTATGAGTGTTGTGTGAGTGTGTGAGTTGTATGAGTGTAATATATTTCTATAGTGCACCTCAAAAAATAGAAAAAATTCAATCCCTCAATTAAGCAAAATAATATAATAAAATAATTTTTCAGTTAACTTTGGAAAATTCATAAAATAAAAAAACTGTTCAAAATAATTTATGTAACATTCAGTAACATTTAACTTATCCCTTTCAGTTAGTATCTTATATATTATTTAAAATAAATAAATAAAAGTTCTATGAATTTTGCTGATATATTTAAAAGTTTCTCATACTTCTTTTCAGTTCTTGTAGATCACTTGATATCTAAGATGAATAACTGAGAAAATATCTTATTTATTTAGTGCACAATTTTCCATTTCAGTTTTTTTTTATTTGGAATGTTTTATTCTTGATTATTTTTTATTAGTTAATTAAAAAAAGGGGGGGGGGTACTGTCTGTCTGTCTGTTGGAATCAGATAGCTAATTTTTTATTCCAGATATATTTAAATGGCATATGTAAATTACAAAAAATAGCTATTTTATGTATTTTCGTGTAATAAATTCCTGATAATGCTTCTACGCATAGTTACTTGAAGCCTATTTTAAATAAATAATGTGTCTGTGTGTCTGATTAAATAAAACTGGGTAAGACTGGGACTAACTATTAATGTGCTGAGACTAACTATTAATGTGCTGCATGAGCTGTTGCCAGTGGAAATTTTCTTCCTGCTTGTTACATATTGTAACAATAAAAAAACATGGTGTCACCCAGCAAATTTTCACAGAATGGTTTGAGATATAATGATGAAGATGTAAAAGTAACTCTTGAGCTGGGCTTAGACATGGGTTTATAACTATCTGGATTTTCTTCTGAAACAGAGTTTTGTCTCAGAACAAGAAATAATGACTATACATAGATTCCAAAAAAAGTACTAGACCAAAAGTCAAAAGTTTAAAAACAAATGACAATTGATAATATGTTTGAAAGTTGTAAAAATTAACAATAAAAATTGTAAAATAAAATTGAAATAATGTTTCCTTAAATATAATGTGATTTTTAATTAAATAACCCAATGTTCTACAATATGTTTGTTTTTTTACCAATTAATTTATGCATTATGCATATACAGTAAATGTCTAAATTTACTGTAAAATTACAAGAGAAAAAAATGGAAACAAAGTAATGACCTGTAATCCGCAAAATTCTATTATCTGCACAACCATTGGTCCCAAGCTGTGCGGATTAGAGGGAGTTGGCTGTACTTTAAAGAAAACTAAAACGAAATATGATATCGAGATTCATTACAACATCTTCCCTATTAAAAAATAACATTGTACGTTTATAGTTACAGTCAAAGATATTTGAAACACCATTAACAGTAATTGTTTGAAATGCATTTCATGTTATAATTTTTAAAAATAAAATAAATTCATATTTATGTTACTATAAGAACCACTGCTCCACGTTTACTATAGAAAACTGTGTGTGAAGTATTTTATTTTTACAAGAACACACAAAAGATTCTGAATACATTGTCAACTATGGGTGTAGTTCTAGAAATGTGTTTTCGATTTGCATTTTTCAGCTAAATAATATATTAATTTACCGAGTAGTACGTGAAAGCTATTCATGTACAGGGGCGCACAAAATAATTCAAATACACTGGTGTGCAAAACTTAAGCAACAAACACAAAATGCTAATTTCTGAACACGTGAGTACTCAAAAGGAAATTCTATAAAGAGCAAGTGTAGAAAAGAGGTACTACCCTAACAGCACGGCCAGTCAATGTGAAGTCCCCTTGGAATCACACATGGTTAGAAGTGTCACAATCGCTATGGTGAATAAAAATATGGGATATTTCACTGTCTCATTATTACTCTCAAATGATTGTTAACACTAAAAAGTCACTGTGACTGTCGCTTTGTGATAGGTCACCAGGTGACATTACAATAAAGTCACATTGTGATTCTCAAGTCACTGTCATTTGAAGACTGAACTTTGAAGTAATTGTGAGCATTGCATTGTGATGAGTCGCCAAATAATGTCACAATGAAGTCGCATGGTGACTTTCCGGTGATCGACACTCTATTGTGAAGTCATCATTGCACTCCTTTGTGAAAAGCCACCAGATGATTTCATTTTCTGTCACTTGGGAACTCGTCACAGAACAGCTATCATGATGACTTTACAATGGAGTGTCAAAATGACAGTCACATGAGAGTCACAAGATGACTCATTGTAAAGTCACCTGGTAACTCGTCAAAAAGCAGCAGTCATGGTGACTGTTCAGTGGAATGACCAAATGAGAGTAAAAATGAGACGAATGAAAGATATCACATTTCTGTTCATTGTAGTGACTGTGACAATTGTGACCATTTGTGATGTCAAGAAAACTTCACATGGACTGCCTGTGCTGTTAGGGTAGTACCTATTTTCTACACTTGCTGTTTATAGAATTTCCTTTTGAGTACTCATGTGTTCAAAAATTAGCATTTTGTGTTTGTTGCTTAAGTTTTGCACACTAGTGTACATTTTCGTCTATTGGCGGTTATTTCTTGAAATACATTTTACAGCTGAATTAAATTTTAGTGTGTTGTGGTGCGTATATAATCTGTAATTCCTATACTCACTCAAAATAATTCGAATACATTACCATCTGTAGGCAATTATCGCTTGATATGTGTTTAAACTGAACGAAATTTTATTTTTGATAAAAATACGTTAGAAATGCCACCCCTCACACATGATTTTTTGCTGCGAAATTAATTTTACAGGTATTTATAAATAATGAGTTTAATGTGTTGTCCGGTAGGATGAGTGTCCAACAAAGATTGAAACAAGCTTTAATTTTTTACCTGTTAGAAATAAGTTGGTCATGAAATAAGGGTGTTTAAAATGAGGTAGGAAGTAATAATTTTAATTAAATAGTCCTCTCATTAATTTTTAGTAATTTATAAGTTTTAAATTTTTAGGACTTTTCTATATAAACTGCTCAGTTAGAAGTTTTTTCTTTTTGGTGCAGCGAAATTCCTACAAAAAACTGCATACCTGTATGTTTAAAGTTAACAGAAAGAAAGAACAAACAACGGAAACAGCTGTCTTATAACCTTTTCTCGAGCCGTTTAAACATTATTTTATTAAGGAAAATATGGACTATATACAAATTCATGATGGCATTAAGTGTGAAATTCTTTTTATCACAAATGCATCTAAATAGAGTTACACGGACAAAGATCATGAAAAAAAAAATACAGTTTTAAAACTTTGAAACATAATTAAAAATAAATAAATAATAAATATAATTCGCTAAGCATTTGCTAAGTGTTTTCCAACAACTTCAGTGCATATCTGAGCTTTTTTTAATAACACTTTTGCAAATATTTTGCATTTCTTCAGCACTGATATTGTTGCAAACACATAATTTATTTAGTGTCAATTGCATAAATATTACCGTCTGGTTACCTCTTTCTTGTAACATCTAACAGATTTTCAAATTTATAATGTGTTGTGTAGTCAAATTGTAATTTGATATATTAACAAACGTCAATTTTCAATTAAGAATATCTCATGCAATTTTAAAGACAACAGTTGTTTTTTTATTTTGTTGTTGTTGTTTTGTAGTAGTCTTGATGCAGCAAAAGGAAAAATTTTCTAATTAGTGAGTTTTACCTAGTGGGAATAGGAACAGTGGTTTTAAAGTGCCTTGCAAAAAATATCTTCGGATAAATCATGATGATGAATCAATTTTAGAAGATATAACCATCCTTTCACCTTTGTAAAATTCGACTAAAAAATTTTTGGGAGTACGTAAGCCGTAAAGGTAACCTTCGTACAAACTTTTAAATTCCTTACTCGAATAGTTCCAGAAATCGTGATGAAATTACTATTTTAAAAGATTCTACCCACATTTTACCCCTTCAAAATTCGAATTATTAAAAAAGACTCACAAATTACATTTACATACTATAAAGAATCTCCTTACCAATTCACAGTTTTTAGTCCAAGTATTTCAGGAGATATCCGGAGGAAATGCTATTTTCAGCAGCGTTCTTTAATAGCATCTTAACCTACTCCAATTCTTTAAAATTTGTTTAAAAAAAAATCCGTTCTGGGACAGCATTTGAATCTTAAAAGTAGTCTTCCAGTCAGTAAAATTATTAGTCATTAGTTATTCTCGGCCTCGGTCACATTTCTTTGATTATTTTTTCCCATACAAACAGTACTTATTGGTCGCAAAATAATTAAAAAAATTGTTTAGATACGAAGCTTGTTGGCAGATTTGTCCAAAATTCAATACAGTCCTTGCGACAGCGACACATAACATCAAATCCTTAAATCCTCTACCCATACATATATAACATACTTGCCAAATATGAGCTCCATAGAAAGCACCATTTAAATGCTATCGTGCTTACTCACTAGCTCTCTCTCACACACACATACAAACTCATCATAGAAAGAACATATAACCGAACTTTGGGAACTAAAAACGGAAATAGCAACCTGCACAAATTCACATAACATGCAGAATCGTTGCAAAAAATAGCACCAGAATGAAAAATCATGCATCGGGCATAGATTATGAGACATTTTACAACACTAACAGAATATTATTAAGATATTTGATTTTTTAATGTGATGAAATGAGATAGCTAAATAAGCAATTAAAAAATACATAACTAGGTAAAAAACCCTTTTCAACAACTGTCTTTCATGCAGCCCTAGATATGACCTACAGAATTTGTAAACAACATGAAATACACTAAAAATTACGTAAAATTGCATATCGCAGCGGAAATAGCAGGTCTAGCAATGACCGATCCTAGTTAGTCCTTTAACCGATTTATCTTGTGCGTCGCTGCACATGAACGATAAAGCCTAGGCACTCCATAATTTATAGAAAATAAGTTGTATTGAACCTTAGTGATCTTTCTAAATTTCATTATGTTTCAAGTATCATAATATGTTCAAAATTCACAGCAAACAATATATTTCCCCATGATCATAATGTAAAGGAATCATTTTGTACGTCCCTGTAATTGAACTATAAACGCTACCCATTGTAATCTCCGGTGAATGCATGCTTTAATCCCCCTCAGTAATGCATATTAATTTCATTATGTTTGAAATATCGTAACATCCATAAAATGCGCCGCAAACGACTTTTCTCCATAGACCATAATGTAATGAAATTCTTTTGTGTGTCTCTGTAAATGATCCATTAATGCTACACACTTCATTTTCAATACTGAACATTCTATAGCTAAATTCAATAATGTATAAAAATTTCATGACAATCCGAGTATATTTAAGAGTTAGTCTGGACAGACAGACAGACAAACCGAATTCATAAACACTTTCCAACTATGTTGGAAAGTGTTAAACAGCGGATTCAGAAGACCTCAAAAAGTAAAGATATACCAATTTTTTCCATGATTACAATATTTGTTTTGCACTTTGGAAAGTAAAAATTCATTAATTATCAATGTTGTTAATGGCCAGCAAGTTTCATGTTATAATATAGCTATTTCCAAAACCAATTAAAAGAAGACTCTCATTGCGCGAATTAGTGTTACTGAATTTCGAATTCTTTTCTAAAAATTTTCAAACACGAAATAAAATTCTCAACTTTTCTATTATGGCAAGCTATTTAAAAGATTTCAAGTAAAAAAAAAAAAACTTTAATAAATTAAATTAAACTGCTTAAATTTTCAATTTATTTTTTCTGCTTTTCAAAATGAAAGGCAAGATTCTGTAGTTCAAGTTTTCTGTGGGTGACACAGGACATAGACCTAATGTTTGGAACTATGAGCGTCCCCTCATTTTTTTCCCTAGGACCTTCCACTGGCTGTTGCTAGTTTGACAGCATCAATATAGATATATAACTAATATATCTAGTTCATAGATCGATAAAGTCACAGATTTTCCCCATTGACACTTGCTGCTAAAATAAAATACTAACTCACCAAAGGAATTAATTTTCTTGCTGGCAACACTTGTCTATTTACTTGTGATTAGGTCTTCATATTTGAATGCCAGGTTTCTTATTATTTGGAATTGCTTTATTTACAGATTTATTTATTGTTTGCCTTTAGAGTGGTTTTTCTGTAATTTTCTAGATTGTAAAATTAGACAACTCAATATAATTACTGTGACGGTGATAAATTTGTAAGTGCCGTTATAATATTATTATTTTAATGGATGGAGGAATAAGGATCGTATAGTGAACTTTTAAATATTGCAGTTGTGATTTAAATAGCAATTAACCCTGCACAATTTGTGCATCTGTTCTTTAGGTCGATATTCTTTGAGAAGAGAATCAAAAATATAAAATAAATTAAACATTCTTACTTGTTCTTGGTTGAAAAATAAGAGACTCATACTACTTGAAATGAAAACTCGTTTAGGTTAGGATCCAATAATGTTTATTACATTTTCTTGAAGAAGGAAGAAGGATGAGATGAAAGCTGCACATCAAGTCTTTAAAAAGTACTGGCTCAAATTTCGTAAAATTCGAAGAATCTTTAAAATATTCCTTCTGGCAGAATCCAATAAGGGATGTAGAATTAATGCAGAATTAAGTTACCAGTTGATTTAAAACTTTTAAAATATTAAACTTAAAATTTACAACAGCATTTTTATAGAATAATTAAAAACTAAAAACGCAAAATTGATCTCCAAAGAATCAGCGCTACGGCGATTCTAGGATACGAGCGCCGGCACAGGCCAGCCTCAGATCAGACGACGTTTTGCATAAAATTTACAGCATCATTTTTATTAAAATTCTGTTGGAAAAATGTGCAACATTAGTATAAATACCCATAACAGGGGTGCACAAATGTGAGAGCAAGATTAATTTAAACTAATTTCTTGATTAGGAATTACGTGAAAATTAAAATAACAAATCAGAAAATCCTTAACATTTAATAATTAAAAGAACCACTCTAATTTGTATTTGAAAGACACGCCCCCTTTCGCCCACAGCGCCAAAACAGAACAGCTCCCGAAAACATACCGAACAAGAGCGGCGGTGACGCATGCGCACAACACACGAGCGGGGAAGAGCCGCCGATTGAAGCGAACTCAGGAGGGATGGTTTGCCATAGAAGCAACGTACAAGGCACGCGATCGCTGGTAAAAAGGCATTTTAAAAGAACAGAAATTAAACTGGAAAGGCTATAAAATAGAAATACATTGAGCTGAAATAAAAATAATTAAAAAAGATAAAATTGTGATATATCTTTATCACAATTACCTCTCAACCAAACTCTGTACAATTAACATATTAAAAGTGTTACATAGTTAAATAAACAAATCCATTGGTAAATAAATGTCAATGGTAATTTTATATCCCAATACAATAATTACTGTAAGAATAGTAAATAAAATTTATACAGTAATATGATTGTGCATAAATATGTTATATACAAGAGTATATACCCCATGTTATATTGCTTTTTCATATATGTAGCTCTATTTTTGAGCCTCTAAAAAAAAAATAAGCTGTAGTTTAACCTCATTTTTACTTTTCATATGCATCCGTTGTAAGTAAAGCAATGTAATCATGATAAAAATCCCATTATGGAAATATTGGTATATTTTACATTTTGAGGCTCCCTCAATCTGTTTTAGTTATTTTTACAATGATTCCATATGTGTGTGTGGATGTATATTAAAATTTCTTCATGTTTTGAGGTCCCCAGAGCTCACATTTATAAAATAAGGATCTAAGTTTTTTTTTTAATTGTTATATTACCATTTATTTGAATCCACAGATAATCCACAGGTTTATTTGAATCCACTGTAACATTTCACGAAGACAAGTGGATTAATTCCAGATTTTTTAAGTTGGTTCTAAAATGACCTGATCAACAATACAAAACTTTCTGACACATTTTCTGACTCATTTTTAAATGCAAGGTCATAAAACTGGCAGGCCTGACTGTGGAAACAATTTGGAATCAAAACAGTTTTCCATTTTTTGATAAATTACTTATCTAGTTATAACTGATTCATGCCACGTGACAACACTACCATGCCTTCACATTATTAGGAGATTTCACTGCATCAAGATTTAGGATTTTGTTCATGTGACAACTGATAATATTTTCACGTTTTCCATATCTTTTACACTGTTTGACAAATGCTAAGGAACAACAAATGTTATAAAAATTATGTTTTATTAAGCCACATAATCACAGAAAAAGCAATGGTAGAGGACGTGGTATGACAAAGTCTCTTTGTCTGTATTAAGGGCAATGCATCCACGTGGTTTTATTCTTTGAAATTACAAGTAGTAAAATTTGAGGTGGAAGCCAAGCTGTAGGTTTCTGAAGATATAACTGAATTTTTTTCTTTTTAGACGACAGGTATTGACTGTTAAATGTCTGTAAGATATCATTTGATTGCATACGATCATGGTTGAGCAGTTAGATGTCTCAAGGTTGTGTAAAATGTCACTCAAGTTACCAAAGCAAGGGATGTGTTGAAGAGTGTAATCTTGTGGTTTAAAAAGACTTCTGGATCTGGAAATGCTATGAAAAGACATTCTGGTGTCTGTGGTAGGATCAACACACCTCAAGAGCATCGATATGTCTGCCTAGTGGCCAAAAGGAGCATAAATAATACTCCAGGTCAGGTAACCCCAGACCTTAACACTACTGGTACTTGATTATTTGCGAAAACCATTTCTCGGTGATTAAATAGTTGGCTCAGATACACAGAAGTTTGTTACACACTATGAGCACATTATTGTAGGAAAAATTTACTTTGATGCAAGGAACATATTCATTGGCGTCAGAAACTGTGGTCCAGCATTATGTTCTCTAATGAATCCTGCTTCGCCATAAACAGTTATTCTGGGCACCAGCTCTTGTAGAAAGAGAGGAATAATTCATTCCCATCACTAGAATGTGCAGGAAACTGATAACTAGGCTGAGGAGTGATTGTGTGAGCGGGTATCTGACATAATGGCAGAATTCTGCTTCACATACTTGAAAAAGGTGCAGTAACATTGCAGTGGTATTGCACAGGCATTCCCCAGCGTTATATCCATCTTTCCCATGGTGCAGAAAGTCCAGGATTTCTGTTCATGCCTGCCTGCATAAGACAGCTAAAGTGTCCCTCACACTAGTAGGAGACTATATTGAGCATATGCCATTTCTTGTATCCTCAAAACACAAATCCTATAGAGCACCACACCTGAGATGCACTCGGTAGACGTATTGCTCAAAGATAAGTATCTTCAAACAGTGCTGAAACTGAAAATCGCCCTGTGAAATGAATGGAACAGAATTTCCCAATCTCTCCTCAACTGTTTAATGAACAGCTAGCAATGCAAAATGTTCATCAATGTTGCAGGAGGTCATACCCCATACTCACCGACTCATGTATTCTTTTTTTGTGTCCGAACAAGCTATTATTCATAGCTGTCGAAAGATGCTGTAAGAAGCATACTTTGTTCTTTTGTGCATCTTGCTTTGCCATGTGATAAGTATCTTTTTGCATAATAAAAATACATTAGGACCTCCATTAAGTATGTACTAAGTATCATTCCTTTTAACGATGCCTGTCATTAGTTATGATGAAAAATGTCTATGTTCTTTAGTAATTGTCAAGCAACGTATAATAATTTGACGCATGCACTTGATCAGTTAATTAAAAATGCTATGATATTATGATAGCAAAGATTTTAGATATTGAAATTTTTCAAATTTTGTTTAAAGATACATTCTAATCGATTGCATTAGAATATGTATTAAATTCTTAGAAATGGCTTGCATCCCCAGTCAATTTTTCTATGCTTAATTTAGGCTGCTTCACTGCCAAAACAGGCTTACTTGCCGTTTTTGAACTATTATCAATGCCTGTCAATAGTTTAGGCTCAATATTAATTTGACATTTTTTTAATCTGTTCGTAATTTTGAATTTTAAACTTAATTTTATCTGAATATTTCTTTAAAGACTTTAATTCCTTTTCATATTCAGATTGATTTTTTAACATATCATAGATTCTGGAATCCAATTCTGTGCATTTTCCTTTTTCT
This sequence comes from Maratus michaelseni, assembly GCA_963931845.1. NCBI lineage: Eukaryota > Metazoa > Arthropoda > Arachnida > Araneae > Salticidae > Maratus > Maratus michaelseni. Next base: position 317,555,751 of record OZ007592.1, on the reverse strand, counting down.
TTAAAATTTCTAAAGATTCCATTAAAGCATCACAATTTGTATCACCAACAGCAACTGAAAACAAGAAATCGTATTTTGTTATTAATTTTGTGACCACTGTATGAAGTGTTGCTCTTTTACGTTTAAGCTTTTCAAGATCATTCATAATTAAATAAATTGCAATCTGACAAATACAAATTTTGAATTTTAATCAATAAATAACAATTTGTAAAGTTTCAAATAGCTAATGTTCACAAAGTCAGTAATGAAGATTAAAAGGTATTTGCTTACTCTCTTATTCCCAGTTTCCGTCTCCAAAATGTAAGTTGTATATCTAAGGGGGTTTCAAGAATTATATCCAAAGTAGATATTTATCAAAGAGAACAATTTTAATGAGAAATAATCCAAGAGTTTGCATATATAATCCATAAAAATTCTTAGAATCACTAAAATCACATTTAACTTTGTGGGAGAGCTGTTCTTATATAAATCAAGTTTGTAGTTATGTTTTGTATTTCAAGCATTCTAATAAACACACCAAGATATAAAAAATATTCTTGATTATTATCGCTTCATCTAAATACAATTGTTACAGTATATCATGATGTTAAAATTGGTGTTCTTTTAGATCATATAGAACTTTATATTTGTAGTTTTCTATAAAAGCTGCAATATTCCTAATCTGTCCTTTTTGTATTAAACTGGGCAAATATACATATAGAATTAAAATTTTTACCAGTCTTCATAAAAATGCGGTTGATCTGGAAACATTGATATATCCTTTTAATAAAAAAAATCTTTATTTGATGGTATAAGTAGCAGGAAGGATTTCTTCTTGGCCATTTAATTTAAGCAATCCCGGAGAATTATTTATGAAGGAATCTTTAGTGAACATCTTTGTTATAAAATTTTAAAAAGAACAGTTTTCTTCAGCAAAGCATCAGCATCACCTCAATGAAGAAAGGTACAAACTTGACAGATTCTAACCAATATGATCAGAAATCAAATTTTATAAAAACAGAGTTTTCAAAATAAAATCATGCAAACTTTAAAATGATTTGTCGAAAATTGAAACTGCCATTTTTGAAGAGAACAATAAAATATCTCGATAGCACAATATCATCCATGATCCAACCGGCCATGCTCCACGCAGCACAACAAAATCTGTGACACATTTGGCCACACCCCGCAATCATGGAGAACACACTCTGGGCAGTGACGTAAAACAGCTGTAGAGAAACAGTAGAATGCTTGGATTTTAAATTTAAAATGCTGATCGCAAAACAAAAACATTGTGAGAAGCCTCCCGTTTGTACAAAACTACACAATTACATCTATATATGTATTTTAAAAACATCTCAAGAAATTTTCTTCCATTTTGGAAGACCACAAATTTATGCAGACTTTTCATGCTTGTGTCAAGATTACATTCACAAGCTTCATTGAATAATTTTATTTCCTGCTCAATCGTGTCGCATGTTACCAGTGTTGGGCGCGCTCACAAAAAAAGCGAACTAATTCAAACTCACGTTCAAATTCAAAAATATTCAAACGAACTCGTTCAACTCAAACTCATCTATGAAAGTGAACAAAGTTCACTAAAAACTCTTTTTTTTTTTTTTCTTTTTTTTTTTTTTTTAATATATTAGAATTTTATCGTCCAAATTTACAAAATTTTGTGAACTAATCTTTTGGTTATTCGATGTAAGGGTCTTCATGGGCCCTTCCCAATTTTCCTTCCCGACACTCGATCTGAGTAGGTTTTGGGGATTACTTTCTTCTAGAGGTTCGGACCCAGATGGGCCGGGACTAGATTTATTTTCCAGCCCACATCGGGTCTGGACGGCGTTCTTCTTGAGGTCTAAACAAGAAGAAATTTTCAGTCCCAGCTCATATGAAAATCATTGAACGGCTATGACCTATCCAGTAAAAATATCGGTGAAATTTGGTCAAGCCCATTTTTTTTTTCAAAAAATGCACGTATTTTTTAATCGCTATTATTCCCCAATTAAAATTGATAGGTATTTATTTATTTTTAAGATGGGTAGATGCATTTCTAGGCAATAAAATTAAAATATGGTAAAACCTGAGAAAAAAATCTGCCTATGACGGAATCCCGTGTTTAACAAAACAAAATGTTGATCTATGTAAAATGAGGATAACAGTAATTCAACATTTGTTTAAGGCTGATCAAGGAAATTACTTTATCACACATTTCTGAATTCCGTTTTGTCCGGAAACGCATGAAATGGGCAGGTGTCCTTATTAAGAAATTACAATAGGATGACAGCGCAGGAAAGGAGAAAAACTAATTGTCCCGTGACAACAATCGCTTATAACTCGATAGGTAATTTATTTATTAAAGAATGGAAGACAGCAATCAATTCCAAATTGCTTCAGTGGTCTGGACTGTCATCTTTATTCCATTACGTTTAAACATGAGTCAGAAAGTTTTGCGTTGCTGAGCAGGAATTCATAACTAAATCTTTAATAAATTACAGAGAAATATTTTACAAAATATACCTTTTTCTTCTTTATAGAGTCTTAAAATTATGGTTTTCTTTAATCCTCTTTTTTTTTTTTCTAAATTACACAAATTTTTCAATGAGTGTTTATTTAATTGTCTCTAAGTGATTATAGTATTGTTATTCCGAATTCCATAAATTTTGGATATATAATCTGATGTACCTTAAAATTTTTACATAAAACTGTTTGCAATATTCTTTTAATGAACTTTAATGTTGTTTAAGAACTATCGACATGCTTTTCGGAAATTGGGTCTGACTGGATTCATAAGCTACGCAAAAAATAAACGGCTCGTACCGGCACCGGGTCAATATTTTAGCTTTTTTAACAGGCCGAGCACGACCAATACCGAAAGCTTTGATAAGTTTCGGCTTGAATTTTTAGCTTTTATTACGGGCTGGACCAAGTCGGACCCGAGAATAGAAATTTCTGTCCGTACGACCGAAAACCTCTTCTGCTAACCAGAAAAATTTAGTGTTTTGGGAAGAAAAATAACAACAGCTACATGGCGTAATAGAAAAATTAGAAGTACCACACAAAAATAGTATTGTACAGTCATAAAATGGCACAGTTTGTGTGTCATTAAATGTGCCGTCATATAATCAGAAATATTGTATTGGAATTATTATTTTCTTTTTAGAAAAAATGAAGTAAAATATTTGTGACATGCAGATTGTTTCAAAAAATACGAAACAAAACTGTAAGAGATGGCAGAGCACACTTACGACTAACAATTTTTCCAGGGTCTCAGTCCATTTATTCAAACAAAAAGTAAAATTTATCTACTTCAAGCAAAACTGTAATATTTATGCAGACATTAAACAATAATGGTGATAGTTTAATGAAATATACAACAGTCTTACCTTTCTTTTTCGAAATACGAAATCACGAAAAATGCTGGAAATGCATAGTAATTCGGTCAGTGACATCATATAGAATTTCAACTACATTCATTTCAAAATATGGACCGCCTCGTAAAAAGCTGTTTGGACTCGGATGATAATAACTTCCATCAATTCTTGAGATATTGTTACATTTGACATAAAGCAAGATAATTCTATTGAAAATTTTGTTAAAATAGCTTCATTATTGTTAAAATCTTGATCAAGAATTCATGTTTGGCTTGTAGTGAGACATTTCCTGTTTTGGATTGAACAAATGGATTGCTACCCTAGTTTGCTACACTTTTTTTTCTTTTTTTTTATGTATGTGTATTTTTTTTACCTTTTTAAAGCTTGTCTCACCTTATTTGAAACAATTTGATTAAATGTGACTAAATTAAGCGTAACTTAATTAAATAGTTTCATGTTATTTTCTTGATGCATTTTACGTAATGTAACTTAAAGGTAGTAAACGTTATGATTAAATGAATCATGTCTAACATAGTTGCTGATTGTTACATACGGAAAAAGTAGTATTATGATCTAATTTATAAAACGAATGATTCGATTAACCAGTGATTCTAAAACTGTGACTACTGGACTAGCTAACAAAATCTCCCCCACCCCCCCTAGAGCCGAATTCTGGCTGCACCACGATGTTTCTAGGCAAAAAAAAAAATAATAATAAAATAAAATAAATAAATACGGTAAAATCTGTTAAAATAACTTGTCTATGACGAAATCCTGTCTTAAATAGAAAAGTCTTGATACGAGTTCAGTGAATATAATAATCTGTGCGAAAAGAATATAATACATTTACAGCAGACGATGTACCTGCTAAGAAGGGAACCTGTATGTAAGGGATTTTTCGGTGTTCAAGACGCAAAGCCAGACAACCATGTTAAAAAATTCTTAGTTCTTGTTTCCTTAGTATTGAATTATTTTATGTCAATTATGAATAATAAATTTACTTTTTTTTTTCAAATCGTCAGAAGTAAAAGATATTTAATTAAATTTCTAAATCTAAGGAGGGGCAATAGCCTTATCCTGCCTCCCATGCCGACGCATATGGTAGTTTTAAAAAAAAAGTTATTTCCAAAATATTATAATCTTAAAATTCTGAAAAGATAAAGTAAATAAAAAATGTCCCTGTAATATCTGTTCAACCAAATTAAATTTCCATCAGAGTACTGTTAATATGGAATATCACAAATATTTAGCTTCTATTTTTACGATATAGCCTGTAAGTGATATCTTACACAGCCCTGGAATAATGAAGTTTAGGCCTAACTCGGCCCGAGTTCTTTGAAATAAATCTGACCCGGGCCAGGAGCGGGTTTCAGGTACGGCCGGTCCCATACAGAACTCTAAATACCCCCTCCCCCCCCCGCACTCCTCCTCTTTCCGAGCCCATATTGAACTTGGCATTTTATTTATATGAAAATTATAATGATGTTGTACATTTGTATAGCGAAATCTTTAGACATTTTATTTGGTTTAATAAATTAGAGATATGTTTTTTAAATCTACTTTTTTTTTCTTTGTACAGCTTTAAAATTACGATTTCAAAGATATTGTTTATTTTAAAAAATATTTTGCCGTGAAAGGTTTTAGAACTAATTAGATTATTATATTCTAATACAAAGACAAAAACTAAGCTGCATTGAAAATACAGATTTCATTTATCACATTATTTCTCTTCATGGGAAAAATTTTAACACTTTAATAACAGCTACTTCCATGGGAAAACTATTACTATTATCTGAATGGTATAAAACTGTCTCTTTACTATGAACAGAATTCTTGGAAGTGCTTTTGTCGGAACTGATATGTGACCAGTGGAACGACTGCGAAAAAGGGCTTGTGGGAAGACAGACCCCACAACGTGATTGTTACAGACAAACAAAGAGCAGTCCTTTCGATAGACCAGTGGACGAGACATCAAACTAGTTTGTTTTGTGGCGAAGCAATTTATTTTGATAAGGACCCCAAACATTTTCAACGAAAAAAAAAAAAAAGTCCACAGTTGCCTTGTAGGTGGTATGAATCAAAAGACTTCCCACGGAAAGCAGAGGAAGAACGAAAAAAGAAAAAAAGAGAGCGGAAAAATAAACAAATTTTAAACATTGCGACCTGCGACGATCTTTATAAAAAATAATAAATTATTGATTTATTCTGTTTGTCTGTAGTTGATGTCCTTATCACTTTTAAACTAATGTATTTATTTTTTTAACAATAATATCTATGGCATTAATAAAAATATTTTTACATAGTTTTTTTTTTTTTTTTGCCATGCTTGGATTTCTTTGCTGTACTCCTTGAATTTTTTCTTTCAAATAAAAAGAAATATTTCTGTCTAAAATATAAACATTGTAACGCAGAAAACCCCTTCCCGAAAATTAGACTCTTCCCGGCGAAATGCGCCACGCATCACGTGATCTAGAAATTTTTTCGTTCAGTGCAGTTGTCATGTGAGCTTTGCCGAAGGAAGTATGTTTTTTTAAGTGTGGTTATGTATAGAACGTGATGTGTTTTGTTCTCCGGAAATGTAGAAGTAAAATCTTATATATACGTGTCATATGTGAAGTTTTTGTGATGTGTGTGTTTTGCGTCAAGAAATAATAAAATCTATGAAAATGCCAGCAATCTTTTACTTCTGGTGTTATTAAAGAAATATTCTTTCAGCCCCGAGATACGAAAAGTATAATTATTCTACAGTGAGTGCTACAAAAATTGGCTCCCCAACTCGGGCACGAATCCGCAGTAAAAAATGCAAAGTGCTATGTTTTTACAACTATAAATCGGCAGTGATTTAGTTTTAAAATAAAGAAGGAAGCTTTCAGAGCTTCTTCTGATTTCATAAGCTACAATCAAGAAATGGCGCGAAGGATCGTCGCCATTGCATCGTATGATATGTGTTATTCGTTTCATAGTTCCAAAAAGTGTTTTGTGTACGCCCAAGAAAATTGTGCATTATATGTGTTTACAGAATTCTACAAATTCTATAACTCATGTGTGACTTGGTAAAAAAAACGGATCCGTAATTTTTTTTTAATAGATACAAAGAATGCATTCTTATTCTGATCATCATTTGAATTATTCTTAAGTTTGATTGATCTTAATATTAGTCTTATTCTTATCATCGTTGGGATATTCTTAACTTAAGTTTGATTGATCTTAATATTATTCTTATTCTTATCATTATTTGAATTATTCTTAACTTTATTTTAATTATTCATAACATTATTTTGGTGCATTATTTTGTTATGTTTTATTTTGTTCTTACATTATTTTCCCTTCCCCCCTTCCCTACTTTTGATTTATATTCTTGAATGCTTATCGTGACTGTGTAATATTTTATTGATTCATAAAAAGAAAGAAAGTAAAACTGATATCAGTTTCAAGTAAAATTATTATATTATCAGTTTCAAGTAGAATTATGATATTATCGTTTTCAGGTCAAATTAATATAAAGTATTCGTAATTTTATCGCAGTTATCATAAAGATGTTTTGTTTTCTTTTATTATTACTTTTAAAATAATTTATTACTTTTTGTTTTTCTTTTATTACTGGTTTTAAAATAACTGAGTACAGTTTCAATATAAATATTTGTTCTTATTTAATATTGGACGTAAGTATTTAATTCTGAGTTCTCGATTGAGAAAAGAAGCATTATTGTGGAATTTAAAACTGAATGAGTAAGTTATGCAAGTTTTGTTGTTTTGATTTTTTTTAAGGTAGAAAGTTTTTTTAAATTGTACTGAACAAAACCGATATTAAGCTGTCTTAGTAATTTAAAAATAATATTGGTTGAGAATTTAATTATTCCGTTATGTGTTCTGATTTCGTTTAGAATATTATTTAAGGAACAATTTAATTATTCAGTTATGTGTTTTGATTTCATTTAGAATATTATTTAAGTGACAATTATTCAGTTATGTGTTTTGTTTTCATTTAGAATATTACTTAAGTGACAACTATTCAGTTGCAGTTTAGTTCATTTGAAATATTGTTTTGAATGTGTCGCGTTAAGAAATCCAGTTTATTTTTAATGTTTATTCTGTTTTGTAGTAATAGTTTATATTATGGTTAAAGCTCACTGTTTTGTTTTATTAAAAGTTTATATGATTTGTAACGGCAAAACTCACGTTTGGGATACGGTTTAAACGAAATTTTTGGCATTTATAGGGTTTTCGGCTGGTTGTTTTGCTAAAATTTAAAATGTCTGAACTTAATAGAGCTCGCAAAGAGGATTTGTTCCAGGTTGCGTTAGAAATGAATTTAGATGTGCAAACCACTATGACCGTTGTCACATTGCGGGAAAAAATCAAATCCTCCCCCTCGTTCGATGTTGATTTTGTGAATTCATTAGTCAGGAATCAAATTGCAACTCGGGAAGAAGAACAACGTAGGCGGGAATTAGAGGATAAACAAAAAGAAGCAGAGTTAGCACAGCGTAAACTGGAATTAGAAGAGAAGCGTAGGGCAGAAGAGCTGCAATTAGAAGAGAAGCGTAGGGCAGAAGAGCTGCAATTAGAAGAGAAGCGTAGGGCAGAAGAGCTGCAATTAGAAGAGAAGCGTAGGGCAGAAGAGCTGCAATTAGAAGAGAAGCGTAGGGCAGAAGAGATGGAGTTTAAAAAGCTTGAGATGAATTTTGAGCTTGAGCAGCTTAAGCTACAGGTTCAGAGCCAAAGTACTTCCGGTGGAGTGGTAGGTGGTAATGCGACAGGGATAGTATCTCACGCGGAAAGTAAGATAGATGTCCAAAGGTTGTTGCCTACATTCAGGCCAGAAACAGATGATGTAACATTGTTTTTGGTTCTCCTGGAACGCCAGTTAAAGCTCTATAAGGTACCTGAGCATCTATGGGTATCGTATTTACTCAGTGTTGTCCCATCTTCTATTTCTACGCTTATCGCTTGTGAATCGGAAGAAAACGCTTCAAATTTTTCGCATGTTAAGGATTTACTACTAAAACGGTTTAAAATTAGTGCCGAAAAATTCAGACAGTTGTTCTTTGCTCATCGCAAGGTAAAAGAAATCTCTTGGTGAGATTATTACTTCGAACTTCGAGATTATTTTGAAAACTGGCTTAAGAGTTAACTGTAACGTCTTTTGAAGCACTCCAGGATCTGATCATAGCAGATCAAATGAAAAGGCGCGTGCCTGTTGAATGCAAACAGCATATGTTAGATGACTGGGAAAATTTAAATTCGCCAGTCGACCTCGCCGAAAAACTAGATGCCTATGAAATTATACGAAGTACGTTCCCAAAAAGAGATCCGGTTGTACCCCAAGTGAAAAAAGAGTTTTCTCGTCGAGATAATAATTGGAAGCAGAGTAGGCCTCCAAACGAAGACAGATCTCATAAGTTTGGTAATCGACGCTTAGAATCCGATATTGTTTGCTATGGATGTGGTAAAGTGGGATTTATAAAGAAGAAATGCCCAGATTGTACCCCTTCGGTTAAAAAAGAAAATGTGCAAGCACATCGTCTTAAGTTGTATAGTTTAAATACTTCAACAGTTTCAGCTCCAAATGTGCCTATCACGATCTGCAATAAGAAAGTGTTAGTCTGTGCAGATACGGGAGCAAATCGTTCCATTGCGGGAGAACGTATGTATGAGCTATTTTTAAAAACTGGTGTTGCACTGAATCCCCATACTCATGATGTCACGTTGGCTGACGGAATTACAGTAGCCAGAGAAACTTTGTCTGCTACAGTTCCAGTAGAGATTGAAGGTCGAGTCTTCAAAACGGAGTTCATTGTATTACAAATGCTAAGGGTAATAGAACGCTTTTAGGCATGGATTTTTTGCACAATGCTAACATGGTGTTAGATACTGCCAACATAACGTGGTATTTCAGTAATAAACCTCAGAAAAAGTTTCATTTTGTAGATGAATACGTTGAAGAAAATAATTCATCAACTGGTGCGGTCGAAGTCAGTCCATACACCTTACGTGAAGATGAAGGAAAAAATTTAACTTCTGACGAAAGAGAAAAACTGAATGGTCTTCTAAGAAGGTATGAAAAATGCTTTCAACCAGGGGGAGAGACAACCCCGTATGTAGAGCATCGTATCAATACAGGTGATAGTGCTCCTATTGCTGTGCCACCTTATCGGATGACTCCTGCTAAGAAAGAAATTCTTAAGAAAGAAATAGATAATCTTCTAGCTCAGGGAATCATAGAGGAATGTGAATCACCTTATGCTTCACCGGTGGTTCTCGTACCAAAGCCGGATGGTAGTATGAGGTTATGCATTGATTACAGAAAATTAAATGCAGTTACAGTGGCAGATAAATATCCATTACCTCGAATGGACGACCTTTTACACGAAGCCAAGCATACTTCTTATATGTCAACTTTAGATCTTCGTTCAGGATATCACCAAGTCCGAGTCTACCCACCAGATCAAGATAAAACTGCATTTGTCTGTCCTTTCGGTACTTTTCGTTTTTTAAAAATGCCTTTTGGACTCAAGAACGCTCCTGCTACGTTTCAGAGAATGATAGATCAATTTAGAAGTGGTCTTAAGGATGTCCTTGCTTTGTCATACCTAGACGACATCATCGTTTTATCAGACACCTTTGAGAAACATCTCTCAGATTTTACGGCTGTGTTCGAGAGACTCATAGAACTTAAATTAGATGCCGAGCGTGAAAAATGTCATTTCTCTTGTGAAAAGGTCAAGTACCTTGGGCACTGGATAACACCAAATGGTCTAGAAGTAGATCCAGACAAAGTATCTGCAATTAAAGCGATACCTCCTCCTAAAAATGTGAAAGATATCCAGTCTTTCTTACAGACCTGTTCTTGGTACAGAAGATTTATGCCAAATTTTGCGGATATCTCAAGGCCTCTTAGTAATCTAACGAAAAAGAAAGTTATTTGGAAATGGGGAAACGAAGAGCAAACAGCCTTTGAAACTCTAAAACAATGTCTCATAACACCTCCTGTGCTTAAGCAAGCTGATGGGACCAAATCATTTATTCTGCGTACTGACGCTAGTAACTATGCTCTTGGCGCTGTTCTTCTACAGGGTGATGACAAGACCTCTGAACATCCCATAGAATACACTAGCCGTCTTCTTACAAGTGCTGAAAGAAATTATTCCATTACGGAACATGAGGCATTAGCTGTAGTCTGGGCCTTAGGAAAATTTCGTGGCTATGTGGAACGTCAAGAAGTAGTTGTAGCTACGGACCACCAACCTTTAAAATGGCTTCTGAGCCTTAAGTCACCATCGGGGAGATTAGCCCGTTGGGCACTACAAGTACAATCGTTCTTATTGAAAATTGAATATGAACCTGGAAAATCTAATGTTGTGGCTGACATGCTATCACGTCCTGTCTGTAGTCATCAGTCTGCTTTCTGTGAGACATGCAACTTTGTCAGCATAGACATGCCAACAAGAAGTCCAAAGGATATCAGAGAAGCTCAGTTGCAAGATGAAAATCTTAAAAAGATTATAGATTGTTTTGAAGACGAACAGAAAAGTGAAGACTTCGCCAATTGGACTGATAGAGGATTCCTGATGAATCAAGGTGTGCTTTACCGGTATGCTCCTGAATCAGACGTCGAGGAAGCGCAACTGGTCATTCCAGTACAAGAAAGACAAAACATTTTGAAACTTCATCATGACGACCCCTCAGCCGGACATTATGGTGAAGCAGGCACTTATCAGAGAATTGCTAAGAGATATTATTAGACAGGCATGAGAACATATATTTCTGAATACGTGAAGAAGTGTCCAGAATGCGCTCGTTATAAATCAACAAATCAGAAACCAGCTGGTTTATTGCGAACACCTGCTTATGCTCAACGGTTTGAGACACTCAGCATTGATCTCTTTGGACCATTGCCTCGTAGTAAAGATGGGCACCGATGGATTTTTATAGTAGAAGATTGTGCCACAAAATGGGTAGAACTGTTTGCCTTAACAACTGCCACTGCCCAAGAATGTGCAACTACGCTGATTGAAGAGATTTTCCTTCGTTATGGTATCCCAAGATGACTCTTAAATGATAACGGCCCTCAGTTCGTGAGCGCTGTTCTACAACAAGTTTGTTACATTCTCGGAATTGACCAATCATTGACACCTTTGTACCACCCTCAGGCCAACCCAGTCGAACGGAAAAATAGAGACTTGAAACCTCTAATAGCAATCCTTGTTGGGGATGGACACGATTCCTGGATTGATAAACTTCCTTTTATTAGATTTGCTATGAACTCTGCCAAATCTGATACAACAGGCCAAACTGCCGCCTATCTGCATTTTGGTCGAGAACTAAGAACAATCGATGATGTGGTGAACGATTTTAGAGCAGTTGTGGAAAATGACAATTTTGTTCCTGAAATAACTCCATATCTTAAACGTCTTGCAGATGTCTCAAAGAAAGTGAAAGAGCGAGTTGAAATAAAACAAGATCAGCGTAAGAAATATTATGATAAAAATCGTAGAAGAGTTTATTTTACACCTGGTGAAAAAGTATGGGTTGCCTTACACCCTGTGAGCAAGGCAAGTAACCAGAAAACAACAAAATTTATGCCTAAGAGGGATGGGCCATATGTAGTTTTGACTCAAAAATCACTGGTGACATATGACATTGCCAGTCTAGACAATCCTACTCAGCGAATTGGATCTTATCATGTTTCAGCCTTGACACCATTCCAAGAAACTGAAACTACTCCAGTTGCACCTCTGAGAAAAAGAGGGAGACCCAGAAAACATCCTGTTTCCTCTCCGAGACGTATGTCGGAAACAGAGGGGGAGGATGTAACGCAGAAAACCCCTTCCTGAAAATTAGACTCTTCCCGGCGAAATGCGCCGCGCATCACGTGATCTAGAAATTTTTTCGTTCAGTGCAGTTGTCATGTGAGCTTTGCCGAAGGAAGTTTTTTTTTTTAAGTGTGGTTATGTATAGAACGTGATGTGTTTTGTTCTCCGGAAATGTAGAAGTAAAATCTTATATATACGTGTCATATGTGAAGTTTTTGTGGTGTGTGTGTTTTGCGTCAAGAAATAATAAAATCTATGAAAATGCCAGCAATCTTTTACTTCTGGTGTTATTAAAGAAATATTCTTTCAGCCCCGAGATACGAAAAGTATAATTATTCTACAGTGAGTGCTACAACATTCATTAGAAATTAGTTTAAGAAAATACTTCGCTTGAGTGAGAAATCAAACTATTTAAACAAAAGTATTCAATAAATAAATACTTTTTTTATACAAAAATTGAACATTCAAAATAAATTTAAGAGGAGCGCTTAAACAGAGTAAGTTATTAAAATTCTTTAATTGCCTTGTCCCCCCCCCCCCCCTTATTTTTGAACTATATTTATGGTATTTGAATTTTACAATTTAATGTTTTTTTAAGTGTCCGTAACGTAATGGAAATTAAATTTTATGCTAATTTTGATCAGGATTTGAAAAAAGAAAAGGGAAAAAAATATGATGAATCTGGAGGCACGGCAGTGCCTCCGCCAAGTCGAGAGAGGACAGCCGTAAGCATACTTTTCTGGAAGCAACTCAGGGCACTTTTGACCCCCCCATATCTCCGCGCTGGAGTATCCCAAAAATTTTAAACTTCAATTATAGAGAGTATTTGGCCCACAGGACCAAAATTTAAAATTACAACTTTCTGTCTTTTCTAGTTCAGGCGATATATGAACTCAAACATTCGATTTTTTGTCACTTCTTACTCACTCGTTCACGCGTCATCAAAAAGATTGGGTAGATCCCGTAGCCCCAGAAAATTGACATTTGAAAAAAAGGTAGTGTTTAGGATACAAAGAAAGGAAAAATTATAAAATCCAGAAAATTCGAAAAAAAAAAACATTCGAAAATTCAACAAATTCCATCAAAATTGAAAATTGAAAATAATACGATCTTTTGTAGTCTTGGAAACTTAAGATTTGGTGTGAAGATAGTGTTTAACATCCAGAAAAAGAAAACATCAAAAACACCAAAAAAATCGAAAGCAAAATTGAAAAAATCGAAGAAATTGAAAAAAACCGAAAATTTGAAGACAATCCGATTTTGTTGCGCTAAAAAATTCAAATTAGGAATAAAGGTAGTATTTAGGATACAGAAAAAGGAAAATTAAAAAAATCCAGAAAATTCGAAAAAAAAATAAAAAAATTCGAAAAAAAATGAAAATAATTTGATACGATAACGCTCGTATTTATAAATTAATTTGGATGAAACTAATTGTGTGTATTAAGCTTACCAATGCCTCGACCGAGTTCGTTGGCCAGCTTGGTCCGCCATCTTGTTTCAAGATTTCGGCCACGGAAATTTTTAAAACTAAAATAAATATACAAAAAAGTTAAAAAATCAAGTTTTTTTTTTTAATTAGGTGTTAGGACTTGATACAAGGATTCCAGAGCATTTTTTGTTTTACCTCTATCTTAAAAACTGTCTGAGATAGAGCAGTTTGAAATTCTAGGGTGGCTGACATTTTGAAACAAAACAGCACATTACAAAAATCCAACGATAAATTTATGGTCAATAATGGTGAAGCAGGTGCAATCCCGAATGAATACTCCGTGTTATTATAACTGTAACTTTGACTTCGAAATTTTTATACGTTGCATTTTCTATTTGTTGATATTTTTGAGGTATGATTTACGCTAAGTGAAATGTTGTTGTTGAAGAGGGATTTTCCATGTAAATCCGAAACGTCCAATTTTAATATGTTTTTAATGTTTTATGAAAGTGTATTGTAATGTCTGTAATTTTAATGATTTTAATGTAAATTTATAAGTTTTAGTGAACGCGATTTCTCGCAAATTATTTTCTTTCATTGTTGTAATCATTTTCCCAATCATACGCATAAAACTATATATTCATATCCATTAGCGCCAAATTCTCGCCAAACTTGGCGACAATTGGCGAAATCTCGCCAAATTTGGCGACAAAAATAAGTCTTCATAAATGAAGCCAACTTGGCTATAGCTCAATAATTTGGCGAATTTCTTATTCAAATTCAGTGTAAACGAATCTTTTGTAAACGGTTTCTTTGCATTTTAACTTGCTGTTTTCGAGTAACATTAGCTAAAATTTTAAAACGAAGATATAGGAAAGCTACCTTTTCCTGCTGGTACAGGCCGGAGGACTTTTTTATGAGTTGTCGGATGCAATCTATGTTTTGCATTAAATAAAGTAAAACATTGAAAAACAAATCCCACAGGATGGGGATAGTTTGTTTTAGATCTGGAGGCACGGCAGTGCCTCCGCCAAGTCGAGAGAGGACAGCCGTAAGCATACTTTTCTGGAAGCAACTCAGGGCACTTTTGACCCCCTCATATCTCCGCGCTGGAGTATCCCAAAAATTTGAAACTTCGTTTATTTAGAGTATTTGGCACACAGGACCAAAATTTAAAATTAAAACTTTCTATCTTTTCTAGTTCAGACGATATATGAACTCAAACATTCGATTTTTTGTCACTCACTCACTCACTCGTTCACGCGTCATCAAAAAGATTAGGTAGATCCCGTAGCCCTAGAAACTTGACATTTGGAAAAAAGGTAGTGTCTAGGATACAAAGAAAGAAAAAATTATAAAATCCGGAAAATTCGAAAAAAAAAACATTCGAAAATTCAACAAATTCCATCAAAATTGAAAATTGAAAATAATACGATCTTGTAGTCTTAGGAACTTAAGATTTGGTGTGAAGGTAGTGTTTATCATCCAGAAAAAGAAAACATCAAAAACACCAAAAAAATCGAAAGCAAAATTGAAAAAATCGAAAATCGAAAAAAATCAAAAAATTTCAAATAATCCGATTTTGTTGCGCTAGAAACTTGGAATTCGGAATAAAGGTAGTATTTAGGATGCAAAATAAGGAAAAATTAAAAATTCCGGAAAATTCGAAAAAAATTTAAAAAATTTAAATAATTTGATTTTTTAGCCTTAGAAACTTAAAATTCGCAGTAAAGATAGTGTTTAGGATTCAGAATAAGTTAAAATAAAAAACCAAATAAAATTCGAAAATAAAACAAAAAAATCGGAAAAATCGAAAAATAAGGAAAATTTGAAAATAATTCGATTTCATAACGCTAGAAACTTGAAATTTGGAATAAAGGTAATATTTAAGATACTAAATAAGGAAAAATTCAAAAATATGGATAATTCAAAAATACCCATAAATTAGTGCAGACGATATATGAACTCAAAGTTTCGATTTTTTGTCACTCACACACTCACTCACTCTCGCATCATCTAAAAGATTGGGTATATCCCACAGCCACAGAAACTGAAAATTTGGAATAAAGCTAGCATTTCGGATACAAAGAAAGAAAAAAATATAAAATCCGGAAAATTAAAAAAAAAAAAAAAAAACATTCGAAAATTCAAAAAAATTGAACAAAATTGAAATTTGAAAATAACACGATCTTGTAGTCTTAAAAACTTAAAATTTGGTGTGAAGGTAGTGTTTAGAATTCAGAAAAAGAAAACAACAAAAACACACAAAAAAAATTGAAAATAAAATCGAAAAATCGAAAAATTACAAATAATCCAATTTTGTTGCGCTAGAAACTTGGAATTCGGAATAAAGGTAGTATTTAGGATGCAAAATAAGGAAAAATTAAAAAATGCAGAAAACTCGAAAAAAATCAAAAATTCGAAAAATTTGAAAAAATTTTAAATAATTTGATCTTTTGGCCTTAGAAACTTAAAATTCGCGGTAAAGATAGTGTTTGGGATTCAGAATAAGTTAAAATAAAAACGCAATAAAATTCGAAAATAAAATAAAAAAATCGAAAAAGATCGGAAATTTTAAAATAATTCGATTTTGTAGGTCTAGAAACTTAAAATTTGTAATAAAGGAGGATACAAAATAAGAAAAAATTATAAAATCCAGAAAATTATAAAAAAAAAAAAATGCGAAAAAATCAAAAATTGAAAATATTTTTATCTTGTAGTCTTAGAAACTTAAAACTTGGTGTAAAGGTAGTATTTACTATTCAATAAAAGGAACAATTAAAAAATTCGAAAATAAAATCGAAAAATTGAAATATGTTTAAGAAATCGAAAATTCGAAAACAATTTGATTTTGTACTGCTAGAAACATTAGTTTTAAGATAATTGTCCTATTAGCTAGTACAACGCCCCTAATTGTTTTATGTTATTTCCCCCGAATTATGGTTTTCTTTTCTTTCGTTTACGAATTTCGTTATAGAAAAGTTCCGCTATAGACTGGCTACGATATAGGCGATTTCTTTATAGACAGGTTTGTTTTCTTTCACTTGTTGTACTCTATTTACTTCACATATGAAATATGGATTGTTAAATGATGTTAGCCTCACAAAAATTTTCACAGCTCCCCCTACCCTCCCGACATTACTGGCTGGTTATGGCTTGATAGTCCTTTCTAAATAAAATCATGGTGACTTGAAGATTCACTTGATTTATCTCTAAATTGAACCTAAATGATCCTAAGAAGACGGATCAAATAATTACTATAAGTCTAAAAAAAAACGAAAAAAAACCATCGAAAAAAGGAATATAGTTTGATTTATTGGAAATTTCCGGAAATTTTAATTTTGGCTTTCTTTTTATACTAAGAAGTTCTTTTATGTTAAATATCAAGTATCTAGGGCTGCGAGTTATATCTCAGATGCATAGCGTCTATCCTGGAAGCAATTGAGAGTACTTTTGACACTCCCCTCCCATAATTTAGTGCTTGCCTAGGAACCTGAAATCTCTTTTTATCTACAGTACTTTGCAAACGAAACTAAAGCTTCAATTTTTTGATACCTGTAAATAATAGGGACAGAGTGTGGGCTTAGCGAAAATCAGTGGATGATCTCCAAAAAGAACCCAAAATCAAGAAAAGGAGGGTTACTTACAAAAAGAAGTGAAATCTCATCAAAAAGTTCCCTGTAAAAAATGCAGCCAAGTCTCATAACTCATTTACCGTAAAAAGTACTGAGATCGTATAAAGCCAAGTTTAACTATCTTATTAACTCTGAAATTTTCATTCACAAAATCACTCCTAGTCTCTACATCTTTAGTTAATTATTATTTTGTGACTTGGCAATTACGCAGCACAGGGAAGTTATTACACCTTACTATGTTTTGGGATGGGATGGGATAATTTAACTAAAGCAAATTATATACGCACAGGGAAGTTATTACACCTTAATATGTTATAGTATTATTTGATTAAGACTAACTATATACATCACATTCTCGTGCTAAGTAATTGCCAAGTCACAAAATAATAATTAACTAAAGATGTAGAGACTAGGAGTGATTTGTGAATGAAAATTTCAGAGTTAATAAGATAGTTAAACTTGGCTTTATACGATCTCAGTACTTTTTACGGTAAATTAGTTACGAGACTTGGCTGCATTTTTTACAGGTGACTTTTTGATGAGATCTATTTAAACGGAACCTGCCTATAACGGAACCTGACTTAAGCGTAAAATTGTCTAGTGCCTGTGCGGTGAAATGAATGTCGTATAATTACAATAGAGGATGAACCTGTTAAAACTTTATAAAAAAGAAATTTCTCTCCTATCCCTTGTTCCGTTTCAGCAGATTTACTATATAGAATATTGGTTGTACCCAATATGTTCAGGTTAAAAAAATTCTAGGTCTTTTTTTTCTTTCTTTTTCTTTTTTTTTTTTTTTTTTTTTTTTTTACAGATTGATTCTTTTTCTTACTTACGGATAACAATTTATTTCCTTTTCTCCAAAGTAACATCTCGTTGAATTCAATATAAATGTTCATTGGGACATTTATACTGAATTCCACCAAAATTTATTTGAATTATAGTCTCTCTCTCTCTCTCCTTCTTTTTAAATATTGCATATTGTAACGGAAGCAATCAATAATAAATAAAGATATATCACATTTAAAATGAAAATCTAAAGACCTGTACTATTTTCAACTGCATAGATTTCACATAGCAATGTCGGAAAGTTTCATGCAATTAGTTGAATGTGTCAGAAAGTTTCGTATTGTTGAGTATGGAAAAAAAAAGAACAGGTCTAAACAGGGACGAATTAAAACTTGGGCCTACTGTTCCGCGGATCTGGGACCCTTGATTTCGGGGACCCCCAAATTTCATAATCAATGATCCTAAAGGTGATATTTTAAAGCTCTTGTAAAACCTTCTGCTGATTATAATCAATATTGTGTACTTTTAGAGTAGAATAGGATTGAAACAAACACTATATTTATCTAAATATGTATTATAGTATGTATTCATATCTGTATTTTAAGGCAAATAATATTTTCTAACTTTTTGGATTGTAAAGGAAAGGAACCTGGGTTTAAGAATATCTGAATTATTATTAATACCATTTACCCATTTAAACGGCTTGGAGACTTAAAAATCTGAAAAATTCTATATCGAAAAACCTTCTAAGACGGAATCCCATAGGAGAGAAAAAAAAATCGTTATTGTTTAGTTCCTTTTTTACCATGTCTGTCGTCTCTTGCAAAGTATTATTTATTTTCAAACGGATTATTATATCCATTTTGCACCGATCAAGAAATTTTTCCGTTTGAAACAGGATTTCGTCATACACAGATTCTGATAATTTGTTTTACAGTACTGTATATCCTCCTTCCCCCGTTAGAAATGTATACGTATTATTCTTTAAAGTAAATTTTAATTGTAGAATAATGGTAATTTTAAAATTTGTGTATTTTCGGCAAAAATTGTTGACCTAATTGTTTGTTCCTTAAACAGATTTTTGCATGAATCAGACAGGGCGGATCAATGATTTTCATACAAGCAGGGTTGTTGTGACCATGCCAGAAAATTTCGGTCGGTGCAAACTTCTAGGAAAAATAAAGTACAGGACCAGAAATAAGCCTGGTTCGGCCCGGCCCGAGCCTCCAGAGAAAGCAAGACCCGGGCACGACCCAGAAATACTGATGATCAGACTTGACCCGTCTCAAGTCCATGTAGGTATCTAAATGGCATTTGAATGGGAAAAACGTGTTCTAAGTGGCTGGAAAAATTTTAAATAAATTATGAAAAAAATTGAGTTTGAGTTGTAAATTTCATTCAAACTCACAGATTTTTTGAGCTTTCGTTCAGTTCACGTTCGTTTATCAAAAAGTGAGTCAAGTTCAACTCACGTTCACAGAAAGTGAACTAAGCTCGCGAGTTTTCGTTCAATGAACGCGCTCATGCCCAACACTGCATGTTACAAGTGCCAAAGAGGCTAGAACAGAAGCCCCAAAAGTTTGAGTTTGCAAATATTTTGCAGCTTTTTCAAACCTAACCTAGCTATCTTCTGACACATTCACAGAGTAATTTTCATTACCAATGATTTTCATTACGGTGGTTTTATTTTGGGGGTATGTCTTATATTATGAGTATCTGGGAAATTTCATGCTAGATCTTATTTTCCAATTAGATCATATTTTTAAAAAACACAGTAGCATTCTTTTAGTTTTTTAGGTAGATTTCGTAAGAAATACTACCTATTACATTCTCACCTAAGTTGGAAATTTTGAAAAATTTTTGCAGATCTACGCCGATTATGACTTCCAGAACCCAAAACCACCCCCAGTTCAAAAGTTTATATATCTATCTATCTATCTATCTATCTATCTATGTCACTTTTTTCTGACCACGATAACTGGAAAAATTCTGCATAAATCTCTTCCAAATTGATACATAAAATCTCGGTCAAGTTCGTTAAGGGGCTACTTCACTCAGACGAAAACACTCGCTCGCTAATGTTAATCCTATGGAGGAAATTTTTAAAGATATCTAGTTCGCATTTCGATATTTTTAAATGATTTTTTTTGCATTCGATAGCTGAGGTCAATTTCTATGCACGCTCCTTTCTACTTTTTCGATTTTGATTACAAGTTTTTTTTATTAAGATACTTTCACTTTCGAAACCGGTTTTGAAAGTGAAAGTATCCTCAATAAAAAAAACTGCAACAAAAATCGAAAAAGTAGAAAGGAGCGTGCATAGAAATTGACCTCAGCTATCGAATGCAAAAAAAATCATTTAAAAATATCGAAATGCGAACTAGATATCTTTAAAAATTTCCTCCATAGGATTAACATTAGCGAGCGGGTGTTTTCGTCTGAGTGAAGTAGCCTCTTAATGGGCAAAATCGAACCAAGGGGGGGAAATGGGGGGTCTTTTTGTGAAAACAGAAAAATCCTCATAATTTCTTTATTATTATATGTATCGAATCCGTTTAAAGTTATTATTACTTCTAGGAAAAGGGCCGAAAATGTATGTATGACAGATTTTTGATATAATTAAAAATGGCCCCAAGGGGGGGAGGGGGGTTTTAGGAGAAAAAAAATCATAGCTTCGTCAATTCACAAGATATCAAATCCGCGTAAATTTATTATTAATCCTCTTAGTATTATCTAAAACTTTTATATTGACAAGTTTTTTATAGGACCAACCGTTATAGCAAAAAAAAAAAAATTAAAAACAAAACAAATCCCTGCCGGCTCCGCCTGCAAACAAGTTATTTCTCGAAGTAGGCGGTTCCAACTCCCGCATCTTTTTGAAACTGATACATAAAATCAAGGGTCATAAAATCTCGGTCAAGTTCGTTAATGGGCAAAATCGAACCAGGGGGGGGGGGGGGGGAATGGGGGGGCTTTTTGTGTAAACAGAAAAATCCTCATAATTTCTTTATTATTATACGTATCGAATCCGTTTAAAGTTATTATTACTTCTAGGAAAAGGGCCGAAAATGTATGTATGACAGATTTTTGATATAATTAAAAATTGCCCCAAGGGGGGGGGGGGGGTTTAGGAGAAAAAAAATCATAGCTTCGTCAATTCACAAGATATGAAATCCGCGTAAATTTATTATTAATCTTCTTAGTATTATCTAAAACTTTTATATTGACAAGTTTTTTATAGGACCAACCGTTATAGCAAAAAAAATTAAAAACAAAAAAAAATCCCTGCCGGCTCCGCCTGCAAACAAGTTATTTTTCGAAGTAGGCGGTTCCAACTCCCGCATCTTTTCGAAACTGATACATAAAATCAAGGGACATAAAATCTCGGTTAAGTTCGTTAATGGGCAAAATCAAACCAAGGGGGGGGGGGTCTTTTTGTGAAAACAGAAAAAAAAAACCATAATTTCTTAATTATGATACATATCGAATCCGTTTGAAGTTATTATTACTTCTAGGAACAGTGCCAAAAACTTATGTATGACAGATTTTTGATATAATTAAAAATTGCCTTAAGGGGGGGAGGGAAGGGGGGTTTTAGAAGAAAAAAATTCATAACTTCGTCAATTCCCAATATTTCAAATCCGCTTAAATATATTATAATTCCTCTTAATATTATCTAAAACTTTTATATTGACATGTTTTTTATAGGACCAACTCTTATAGCAAAAAAAAAAAAAAAATCCTTGCTGGCTCCGCCTGCAAACAAGTTTCGTTTCGAAGTAGGCGGTTCCAACTGAAAGTTACTGAAAGCCCCCACCTCAGGAACCCGCTTTTGGCATATGGTTGGGACAAGCCCCAAAGCCTGAGGTAGGAAAATAGCTACTACTAGCGTCTTCAGTCAAGGGAACGCCCTTCGAAAAACCCCCCAGGCAGAGCCGGCCCTGATTTATTGAAAAGAAAAATTTTTGGCTTTTTACATTGAGGGTTACAATTTCTGAAGTCCTCATTCGGACTTAGACAAGTTGTTAAAATGCCACATGGCATATTGTTGAAGTTTCTTCTTTTCTTTTATACATACTATTGCCCAGTGGCAAGATAATCGCATTATTTAATGCCACATGGCATATTGTCTCAGTTTCTTCTTTTTATGGAAGATCTTATTTGACATACTTTTGCCAGTTGGCAAGAGGGTGGGCATTATAAGGGGTTAATATATATTAGTTGATTTGATTATTACTTGAAGTTACATTTGCATTATTCTTGAGTATAAATATAATATTTACAGTTTAAGATGAGTTGATTGCTTATTTACAATTTATCGGTTAGTATTTACAATTTGTTATTGATAGTGCAGTCTTAATCACAGGTATTTATTAAATTTGAGATGTAATTATTTATTTTAAGTTTATTTAAGTTAGATATTTGTATCTGATAAATGAGTATTTTTCGTTTAGAATGTTATAGTTTTCATATAGTTTTTTAAGTTTAGTATTGTCTTTGAGGATTTCCATTATGGTTTGTTGGAAGGTTTTACTTGTGTCTTGTGGGAATTTATGTTTCATGTAGCGACACTTACCAAAAAGATAGTGAGTTGGGTCTCCACGTTGACCACATTGACAGAGGTCATCATCTTTCTTGCCTATTCTGTGTAGAAATGATGGAAAGCTACCACAGCCTGATAGAAAGAACATGGAGACCCTGTCGCTACATATGAGTGAGAAATGAGCTTTCGGTATTAATGAGTATGTGTGTCTGCCACTTTCCGAGTGGTCCCAGTTATATTGCCATTTATCCAGGAGACTTTGTTTAATTATTTTATTGAGGTACGATTTTGGGAGTTTAAAGTCTCTGGATAATGGGTGATCACAGTAAGTGGCAGCCTCATTTGCCAGTTTGTCTGCAAGCTCATTTCCCTTGTTCCCAGCGTGGCCCTTCACCCATGTGAGGTAAAAGAGTTTGTTTTTGTTTTGTTTTATTGTTTGATGTATGTCGTATATGTTCTGGATTGTTGGGAATATGTTAGTTAAGGCTAGTATTGATGATTGGCTGTCGCTGAAAATTTGGAATATTGATTCTGTTCGGTTTATGGCCCATTTTATTGTGTTTATTATTGCTAGGAGTTCTGCCTGGAATACCGTGTTGTTGTTTTGTAGCTTGTGTACTTGTTCATGGATTTTAATATCATTTTTAAAAGCTATTAATGCACATGCCGTGTTTGTTTCTATCTTTGAACCATCTGTGTAGATGTGTATTGTATTGTGTTGTTTTATTATGGATTCTGTCGTTATTAAGTTATTTATGTGGTTTTCTGGGTTTATTTGATATCTATGGATTTTTTGTTCTATTTTTTCTTTTGTTATTATTTCGTTATTGTGTATTAGGATTCCTTGTTTCGTGTTAATATTATTTTTGATGTTTTTATATTCTAGAGTTATGAGTAGTGGTGGTATTCCGAGCAGAATTTGTAGGGACGGTGTTGATACGTTTTTGTAGCATTTTGTTATGGATGTGAGACATAGTCTTTGAATTGATTGGATTTTTCTCTTGTCGATTATTCGTAGGTGGTCAAACCACACCTCTGAGCCGTAATCAATGATTTTTTCAAGCACGGTGAGGTACCATTCTCTGAGGAATGCTCGATTCACCCCCCAGTTTGCCGAAAAAACCCTTTTGATTGAAGATGTTATTGATAATAGTTTGTTGTTGATGTTTTGGAGGTGGGTTTGCCATATAAGTTTTTGTTCAAAGACTATGCCTAGGAGGTTTATGTTTTCTACTTGTTTTATTGTAGTGTTATTAAGTTTTAGTGTTGGTGGGCGGGCTTTTAGGATGTTGTTACCAAACATTATGTATACTGTTTTTTCTGTAGATAGTGTGAGGTTTAAGTTGTTGCATATGTTTAGGAATAGTTTTATTCTTTTGTTAGCTCTTAATTCTAGATCGCGACGACTGTTCGCATGGATTATCATGTTAAAGTCGTCGCAGAAACATCTAAGGTTTTTAAATTTTTTATAGAACTCTATTAGTATTTTGTTAGCTATGAGTAGCCACAGCAGGGGTCCAAGGCACGAACCTTGTGGACAGCCCTGGTGGACTTTTCGTTTTGATGTGTTGTCTGTGTAGTCTGTTATTACATGTCTATTGGTTAGAAAACTTAGTAGTTGTTTCTTGATATATGTGGGAAGTGGAGAATTTATTATTGTTTCTCCCAGTACCTGCCAGTCTATGCTGTCAAAGGCTCCCTTTATGTCGAATGATATTAGGATGCAATATTTATATGTTTTTAGGAGGTCTTTTATTTTTGTGTGTGTTAATTTTAATAGTTGTGTTGTGTTTTTGCCCTCTCTGAATCCATATTGGGATGGGTGAAGATAGTTTAGATTTTCTAGATGGTGTGTTATTCTGTGTTTTAGGAGCCTCTCCAGTATTTTACCGAGCATCGGGAGGAGACAGATGGGGCGATATGATGTAGGTAGTTTTGGGTCTTTGTTCTTCTTAGTGAAAAATACTACTTGGGCTATTTTCCAGTTTGTTGGGAAGTGATTAAGGGTAAGGCATTTATTTAGTAGGTCTCTTATTATGTGTTTAAAGTTTTTGAATAGGTTTTTTATGATGAATGCGTCTATTTTATCATAGCCGGGAGCTTTAAGATTATTTTGTTCTTTTATTGCGTTTTTGATTTCTTTAAATGTGAATAGTGGAGGGGATGTAGAGTGTGCGTCTTCTCCCGTTGTCAGGTCTGTTAGTTGTTGTTGTGTGACTACAGGCACTGGGAAGTGATGTGTTGTTAGATCTTTAAAGATATCTGATTTTGTCGCGTATGTGTGAGAGTCCTCTAGTGTTGTGTGTATAAAATGTTTATTAGTTATGTTTTTGGATGTTGCAATTTTGAAGGTTTGGCCAAATTTATCTTTTGTTTGTGTGCAGAAGGTTTGCCACGATTTTAGTTTTTCTGATTTAATATGTTTTTTATAGAGGGCTCTCTCTTTGTTAAGTTGAATTTTCCATTTAGTTTCGCCTGTTTTATTAAACCTTTTTCTGAGTGCCGAAATTTTGTTTCTGTGTGTTTTTAGTTTGTTGTTCCACCAGTTGAATTCTGGGTAGAGTTTGAGTTTTTTGGTTTTTAGTGTTTCATTTGCTGTTGCTGTTATTGTATCGTTAAAGTTTTCTAACCAGGTGTCTAGATGTTCTTGTGTAAGTGTGTCTTGTAGTTTTGTTTGTAAGTTATTTAGCTTATTTTTTATATGTTTGTTGAATTTTTTAAAAGTTGTGTGTTTAGTTTTGTATCTTTCTAATTCTATTTTTTTTGTTTGGAGTTTAATTGTAAAATAGATATACCTGTGATCTGAGTGGCTATCATTAGTGACGTCTACGTTCCAGGATTGGATTGTTTCTGCCACATCTTCGGTACATAACGTCACATCAGGCGTACTTGAGCACTTCCTGTTTGGTTGTCCAACAAAAGTCTCTGGGGCCTCCGTGTCGTTTATTAGTATTAGTCCTTTTGACATTATTAGGCGGTTCCAACTGCAGCATCATCGCAAAAAGGTCATTTCTTCCGCAATTCCCGACAAACAGGTGCCCCACGGTCTGCGTCTTCGAAATCTACCTGTGCCTGTAGGCCGAGCCGTCAGGGATTTTTTTAATTTACTATGTGTGAAGATATTTACTTTATGGTGCAATCTCTTAAATTAATCTTATCTAACTTTTAAAATAGTCTCTAAATTAAATGTGACATTTCTGTTTATTTCCTGCAAACTTAAACTGTTTCTTTTTCTCCTAGACTGGAAGAGTCAAAAACAGTTTTAGCTGATAGTATTAAAAAGTTGAAGGAAGAAATCAAAGAATATAAAGAAGGCTTTGAAGAAAAAATGTATGTTGTGTTCCGGCTGTATGTGTGTATTTTTTTTAATTCAAAGCTCTTATGTAAAATTCATTAGTATGGAGCTAATTACAATGTTTTGGAACATTGATAATATTTTATTTTTGTGAGATATTCCTTTAACTCATAATATATTAACCAATCTGAGATGTAATAAAAATTTATATATTTTATATATATAAAATTTAATATATTCTATATATATATATAAAATTTAATATATTCTATATATATAAAATTGAATATATTCTATATATATATATAATTTAATATATTCTATATATATAAAATTTAATATTCTATATATATAAAATTTAATATATTCTATATATATATATATATATATATAATTTAATATATTCTAGGTGGTTCTGCCTCCTAAGAGCTATGCTCGCCAACCCTTGTTTAGACACCACGGACTGTACAAATATGCTAATTTGATCTGCTTTAAAACAATTACGGAAGATTAAATTATAATTAAATAACCTGTAATTGGGTTTCCATTCATTTCCCTTTGACTGAGGGATTTTAATGCCGAATAAACTGCTGTCAAGACAGCTAAGGGCTGTTTTCGTGTTTGATTAAATAGGATCAATTAAACATTTGAAAATCAGCTTGTATAAAATGGCTAAGTAAACAGTGGCACAGCCTCATGGAATTTTAAAAGGATGCTATAAGAAAATTGTTTTGAATAAGACATTTTAAATGTATAGTTTCTAATATGTGCAATTTTAATCAGTTTTCTTCCTATTTTTAATATTAATGTAAAAATACAGTTTTTAATTAAAAGGAAATATTATTTGCATTATTTTAAAATTTGTAAGTATAGGTAAAAAGATATTTTCAAAATAAATTTCTCATGTAAATATATTTTTTAATTGGAACTGTGTTTGTAAATATTATTTGAGCATTTAAATGTGGCATAATTTAATTATTATTTTAAGTTTTATTTCTCTCTTTAATATTCATGTGCAAGTACATTTTTTGTGATGTAATTTTCCCCAGTTACTGCTTTTAACATGTAATCATTTATTATTTTAAAGTTTTATTTCTGTTTTTAACAGTCATGTAATACACTTTTTAATTGAAAGGAAATATTATTATGTGTGCTGTTTTACAAATTGGCAACATTATAAAAAATTAAAAAAAAAAAAAAAAAAAAAACCTCAAAAAATTAGTCATATTAAAAAAATAATTGCACACTGCAAGCTTGTCAACTATGTCCTTTCAAGTATGGTTAAATTACTACACATGTTTTTGTTCCTATAAAACATTTTAACAAAACTATTTTGACTGACTTCAATTACTTCTTAAAATAATTCTTTGATTTAAAAACTATTTCAGTGTGTTTATCAAACATTTCTCTATGACACTACAATTTTTTTTTTTTTTTTTTTTTTTTTTTAATGCAATAGTTTTCTTAATAGTCCTAGAAAGACTCTCGGTAAAAAAAAAAGATCATTTACAGCAATGACAGCATAGAAACATAAAATTTTACATTTACAATTTATAACATCACATTATTTTTTAAATTTAAAGTAAAAGGATGAAGATTGACTCATAATTTCTTTCAGTAGGGTATAACATATATATATATATATATTCAAGGTATGTCAAAAAGATTGAAAACACTTACCTTTTTTTTTTTCATGTTGGAGATACATAAGCAATGTAAATTCCAAAGGTTTTTTAAATAATGTAGGATTTACGATTATGTTGATGAAATAGTCCTTTCATTAATTTTCAGAAAGGGTAAAGTTTTTTAATTTTTATATGGTCCCTGGCTCATAAGTTATAAAAATGTTCCCTGTGCTCTGACAGGTACAACGGTTCTTCCATTCTTCTACAACCAAAATTCACATGATACTTTGGATACTTTTGAATGAAGAGAAAAACTAGAAATTAAGAAGAAAATTATACGAAAGTGGATTAATCTCGTGCCAAATGCAAAGGCAGGTACAATATCATAAAAATAAAGTATAATGATTAGAAATTTCAGAAAGGTTAAAATAAAAAACAAAATTTAGAATTTAGTAAAACTGCAACAAAGCATCTAAGATGGTTCTTGCCGATGGTTCTTGTTAAAATACTGTTAGATAGCAAGAAAATCCTGTCCATTCTTTATGACTCCTACTGTTCACCTGAGATGGGATGATTTGATTGGTCTACGTTAAACAGGTCTATGATATGATTAGCCTACATCATCTGGCAATTCCTGCTATGTCAAAAATGTAGTGGTAGATTGCTTGACAGAAGTATTTATTTCTAAATATGCCTTTTCCTTATAGAACAAGTCTATAGAACTTCACACAGCACAGTCTCATGTACGTTGACAGTTATAACATTGGTTGTCGTCGTTGTATCATGTTGTGCAGTTATAACATCACCATTCAAAAGTACTGCTGTGATTGTCCTAATGGTAACAGGACTGTTGGGTGTTGCTCCCATGTGGCAAGTGTAATATATTACCTATCTCATGGAAGATATTTACTACGAATAATATGCCCTGCTGAAATATTAACAAAAATCTTTTTCATTCATAATATTAATGTTTTGATAAATGAAAATAGTGATGATGATGATTGAAATATTTTCGAAAAGGCTCTTTTTCTGAAATGTTCTATAATTATCTTCTTTATAGTAAAAAGTGAACTCTTAATCATAACTTATTAAAAATACACTGTTATATGAAACAATATTAGTTAATATTGTAATGTTTAATCCATTGTTTAAAAAGGGCCTCTAAACATAGCTCCTTTAATAGAAAAGTGACACAACTTAAAAATCCCCATTTTTGAGATAAAGACAGTTTTTTAGTCCTAAGCACTGATATTTTTATCTGGAAAAATGGCAAGTGGCAGTTGTTCTATTATGCCATCAGAGGGCAAAAGTGTCACTATGCTTTTCCAACATATTTACATTATTCTTTGTGATAAAGTGACACTTTTGAGTTGTTATTGCTACTGGAATAACCTAAAAATCACAGGAGAAAAGTATACTTAAGAATCTTTTATTAATGAACAAAAGATTGTTTAATTTTAAAACAACTGTACTGAAAATTTGTTATTTTTAGAGTTATGTCATTTTCTATTAAACGAGAGAGATATCTAATTATTTACAGACTCTTACATATGTACTTTCAACCCACTTATTGTATTTGTTTTGCAGTAACAGTAATACGCGCGTAATTGTACAAATTCAAACAGGAAAAGATAGGAAAAGTCTAATGCATTGTTAGTATTATTTTGTTATGACTTAAAAAGCACATCTTCGATTTTAACAAAATTGTTTTTACTTAAAGTACATACCTTGAGCATTATCCTGTAATTTTTTGATTGGTGTAAATATAATATTACTATATTAATAATTTAAAAAAAAATTTTTTTTTTACTTTTCTATGTTAAAAATTGTGTAAAAATTTGAAAAAAATATATAATATAAACTAATGTATTTTTCAATAATTGGTGTTGGCTTCATTTTTTTTACTTTTATACTTTTTGAGAAAAATGCATTTGAAAAATAGTGGCGCCGGCTCATACTTCCTTGATTATCTCAAGGACAGTTCAAGGTCAGGGGCTAAAAACACTATATTGTATTCTCATGGCATGCTTAATTACCATACCTGTTATTTCAAACATCGGCCGTGAGGGGGGGCATTTTGCTATGCTTATCCGGTCTTAGTCCCTTTGAAAAGGGTGAGTGAGATTAGTTAGGTCATCATCTAGCAGATGTTGATTCCTCAAAGGGGGATTATAAATAGCTACAGCAAGAAGGTTAGGGATGGAAGGAAAATCTAAGATGATAGGGGTGGCCTCAATGCAATGCAACTGGTAGGAGTTTAGCGAGAGAAGCATTGAGACCATATTTAATGTAAACAGCAGTGCCACCACTAGCATAGCCGCCATCTGGAGGTCTTTCAACATGGAAAGCTCATGGTTGGCGATCTTGGTACAGCAATCCTGTATAAAGTGAGTCTCAGAAACCAAAACAGTGTCTAAATCTAAGCCCGTTGGTGTTCCATAAGCCAACAGTAAGAAACCTCAGATCCATGAAGCTGGGAATGTGCCGTATGGGGAAGGGATATCAAAGAACATTATTTTATTAACATAACTTTATTTATCTTGTTATAGTGATTATTTTAATGAGCTTCATTCACAGGGCATAAAAATTGGGCACCAATGGGCCGATTGTCACCACTAGGAAGACAAACAGTACAAGCTTAAACAGCAGTACTGGACAAGTTAATGTATAGTATAAATATTCTGTTAGTTTCTGTAGATGCAATATGGAGGGCATTTAGGCATTTTTGGAAAGTTGTTAGGACAACCTATTTACCATATGATTTCTTAAAAGTGAGAAGTTGTTTTAAGCAATCGGCATCCCACTTAAATATTTTCAGAATGCCCTGTATATTTATATTTTTTTAATAAGAATCTTTATTACTTTCTTCTATCTTTACAAGAAGAAAGTATTGGATTCATGAAAATTTTCGACGGATTTATACGTTTTAGAAGGTCCTGAACACAATTTGACCATTTTTTAGGGTTTCGTTCATCTCACGAAACCCTATTGCTCCCGCTCCGTTGTCTGTTTGTCACAGAGCCCTTCTCAAAAACTATGTAACTTACAGAGTTGAAACTTTGTGTATAAATCAGAATAGCAGCTGTAAAGAGCTGAAAATATTAAAATTTGAAAAATTCATATTATTTTAATAAATAGAGATAAAAAACCAAAATTCTAACATTCTTTTCCTTTTAAATTTAAACATTTTTCATTATAGTAGATGCCAAAAATTAAAAATCCACAATGAAAATCTTTCCACAATAATTAATTTTCTATCAGACTATTTCCACGTGAAAAATGAAAATGAAATAAAAAGTTTCACCAATTGAAAAAAAGATAAATATGAAATAAAATTGATTGACATCATAGTCGTAATAAAACGGAAAATGTCTAAGATTTCTCAATAATACAAGGAGTATGAGTATGAGTAAGTAAACAAAGCAGATTAATATCACGTCATTAGAGCATTAAAAAGAAAATCTGACGTCATATGGGAAGTTTAACTAATTTTTCAGATGTTTGAGAATAATACAAAGCGAGTATCAATATAAATAATAGAGAATGGTAAATATATGAATTTGAGAGACATACTGAATCGTGATAAAAATCCAATTATGGAAATATTCGTATATTTTAACATTTTGAAGGTATACAATTTGTTTAATTTTGAAATTATTTTTTTAAATATTGCATTTAGTCTGTATGACGGATATTATTATGACAGAATATAATAGCGGGCTTGGCCCACTATCTGGCTGGTTTAGATATTCAAAAAAACGAAAGGCTGGTAAATTTTTACTTTATAAAAAACATGACTTTTTTTTTTTTTTTTTTTTTTTTGCTAAATGAAATTTGTTTGAATTTATTAAAGAAAGGATAAAGTGTTTTGAAAGGAATATTAAACGAAACCCTTTGAGCGATCTTTGATCACACTTACGCACTTGTTGAAAATGTCTGTCTGTGACAAAAATTTTGTGGGCACTCTATCTCAAGAACTAATGCACGAAATTTAATAAAACTTTATATTCAGTTAGTCCCTGATATAAATTGGTGCTGATTAGTTTTTGGTTAAAATCGCCCGACAGGTGGCGCTGCTATGCTGCATTTTTTGTGATTTCCGCAATAGCTCTATCTCAAGAACTAATGCACTTATTTTCATAAAACTTCGGGTTCAGTTAGACCTAGACATAAATAGACGCTGATTTGGTTTTGGTTTAGATATCCCAACAGGTGGCGCTGCTATTCCACTTTTTACTCGATTTTTACGATAGCTATATCTCAAGAACCAATGCACGGAATTTCATCAAACTTCAGATTCGGTTAGACCTTGACATAAATAGATGCTGCTTACGTTTTGGTGTAAATTGACCAACAGGCGGCACTGCTATGCTACTTTTTTCATTATTATCACGATAACCATACCTCAAGAACTAATGCATGGATTTTCATCAAACTTCAAATTCAGTTAGATGTTGACATAAGTTTTTGTTGGTTTTGGTTTTGGTCTAAATCTACCAACAGGTGGCACTGCTATGCTGCATTTTTCAGGATTGACACGATTTTAGCAATAGTCATATCTCAAGAACTACTACACGGAATTTAATAAAACTTTAGATTCAGTTAGACCTTGATATAAATTGGTGCTGATTCTATTTAGTGTATGCAAAAGCTGTGTGAGATAGAAGAAAGTTTTGGGATTGGCACATCTGACTAGTTTTTGCTTGTCATAGTGGTTATTTTAATGAGCTTAATTCACAGGGGTATAAAAACTGGGCACCAATGGGCCGATTGTCACCTCTAAACTTTATTAGTATTCTTTGCCTAAATTTTATTAGTATACTTCACCTAAATTGCATTAGTAATCTCATTAGGCGAAGAATACTAAAAATTTTGTGGTGCCAATCGGCCATTGGCGCCTTGTTTTTACACCCCTGCTCATTCATATGTACAACAAGGTTACTTTTAAAAATGTATTTACTTACTTTATTTTAGAGACAATTTCGTGGTGGCTTCAGATAAGTTGACTGCAGGTTTCCTGTACAGTGCTATCAATGTATGTATTTGATGATTAAAAAATCTTTTTTTCCCTTTTTTTTTTTTTTACAGTGTTTGATTTTTATGCAAATCTAAATATCTGAAAAACAAAAAAATGTTATCCAAATGGTCATTTTCATTAATTTAAATTTTCAATTATTTTTTTATAAATGTAAAATAGCAGCATATGTTTTGACAAAAAGAAAAAAGAAAAGAAAAAAGTTATTTTACAATCTTTCTAAATTTTTATTCATAAAAACTGAGTTTATTAAAAAAATAAATATAATAAAGTGATGATGCCAAGAGGTCCATTCTTGACCGAAAACAACAACCATTTTTACAATGATTAAAAAAAATTTGTAATTTAACAAATTATACCAACAATTGGGAAAATGTTCCAAAAACTTAAAGGGAAAAAAAATTTTTAATTAAAAATATTAATTATTCAAAAATATTCATCGGAACCATCTACAAATAAACGCATTTTCCATTACTACAGTTGAAGAGATCCTGGCATTCTCTGTCCTCGCAAAAATATTCGTTTGAACCATCGCCACATTTATTGAAATGCATTTTCCATTGCTATACCTTAAAATTTTGTCAGGTCCTTCCTACAATAACTTTAACTCTTGTTTAGATTGATGTCTGAGCTAAAGGTATTTTGAGGAAATTAAAGTTGAAGACCATGTTTTTTGCTTTATAAGACGATTTCTCATCCGATATGAATTTTTGAATTCGGCTCTTTTTCGTATCTGATAGTTTGCATCTATCCTTTTTGTAACTTTAACATTTTTGTAATGATTTTATGCATTTCTATTGCCTATTCAAATAAAAAATTTTCTAAAGTTACAGAATTTCATTAAAAACGCTTAAAAAAATAAAGTGGCGACGCCAAGAGGTCCACTCTCGACCAAAAACAACCATTTTCCCAATGGTTAAAAAAAAATCATTTATTAATGAGTTAAAGGAAATTTAGGATATGATAGAGATTGCTATTTATCAACAATCTAAAATGAAACTGAAAATAAATAGGGTAAAAGCTTGAGTAGTCAGCCTTGCAACAATCCAACATAAGTGACAGGTTACTATTATAAAATATTCATGATTATTTGCTTATGACTAATGGTATATCAAAGGTATCTGCACATTGAAAAATTATATTTCATTTTGAACCAAAAAATAAACTATTTATAAAAGCATTTTATCTCACCCTAGCTGAGTTCTGGGGAAAAAAGGGGGTAGGGGTGCTGAACATAGCTCTTACTATATAATATTTAGAAAGCAAGGGGTACAATCTGTTCTATACAAACATAACTGAAATCGTTAAGGCTATCATCGATGTCGTCGAATGAGTCATACTCTGTCGTGATCCAGCCCATAGAACCAGAGATAGGAAAGCACTCCCTGGTTGTGAAAATCCAAACTAAAATCGGTAAGCTCTATCGATGTCGAGTGGAAAGAGCCATACCCCATTGTGATCCAGCCCATAGAAACAGAGATAGCAAAGCGCCCCCTGGTGGTGAGTGCAAGTTGATGTAGAATAAATGCTATATTTAATAAAAAGTCTCCCCCCCCCCCCTCATCTCGCTATTCCTGCAAAAATATTACAAATGTTTCTTAATACATGTAATGTCCCGATCCGAGATAGCGGGCGAATGTCACTTTTCCCTATCATAATACCTGGCTGCCACTCTAATAGAAAAACTTTAATTACCCATAATGCAGTTTAAACATCTTAGCTCTGATTTTTCGGTTATCAATAGGCTTTTAATTTATAATTTTAATCTGGGGATAGAGTCACCTTTATGTCTGACATTGAAATTACATGTTTAAAAGACAATATGAAAGCAATGGGATTAAACATTTTGGAATTTTCCATTCAGTTCTTTTTTTTTTACTAATCTTTTCTTTCCACTTTCCCATATATTATGAATTTGATAAGAAATATTAATGAAAACATATATATTGCACTTTACTGAATGTTTTGATAGTGCCAGGCATATCAGTTCAAAACTTAGGCCTAATTCAATGAAGTGAAAATTTTGAGTATTGTTATTTACTATCTTTCGTGATGTGACCCATAGAACACGAGTTAGCTGCAAAATCCTTTAGTTACAGCTTCCACAGCCAGGGAGCACAATCTGTTCTATACGAACATAACTGAAATTGTTAAGGCTATTGATGTCTAGTCGAATGAGCCATACCCCGTCGTGATCCAGCCCATAGAACCAGAGATAGGAAAGTGCCCCGTGGTTGTGAAAATCCAAACTAAAATCAGTAAGCTCTATCGATGTAGAGTGGAAAGAGCCATACCCCGTGGTGATCCAGCCCATAGAAACAGAGATAGCAAAGCACCTCCTGGTGGTGAGCGCAAGTTGATGTAGAATAAATGCGATATTTTATAAAAAGTCGTCGTCTCCCCTC
This sequence comes from Maratus michaelseni, assembly GCA_963931845.1. Lineage (NCBI taxonomy): Eukaryota > Metazoa > Arthropoda > Arachnida > Araneae > Salticidae > Maratus > Maratus michaelseni. The sequence goes on along the minus strand of OZ007592.1, from coordinate 317,520,823 downwards.
ATCTTGCCATTCCCGCAAAAATATTACAAATGTTTCTTAATTACATCTAATGCCCCAATCCGATAGCGGGCCAAGCCCGCTTTTCCCTATCATAATACCTGGCCGGCACTCTAATAGAAAAACTTTAATTACCCATAATGCAGTTTAAACATCTTAGCTCAGATTCTTCGGTTATCAATAGGCTTTTAATTTATTATTTTAATCTGGGGATAGAGTCGCCTTTATGTTTGGCATTGAAATTACATGTCTAAAAGACAGTACGAAAGCGATGGGATTAATTAAACATTTTGGGATTTTCCATTCAGTTCTTTTTCTTTTACTAATCTTTTCTCTCCACTTTCCCATACATTATGAATTTCATAAGAAATATTAATGAAAACATATATGTTGCACTTTTCTGAATGTTTTGATAGTGCCAGACATATCAATTAAAAGCTTAGGCCTAATTCAATGAAGCAAAAATTTTGAGTATTTATTGTTATTTACTATCCTCCTTCCTGTTTTCGACTATATTTTTTGTCCCCAAGAACGGTGAAATGATAACATGCGATAAATTGTAGAACTGAATATAAAATACTGTGTTTCAGAAAAAAATCATGAAAAAAAGCATGTTTTATCAAAGAATCGCTAGAAAACGCGAATTTTGTCAAAGGATTGCGATAAAAACGCAAATTTCGTGAAAGGATCGCTGAAAAAACACGAATTTTGTCAAAGGATCTCTGAAAAAACATGAATCTTGTCAAAAGGCAGCAGAGAAAACATGAATTTAGTTAAAGGATCACAAAAAAAGCAAATTTCATCAAATGATCGCAGGAAAAACTTGAATTTCGTCAACAGATAGTGGAAAAAACGTGAATTTCGTCAAAGGATCACTGAAAAAATGCGAATTACGTTGTAGGATCGCTGAAAAAGCATGAATCTCGACAAAAGGATGCAGAAAAAAAACTAATTTAGTTAAAGGATAAAAAAAAAAGCAAATTTCGTCAAAGGATCGCTGAAAAAATGCAAATTACGTCGTAGGATCGCTGAAAAAGCATGAATCTCGACAAAAGGAAGCAGAAAAAATTCTAATTTAGTTAAAGGATCACAAAAAAAGCAATATTTCATGCTCTCTGCCAATCTGCGGCAATGAAGCAGCCAGCCAATAGTGCAGGCGGTAAATATAATGATCTAGCATCCAGCGAAGCGATGGCAGTTCATAGCTAGCTTGGGCGGCAAGCCACAAACTTTACTGTTTTGTTTATATGTCATCTCTCATAGCTTTATTTTAAAGAATTTCACTCATTAATTATGATATTTTCTATTTTTTTAAAATTAAGGTTAACGTAAGTTAGTTTCAATTATATTCGTTCTTCGTATGCATAGTCAGATGTATGTTTTCATTCAGATTTGTTATTGAACTCATTTAAGAAAATTTTTAGTCGTTCATAAGCTCCATAAGAAATGAAAACATTCAGTAAATAATAATTAAAGTTCTTATTTCCATTCTTGGGCGATTAAACATTTATTGATTTCTTAAATAGAAACAGCTCAACAAATCATTAATATTTACTTAATGTGAAACTCATAATATGTGAGAAAATGGTGATTTTTTTTTACCTCATTACTTACAAATTAAACTGTTTTGATGAAAACATACATGTTGCACATCACTGAATGTTTGCATTTCGTAGCAAACTCATAATATTTAAGAAATATTTACATTATCTTAACTCTGGCCAGAAATCACTTTGGTTTTTATATTTTTAAAGACAATTTCTTATTCTTTGTAATTATTTTTTTATTGGGAGTTTTTGGGCGATGTTTTTGACTTTATAGATAGCAACTGCTCTGCAAATCACTCATATTTACTTAATGCTTAACTTTCAAATAAACTCATAATATGTGAGAAAACTGTGTTGTTGCTTTTTTTTTACCTCATACTTTCAAATTAAGTAGTTTTGATGAAAACATACATCTTACACTAAATTTGTGAGTATTTATTTATTGTCATTTACAATCTTTCTTCCTGTTACTGTTTTTGACTACATTTTTAGTTCCTGAGAAAGATGAACTCCTAACATGCGATAAATTGTAGAACTGTATATTTTATAGTAAAGTGTAAGATGTATGCTTTCATTAAGATTTGTTACTGAACTCAGTTTGTTTCATTTAAGAACATATTTACTCGCCCAAGAATCGAATGTTTTTCTTGAACTTTATATAAAAAAAAAAAACGGCCAGAAATCACACAGGTTTTTATATTTTGAATATCTGAGTTCACCATTCTTGGGGACTAAAAATGTAGTAAAAAACATTAACAGTAAGAAAGATTGTAAATAACAATAAATACTCAAAATTTTCACTTAATTGAATTAAGCCTAAGATTTGAACTGATATGCTGGACACTTTTTAAACATTCAGTAAAGAGCAAGATAATGTAAATATTTCTTAAATATTCTGAGTTTGCTAAGAAATGAAAACATTCAGTGAAGTATAATATAATTTTTCATTAAAACAATTTCATTTGTAAGTATAAGGTTAAAAAAAAAAAAGTTTTTTCACATATTAACGAGTTCATCAGAAAGTTAAACATTAAGTAAATATCAGTGATTTGCGGAGCTGTTGCTATTTATAAAGTCATAAACATCGCCCAAAAACCCCCGACAAAAATTATAATTACAAAGAATAAGAAATAGTCTTTAAAAATATAAAAAAACAATGTGATTTCTGGCCTGAGTTAAAATAATGTAAATATTTCTTAAATATTATGAGTTTGCTAAGAAATGAAAACATTCAGTGATTTTCAAGATCTATCTTTTCATCAAACCATTTTAATTTGTAAGTATGAGGTAAAAAAAAATCACCTTTTATTTCACATATTATGAGTTTCACATTAAGTAAATATTAATGATTTGCAAAGCTGTTTCTATTATGAAATCAATAAATGTTTAATCTCCTAAGAATGGAAATAAAGACTTTATTATTTACTGAATGTTTTCATTTCATATGAAACTCTCCATTCTTGGGCAACTAAAAATGTTCTTAAATGAGTTCAATAACAAATCTGAATGAAAACATACATTTGACTACACATACAAAGAACGAATATAATTGAAACTAACTTAGGTGAACATTAATTGAAAAAAAAAATACAAAATAAGAGTGAAATTCTGTAAAATAAAGCTCATGACACATCACATAATCAAAACAGCTTGGCTTACTGCTGAAGCTAACTATGAACTGTCGTTGCTTTGCTGGATCTCTCATTGGCTAGCTGTTTTATTGCTGGGGATTGGCAGAGAGCATGGAATAGCCTCAAACCCAAAATTCCATATGAACGTTTTAATTTTTTTTTTAAAATCTAAATTAAAATTTAAAAATCCGGCTGCGAGGTGCACTTTCCGGTGACAGCATCTACACATGACAAAAATTTCAGAGTCCTAGGTGTTATAATTACAGTGCTATCCGCGGTCAGGTAGGCAGACATCTCTTACTTTATATATAGAGAGATAAAGTAAAACAAAAATTTACATAAACCAGTATTTACAAATGCTTAAAAATTCAATTGCACAAATATGAATATAATTAAAATATAGAGTAATAAAGTAAAACAAAAATGTATATAAACCAGTATTTTCAAAAGTTTAAAAATTCAGTCGCACAAATATGAACATAAAAAGGAGAATTAATAAAATTGGACTTTAAAAACTCCAGTTTTTCATGTGCAAGTTTATTATTTGCTCTTTTCTGTATAAATTTTACAAAAAAGTAAAAGAAAAAAAAATGAAAGAAAAGTAAAAAAATATACATATTAAATTTCTAAATAATGTTTTCAATGAAGTACAATTATAGTTGATCTTTTCATTTTATGGAATAAGTGCAACTAACAAAAGAATTTAATTTAAAAATATATTAGTTTAAACAGTATTTTTACAACACAGAAATCATTAAAATAAAACAAAAAATAATTTTTAGTGATTGCATCTACGCTTCTCACTTGATGAAGAAGGAAATAAAAGTGCTTTTATTAAAACTTGTCATGTTTTTAACTTACTTTTGAACTGTCATGTTAAAATTTCACTATACAGTGGAACTTCCCTTTAACGAAGTCCCTATTTAACGAAGTTTTCTAATTAACGAAATTTTCTGCAGAACTTTGACTTTGAACACCATTAGCATGTAAATTAATCTCCACATTACAAAAAATATATTCTATATAACGAAGTTTATTCCACTTTTGTACATGTACATAATTAAAATTAAACGATTGCTGTTCGAAGGATATGCAAATTTATTTCAGCGGATTCGATTGTATGAAAATGAACACATTTAAATAATCTCCATTCTGCTTGGTGCTAAATAAAACAAATTTTTTTTCACAGTAAGAAAAACACTTGTTATCACTATTCTCCCACTCCGAGACTCCAGCGCTGACAGTTGGGGGAAGTCAAAATCACCTTTTTACCTTCAGTGATATAGAAGATGAGGTGTCGCAATGGCGTCAGATACATTGAAACAAAAAATATCTATTAGAGTCAGACAGGTACCATTCTGATCTTCCATTGCTGATAGACAATTGCTTTGTACATCCAAAAGAACGTGCTTCAAAATACAAATCGAAGAACATCAAAGTTATTTTTGTTCCTGCCAATACAGCTAAACTTCAATCATTAGTTTAAAGAATAATAAAAAATCTTGAAGTACATTATCGAAAAAGACAGAAAAAAGCCGATGTAGTGAAAACATTAGTTTGAGATTCTGTGTATCAGAGCTGATGAAAGCTTGGGCCAAAACTTGGGAATGTGACGTGATTTCATCGACCGTACACAACTGTTTTGTAAAAGATGGCTTCATAATTAAAACAATCAAATGCTTCTGAATCCAATACCTGTTTGTCAAATCTCAAGAAAAAATTTCATGAATTTAAGTTAATTTCTATTTAACGAATTTTCTTCATAACGAAGTTTTTAAGTGTAACGATGAGACTTCGTTAAATGGAAGTTCCACTGTAATTTCACTGATTAAATTCTTAATTTTTCTGGAAATGAAATGTAAACCTAGTAGACATTTTAAAATAATAAATTTTGATATAAATAGTTTATTTTGTTAAAACTTTTAAAATCCTCTTAAATCATCAAGTTTTTACTGTCATTAAAATCATAATTAATACTTTAGATAACATTAACCCCTTCGCGACGAGCATCTTTTACAGAATTTTTAATCTTTTACCACCGGTTTTTCAAAACAGAAATTTTCGTCTAATTGAATCGCAGAAATGCTAAGATTTAATAAGGCAAAACTTACAATAAAAAATAACTGGTGGGAATAATCGAGGATTCTGAGCATCTTATGCGTCATGTATACATTTCGCTTGTCCCTAAGGGGATAATTTTCAAACCTGGAGTATGTTTTCAAAAATTTAAAAATACACATTAATAACAATAATTTTTTTCTTATCCAAACCCAACCAATTCTCATTTTCCTTTTTTACACTTTTATACTTTCAGCTTCAAACAACTCTCTCTTCAACTTCTCAGAACTTCTAACAATATTATTATTATTATTTTAAACAAAGAAAGAAATAAATAAAATAAAAATGTTTAATTCTTTAAATAATTACTTCAATTGTCAAACATATGAAATAGGATTTTCTTTTTTTCCTTCAAAACCAATCAAAACATCAATAAATTATTATCTGTGAATCAAAATATCCAATTATTTACACAAAAAGGCTAAAACTTTTAAACTTGTTTCTTACTCTATTAAAACATAAGTAATAAACAAGAATGAAAAATAATGAGTCGGGCATAAATTATGAAACAATTTTCATCACTAACAGAATATTATTAAGAAATTTAATTTTTTCTGAGAATGAAATGAGATATCTAAATAACCAACTTAAAATAACACTAATTAAAAACATATATTTATTTTACTTAAAAGGTGATAAAATATTAAAAACACATGTAAAGATAGTAGGTTTACATAATATGCCGAGACCTTTTGAGGCACACACATGCTCATTTTCAAGGGATAGAAGATTATGACTGGAAGAGAAAACACTCAGAAAACAAAATACTGTTACGCATGTGCAAATAAAGCCATCTATTTCTCTAAAAGAGGGAGTGGAAAGAGTTGAAGTTGAATTTTCAGGTGCTGATCCTCTTGAAACACCTAGAATATTGAACCAAATTGTGGGAACATTATAAGAAATAATGTTGTTGCGTACACTACCATTTTTAATTAAAATCTCAATGGATTCAAGGATTATGGAAAAATAGTGGTTGGATGTTGGAAAAATTATTTTATCTTTGTCGAAGTTTATTTTAATTTATTTTTGATGTAATCTGGACAAAGCTGTACTTGGTTTATTGAACTTGATATCTGACAAATGTTCTTTGAGCCTTTCTCTGAATTTCTGAGATGTCATACCAACATAGGCTAAACCTTTTTGATGCTCAGTACTAAATGGAATTATGTAGACACCTGCTCAAATTTGGTAATAACAATTCCTATCTATTCATTTTATGGTACACTTTTGGTATAAAACTTTGTTATATGCAATATCTTTCATGCAATTTGCAGTGTTCTATATAGGCAGTTCGACAAACAAACAAGCAAAAAAAAGAATTAGCTGAGATTTTCAGGGCATTTTAAAATGTTTATTTTATTTTATCTGATACAACTGGGTTTGTGTTATTTGGGTTCTGCTGTACAATAAGATGGGCTTCTATCTTTTCTATGATTACAATCAGTGGGATATTTTAAATTTGTTTCTGTAGATAATGTATTTGTATTAATATATAAATAAATACTTTGATTTACAATTTCTTTTCATCTGTTAATAGAATGACCAAGTTGCAGAAGAATGCTTAATGAAATTGACAGCCGATCTTGATCAAATTAAAGATGAGAGTGAGTATTTTATAAAAACTTTCAGTTTATATTTTAAGTGATTATAATTTTCTGCAATTGTTGCTTATTGAAATACCTGAATAGTAGAATCACATGTATTAATCTTATTAAGAACAATACACAAATCCCGATATTACTTTTACCATGTGTTGAAATTAGCTAAATTGAATCAATTTGCTGTGAAAATGATTCAATTAACCAGCATTTATTGTATCATAAAAAAAAAAATTAATGAAATGTGCATTTCCTTTTTATGAAATTATTTTGTTTAAACAAATTTATTCGGCTAATGTATTTCTGTCCGATTTTTAAAAGAATAATAAAGAATGAATTTTGAAGTTGAAGAAATAAGTTTAAATGCGAAGAGAGGGGGGAAATCTCTTGGCCTCTTCTAATTTATTAGGTAACTATATGTCAACATTTTAATACATTCATATCTGATATGCAAGTACAAACATTCTTTATTCAGACCCTTGTTCTTTTCCATAACTTAACACTCATGTCAGAGTATTTTAGTACAGGCATTCTCTCATTCAGGAATAGCCATTTTCCCAAGCTAAACTAACAACACATTATCGCACTATTTAATAACTAAAATAAAAATTCTTTTTAAAAAAAATTGGTCCAAGCATTGTTTTTAAATAATAAACATGGATGATTTACATAATAAACATGGACCTTCAGTCTCAGAACTGATTTCCAGTCTTGGCAAGATTTTCAACTGATAGTAAATTATACTTTATATAGTAAAATAACAGCAGTATTACAAGCAAAAACTTTTCTCTTTCTTTCATTGTAAAAAATCAATTTTTAGCTATATCTTCTAGCCTATCGCCTTTTGTTATACCTAATAGTCAGAAACTTTTTCAGTCTTGACTTTGATGAACTTCTTCCACCAATGATAGTAATCTGTTGAACTAAACAGATTATTATCATGACAGAGAAAAACTTTGTCAACATTTATGTTATAACTACTTGACCCACCTGGCATTGCCGGCCTGTAATAACCTTAAATATACCTAAAATCAATGTTGGATGATTTTCTATTTTAAAATGAAACTTAAAGTTTAACTGAATCTAGAGTTGGGGACTTGATTGCCTTTAGCAGCATAAACTTATTTTTATAAGGTAAAGCAACAGACAGAATGGGACTAAAGAAAAGAAGAAAGAAAAATCAAGCATAGATTATGAAACACTTTCCAACACTCCCAGAGCATTTTAGCAAAACTTCGCTGCTTAATAAGATGAAAAAGATACCTAAATAGACATTTTAGAAAATGTATATAACACATTTGAAAACCTGATTTCAGCAATTATCGTCCAATCCTGGAAATGTACTCTGATTCTTTTGGACAGCCATGCATATAAACTATGGATTTGTTTATATTCTACATAGTATGCTAAAATTAAGTTTAACGAGAAAACGTATAACACAATTGAAATTCCCCTTCAGCATTTCTACCAATAGATGGAAACATACGTGAATTCCTTTGTACATCCCTGTATATTAGATTTTTATCAAGCCACATATTAAGCTAAAATTTTATTCAGGCAAAATAATGCCCAAAACCGCTGAAATTACACTGCAAGGAATTACTATTTATAGCTCTCCATATATCCAGTTCTTTGTATAGCCCAGTATTAATATTCTAGTAACTTCCTTTGTATTAATATTCCAGTATATTAATTTATTTATATTCTACAAACATATCTTGGTATATTGAATATAAATTATCTTGAAAATGCATAACTTAATTTAAAAACATCTTTAATAAATTCATGCTTATGCTCAGTAATGCTTATGAATACTTTTATGTAGCCCTGTATAGGATCTATATAATTTATACACACCAAGTAGTACGCAGAATTTAGTTAAACTTAAAAACACATATCATAACTTAAAATGCACTTCCATCAATTATCCCTAATAGACAATACTTCAGATAAAGTACTGTATCCATAATCTTTTGAGTGTCCCTGTAAATGAACGATAAGTGCTATGTAGATCATATTCTACACCAAGTATCCTGAACTAAACTTCAGTAATGTATGTCAATTTCATCATGTTTTGAAATAGTGCAACATAATTTAAAATACTCTGCAAACAGTTTTTCCTTGTAGACCATTATATAATAGAATTATTTTGTGTGGCTCTGTAAATGAATGATAATTACTTTGCACTCCATATTCTACAGAAAGCATCTTTTAATGCATCTCAGAATTTCATATCAAATCTATTATGTTTGTAACAGTGTAACATCATTAAAATAGACCGCAAACGATTTTTTCTCATAGACATTAATATAACAGAATTTTTTGAGTGATACTGTAAATGAACTGTAAGTGCTACACATAACATATTTTAAAGTAACCTTCTTGTAATGCACTTCAATAATGCATATAAATTTCATTATGTTTCGAAATGTGTAACATCATTAAAATACATCACAAATTAATTTTTATCCATAGACTATAATGCAACAGAATACTTTTGAGTGCCCCTGTAAATTAACTATAAGGGCTACACACTTTATTTTCAAAACTAAACAGGCCATGACAAACTTCAATAACATATATCAATTACATGTCAAGCTGAGTATACTTACGAGAATTAGAGCTCAGACAGACAGGCGGCCAGACAAACCTAATTCATAAGCATTTTTCAACTATGTTGGAAAGTGTTAAAAAGGAGAAATTAATATATAAAATAAAATATTCTGTTGCAAATGTATTCAGTTTTAAATTATCTCATGAAAATAATTTACTATTACTAAACTAGTTATATCTTGATTTACTATTATATTATTACATTTTGTTATGTTACTAAGTTGCTATGTTAGTAGCAACTAGAAAAAACAAGTTTTCTGTTCTCACAAATAAAACGATGTAACGCAGAAAACCCCTTCCCGAAAATTAGACTCTTCCCGGCGAAATGCGCCACGCATCACGTGATCTAGAATTTTTTTCGTTCAGTGCAGTTGTCATGTGAGTTTTGCCAAATGAAGTATGTTTTTTTTAAGTATGGTTATGTATAGAACATGATGTGTTTTGTTCTCCGGAAATGTGAAAGTAAAATCTTATATATACGTGTCATATGTGAAGTTTTTGTGATGTGTGTGTTTTGCGTCAAGAAATAAAAAAATCTATGAAAATGCCAGCAATCTTTTACTTCTGGTGTTATTAAAGAAATATTCTTTCAGCCCCGAGATACGAAAAGTATAATTATTTTACAGTGAGTGCTATAAAAATTTGGCCCCCCAACTCGGGCTAGAAATCCACAGGGATTTATATAATGATATTGTGAAAAATGATAAAATGATTTATTTCTACAAATCAAGTGAAAAGTGCTAAATTTCTACAACACGCAGTGATTTAGTTTTAAAATAAAGAAGGAAGCTTTCAGAGCTTCTGATTTCATAAGCTACAATCAAGAAATGGCGCGAAGGATCGTTGCCATACGCCATTGCATCGTATGATATGTGTTATTCGTTTCATAGTTCTAAAAAGTGTTTTGTGTACGCCCAAGAAAATTGTGCATTATATGTGTTCTTAATCTTCGTTTACAGAGTTCTACAAATTATTCAATGGATGAGTAACTCATGAGTGACTTGGTAAAAAACTGATCCGTATTTTTTTTTTTTATAAAAACTAAAGAATTATTCTTAACATTTTTTGGTTCATTCTTGCATTATTTTGTTATGTTTTATTTTGTTCTTACATTATTTCCCCTTCCCCCCTCCCCTACTTTTGATTTTATTTTTGAATGATTTTCGTGACTGTGTTGAAAGAAATTTTTTATTGATTCAGAAAAAAAAAAAAAAGGTAAAACTGATATCAGTTTCAAGTAGAATTATGATATTATCGTTTTCAGGTCAAATTAATATAAAGTATTCGTAATTTTATGGCAGTTATCATAAAGATGTTTTGTTTTTCTTTTATTATTACTTTTAAAATAATTTATTACTTTTTGTTTTTCTTTTATTACTGGTTTTAAAATAATTGAGTACAGTTTCGATATAAATGTTTGTTCTTATTTAATATTGGACATAAGTATTTAATTCTGAGTTCTCGATTGAGAAAAGAAGCATTATTGTGGAATTTAAAACTGAATGAGTAAGTTATGCAAGTTTTGTTGTTTTGATTTTTTTTTAAGGTAGAAAGTTTTTTTAAATTGTACTGAACAAAACCGATATTAAGCTGTCTTAGTAATTTAAAAATAATATTGGTTGAGAATTTAATTATTCCGTTATGTGTTCTGATTTCGTTTAGAATATTATTTAAGGAACAATTTAATTATTCAGTTATGTGTTTTGATTTCATTTAGAATATTATTTAAGTGACAATTATTCAGTTATGTGTTTTGTTTTCATTTAGAATATTACTTAAGTGACAACTATTCAGTTGCAGTTTAGTTCATTTGAAATATTGTTTTGAATGTGTCGCGTTATGAAATCCAGTTTATTTTTAATGTTTGTTTTGTTTTGTAGTAATAGTTTATATTATGGTTAAAGCTCACTGTTTTGTTTTATTAAAAGTTTATACGATTTGTAACGGCAAAACTCACGTTTGGGGTACGATTTAAACAAAATTTTTGGCATTTATAGGGTTTTCGGCTGGTTGTTTTGCTAAAATTTAAAATGTCTGAACTTAATAGAGCTCGCAAAGAGGATTTGTTCCAGGTTGCGTTAGAAATGAATTTAGATGTGCAAACCACTATGACCGTTGTCACATTGCGGGAAAAAATCAAATCCTCCCCCTCGTTCGATGTTGATTTTGTGAATTCATTAGTCAGGAATCAAATTGCAACTCGGGAAGAAGAACAACGTAGGCGGGAATTAGAGGATAAACAAAAAGAAGCAGAGTTAGCACAGCGTAAACTGGAATTAGAAGAGAAGCGTAGAGCAGAAGAGCTGCAATTAGAAGAGAAGCGCAGGGCAGAAGAGATGGAGTTTAAAAAGCTTGAGATGAATTTTGAGCTTGAGAAGCTTAAGCTACAGGTTCAGAGCCAAAGTACTTCCGGTGGAGTGGTAGGTGGTAATGCGACAGGGATAGTATCTCAAGCGGAAAGTAAGATAGATGTCCAAAGGTTGTTGCCTACATTCAGGCCAGAAACAGATGATGTAACATTGTTTTTGGTTCTCCTGGAACGCCAGTTAAAGCTCTCGAAGGTACCTGAGCATCTATGGGTATCGTATTTACTCAGTGTTGTCCCATCTTCTATTTCTGCGCTTATCGCTCGTGAATCAGAAGAAAACGCTTCAAATTTTTCGCATGTTAAGGATTTACTACTAAAACGGTTTAAAATTAGTGCCGAAAAATTCAGACAGCTGTTCTTTGCTCATCGCAAGGTAAAAGAAATCTCTTGGCGAGATTATTACTTCGAACTTCGAGATTATTTTGAAAACTGGCTTAAAGAGTTAACAGTAATGTCTTTTGAAGCACTCCAGGTTCTGATCATAGCAGATCAAATGAAAAGGCGTGTGCCTGTTGAATGCAAACAGCATATGTTAGATGACTGGGAAAATTTAATTTCGCCAGTCGACCTCGCCGAAAAACTAGATGCGTATGAAATTATACGAAGTACGTTCCCAAAAAGAGATCCGGTTGTACCCCAAGAGAAAAAAGAATTTTCTCGTCGAGATAATAATTGGAAGCAGAGTAAGCCTCCAAAAGAGGACAGATCTCCTCCTAAGTTTGGTAATCGACGCTTAGAATCCGATATTGTTTGCTATGGATGTGGTAAAGTGGGATTTATAAAGAAGAAATGCCCAGATTGTACCCCTTCGGTTAAAAAAGAAAATGTGCAAGCACATCGTCTTAAGTTGTATAGTTTAAATACTTCAACAGTTTCAGCTCCAAATGTGCCTATCACGATCTGCAATAAGAAAGTGTTAGTCTGTGCAGATACGGGTGCGAATCGTTCCATTGCGGGAGAACGTATGTATGAGCTATTTTTAAAAACTGGTGTTGCACTGAAACCTCATACTCATGATGTCACGTTGGCTGACGGAATTACAGTAGCCAGAGAAACTTTGTCTGCTACAGTTCCAGTAGAGATTGAAGGTCGAGTCTTCAAAACGGAGTTCATTATATTACCAAATGCTAAGGGTAATAGAACGCTTTTAGGCATGGATTTTTTGCACAATGCTAACATGGTGTTAGATACTGCCAAAAAACGTGAATTAACGTGGTATTTCAGTAATAAACCTCAGAAAAAGTTTCATTTTGTAGATGAATACGTTGAAGAAAATAATTCATCAGCTGGTGCGGTCGAAGTCAGTCCATACGCCTTACGTGAAGATGAAGGCAAAAATTTAACTTCTGACGAAAGAGAAAAACTGAATGGTCTTCTAAAAAGGTATGAAAAATGCTTTCAACCAGGGGGAGAGACAACCCCGTATGTAGAGTATCTTATCAATACAGGTGATAGTGCTCCTATTGCTGAGCCACCTTATCGGATGACTCCTGCTAAGAAAGAAATAGATAATCTTCTAGCTCAGGGAATCATAAAGGATATCAGAGAAGCTCAGTTGCAAGATGAAAATCTTAAAAAGATTATAGATTGTTTTGAAGACGAACAGAAAAGTGAAGACTTCGCCAATTGGACTGATAGAGGATTCCTGATGAATCAAGGTGTGCTTTACCGGTATGCTCCTGAATCAGACGTCGAGGAAGCGCAACTGGTCATTCCAGTACAAGAAAGACAAAACATTTTGAAACTTCATCATGACGACCCCTCAGCCGGACATTATGGTGAAGCAGGCACTTATCAGAGAATTGCTAAGAGATATTATTAGACAGGCATGAGAACATATATTTCTGAATACGTGAAGAAGTGTCCAGAATGCGCTCGTTATAAATCAACAAATCAGAAACCAGCTGGTTTATTGCGAACACCTGCTTATGCTCAACGGTTTGAGACACTCAGCATTGATCTCTTTGGACCATTGCCTCGTAGTAAAGATGGGCACCGATGGATTTTTATAGTAGAAGATTGTGCCACAAAATAGGTAGAACTGTTTGCCTTAACAACTGCCACTGCCCAAGAATGTGCAACTACGCTGATTGAAGAGATTTTCCTTCGTTATGGTATCCCAAGATGACTCTTAAATGATAACGGCCCTCAGTTCGTGAGCGCTGTTCTACAACAAGTTTGTTACATTCTCGGAATTGACCAATCATTGACACCTTTGTACCACCCTCAGGCCAACCCAGTCGAACGGAAAAATAGAGACTTGAAACCTCGAATAGCAATCCTTGTTGGGGATGAACACGATTCCTGGATTGATAAACTTCCTTTTATTAGATTTGCTATGAACTCTGCCAAATCTGATACAACAGGCCAAACTGCCGCCTATCTGCATTTTGGTCGAGAACTAAGAACAATCGATGATGTGGTGAACGATTTTAGAGCAGTTGTGGAAAATGACAATTTTGTTCCTGAAATAACTCCATATCTTAAACGTCTTGCAGATGTCTCAAAGAAAGTGAAAGAGCGAGTTGAAATAAAACAAGATCAGCGTAAGAAATATTATGATAAAAATCGTAGAAGAGTTTATTTTACACCTGGTGAAAAAGTATGGGTTGCCTTACACCCTGTGAGCAAGGCAAGTAACCAGAAAACAACAAAATTTATGCCTAAGAGGGATGGGCCATATGTAGTTTTGACTCAAAAATCACTGGTGACATATGACATTGCCAGTCTAGACAATCCTACTCAGCGAATTGGATCTTATCATGTTTCAGCCTTGACACCATTCCAAGAAACTGAAACTACTCCAGTTGCACCTCTGAGAAAAAGAGGGAGACCCAGAAAACATCCTGTTTCCTCTCCGAGACGTATGTCGGAAACAGAGGGGGAGGATGTAACGCAGAAAACCCCTTCCTGAAAATTTGACTCTTCCCGGCGAAATGCGCCACGCTTCACGTGATCTAGAATTTTTTTCGTTCAGTGCAGTTGTCATGTGAGTTTTGCCAAATGAAGTATGTTTTTTTTAAGTATGGTTATGTATAGAACGTGATGTGTTTTGTTCTCCGGAAATGTGAAAGTAAAATCTTATATATACGTGTCATATGTGAAGTTTTTGTGATGTGTGTGTTTTGCGTCAAGAAATAAAAAAAATCTATGAAAATGCCAGCAATCTTTTACTTCTGGTGTTATTAAAGAAATATTCTTTCAGCCCCGATATACGAAAAGTATAATTATTTTACAGTGAGTGCTATAACATGTTTTTAAAAAGTAAAGAGCAACTGATAGAATAAGAGGACGCTATGTTAAAGAAAAAAGCGTAGATAAAGGTACTAAATTATTCTGTTACAAATGTGTTCATATTTTTTCTCATAAAAATGATTTATTAACTAAACTAATTAGCTGATGCTGATATACACAATGAATTAAAATGACATAATTATTATCAAACAATGACATTGGTGCTGAAACTGAAATAATCATAAAAATCATTGTTAATATAAATTTTTAAAATAAATAAAAATAGAAAAGGGGGAGATTGTAACATACTGATTCCAGATTGCCGGATGTCCAGCCAAACTGACATCTATTGCAATCTTTTATATATTCATAATCATTCTTAGAGTTTTTTTTTTTTTTTTCAATACCAAAATTCATTGTGTAATATTAAATTATAGATTTATCTTTACTGATTCCTATCTCCTTTTCTGATCAATTTAAATCATTTGAGTCCCAAGAGATATTTGAAAAACCTTGACTAAATGTGCCAAGCAAGGTCATAGCTTTTTTTCAACTTTACTTAGAAAAACACCAAGCAGCATGATAGAACTTTTCATTTTTATTGAATAAAAATAATTAAAGCTGATGAAAATTACAAACAAAATGTATTTCTTGCATGATTTACATATATATATATAATATTATGAACAAAAATCAGTGAAGTTAAGTATGCTAACTTCATCAGAATCCAAAAGCAACAATATTTACTCAAGATCACATGTAGGGGGTCTTTTTGATTTGAAATTAGTAATGTGTGATTTACTGCCTGGGACTCAAACAGTTAAAAAAAAAATTATTGCTGTTGTCTTGCATATATGTGTGTTAAATGAATATATATATTAGATTCAAAGCTTTTTTTGCCATTTTAGATGCTTTAAATACTTTTCTGATTATAAATAAATTTATATTTGTGCAGTTATGGAAAAGGAAAAAAGTGTAACAAAATTAAAAAAAGAATTAGAAGAACATGATTTTTATGATTTTCCAGAAGATCCAGTGGAATTACAAGTACAAACTGAAGAAAGACAATTCATAATGTATGTATTAAAATGTTTAGGTCATAATTAGTCTTGAACAAATATGATTTTTTTTATTTTCATCCTTTTATTTTGAAATATTAAATATGAGTTAAATTTTAAGACTAGCTGTAAGTAATAACAAGAAAGAACAAGTGAATAAGTGTGATCGAAGATCGCACAAAGGGTTCCGTTTAATATTCCTTTCAAAACACTTTATCCTTTCTTTAATAAATCCAAATAAATTTCATTTAGCAACAAAAAAAAAAGTCCTGTTTTTTATAAAGTAAAAATTTACCGGTCTATTTTTTCGGGTTTGTTTTTTTAACATCTAAACCAGCCTGATGTTATGTTTAAGAATCTGCACATTAGCGAACATATTGCAACTGATAAGCAAATGGACATGAATCATAATTGTTTAAGTGGGTTAAGCTGTTTTTGTCAAGAAAGATGAAATACATAACAAAAAGTATGCTAAATGCTACCATGATCGCAAAAGTTCTTGATTTGTCTGTTAGAATCTACCGATTTGGAGAAGGATTAAGGGAAAAAAAATTAAATTATGAATAAAAGTAACGTGTTACAATGCTTAACATACATTTAGGGGAGACCAAACTGGTCGCCAGTGGCGGCTAGTTATACTCTATCATAACAATATCTGTCATGTGACTAAATGCAATATTTAAAAAAAAAAAATCAAAATTAAACATGTTGCACCCCTTCAAAATGTTAAAATATGCGAATATTTCCATAATCGGGTTTTTATCATGATGCAATACGTTCCTCAAACTCATATATTTACTATTCTCTATTACTCATATTGATACTCTCTTTGTATTATTCTCAAACATTTGAGAAATCCGATATGATGTCAGATTAATTTTCTTTTTAATTCTCTAATGACGTGATATTAATCTGCTTTCTGTACATACACATTCATACCAGGCCCGTAGCTAGACCAAGGTTCCAGGGCAGGCAAATGTTTTTCTATGGGGGGCAAACTATTTCTTCTATATTTTTTTAATTTTTACAATTCCCTTAAACTTATGCATTATACATTTTGTACAACTATCTTCAGTTGAAAAAATCTTTTCAATCCAAGAATTATATGAAGGGGTTAGAATGACAGTGGAGTAAGTCAATATTTAGTAATTTGAGAATGGAAGGGTTTTGTGAAACTTGTCGTATTACTGTTGCATTAAGTGATCCAACTTGTTTTGCCCTCTAGCAACTCCCTAAGTAAACTATGACTTATTTGACTGTCACACTGAATACAAATTAATATACGTTCAGAGAAAATATGGTTATCGAGATTTTTCAAATTTTTGACTTACTCCACTGTCATTCTTAACCCCCTTCCTATTTTTAAGGTTTGTTCAAGATATAATAGAAATGTATCTTCTCTTTCTATACTAATCTATAAAATGTGAGTGTGTCCATTATTTTCAGAAAAAACACCTATTTCTAAGTTGACGATGTACAGCTCAAAATAACATTTAAATTTTTTTTGTCTGTCTGTCTATTTGTTCAGAATAAGCACAGAAACGGTTGCATTCAATCACTAAACTTACCAGGGGCAGATAAAAAATGTTTTTGGCTACAACTTGCAGTTTTTCGCAATCCGGTAACTAATGTAGTTTTTGAGAAAGCTGGGAAAGACTTGGAGAATCAAACAATCAACCAATCTTTCAATACTCAAAAACTCGGGAACTAAGGGATCTTTAAGGAATCTTACGGTGCCGTCGCTTGAAAGGTCAAAGGATAATTATGAGTACAATCCGCAGTTTTTCAATTTTTAATATCTAAAATAATTTTTGAGAAAGCAGGGAATCAAGGAATCAGCCAGTTTTTCAATGCTCAAAAATTGGAGAACTAATTGATCAATTTTAAAGACTTACAGCGGCGATTTAAAAGTCTAAGTACGATTAATAAATGACTAGCTGGCCCGCCCAGGTCCGTGATAGTAAATAAATAAAAAATAAAAATAAAGTTTTTATTATTTTATATCTTTAACTCAATTTTGTATGAAATTATATTTTAAAATGAAAAAATCACGAAAAAATATTGATGTTTAGGGATAAAAGCACTCATTTTCTCATTTTTTTCAAATAGGGTAGTTTCATAGTTTTGAAATAAAAAGTTATTTTTGTCCGAACTCTTTGAAATCTTTATTGGTTATAAAATAAAACAGTTTTAGAGCCCGTGTAAAAATTTCATGAAAAAATATTGCTATCTAGTTGTAAAAGAAATGTTTTCTTATCGCCTTTTTGCTTGTTTGTTTGTTTTCGCATCAGCTCCTTTAACATAGCAATAAAAAAAATAGTTCTCATCTTCCGAACTCTCTGAAATTTCAATCGGTTATAAATATAACTGTATCCAAGCTCTCTTTAAAATTTTAGTAGTGAAAACATGAGTTCTTAAGGGAAAAAAAAGCTTTCAACGCAATGGCCATATTACGCAATCCGTTTTCAATCAACCCCTTTTAATCCCCCTAGGCTAAACAGGTGAAGGCTAAACCTGTTTCCCGTTTCTGAGAGGAAAAGCCTTAAAAAACAGTTGAAGCATGCGCAATGAGACGATTTTTGTGTTGAAAAGAGAATGTGAATTTGACAGAATGCGCTTTTCGCTTTAAATATATAGATAAAAATTAGACTTTTAGCTTATGTCTTATGCATTTTAATAAAAAAAACTACATTGATAAGTATTTTTCCTCAAAAATTTGAAAGGTCTAATAAAATAGAAATGCCACACAACAGTGTTGCCACGCAGTTATTATATAATAAATAGCAAGTTATAGTGTGCGCGTTCGTTGTGTTGATGACAAACAAGGCTGCACCTACAGCTATTAAATTTGGTTCCGAAGGCATTTCTAGACACGATTTTATTTACTTTGAAATCCTATTTTTCAATTTTAATTGAATTTTTTCATTTTAATTAAAAAGGCAATTTCTTGATTGTTACCAAATTTATCCCCCCCTTTTTTTCAGCAGAATGTTTTGGCAGAGAATTAGGTTTCTTTTTCAGAATCTGTATATACAGCACACGGTGATAAGAAATAATTTAGCTATATTTTTTATTTGACCCCTGTAATGGGCCAGGCAAATCGATTGTGCAAGAGAAGTCTTAAATTTTGCTCTGGATAGAAGTCTGAATGCACCTGAGCCACAGATTTTCAATTTTTCGCGATTTTTTAAGGCCTTATTTCACCGAAAATGAGGGCTTTGTTTTTAATCAACCGATTTCTTATTAGTATCTTAAGCATAACTATAAATATCTTTCTCGCTAAAGCCTTTCTGCTATGGCAACAGGAATGTCTTTTGCCTTAGGGCAGCCCTTTTTTGTGGGTAAATGGGGAAAATGTGATAATAATGGTTTTCGTTCCGCCTTTTGAAAAATTAAATAACTCGAAGTTTGTAGTTTCGGCCCGTGCGCCTATCACTGTCAGATTTTCCCTCATTTGACTTGGGTACGACACCAGTCTTTTTTTTTAACTGTCATTTTCTTTTAGTCTCATTACACTGGCCCAAATATAGGCCCGTGCTTAATTTTTCTCGGCAGACTTGGGCTAGCTGGATCAGGCAAATGCTGGGTGGGTTTGTTAGATGTATAAAAGGTAGATTCCTAGGTAGCAATTCTGCAACCAGAGGTGGATTCCGTTCTCTATTTAGAGAGGAGGGGGGGGGGTTCATGACTTTTTTTGAGGGGGGCAAGAGGTTATATGTCTTCATTAGTAGTTTTCATATCTTAGATCCAAATTGACTATTTTCTGACATATACCCGAATTCACTTTCTTTCATAAGTGCATGAAATTTGCAAGTATATTTGTAAATATACAAAATATGCATGTTTAATTCAAATACCAAGAAATCAGAGTTTCGCATTTTCTTATAAATGCAAAGAATCTTGGAGAAAGTTTTCTCAAAGTTCACATTTTAAGCCGATTTTCGAGGCTTGACGATCATGGAAATATCGTCTTGCATTTATAAGAAAATTAAAAGCGATTTCGATTCTTTAGTGCTTAAACAATAATGCTTGGCAATTTCCATATATTTCTATTTAAAAATAACTCCATGAATGTATCCAGAAAGATTAAAATTCTTAAACAATAAAAAAAGAAAAAAATGTATTGTTCTATTGAAATGTTTTCCGTTTAGAGGGGTGTCATGACCCCCATGAGCTCCCCCTTGGATCCGCACTTGTCTGCAACCAAACATATTTATAATAGCCAAAAGTGAATAGATGTCTCTTTGAATGCTTTTTTTATATTTGTATAAAATGAAACAACAAATATGAAATGTATAACAATTTAACCTTCTGGTTTTTCCGATAAATATAAATCATCTCTCAAAAAACTCTATAAAAATTAATGTTCTAAACTGATTTTAGCACAATAAAATCGTGAAAGACTGTTATCAAGTAGTAATTGATTTCAATTAAAAATGCTTCACATTAATAAATAAAAAGGAAAACTGCCCAGTTAAACTGAGGGCATTGAGCTCACAGGCTATTCACACTAATTGTATATTATAATCTTACTTCAAAGAATTTGAAATATGCCCCTCAAAAAATAAAGAAATCAACAGTATATTAAGGGGGGGGGTCATCCCACCGTTACCCCCCTCATAGTTAACTAATGAACCCCTTAAACTAATCAGGGAAGTCTCTAATTACAAACAATATATATACAAAATTTGAAGAAAATCGGATAATTCTGCATGAAAAACCCATTTATCTAAATTAAGGGGGGATTAGCCCCCCGCTTTCCCCCTGTATACTTAACCAATGAACCCCCAAAACTATTCAGAGAAGCGCATTATCACAATGAACCTATATACAAAATTTGAGGAAAATCGGATAATTCTGCATGAAAAACTCATTTATCAAAATTAGGGGGGTTATCCCCCCTTTCCCCCTTTATACTTAACCAATGAACCCCTAAAACTATTGACAGAAGCGCATTATCAAAATGAACCTGTATACAAAATTTGAAGAAAATCGGATAATTCTGCATGAAAAACCCATTTATCTAAATTAAGGGGGGATTAGCCCCCCTTTCCCCCTTTATACTTAACCAATGAACCCCCAAAACTATTCAGAGAAGCGCATTATCACAATGAACCTATATACAAAATTTGAAGAAAATCGGATAATTCTGCATGAAAAACTCATTTATCTAAATTAGGGGGGAGGGGGGTATCCCCCCTTTCCCCCTTTATACTTAACCAATGAACCCCCAAAACTATTGACAGAAGCGCATTATCAAAATGAACCTATATACAAAATTTGAAGAAAATGGGATAATTCTGCATGAAAAACCCATTTATCTAAATTAAGGGGGGATTAGCCCCCCCCTTTCCCCCTTTCTACTTAACCAATGAACCCCCAAAAATATTCAGAGAAGCGTATCATCACAATGAACCTATATACAAAATTTGAAGAAAATCTGATAATTCTGCATGAAAAACTCATTTTTCTAAATTAGGGGGGAGGGGGTATCCCCCCTTTCCCCCTTTATACTTAACCAATGAACCCCCAAAACTATTGACAGAAGCGCATTATCAAAATGAACCTATATACAAAATTGGAAGAAAATGGGATAATTCTGCATGAAAAACCCATTTATCTAAATTATGGGGTGTTAGCCCCCTGTTTCCCCCCTTTATGCTTAACCAATGAACCTCCAAAACTAATCAGGGAAGCGCCTTATTACAAGTAACCTATAAACAAAATTTAAAGTAAAACGGTTAGTTCTATCAAGAGTTATCGCGTTACGTACGTACATACAGAACCGGCGGGCACATAAGCTCTCAGGCTTTGATAGCCTGTGAGCTAAAAAATATAAAATGATATTCGATTTTTTAAAACCTCAGTAATGATATTTAAATTTTAAGGATCCTATTGAGGAATAAAAATTAATTTGTAACTGTGTCACAGTTTTGCGTTCTCAAGAAGAAGCAAAAATTTCAGAGCAACTTAAATTTAAAAAACTCTGACTCATTTTATTGAGCCAAATTCAAATAAGAATTGTTGAATTTAATTTAATATCATGTTGTTAATTAGTAGAAAGTTTTCAACATTTATGTTAAAAGTTTGAACTTTTAAAAAACTATATATTCCGTACGATATCCGTACATAAAACATTCCTTTAAAGAATATTAATAAAAGATTTTTTTATGAGCGAGAAAACCTTATACAATACTTGAGTAAAATAATTATACAATAAATAAGAACTCTACTACATATTTTTTATTTGAATCATTTGTTTTGTTATACTTGAAAATACTTTTAATTTGAAATGAAGTGTTTGACATTTTATGTTCAGTTCATATATATAAAAGTTGTTTAAATTAAAATACATATAAAATAGCGCAACAAGATTAATAATCTAGCATAAAAACATTCATCAAAAATTTAAACCAAAATTTTTTAAAATTAGTATTCATGTTTATTTTCACCTCTTTAAAATTTATATTGGTTTTTGCATAGTCATTACTTGGTGCTTAATTTATATTACAAATATTTAGGGGATAATTTCCTTAGTAATATTATAGCGAATAATACACACACTTTAAAAAAAATAATGTAATGCTTATTTAAGGTATTAGAATAGGGTTTATTACTTGAAGTAACTATTTCAACAACAACAACAACAAAA
Source organism: Maratus michaelseni (assembly GCA_963931845.1). Taxonomy (NCBI): domain Eukaryota; kingdom Metazoa; phylum Arthropoda; class Arachnida; order Araneae; family Salticidae; genus Maratus; species Maratus michaelseni. The sequence continues at coordinate 317,498,007 of OZ007592.1, read as the reverse complement.
AAAGCTGTATACATTTTTTTTTTCTTTTTAATAAACAGAATTTTATTGTAACACAGGAACAAGAAGTGCTTGTAACAGTACCTCAAACATAATTTTAAAAAAAACGTTTTTTCAAAATAAAATTTAGTTTACATATAAAGGAATGGTTCAGAGGAAACTAAATACATTATTGAATTAAAATCTCATTCACAAAATAAGTGGAAATGGTAATAGAAGAAATTAGATGTAACAAGTAACAGAGGCATGCAAATATACCTCCATTCAGTAATAAATAAATAAATAAAATTCACAAATCATCAATCTTCATTAAATATTTATTTTAATGTGTTCTATTATGTCAAACATTTTAAACAAATATATTATGTCAAAAATAAACTATCACGTACCGAAAAAGTTTTTTTTTTTCTTTTCTAGAATGATCCATTATTAAAATTAACTTCTGTAATTTTCATCATTTGTAAATAAAATTAATTGTTTAACTTTAATTAACATAAAAATGGCTATTTGAATAATCTTGCGTGGCATTTATATTTTAAGTCCCTTCTTTTTTACTCTGAAAGATTCCTTATAAAAATTGCGACACCGATTTCACAATTTTTTGTCATTTGTAAACTTATAATGACACACGTAAAAAGAGTCAATGTTTACAATATTTAAAAGAGCCAAACTTTCAATGAAATTTACAATGACGAAAACAAAAAGGCGGTCTAGTCATAATAAATGTTAGTCACCGGTTTTGCGGAAAAAGGTAACCTAAAGTAAAGGAAATTCAAGTTTAGTTTAAAATATCCATTTGGACTTTAGTCTTGATAAATGTTTTTGGGTTCACAATGAACTGCACCTGCTTATGAAAATTTGGGATGTCAGTTGTATAAAGAATATACCTTTACAAATGAAATAACTAATCAGTTTCAGCCCTTTGTAAAGGCGATTGGGCAGGTGATAGGTCTATGGTCTATGAAGTGCGAAAGGCTTCATGTTCTCTGCCCGCTCACAAAAGGCAATGGGGGAAAAAATTAAGCTTTAGAAATGAAAAATTTACTTCTTTTGTTTTCATTTTGAAAAGTTGACGAGAGATAAGGGAGGAGGTAGAGGGGGGGGGGGGTACCTTTGGTTACAACCTTGCCCTTCGGAGGGAAATAAAAAAGAAAATGAAGATTTTTTTTTATTATTTTTTTTTTTTTTAAATTTAACTTTATTTTGAGTGTTGGGTCAATCACGCAAGGACGGGCAAAAGCTTTTCCAGGTCGGGCACTGCCCGTCCTGGCCGCCCTCTGGCTACGGGCCTGATTCATACTCCTTGTATTATTCAGAAATCTTTGAAAATTTCTGTTTTATTGTCAATGTGCGTCAATGATTTTTATTTCATATTAATCTTTTTTTCAATTGCTGAAACATTTTTATTTCATTTTCATTTTTCATGAGGAAATCTTTCAATAGAAAATTAATTATTGTAGAAAGAATTTGCTTATGGATTTTTAATTGTTGGCAACTGCTATAACAAAAAATGTTTCAATTTAATAGGAAAAGGCTGTTAGAATTTTGGATTTTTATCTCTATTTATTAAAATAATACGATTTTTTCAAATTTTAATATTTTGAGCTTCATAGCAGGTATTCAGTTATATATACACAAAGTTTCAACTCTGTAAGTTATATAAGTCCTGAGAACGGCTCTGTGGTGGACAGACAACGGAGTGGGAGTAATAGGGTTTCATGAGATGAACGAAACTTTAAAATCATGTGTCAAGCATAGATTATGTAACACTTTCCAACACATTCAGAATAGTGTAACAAACTTTCACCACTTAATAAGGTGAAAGATGATATTGAAGCAGACTATTTGGAAAACACATAACATACTTGAAAACCCAATTTTAGCAATTACCATCAATAGTCACAAAATATTCGACTTCTTTGTGAAGCCCTGTATAGGATATACAGATTTATATATATATACACTACATAGTATGATAAAATCGAGCTCAGTTAGTAAACATAACACTGATGAAAATTCTCCTACTGCAATTTCTGTCAATAAAAGGAAATGTACTCTAATTCTTTAGTGCAGTCCTGCATAATTTTTGTTTCAGTGCAATGTTAAGAATGGAGAACTAAAAAATTCAATTTTGTCAATTATGCTCTTTTATCTCAAGAAAGGTAAAAACGCTAGTCAGAGTGCTTGTAAAATTTGGCTGTATATGGACAAAGTGTTGTTTCAGATGACACAGTTAAAAGGTGGTTTGAGAAGTTTAAGTGTGGAAATTTCAGCTTTGGATGATCATCATCTGTAAAGGAGGACCTCTTAAAAGAAGCTATCAAATAAGCATACACTGTACTGTTTGGAATATTTATTCTGTGTGATAGCTCTTGAACTGTGCAACATGGCTTTTCAGCGATAGCTTCTTTTAAGGGGTCTTCCTTTACGGATGATGGTCGTCCAAAGCAGCATCGACTTCGAGGCTGGAATTTCCATGCTTAAACTTCTCAAACCACCTTTGAACTGTGTCATCCGAAACAGCACTTTGTCCATATACAGCACAAATTTTACGAGCAGTCTGACTAGCATTTTTACCTTTCATGAAATAAGAGTATAATTGATGAAAATTAATTTTTGGTTCTCTATTCTTAGCACTGCACTGAAACAAAATTATGCCACAACACAAGCAAGAGTATGAAACGCAAGCAGAAATAACTGAATTTAAATATATAGGTCATTCAAGGTCACTTCTTATCAGCAGTAGCAAAGTAACTAGAGAAAATTGTGCTTGTTTGAAAAACCGCAGAACTTTCCAGTTGACCCAATACATATAGTGGTATTTTGGCTAGCATGATTTTACAATTTCATAAATATTCTACATTTTGGAACCAACATACAGAGAAACTTTTAGGAAAGTAGATACAGTAGGGCCCGTATTTATAGAGGAGCTCGGGACACAGAAAAATGCTCGTTAAATCCGGTGGCTCGCTAAATCCAAATCCTAGTTAATAACTAATAGTATATACATAAAAAACAACTTACATGAATTACTGCTTGGTAATCTTTATTGAGAATTGGAAAAATATTCATCCAAAGTTGATTGTTTGAGTTTACAAAATTTCGTTTCTTTCAATTTTCATCTTAAAACACTTAATGCATTAAATGTTGCATCATCAATGTTTTTCATTGCTTCAAAAAACTCTTCTAGATTTTGTAATGACTCTTCAGCACAATCGCGTGTCGGTGTTTTAAGTACAGTTTCTTCTTCCGAGTCACTATCACTTGCATCTTCCTGTTCTTGGGATTTTACCACTTCCACGACGATATCCTCAGTGGAGAGTAAGCCCGACGTAAAGACACCGTCATCAATGTTATTGTACTCATCGATGTTTAAAACATCGTTAAACTTCTCAATGTTATTTTGTTGCAACCAGACTGAGAGTGGCAAGTCGTCTTCATCTTCGAAGTCACCTTCATTTATGTCAATCCATCCAGCTTTCCTGTAACAATTTTGGATACAGGATTGAGTCACACTTCCCCAAGCATCTGTCATCAGGTGTATAGCGTCAAGAACAGAAATTTTAAGATCCTGATCTTTTTCATTTCTCTCTAACATCATGAGAATCAATTGCTTTCTATAATAACATTTGAAGCTCAGAATCCTTGATCGAGAGGCTGTAACAGCGAGGTTGAAATAGGTGGTAAAAAAAAACAAGTTTTATGTTTTTTAAATTGCTGACTTGCGAGTGAGCAGAACAATTATCGATGATAAGTGCAATCTTTCTTTTCTGTTTTTGAAGCACCTTATCCTACTCGTGCAAATAAAATTAAAATAATTCAGAAGTCATCCATGCCTTTTTGTTCGATTTGTAAGTCATTGGGAGACTTTTTACCCCTTTAAAGAATCTTGGATTTGCAGATTTACCGACGATAAAAAGTTTTTTCTTGTCTTTGCCTGATATGTTGCAACACATTAACACAGTTAAGCGATTTTTGAGCAACTTACCGCCCACACATTTTTCAAACTTCATCGTTTGATAAGGAGTTAGATTGTAAAAGACGCCGGCCTCATCTTCATTGTAGATGTTATCGTCAGCATAATTTTTACGTACATCTTTCCATGTGCAAGTTAACCAGTCTTTCACATCCTTGTCGTTTACACTGGAGGCTTCGCCGATTATTTTTCCCGCACAGATGTTATGACGTTGCTTGAAACGATGTAGCCATCCATTAAAGCAAGAGAAATCTGTGTAATCATGCTGAGCTGCAAATTTTTCCGCTTGGATTTTAATGATGGGCCCAGTTATCAGTAAACAAGAATTCCGTTGCTGAGCAAACCATTTTAACAGCGCTTCAACCAAGTCCTCTTTTTTACATTTCTTCAACCGTTTGGAATCTGTAACATTCGCTTCATATGCTTTCATTAAGGACTCCTTGTTTTTGAAAAGAGTTGACACAGTTGAAGAAGAAAGTCCATACTGCTTACATATTTTAAAAAATTTTTTCACCATTATCCAAGAGTTTTATAATTTCCCCTTTTTCTCTTATGGATAAAACTTTTCTTTTTGACATTTTAAACAGCAGATTATAAAACACCCTCTCAAGAAAAGGCACAAGCCGAAAATAATTTTTTCTTATACGTAGTTCTGAAACTGGTATTACACCTGATTTCGAATGGGTCAAGCCATTGAAGGGAGGAGTCGTCATGAACGACATCACTTGACAACGTCTCTAACCCCCCCCCCTCCTCCTCCGCTGCATCCGCCATCTTTAACCTCTGTAAAGCACCAAGTGATTTAGAATTCCATTCTTTGTGAGTTAGGATTCTTTAATTATCTCCCGTACCCTTCCTGGAAAAGGACAATAGGACTGGCGTCCAGTTAACACCGCCTCCCTTCCAAGAATCTATGCCTGTCTATGATGATTGCACCTATTGTTGGATAACTTTAAAGAATGCTTATTTATCCTTTACCCTTATACAACAGGAGTGTGGAAATTCTAGGGAAACTATATGTTTTTCTTTTTTAAAATTATTATTTCTGTAATTATTTCATGCTTCCATAATTATTTCCCTCATTAAATCCGAACAAAGTACAAATATTTGCTCGCTAAAAGAGTATATTTCAATACATTTATTAACATTATACCAAACAAAAGACTCCATTTTCCTCGCTAAATGCAGAATCTCGTTAAATGCGGGCTCGCTATAAACGGGCTCGACTGTAATACATATGGAACAATGTGGGGCTGTTGATAATAAAATCGTTTTTTATAAGTACCAAATTAGTACCCAACTAGTATCATGTCAAATAAATAATTGTAAAACTAATCATAATTTAATGCATATTTTACTTACCAGTTATTAAAGTTTATTATTACTTTTTTAGGAATATGTTGGAAAATAATCTTAAAAATGCCAGGCAACAGCTTGAAAATCTGTACAATCTTAAAGCCAAAAAGGAGATAGAAGAAAGTGAAGTGTAATGCTCTAATTTCTGTAGAAGTTCGCATTGTAGACTTTGGATTTCTTCAATAACAAATATTGTTCAAGAGCATTTGTATTAATGTATTGTAGCTAAATATATTTAGCTTTTCAAAATTATATATAGTTGTCGTATTCTAATTGCCTAGTATAGTAATCACGAACAGTATAAGTGTTTTTACACTGTGGTGTAACCACTCATGCCAAAGAAACATGCCACACACATCAGGATGTTTTTGTAAATTTGTCTTGTACCACTATTTTTTAATGGTAATCTTCATCTTATGTAATAGCATAATTTCATTCATCGGATAGTACAAAGTTTAATACAGTCAAACCTCATTAACACGAACACGCTTAATGTGAATTACTTTTAGCACGAACTGTTTCCGATTGCCCCGTCCAGGTATATGTAATGTATTTAAGTTCGGATAACTCTAACTACTTTTAACACAAACAAAAAAGTTTCCCCTTGAGTGTTCGCGTTAACGAGGTTTGACTGTATTAAAAAATAGTGGTATGAAACTTGACAGCTATGCCACTAATTCACGAAAATGCCTCCATGTGTTTGTCATGTATTTCCAGCACAAGGGGTTAAGTATTTCAAGGTGCTATCAGATTTTACTTGATCACAACTTATGCAAATGTCAACAAAACAAATATTGCTTAGATTGGATAATCTCAAGATGCTTGCATTTTATACAAAAGATTATGAAGTTTGTTTGCAGGGTAATTGCAATTTATGTGACCATTTTTGATGTTTCATTGCAAACCATTATAATGAGAAAAACTTTTTTTAACACAGTAACTACAGAGAATTAGATACTGTTTCTATGTATAATTTGTAGAAAGGAGATAGGATGAGGAATACTAACCTAAGCATTAATTTTTGGCAAATATCTATACTTATCTAACTGTCTCCTTAAGATAATCTCTACAATATAAATAATCCATGGGTTATATCAGTAAAGCGGCTGATTTTTCCACAGAAAAACTACCGCTAGTATATTAGATGCACAAATTTCAGAAATCTTCCATAACAAAATGTCTATTGCAGTTGTCCAGAGGCAAACAATTTGGAAAATTTTTAGTACATTTTCACCAATCATGACCCCCAAATTCCGAAACCAATCCTCCGTTCAAATGTTGATTTATATATATGTATATGCAGGAACATAGAGTAGAGTAGGACCTCAATCACAATAGTGTTAACATCAAGCCGCGACTTTTGAACTAATATGGCAGTCAGCGTATAATAGTTATCTGTGCTAAGGAAGTGACACTACCAAAACCAGTTTTTGTATTATAATATAAACATGAATATAGAAAGAATAGGACTGAACTCACTATGTAACAGAAATAGTCCCCGTTCAACATCCGCAAATGCTTAAAACATCTCTTTGGGACAATTCTTGTAAATGAAGTTCCAAATGAAGCATTTTAAAATATTGAAATGAATATGTGAATTTGGGAAGAAAAACAGATATTTTACTCATGAAATTTATATAGGAGAAAACTGTTTAATTTATGATTCCCGTTACTTCCACAACAATGAATATGCAAAAGTTTTTGTTTAGATACATAATTTTTAGATATTCTGATTTTTTACTTCTGTAGTTTTCTTGAGTAAACAATTAAAGATATTAAAAATGTAAAAATTTTAAATTAACAAACTGAAACTATTTAAAATTAGTAAAGTATGTTATATGCAGTGCATAGAAACATTTTAGGATGAAGTCTGTTTTATAAGTTTTAAAGCTATATAAGTTTGATTTGAATGAATTCTTTTTCATTTTCACAGGGTTCGTATGCCTCCTGGAATTCCTTGAAAACTCCTGGAATTCGTTTTTTTTTTCTCAAGGACCCTTAAAACTCCTGGAATTTACCTGTTACTCCTGGAAATTAAAAAAAAAAAAAACTCCTGGAAAATATTAAAACTACAATATTTTAATAATGTTTTACTCTCTATAATTTTGAGAGTAATAAACTTTAAAAATTTATTGATTTTGAAGAAAAATCGCAGAAAATCTAATTATTTCATTACGGAGCAGTGTTAACTGCAACTGGCACTGGCATGGTTTGCACAACCGGTTCAAAAAGTGTATTGCACAATAAACATGCGCAACCGGCAGCTAAGAATAAGAAGATGATTGAGTTTATGGGGAAACTGGATGGCGATTGTTGAGTGTTTACTTTTTGCTTTCATTAATTTAATACATTGTCATATTTTATAAGTTCACTTTGTCCAGAGGAAAGTGCATATTTAATGAAATTTGGATTCAAAATGAAAAATATAAGGACTGGTTGCTAATGAGTGCTTCACATTTTAAAACAGAATGTTTAATATATAGGTGGTCTATAGACACTTCAAATATGGACGAGTCGGCTCTAACATCACATTTAAAATTGAAAAAGCTTAAAGCTGAAAAAGGTAAGATGTTGATGAAAGACTTCCTCAATACAACTAAGCCTAGTGTTTCTGCAATGAAATGCGAAACGTCCAATAATGCTTCTGCGGTCCCAGCAGCATTCAGTAAACAACCGGAAACTCTTGATTCCACTATAATTAGAAATGAACATTTAAAAGCAGAAATAATTTGGGCATTGAAAGTTTTAAGTGGCAATTATTCTTACAAATCATGTGAGAATATCGACTTAACATTTCAAAACATGTTTCCAGATAGTAAAATTGCCAGAAAATTCACATGTGGAGAAAGAAAGTGTTCATATTTATCAGTATTTGGAATTGCACCATATTTTACCAAGGTGCTAAAAGATAAAGCAAAAATTGAAAGTGAACATTTTAAATAAATTTTTGCTTCTGATATGTATTAACTGGAGCATTATAAATCCATAGTGAGAAATCAACATTCTCTTAAGTGTAATATTTCCAAGATTTTTTACTATTTTAAAATTTAAAATTAATAAGATTTTTGAATATTCACATTTCAGGAGGAGCAACCCCATCTCTGTATATACCATCTTGAAAAAAGATAACCAGGTTGTATTAAAAACTCAAAGTAAATCTCCTGGAAAAAAAATTTAGACTCCTTGAAAACTCCTGGAATTAACTTTGTTAAAAAGGGTATGAACCCTGTTTTTAGATGATGAAACTGATATTGTCTACTCAAAATAATTCCAAAAATACCTATCTAAAACAAACCTGCATTATATCCATACTGCAACTATTTTTTTTTTAAATATATAATATTAGTTTATATATATAGTAACTTAGCCTTTTCCAATCTTTTAAATATATAATATTAGTTTACAGCTATTTATAATAACTAAGATTAATAGAATTATAGTTGTATAGTAGTAGAAAACATAAAATGTTTGTTCACTTGACAGATAACCCTTATGAAGTGCCAATTTTTCCCGCCTCTCTCTTGCTTTCCAAAAGATTAATTACATTTAGTTATTTAATGTATATATATATAAATTAAATTTTTTTTAAAAAGAGAAAATACAGAAATTATTTTCACATATGTTATTATTCAAATACAGTCAACTGTATTAAAGTTTAATTCATTGGGTTTCCCTACCTCCGACTAAAAAATAACTGAAAAAAATATGGATTGAAATTTGACTTTAACGTGTACGTTGCAACAAAAAATCAAACAAAAATAACTTTCCTTTTTTTTTAAATTTTGACAGAACAACCCAGTTATTAAAGCATATTTATTACTTGTGATAACAAGTAGCGCCTTCCTTTTGATTTTATCACTATTCTCGATATTGGCAGACAACTTGCTAAACTTCGACATTCACAATCAGACAAATTCTCCATGAAATTTGTGGTGCAAGTAACTCACTGGATGTTAATAAAATGGGAGAAGGAAAAAATCAGAAAAAAGTAACAAAGACATATAATTGAAAACTAAAAATATTTCCATTTCTCTTCAAACACATTTAAAAGTACACAATGCTAGGAAGTCTTTATTTACTAAAACATACAAGAGGGGAAAAAACAAAAATTTACAACATATACCATGCAAAGAAAGAAGAATAAATAACAAAAAGCAATACAAATTTGTCTATCAATTTCTACTTCAGTAAAAACATACATGAAGTAATAGACAAAGAATAGTAGGATGCAGGATCACGGACGAGTTCCAGTGTTGCTAATTTAGCAAGATTTTTTTTGTTTTTTCAAATAGCTACCAATGTTTCTGATTAGTTATATTCGCCTTAATTAATCTGTCATTCAATAAGCTGAATATCTCTATACAGAAATAGTGGTAGATATTTGAGTAAAAAAAATCCCACTAAATTGGCAACACTGTAGAAGAGAGACGAAATTCACATCCTAATCTATGAATTCACATATTAAGCAAAATTTTTTGCATCAAGATACCGAAATTTTATCGCATATTAAGCGGGATCGCATATTAAACGTGATATTTTTGCATTAGTCTTATGGGCAATGTTCAAGGAACCAGAAAAATCCCTGTATTAAGCGGGATCATACATTAGCATCTTAACTGGGTCCAACTGTATTTAATTTATATACAAATATATCTATTTTTCATCATATAAAAGCATAACAATATAATCTGCGACAAATGATACAGTAACCTTATATGTGTATATATATATGTATGTTATATAAAAATTTATTTCCTTCGTATCCTTCCATTTTATTTGCATTAATATTTTAAAATTAATCTAACTTCTGACATCATCAGCATTTCCTTAATTCTTAATAATATCTATTCCTATTTGAAGTCCTTTAAAAGTAAAGATCTGTATATTAATAATTATTTTATTCCAAATCTTAATCTAAAATTTAAGATCATTCGTAGCTTTTATCAGTTACCCAATCTATAAAATTCTGAGACGCGTTCTCATTTCGAATGTTTTTTAAAAGCCATTTTCTTTTTATTATTGCTCTGATTTTTTCGCGCGCTTGGGATTTTAACTTCAAAATTTCTCCGCACCCAAGTACGGGATTCTTTACTGTTTTAGCCTTGCCCTCTAGCCTCATTTGCTGGGCTGGAGCTAGCCTCTCACTCATTGGTTTGTACGCTCGTGATGTAAATTACTGTATGTCTCCGCTGAAGGAACAAAACCAAATCGCATCGGTCAGAGCACTAGATTTTTGACTTTTTCGGAAGCTAAACAAATATTTGTCTGGTATTTTTATGTCCGTAGAATATTCAACTGGCCCAGTAACATCTTAATTCAATGAAGTGAAGCAACGTTAGCCCAAGGGCTATAAGTTTTAGACCTTTGGGAATTGTTTCTGTGTTGTTCGTCTTCTAATAAAATTATTTGTCTGGAGATTGGCTGGATTTATTGGAAAACTTTGGTGGACTCATTTCATTGCCTTCTACTTCGCCATACTCGCTAATATCGACTGCAACTTGCTATATCGTTGAAGGACTGCCATTTTTTTTTCATCGAATATTATTCATCGTAATATCTCAACTTCGTCAAAATGCTACATATATATATAAACTTATTGCAAAAATTAACCATTGAAACAGAAGCAACTGACCATATGCAATGAATATATATTAGCGATGCACTGGATATTCGGTATCTATTCGGTATTTGGCCTATTCGGCCATATTACCGAATATTCGGCTTGGCCGAATATCAAACTATTCGGTTTGCCAAATATTCGATTTGGCCGAATATCAAAAACTATTCGGCCTGCCAAATATTCGGTTTGGCCGAATATATCCATATTTCGGCCAAGCCAAATACTTAAAAAAACTTAGTTTTTAAATATTTTTTAAAGCCACAATTTCAACTTTTAACTATCAATTAATAAAGATATTCAAAAAATTTTGAAATAAAATCATATTTCAATGAAAGAGAATGCTTTTACATTATTTATTCGCTGTTTGAAAAGTGTCACTTAAGAAAATTAACCATTATGATGACCTTCATAGGAATTAATGATGTATAAATAAATGCAAGTTCCTGAATATTGTCTAGTAAATAATGTTTCTTGCTTTTTTGCAAACATCATGTTTCTAAACAAAATAGAGAAAAACTTTCACAGGTGATAATAAACATCAAGACAGACAGTTTTTGTCCAGGAAACCAGAATTGCAACACACTTATTCAATAAAAAATAAAGTGCATCTCACTCCAGGTCAAATTTGAATTTTCCTTTGTTACTTTACTTATATTGAAGATATTGTAACTATATTTTCAACATAGTTACTTTGATTTCTGTGAATCGTTATAAGGTGCTGGAAATTTACACCATTCATATCTGAACAACACTGAGCTAGATATTCCTTTATTCAGAGTGCAGCTGACCGTACTACTTGTACTGTGTCACTGGTTAAAATTCAGCCACTTCCAATAGTATCATCGTATTTTCTACAATCAAAATTAATATGATGCAAATATCGCTAAAATATCTTCTTTGTTGTTAAAGTTTTAAACAAATATTCAGTTTCAGCTTGCATTGACAGACTCTGTGTTTTTGATTGAATGTATTGTATTTTGATGGAATAAGTGGATTGAGATTAGTGCTCGCGAATATACGTTTAAACGTATACATAGTTAGGCCTTTTTTCCATATTATACCTATCCAAAATTGTTACCGGTTACATACGTTTTAAACGTATATTCGCGAGCGCTAATTGAGATAATTTTTCTTGCTCAAAAAATGTTTGGCTTGACCACATTATCTATACAGAAAGTTTGTTCCAAGATGTATGAACACCCTGAATGTTTACAACCTCTGAAATATGATTGCCCATTCCAGACACCTGCTGTCTGGTTCATTTAAAAACTTCCTTGCTGAATCAAAAGGAGCAGGGAAGTTATTCTTGCTGATTTCCCAGCATTTTAATATATTGTTATTGTTTTACTTTAGTTCCTTCCTGATAAATAAACACTGCAAAATATTTCTTCTAATTCATTCAAAAAATTCCTTTGATTTTAAAGTATTTGTTATAGAATATAAGAACATTTTATAAATTTATTTTAATTCACAGAAGAAACTATGAAGTTTAAAGCTTTATTAATTAAAAAAGTTTTAAGACTATTCCCTTTTTAAGTTATAACTCAAAGCACAGATATTTTTTTTTATGTAAAGGTTTCTTGTAAAAAGGTCTAGTTCATAAAATAGTAGCATTTGTGTTAAATATTATGTAAAATTCTTTTATAATTTAACTTTTAAACTCTGAAATATGAAAATTTTTGGCCAGCCGAATAGTTACTATTTGGTTGGCCAAATATTCGGTATTCAGCCTCACTGTTACTATTCGGCTAGACGAATATTTGGTATTCGGTTCACTTGTGGGCCAAATATTCGGTATTCGGCCAAAATCCCTATTCGGTGCATCCCTAATATATATATATAATGATTTTTGTCATGCAATAGCATTCATATTTATAAACCGATTTGGATGCGACTGAGAATGTTATCATCATGTTTCAAAATGGCGGCACTTAGATATTTCAAACTCAAAAAATTAGTAATCCAAAATATTTTTTTGCTTAAGTGTTAGGCTTTGATAAAAAGGATTCCAGAGCATCCTCTATCTTAAAAAATGGCTGAGATATAGCAGTTTGAAATTCTAGCCATTTTGAAACAAGATGGTGGATTAAAAATAAGGGATTTTACCATAATCTGGTTTAATTTATTAAAGTTTGGTTTCTCGCAAATTTACTTTCATTGTTACAACTCTCATACATTTAAAACTATGTGGTCATATCCACCAGTGTCAAATTTTCGTGAAATTTGGCGACAGAAATAGGTTGCCATACATGAAGCCAATTTGGTGATAGCTGATTAATTTTTCGAAACTCCCATTCAAATTCAGCATTGATGAAAACTGGGAATGTTCTATAATCAAGTTCTATGCATTTTAATTTTGTGTTTATGAGTAATATTAGCTAACTTCTTAAAACCAAGGAATAGGGAAGCTACCTTTTCCTCCCGGTAGGTATAAGCCAGAGGGGTTTTTACTTTCTTCTATCTTTAGAAGAAAGTATTGCATTCATGGAAATTTTCGACGGATTTATGTTTTAGAAGGTCCTGAACACGATTTGACTGTTTTTAGAAAATTCCTGTCTGTGAGTCTATCTCTGTGTGTGTCTGTATGTTGCAAAAATTTTGTGGGTGCTCTATCTCAAGAACTAATGCACGGAAATTGATAAAAATTAAGATTCAGTTAGACCTTGATATAAATTGGTGCTGATTAGATTTTGGTGTAAATCGTCCAACATATGGCGATGCTATGTTGCATTTTTCACAATTTCCACAATAGCTCTATCTCAAGAACTAATGCATGGATTTTCATCAAACTTGAGATTCAGTTAGACATTGTCATAAGTTGTTGGTGATTAGATTTGTGTATATCGCACAACAGGTGGCGCTGCTATGCTGCATTATTCACGATTTTCAAGATAGGTGTATCTCAAGAACTAATGCACAGGATTTGATAAAAATTTAGATTGTTTGACCTTGATATAAATTGTTGCTTATTAGGTTTTGGTTTAAATCTGCCAACAGGTGGCACTGCTATGCTGCATTTTTGGATTCTAAAATGCATAATAAAAAATTCTTTGACTTTTTGAAATATTAACAGGTATGAGATAGAACAAAGTTTTGGGATTGGTACATCCGAATAGTTGTTTGCATGATTTGTTTTAAATAGATTTAAGCAAGCATTGTATTCTAGTATAAAGCAAACCATTTAGCATGAAATTTGATCTCAATACTCAAATATGTTGATATTAAACAGGCATGTAAAAAAATTAGTTTTTAGTACTGTTACTGTAAAGAAAAAAAATAAGATACATTATATAAGATAATATCTTTAATTATTTTTGTAGTTACAAAATTTCAAGTATCACAAGTAATTTTTACATGTAATTTTATATTTCCGTTCCTTTTACTCAAGTTCACGAAAACGAACTCTAGAAAATGTACATAAATAAATATGCTTTGTACTTTTATAAGTTAAAAAAGTCTCTGTGAAATTCATTCGTCTTGCTTCAATGTCGTTATGTCCATAGTTATTTTCAGTATTTTTTTTTTTTTTTTTTTTTTTTTTTTTTTTGTTAAATATGCTTTGCTTTTGAATCAGACACAAAGTTTTGTTGTTATTATATTTTTTACTTTATTTGAGAAGAATAATCTTTTGTCAATCAAGAGACTCTTCTGCAAAAAGTTTTTTGCTTTCAATTGGTTGTTCTTGAACATTCTTGTTTGCCATAAGTTGTCCAAATAGATGAGCATGTTTACCTGCACGATGGCCGGGCATAGTTTGATTTCTACAAAACCTAAGTACTTCACATGCAAGGTCTCCTATTGTCCATTGTCGATTTAGTACTTGATTATAAACTTGCATAACCTGTAAATAATAGTGAAGAAGGAATTTAGTTATATTGCTTCAGTGAAAAGTAATGTAATACACTCACTGACATTTTCTTCAAACATGAGAATTATTGTATTTGATTAAATTGCTAAAAGGTGTAAAATAAAAACTATAAAAACAGTAAAAAATGTTTTTATAAACTGTTCACATGTTTCGGCTCTCTTGTAGCCTTTATCAAAACAAATAAGAATAATTTATAGTTGCACAATCTATAATGTAATGATTTGAATTGCCATTATTCATTTTTTCACATACTCTCCAGATTACGCATGTGTTTTATTTTATTTTTACTTGGATGCTTATTTCTATTTCCGTAACCATTGTTATTAATTTTTGTTATTAATTTTTATTTAGTTGATCCGCCTGGCATTGCTCAGGCTCGTGATAATAACCTTAAATGTACCTAAAATCATGTTCAATGATTTTATATATTTAAACAAAAATCTTTCCAAACGATCCTAATGCTGGGGACTTTACTGCTTTCTGTAGTGTACACCCTAGAATTTGTATAATTTTACATTTTTAAATGAAAATCTTTTCAAACAAACCTAGAATTGGGGACTTCACTGCTTTCGGCAAAGTACACCGCACGTGCTACGCATGCGCCGGTATGTTTTGATTATATATTTTTAAATGAAAGACCAGCATATCAGGGGCCCGTGATAATCTTAAATATACCTAAAATCAGTGTTGATTGAATTTACATATTTAAAGGAAAATCTTTCCAAAGGAACCTCGGGCTAAGAAGTGTTTTCTTCTCACTTTTTTTCTTTCCACATTGGGTCATCTATACTAATAAAAGAAAGTTTCGCTGTGTGTGACTGTCTGCGATAGCTAGGAATATCTAGTGCACATAGAAGTCTGAAAATTCAGATTTAGGCAGTCCAAGGCCTGATCTGAAGCACCTGAGACTCAGAATTTTAATAATTACCCAAGATATTAATTAAATTTATCATTAAACATCGCATCAGAAATGCCATATTTTTTATCAAAATAGCTAAAGAAAAGAACTCCTGTTCTCAATTTGCAAGCAGAAATGAACGAATTTGAAATTTATTTACTAATTAGCAAATTTTAAGTAAACTAATTAAGATATCCATTTGAAACTTTCTGAGCATATGTAAAAAAAATTTTCTGCATCCGACAATACAATTTTTGAAAAATTCGGCAAGTAATTTTTCTTAATTTTTGCAAAAATCTGACAGCACCAGTCAAAAAAATTTGAGAAAGCTTCAGACAGGGATTGGCTTTCATTAAAAATTGAACTATGGCCGATCCCTCCATTTAGTTTTCGAAAATGAAAGGAAATAATTGCCACCTTTTACTAATGAATAAAAATTAAGATAACTAATTAAGATATAGATTTGAAGTTGAGGATGGGAAGAGGAGCCATCCGGTGGCTATTGAAGCGTAGCATCCTTGTTATGATCTAATTATCAGAAAAATATAATTCTTTTTTAGGGTTTCGTTCATCTCATGAAACCCTATTACTCCCGCTCCGTTGTCCGTCCGTCACAGAGCTATTCTCAGAAACTATGTAACTTACAGAGTTGAAACTTGTGTATATACCAGCTATGAAGAGCTCAAAATATTAAAATTTGAAAAATTCGTATTTTAATAAATAGAGATAAAAAACCAAAATTCTAACAGCCTTTTCCTATTAAATTTAAACATTTTTTGTTATAGCAGATGCCAAAAATTAAAAATCCACGATAAAATTCTTTCTACAATAATTAATTTTTTATCAGACGATTTCCACGTGAAAAATGAAAATGAAATAAAAAGTTTCACCAATTGAAAAAAAGATTAATATAAACTAAAAATGATTGACTTCATAGTGGTAATAAAATGGACATTTTCAGAGATTTCTCAATAATACAAGGAGTATGTGTATGTACACAAAGCAGATTAATTTCACGTCATTAGAGAATTAAAAAGAAAATCTGACGTCATATTGGAAGTTTAACGAACTTTTCAGATGTTTGAGAATAATACAAAGCGAGTATCAATATGAGTACCATAGAGAATAGTAGTGGCAGATATTATTATGACAGAATATAATACTATCGGGGCGAAAAAATAGACTGGTAAATTTTTACTTCATAAAAAACAAAAAACGAGTTTTTTTTTGCTAAATGAAATTTATTTGGATTTATTAAAGAAAGGATAAAGTGTTTTGAAAGGAATATTAAATGTTTTTTTTTCCTCTCGATCTGTTTGAGAGAGAGTGAGATTTGAGATGCATTTGAATGAGTAGGATGTTAAATCCGCAGCCAATAAAAGTTTTATTCTGAGAATGAGAAGTTGTGTTAAATGGTGTAATCTTCACTCTATAATACAAGGAGTATGAGTATGTGTAAGTACAGAAAGCAGCTTAATATGACTTCATTAGAGAATTAAAAAGAAAATTAATCTGACGTCATATTGGAAGTTTAACGGATTTTTCAAATGTTTGAGAATAATACAAAGAGAGTATCAATATGAGAAATAGGGAATAGTAAATATATGAGTTTGAGGAACGTATTGAACGATGATAAAAACCCGATTATGGCATATTTTAACATTTGGAAGGTCTCTATACAACATGCGATATTAAAATATCGCATTTAGTCCACATGACAGATATTATTATGACAGAGTATAATAGCGGGCTTCGCCCGCTATCGGGCCTGTTCAGATATTCGAAAAAACGAGAAAAATAGACCGGTAAATTTTTACTTTTAAAAAAAACATGACCTTTTTTTTTCCCTTTGAAAAATGAAATTTATTTGGATTTATTAAAGAAAGGATAAAGTGTTTTGAAAGGTATATTAAACAAAACCCTTTGTGCGATCTTCGATCATACTTGCCCACTTGTTTAATGATCGTGTTAATGTAGGGGAAGGTGGTTTTCTTGAACAAATTATTCGTTATATTTGCATGTATGGAGAGGGAGGGGGTTAACGTCTTGCTCTGATTTACACAAAATATATTCCATTTAAGAAATTTAACATAAATGTTATATATAGAGAATACCGGAAATTTCAAATGACGATTTTCGTAAAAATTTATGTTCCTAATAAAAGTACACAACCCGTATTTACTTGATTCATACCAACAATCAAAGCTGTTGTTGAGCACTTGACCAACCTTTCCATACCTTTTCCATAAGTTTTTAATTAATATCTTGGCTAATTATCAAAAAATGAAAAATCTGAGTCTCAGATGCATTAGGATCGACCTTGGGCTATCCTCATCCAAATTTTCGGACCTCTACGTGTGCAAGATTTCGCTAGCCATCGCACATACACATACAAACATCTCTCTTTTATTGGTATAGATTTTTGTCTTACAGAGATACACAAAAATTTGGAATTGTCATCTTCCGGTGGTTATTGTTTAAAGTGAATTTATGACATACGATAGACTCTAGTTAATTGAAACACATATGTTCCAGCACAATTTGCCACTACAAGGTGGCTGAATCAACTATCAGAAATAAAGTTAATGATATTTTTTAATTTTGTTATTGACATTTTACCCTAAGTAAATGCAGTACTGTAGTCATAAAAAAAAAAGTATACTTTTTTTAAATCCAGAAAATATACGGCGTAAACTACCGTATATCCTCCATTACATCCTCGAAAACTATGTTTTAAACAATAGGAATCTACTATAATTAAGTTGCTTAAAACTCAAAATCTAACATGCTATTCTTTTTTTTTTTTTTAAGTCTCAGTTTTATATAAAGCGACTTAATTTGATTAGCAGAATTTTTAATCCAGTACAGTAATCCCTTGACATTAGCGGTTTTAACATTCGGGAGTTTTGATTATTCGCGAATATGAAAATGCGGAAAAACTGAACAGTTGCGAAAATCTGACTTGATTATCGCGATTTTTTTTTTTTACAGAATTTATAGTGGTTAAAGATTATTTTTCCTGTGCTTTCTTAGTATCTATTTAAAAATCAACATTCAGTTGCGAACTGAAAAAGGAGCGAATGTTTTAGGAAAGAAATATAATAACAGCAGCAGAATATTCATTGCAATGGGCATATTAGAAGTGGCAAAGTAACAGGTGCAGGTTCTCGTAGAGATAGAGCTGAAGCTGCACTTAGATAGAAAATAAAAGTATTTCTGAAGCATTTAGTAGTATTTAAATATCGAGTTTTAATATTGTATCTCATACTGACCTACAGGGCTCCCAAATGGTCCCCTTTTTCCCCCTAAAGTCCCCTTTTTAGAAAAAGGTCCCCTTTAGTCCCCTTTTGTGCATTTTGGTCCCCTTAGTCCCCTTTTATGACTGGAAATAAAAGAAAAATTGCCGCAAAATGCAAAAAACTTTAAAAATTGCTAAAAGTTAAAAAATTGTAGAGGACAAAATTTATTATAATGCGCTAAAACATTATAACCAGAATTCTTTCACGAATGTAAAAAAAAATGCCGTGGAATGTGGAAAAACATTAAAAAACGGATTGGAAATCTCATTAAAAATCACTAAATTTCAAAAATTTACTGTCCTAAAATCGTCGCAAAATACACACACACACACAC